>JAMJFZ010000116.1:17300000-18500000 GCA_026225945.1 Cricetomys ansorgei | reverse complement strand
TTATGTAATTAACTGGCTATATCAACTCTCTTTCTTGTCCAGGTCCCACAAATGCTTTAGTCTTTTCCTCAAGTATGAAAATTTTTCTTCCAGTTCTCTGTTTATTATTCTATTTATGCCTTGAACTTACTCCACCTAATTATCATTTCTCCAATAACTTCTTGACCTAGGTCTTCTCTTCCTACACCTAATTTGAAACATAAACCAAAACTGTATTAACAACAAAAATAGCAAAATTTGTTGTTCATTTTCTCTATTGATGAAAATGTTTTAGTGACAGATCCAAGTTTACTTTAGAATTCTTATAGTAATCCTATGTGATAGAGATTACTGTTTCCATTTCAATAGAGGCTATACAGTGTACTCACATCCACATAAATAGTAGATTTGAAATTGAGTTTTAAAATTGAGGTTAACTTTGAATTTTCAATATTTCTTGTTGCCCCAATCTTATCTTTTGTTATACTTACTTGATGTTGATTTCTTCTTTATTAATGAATGCATTTATTTATTATTAATTATTTTTTATTAATAAAATGCAAGTCTTCTGCCTTAGTCAGGCCTAAGCATTTACTCAGTTTTCTCTCCTAACTAAATCTTTATTCTAGCCACATTCAGTTCTTGCATGAAGTCTTCTTACTATACTCCTTGAGATCTTTCCAAGCTCCCCTGAATTCAGAAGACATATTAGCTATTCCAGTTGCTTTCATGTTGCTGTGACCAAATACCTGACAGAAATAATATAAGGAAGGAGGGGTTGATTTGGCTCATGGTCTCAGAGGATTCAATCTATTGTAGTAGGGAAGGAGGCATGGCTTCAGATCAGCACCATGGGTGGAGGCTCTTCACATGTTGGATATGGAGAGGGTTATCCTGGAATCAGAATGGAGACAACCTTTTAGGCCTTTCACTAATGACCTCTTTCTGCCATCTAGGCTCTGAAAAGGTTCCACAACCTCCCAAAACAATGCCACCACCCAGGGACCAAGTGTTCAAGTACATGAGTCTATGGTAACCTTTCACATCCAAACCCTAGCACCACTTACTTGACATCCCTGACCTTATATCCATTTCTTCTTGTGTCCTCAACCAGGGATTGCATTTTACATATCAATGCAATCTATACCATACAGTGTTTCACATAGTATACAGTAAATACCATTTAGAACCTTCAGGAGATGGGAGATGGGTGGAAAAATTCATTCATTCATTCATTCATTCTTTTTTTTGAGGGGTTGTGTTTTTGAGATGGAATCTCACTATGTACCTCTGGCTATCCTGGAACTCACTTTGTAGACCAGGCTGGGTCCTGCACACCCCTCTCCCCCTGTGTTAGGATTAAAGGCATATGCTACCACATTGGCTTGGAGTAATTCCTTAAGTTTTCTGAAAGATCATGGTACCAAAGAGTGATTGGTGACCTGAGAGTAGTTCTATAAATCTTTTCCCATTTTCCTCATTTCATGACTATTCTTATCAGGGGTATGCAGAGATTCTTCTTTCCCAAGGACTGTTAGCCATCCAAATGAGCTTTCCTGTCTTTCGGGATCTCTTTGGCCTTGAAATTTTCACTTCCTTTCATTTTGTTTCTTTGTCTTCATTAGTAAATTAACATCAAATTGATCTTTAAAGTATCTTTTTTCTCACTTCATTATTCTGTTATGCTGTTGTCCAGACTCTCCTGATCTTTTGGAGCAATAGCATAGTAGGACTTTTGACATAAAAGCCAACTTCTAGAGAATAATACTTTCACTTAAGCTCCAGACTCAGTGGCATATTAGTATTGGTGTTTCCTGTGGGCTTTTAATCAAAGGAAACTCTGGACAGAGGAATGGTTTCATTTTAAGCATTAGCAGCTGCAGCTGAGAATGTGAGTTAGGAAAAGATGATTGACATCACTAGACCCATTTTGACAACTGGATAGTTTCAAAGCACACCCTGGCATCTGAGTTATTTTTGTATCCTCTGGTGTGTTAGTTCCCTTTCCTGGGAAGGTAGAATATTATTAAAGAATATTTGGTCTTGGTAATAGGCTGAGTTTTCCTTTGTTCTCTTGGAACCTTCAACTGTAACAAGGAAACTTAGTGATACAAGTACTTTGATATGGGAAAACTAAGCACTTTCTGTTGAATCAGTTTGCTTTTATCATTGATTCTGAACACAGCTTTCGTTTCCATGCTGTCTTTTTTTTTTTTCTGATGTCCTTAACTGTTCTAACTAGTCATTTTCAAAAGCCCTTTACTTTACCATGTCTATCCCCAACCACCTTTTTTCCTTTCTCTAAATTCTAAGAAGCAGCTGTCATGCAGTCTAATCCTTACCTCACAGTCTTGCATGATCATCTCATTGTTTTGTGTGTGTACATTATTTGTTGTTTTAGAGACTGGGTCTTGCTATTAGCCCAGGCTGGCCTTGAGTTTCCTATGGAGTGCAAGATAACCTCAAACTTTCAGGCTTTGAACACCCAGCTGTGTGTTTAGTTTGTATTTTTAAGTAGAGTTATTTCCTTTTGAACAGCAAGAACAGCCTTTGCTCATTCCTGTAATCCTAACACAGCTTTTAAAAAGACCACCACCTCCATTTGTATGAGTTTGGTGCTCCTTTCTCCACCAGCAAACTTGTTCTCTCAGCAGCGGTCAGCACATCAGGCGTCCCACAGTTTTCCACTGCCTTGTGGTGGCTCACTTTTAATGCTGTCCCTACTCAATCATGCTCTACCTCATCTCTAAATTTTGAAATTCCTCTGGGTTCAGGTATGAGTTTCTTCTCCATAAAGGCTTTTTTTTTTCAAGTAATCTCTGTAACTGCCATGTATTTATTTCTGTTTTGATTTTATTATTTCTAAGTTCTCCATTATGACTTATCCTTTGAATTTCAGTTATCTATATGATGTTTTCTACACACACACACACACACACACACACACACATTTCTTTTTTCCCCTCTATCTGTGCCCTTATCTCTTTTTGGTGTAGTTCTAGGGTTGGAGCCCAGGGCTTCATACATGCAAGACAAATACTAGATCTGTGAACTACATCTCTGATCCTCCCCTTTTGTTTTTTTCTTTTAGAGAAGTTCTCATTAAGTTACCCAGGCTGGCCTTGAATTACTTGGTAGCTCAGACAGGCCTGACCTTATGATCCTCCTTCTGTTTGAGCCTTCCCTCAACATGTGACAGCTTCACTTATATTTATTATGTTCATGTCTCCTAAATTTTTCTTCTTTCATATTTGTCTCATCTCTAACTGTGATGATTAGTTCTAATTGTTAACACAATCTGGAACCACCTGGGAAGGGAATCTCAATGAAGGATGTGTAGTTCAAATTGGCCTGTATATATGTCTGTAGGAATTATCTGGAATATAATTGAAGTGGGAATACTTGCCTACTGTATATGCCATCAATCTCTGGGTAGAGGGTCCTGGATTGTATAAAATGGAAAAAACAATCTGAGCATTAGTATGCATGTATTAATTCATTGCTCTCAGATCTAGATTATATATGTAATGTGACTAGCTACTTCAAGTTCTCCCATCTTAACTTCCCACAATGATGAGCTATAACCCTTTCACCCTTAAGTTGCTTTTGTCAGGACATTTTATTACGACAAAAGAAAAGAAATGAAGACAAATTGTGTTGGTTTTAATTGTCAACTTGACACAATCTAGAGTCACCTGAGAAGGGCAGTGAGAACGTCAGTGAAGAATTATTTTGATGGCATTAATTGATATGAGAAGACCTGCCTACTGTGGATGGCACAATTCCCTAGGCAGAGATTTCTGAATTGTATAAAATAGAGAGGACAAACTGACTACTAGAGTGCCTATATTGATTCATTGCTTTCTACTTTTTAAAACATCTGTCTGTCTGTCTGTCTACCTAGTTAGTGTATGTGCACATATACTAGAGTATGTATATGTATGTGTGTGCAGGTCAGAGGACAGCTAGTGGGAATTGATTCTTTCCTTCCACCATGTGAGTCCCAGAGACTGACGTCAGATCATCAGGCTTGATGGCAAGTTCCTTTACCAGCTGAGCCATCTCACCTGTCAGGACCCTGCTTTTGACTGTGGATATAGTATGACAGGCTGTTTCAGATTCCTGCCTCCTTGACTTCCTTGCAGTGATGGATTGTAACCTGAAATTGTGAACCAAATAAACTTTTTCTTCCTTAATTTGATTTTTGTCAGGTATTTTAGTACAGCAACAGAAAAGAAACTAAGATATTAACACCCTTTCTCATCTTAATGAATAGTACCACCATCCATTCAGCCATGATAGAACTTTGAGGTCACTTTTTAACCCCTGTCCCCATTCATTTCATCTAGTTTAACATGACCCTAACCTTTGATACCCTGGATTTGTCCTTTCATTTTCTCTCTCCCAGGTCTTCATCAATTTTCACAAAGACTCAAAAATAGGTTCCTTTCTCTTCTTCCTATGTTCACACTTACCTTCCTGTAAACCTTTCTTCATAAGAAGGGAAAAGAAACCCAAAGGGGATTTAAACAGGCATGAATGAGTTAAAGATGCAGATAAGTGTTTTTGTATTAAAGGGCTGACTCTTGTTGGCTGTTTTCAGAATCCCACAGCAGGCCAGGGGGTGGCTCAGAAGAGCACCCAGGTGTCTGAGACCAGCCCAGAGCTCCAGAAGAACATTTTCAGTAATCTGATTCCAAGTGACATTTTCTTCTAGAGGAAAGCAAATGGCTTTTCATTTATTCTGTTAGTGACAAGACTTCTGCTCTTAGATGGGCCTGTAATGTTTGTGATCATCAGCTTCTGCTGTTTGTGACTTAAATCAGCTTAAACCAAAATGTGTTCTAGTAACTGAATGAATAAAGCAAAATATGAGACTATCAATGAAAAGCTAGAAAGTGTGTGTGTGTGTGTGTGTGTGTGTGTGTGTATATATATATATATATATATATATATATATATATACCCTTCCTCCTCCCCCTCCCCTCCCCCTCCTCTTCCTTCTCCTCCTCCACCTCCTCTTCCTCCTCCTCCTCCTCCTTCTTCTTCTTCTTCCTTTTTTTCTTTTCAAGACGGGGTTTCTCTGTTGTAACTCTGGCTGTCCTGGAACTCACTCTGTAGACCAGGCTGGCCTCTAATTCACCACCTGCCTCTGCTTCCTGGGTGCTGGAATTAAAGGTGTGTGCCACCACTGCCTAGCTAATACCTCCTAATTTAATAAAATATATGAACTTACACATCCATGAAACTTGACAAGATTCACCTAGTGTAACCTAAGAGTTCAGACACAAAATCAAGCCACTGAATGACAAACTTAAAGAACCAAAAAGATAAGGAATGATTCACCATATACAAGAGAGCCTCAGAAAATTAACAGCTTATTTATCAGAAGCCATAGTGGCACAAGACAGTGAGTTGGCACATTGACAATACAGGGGAAATGTAAAGACTTTCAGCCAAGAAAAAACCAATATATGACATTTTCCTTCGAAAGTAGAGGATGGGGACTGGAGAGATAAAGGTAGATTAGTAGATAAATGCCAGATAAGTATGAAGACTTGAGTTCAGATGCCAGAGCCCACATGAAAGTCCACCAGTTGTGGTGGTCTCCTTAATTTAGAGGCAGAGAGAGAGAGAGAGAGAGTATCTACAGGGCAAGCTGGCCAGCTAGACTGCCTGGAAGTAGTGAGCTTTGAGTTTAGCAAGAAACCCTGCCTCAATAAATAAAGTGAAGAGTGACTGAAGAAGAAACTTAATGTCAACTTCTGGCCTCCACATGCACACACAATCACACACACAATCACACACACACATACTTACACACACACATACAAATTTGCACCCATACACATGCACAGGCATATGTACATGCATGCATACCACATACATACATGCAAAAAAAAGGATAGTTCACAAATATCTAAACCTTTAGAAATATTATTTTTAGTTATGTGTATGTGTATATGTTGGCAAGTGAGTATATGCATGTAAGTGAAGGTTTCCTTGGAGGCCAGAGGGCTTGATCTTCTCACACACACACACACACACAAATCTTTGGGAAAACTCAAACTATGAAAATTGAACAGATTAATATTGATTGAAAATTAAGAGATGAAATATTTTTTAAAAAGATGAAAATTAAAATGTTGTCTCCTTAACTCTATGCAGTTCATCAAAAGCACTACAAAGAGTGAAGTACAATTTATAATAGCCAATACTACATTAAGAAAAGAGAAAGGTCTCAACTAATGAGTGCATCTCAAGAAGTTAGAAAAAGGAAAAAAAAAAAGGAAAAGAAACAGGTAGTAGCAGAGCAGATATAAAGGAAATGCAGACTAAAAATGACAAAAGAGCAATAAAAAGAGTTGGCTCTTCAAAGGGCAAAAAAAAAAAAAAAAAAAAAAAGCAAGCCTTTTCTTAGGCTAAGAGAAAGTGACAACAAATAAGTCAAATCAGAAATAAAAAAGGAGACAACACAGTTGACACTACAGAATACAAAGGATTGTCCAAAATTTTGATGAACACACTCTACACCAACAAATTTGATAACTTGGAAGACATTGATAAATTCCTGGACACATATACCCTATCAATAGTGATTCATGAAGACATAGAAAACCTGAATGAATTGAAAAGCTATAATAAGATTGAATTAGTAAGCAATAGCTCCTCTTAAAGAAAAGCCCAGGACCAGATGGCCTCACTGCTGAGGTCTACTCAACATTTAAAGCAGTACTAATTCATCTTAAGTGATTTTAAAAAAATTAATATAAAGGAATCTCAAAACTTATTTTTTAAGGTCAACATTACTCTGATACCAGAACAAGGACAAAAAGAAATTCCCTGATGGACAGAGACATAAGCATTCTCATAGCTATTAGGAACATGAGTCCTTTTTAAGAGCACATGAAACACTTTCCAATATAATAAAACTTAAATGAGAAAGATGATGATGCTGTGTCTAAGCAGGAACTTGATTCTCCTTTAAAAGCATTTCTTCCAGGTCAGTCAGAGTTACAACAGAGAAGCCCTCTCTCGAAAAACCAAAAAAAATAAAAAATAAAAAAACAAAAACCACTTCTTGATCTTGAGCATTACTAGGTACAGTACAGGCAATGGCTGTTTCTGAAGCCATAATCATCCCTTTGAAATGCATCTAATTCTCCCCATTTCCAGATACTGTCACAAGTTGAGAAGGAACTACTTGCATCTCTGAAAACATAATTGAATTGTCTGAGCAATCTGGTTTCAGCTATTCAGTTTAACCTGAGAATGCCAGCTCAAACAATGGCTGTCACATTGGACTAGGAGTTTGCATTCTATTATGCAAGAAAAATAGGGATTTTGTTTTTCTAAGGCAGAATCCTTCTTTCAGCATTATTGACCCTAAATATAGGCCATTTTTTGTGTCCAAAAAACCCGAAGAAAATTTTCCAAATACCTTTTTTCCTAATATGCCTCACCCATATGTAGCCTGTGGTAACTTCCACTTCCTGAGTCACTGCAGTCTTTTATTTATACACAGGGTTTGGCATGATGGACAACTAGCAAATGTTTCAGTGATAGATAAGAAGGCTACGAAGAAAAAGTGAAGATCCATGCCTTCCAGGGATATTTGTCCCTGGAAGTCTGGGAAAATGAAGAAAAGAAAACCTGACATCAAGAAGCCCTATTTAGGAAAACAAAAGCAAACACAAACTATAACATAGAAGTCCTTTGCTGCATAATTCACATAGCTCCATACAAAGCTTTCTTTCCTAAGATTTTAGGAGAACACAAGAGTCCTCTTGAACTCCTAGGAAAATTATAGCATACTTGAAAGGAGGCCCTTATCCTATCCCAGACCAACCGTGTCACCTTGGTGTCTGTGATAAAGTCCTACAGTTCCTATGGTTTGCAATATGGATATGGTCTGTGTAGTTCTTCTGCTATGTAACACTGATTTACTAGTTCCCAGACATAAGGCAAGTAGGTTTTGTTCTAAGATTTGCACCAAGTCAAAATTGTGATATCATCTGGGTGAGTTCTTTTCTGGAGGTGCTGGGGAAAATCAGTTTTCTAAGCTCATTCTTGTTGGCAGAATTCAGTTTCTTGTGGTTATAGACTGAGATTAGTCAGCAATCACTTTGGCATCTGGAAGCTACCTACATTTCTTCACATGTGGCCATTTTTATCTGACATCACCTTGTGCTTTAGAACTCTGACTCTCTTCTCCCCAGCAGATAAAAGCTTCTGTTTTAAAGAGCATGTTGATTATTGTAGGCCTCCCTGGCTCATCTCTCTGCCTTAAAGTTGACTTTGTCACATAGTAGCTGTTCACAAATTTAAAATCCATCACATTCAATAACCTAGGGTTAGAGTAGGACACCTGGAACCATTTTAGAATTCTGTCTGCCACATTCATATTCTGTTCTAACTCATTTTTTTTTCAGATCTATGAGTTTTGAGGCAAGCTAATGGCTGGCACAATGTTTCAGTTAGTAAATAAATACTAGTACCTACATCTTCAGTGACTACAAATTAATGTTGGGAGTTACATGTGAGAATGATGGTCTTTCTCATGTTCAAGTCCTTAATATTTAGCATAGAAAATCATGTATATAGTATTATTTAGTAAATGTTTAGAGAAGTAAATGAAAAAGCGACTAATTATTCATTATGTAATTTAGAGTTGTAGCCACAATCCTGATACTTATATAGAATGACATGTTTAAAAAAATACACAATTCCATTTTCAATTTCTAATTTTAATAAAATGGCATAGTTCAGATAAGACTTTCTAGTGTTTTATTGCTGTTTAAAGCAAAATCTGCTATTTATTCACATAAGTGTCTTCTATACTTTTTATGGCATAAAAACAGTGAACTTGAATAGGTAGTGAATGTTGGATTAAGGTCTTGGTCCTACCATTCCCTAGTGATGTAGGGTGTGTGTGTGTGTGTGTGTGTGTGTGTGTGTGTGTATGTGTGTGAGTGTGTGTTTTATGGAGAAAGAGAAGTGAGATTTGATAATTATTTATATTTTAATAACCAGTGTAACTATTTTAAATATGATTCAGCTGATCAAGCATCCTATGTCATAAGCATAAGCTTTACACGTTTTGATTCCATGTGCCTCATAGAAGCCTTCTTATTTAAAGAAAAAAATACTTGAAGTTAGACATCAGAAGTATTAGCTATTTTTTACTGCCCATCCAAATAGATGCAGATAATAGCTTCTAAGATAAAGTTATTTTTGGGATTGACATACCATTACCTTGGGATTATCTAATGCCAAATGGCTTCCTTCCTGCTATAATGTTTTCCTTCTTGCAGCTTATTAAACCTGTAGTTTTCTGTAATGGATGTTGTTGCAGTATAATGACATTTACCCCACCCTTATTGACAATCTGCTGAAAAAGTAGATTAGCAGCTATCTAACAGAGAGCTTGTCAGTATAATGATGTCACTATAATCAGGCTGGGTAATGTAATTCTCTACTTAGTTCAGTTGTGAATGGTCATTCAGAGAGGTCATTCCAATTTGAGATGACTCATGTGTTTCTGGAATATGGCACTGTGCATTAAAGGAAGACATGTAAAGGGATGCAGTGTCATTTATTCATCATCTTTGTCTCTTTAGTGTAGTGTGATTTGACTATAAGATCCCTACCATAGAACACTCAACAAACCATAGAACACAGTCTGAGAAGTGTCTTCTAATGTAAGGAAGTCAGATCAACTCTTTGAGAGTGTCCCTGTGTTTTTATTGTAAGCAATTTAGTCATCACTTGTCATCTGACTAAATTATCTTTATAACAACTAGAGAATCTGAGGCCTCTCAGATCTGAAGAGACTTGCCCAAGAGTCTTG
Organism: Cricetomys ansorgei; assembly: GCA_026225945.1. Classification (NCBI taxonomy): domain Eukaryota; kingdom Metazoa; phylum Chordata; class Mammalia; order Rodentia; family Nesomyidae; genus Cricetomys; species Cricetomys ansorgei. Next base: position 18,490,171 of record JAMJFZ010000116.1, on the reverse strand, counting down.
CTGGCAGAGTTTGGTTAAGAATAATCATGATATCTTGTCTCTCAATTTTGAGTTTTTCCTTATTATAGTTCAGGTCTTAACACAGCTGAGGAAAGCACCAAGTATGAGAGCCCCCCCCCCCGAAGATGGCCATGTCTTTATGCTGACTGAGTTACTGTTTGGAAATAGGAATAGGGAGAAGGATCTCCTATTTTAGGGAATCCAACTCCTCTTCTGGCATCTGACAGCACTGCATATATATGGTTTACAGACATATAGGCAGGGAAAACAACTCATAAATTTTAAAAAATTATGTTTTAAAAGATATCTGATACTAGAGTGAAATAATTCATCCATTTTTCTTTCTAATATTTGTACTGTAAGTATGAACATTATGAGTGAGGTTCTGCATATTTAGCAATTGGGACTTGGATTTTTGTTTGCTTGTTTGTTTAAAGTATAATCAATTTAAGAGCAAATATCCTCAGAATTTCTTGCTTGTCTACTTACAAGACAGAAAGGCTGAGGAATGTAAAAAAAGTGTGGTCATAAAGATTAATCTCGGAATATTCCCATTTCTGAATACTGGCTTTATTGTATGTTGAGATTTTTCATTCTTGCCTTATCCAACTGGGAAGTCTCAGAAGTCTTTCTATGGAAGTATCTTACAGGAAATGTAAGTGACTGGACTTGAGAAAGGAACAAGATTGAGAATGTGGGGACCGAGAGGTATGAGGCTAGAGATGGGAGCAAAAAACACAGCCACCAAACGCTACATTTTTGTTTTCCTGGTGTCTGCTGGTTTCGAACTTTGTCATCACAGACAAGATCTTTAATCTCTCTGGGAATGTTAAGCAATCTCTAAAATAATATCATTCTTCCCAAGATTATGAAGATTGCATAAATCAAAGTATGGTTGTTTTTTATATTGCTGTGTTACATTTGTCAAACCAATTAGAGTTTGCTTTTCAGGAAACCAGTAAACATTTTTGCTATAATATATAAAGGAAATCTGTGAAGTTCCCGATACTTACTAAGTGCTCTTTAGAATTTTGTTCTCTTTTCATTTTCCCTTCCTTCTCCAACACATTCCACCTCAAAACTCAGTTTTCTCCTCTTAACTAGCTCTTGCCTCTGTAAGAAAATGAAAAAGGCTGTCTATACAGCACTCTCTTCTGAATTTGGAATAAGGCATAAAAGGAAAGAACCTTCCCTATCTTTGTAACAGGCCATAGATTAAAGACTTAGATTGAAGGCTCCAAATTTGTATTATGATTCCTAGTATTTATTGGCTTACTACATAGGCAACCTTAATTTTTAAATGAAACTAAGTGTGTTTTCTTTATTAAGATGATTCTTGTGGAAGTTTGAATGAGAATGGCCCCCATGGGCTCGTATATTTGAATGCTTGGTCCTGATGGTGGAACTGTTTGGAAAGTATTTGGAGGTATGGACTTGCTGGAGGAAGTGTGTCACTGGGGGTAGGCTTTGAAGTTTCAAATGCCCATACCATGCCTGCATGCCTGCTGCCATGCCCCCCCATGATGGTCATGGATCTAATCCTCTAAAATCAAAAGCCCATAAATTAAACACTTTCTTTTATGTTACCTTGGTCATAATGTTTTATCATAGGATTAGGAAAGTAACTAAGACCACACTAAATACAATATATACTGAGTGGAGTTGTGGCCAGATATTCTTAGCTTAGTGTCTAGAAACCTGTGACACTTGATGAGTGTTAGTAGTCTTTACCAGTGTGACCATCTCATCCTGTCCAGATCCCCTTCTAAGTTCTCAGGTAATCCTAGTGAACTTTAAAGAATTTTTTATTCCTTACCGGTCCCATGGGATTATTTGTTAGTGCTCTCTCTTTCTCTCCCTCTCTCCCTATCTCCTTCCCTCCCCACTCTCAAATATCTTACTTTTCTTTAAATTAAATGAGACTTTTGACCCCAAAGCTTTACACTTTATTTTTTTTAATTTAGCTGGGCATGTTTAGAAGCTACTCAGGACATGGGGAAAGACCATAGCAAAGAGCCCTGGGTGACTGCTATAGAGTTGTACTAGCATCTCCAGGACATGGAGAAACAGTATGTAATACTGCAAAGCACAAGGTTGGTGTAGCAAAACAAGGGGCTTGCCAGGGGACACTCTGAGTCTAGAATGGTACCCAGCCCTCCTTGAAGTCCGAAAATGCAGCCAATTGTGTATCTGCCATCTCCACCTCATTTTTCCACCTCCCAGATCAACTCTGTGTTGTCTCTGAAGACACTCTCAGCAACTTTGTGGTCAGATCTGATTAATTCATTTAATTTCCATATTCAGCATTGTTTAATTGCCCCTGTCAACTAAATTATGACATCGGCTCCTTATATTTGTTTTAATTTTGTTCATGATGAGTGCTTGTCCTTGTAACATATATTCTGTTTTCAAAATGTTTATAGCACAGTTACAAGGCTGTTTATCCATTTGTTTTTTAATGATTTATTATTATTATTATTATTATTATTATTATTATGTGTGTGTGTGTGCACATACACTTGTGTGTATGAATACTGTTTTTATCTTTTATGTGAGTCTGCATAGCCAGAAGAGGGTGTCAGATCCCTTGGAACTGGAGTTAACAGATAGTTTTGAGCTGCCTGACGTGGGTGAGTGCTGGGAACCAGCTCGGGTTCTCTGGTAGAACAGCAAGTGCTCTTAGCCGCTGAGTCATCTCTCCAGCCTCTATTAATCTACTTGTTATATGTTTTTTGAGAAAAGTTGATTTAAGCTTTTTTGCCCAGTTTTAAGTTGGTTTTTGTTGTTATGTTAGATAGACTTTTTATATTCTAGATACTAAACTCTTCCGTGTACATGACTTGCAAATCTTTTCTCCATTCTCAAGTAATTTGTTCTTTTATTTTGACATGTTAAATTTTCCTCTTGATGAAATCCTGTTTTTTCTTCCTTGGACTTTCTGTGTATGCCTAAGCACACATGGCCTATTTAAGGTTTCTTCTATGTCTTACAGTTTTAGCCTTCAGTGTCAGTTTTAATTTTAGTTAATTTTGGTATAATGTTAAAATGTTGATGGTACAGTCAAGTTAAGTTATAGTTAAGTGGTAAGTAAGTACTACAAAAAAATCCTTCAACTCAACCTGCTAGATGTTGAGAGTTTCCATCACAAAGTGTTGAAGGGAAAAGAAACCTAAATTTAGAAACCTGATAGTTCCTCTTTAGGTACCATCTCTTACCCCCATAGTCATAGCTTCTCAACGTGGCATAGGGCGAATGGAGGAGAGATGCATGTGACAGGCTCCAGGCTGTATGGTGACTTGCTATCCCAGTTCTCCTTTGTCAGCCAGTGACTCTAAGTTGCAACTCAGGATATCTCTTCTACAGCATGCCCCAAAGAAGCCTGCCTCTCAGCCCCAACTTTTATCCTTAATTACTGTTGTTGTTGGAGAAATGTCTTATTGCTCTGAAATGATTTTTTTCATTCCCAAGAATGATCTATTTTTAATCTGAATAAAGGCATTTTTACAGAAAGAAAACTCAGTTGAGAAACAAGAGATCTACATTCTAGAAGACATGTTACATCAGTGATTTGTGCAAAGTCAAACTGATGATCAGGGGTAGAATTTGGACTTGGAGTATTTTAATCCACTTTACCAAAGACCTTTTAAGACTGATTCTTTAGAATAATAGGGAAAAAAAACCCTATATAACCCCACTCCAACTCTGCTGCATGGACAATGACATGCTTCTGAACCTAAATTAGGAAGAAAATCGATCTTTCTTAGATGAGAGTGCATATAGCCTGTTCTCAGTGGCCACATGAGGATTCCAACCTTCACAGCTGTGGACTGTTTTCTGCTTTATCTGCAACAAGCACCAAGAAAATTGGCTGTTAATATAAATTTTTGTGCCACATATCAGATGAAACATTCCAGGTTTCAGATATCCTCTTCACCTCTTATCTATCTATCTATCTATCTATCTATCTATCTATCTATCTATCTATCTATCTATCACCTATTCAAACATCTTTGTTTAAAGAAGAAAAAACCAATTCCTGGGAAAATGTATGTATAGGAAATAGTATTACAATTTATATAGTGGCTTTAATTCCTAGGGTCCTCACTGGAAGTCTTGGGCTTTTTTTCAAGATATTATATTGGATATTATATCGGGCTAAGGGATTATGCTTTGGGAGTACTGTCTTCGCCTAGCTCTCAACATAGTTGATAGCACATAGGCATTCTATGAACTTTTTTGGGTGTTAGGTCATTGTTGTTTTCCAAAGAGTTCAGGTTTGCTTAGCTCTATATACCCCTTTCCTGTACAATATTGATATCTGTATAATAGACATTCAATAACTGTTTAAAAGAATTCATTGAAGTCAGGTTTTTACTTCACTTTTAGATGACTGCTTATTTAACAAGGTATTTCTTAGCAGAGAGAGAGTCCTGAATGAGTCACTGAATCAGGATCAGAGGGTTAATGATAGCTAGGAAAGAGACTGAGCGTATTAGCTGATTCATAGGGCTGTATATCAGGTCTTCTGAGGGAAATGACCTAAATAAATCAAAGACTGGCAATAATGAACTCATAGCCTCCAGACAGCTAAAATTGTAGATGTTGCTGAACTCCCGAGAAAAAGAAATGAAAACTCCTTCTTAATCAAATTTCTGGGCTTAAAACTAGTGATTTTTGTGAGGTTGCTGAGTTTCAGACTGGTAATAAAAAGGGAGAACATGGTCAGAGAAAGGTTGGGAGTGGATTGGAAGAGCTGGGAAGGGAGAAAGGTAACAAGAGTTCAGAGAGAGGGCAGGGAGGTGGCTCAGCTTGCAAACACTTGCCTTGCAAACACGAAGACCTGAGTTTGGATCCAAGAACCCATGTGAGAGGTGTGGTGGCGCACACTTTTAGTCTCAGCAGTGCAGGATGGAAGATGGATGCAGGTGGATCCCTGGAAGTTTGCCAGCCACCTAGCCTGGCCTATGTGCAGAGTTCCAGGCCATTCGAGACTCTGTCTCAAACAAAAGATTGTCTTCAGATCTTCGCAATTCTGTGTTTGCACATTTCCACCCACAGTGAATCCATACCCAAATCCATAAGAAAAGGAGGGAGGGAAAGAAAGAGAACTGTGACTGTGGCTTTATGAATGCTGATACCTGGTGGCAAATGGACTTTTTGCTGGAGATACATTTCTTCGGTGGTAGAAAAGCCACTGTTTCAGATGTGATGTCTGCAATTCCCATTCTTCCATTACTTTTCCAGTCTCACAGGATCTTGGCACCCAAAGTGAGCTCTACATGATTGGTTGGGAAGGAAGGAAAGGTCCTTTAAGTAGCTACCTTCCTCCATAGTCAAGAGAGGGTTGCTGTTTGTTGATTGCAAATGTTGCTGTATGCTAGGTACTAGAGCATTTTTGGCTGAAATTTAACCTTGGGGCTAAGCAACAGGCATTTCAGTGTCCGTGTTACTCAGGAATTTTCTGAAGAAACACTGGTTGGAATGTTCATAAAAACAATTTTTCTCCGTTGTTGTAGATATATAAGAGATTTGCTTAAGTGGCATCATCACTTTGATTTCTCCATATTCACTACAGCTTAAATATAAGTTCATTGGACCCGGTTCTTCCTCAAGAGAACTGACCAGTCAGTTTCTCCTAGTGATGGCCACAGAGTTATTTAGCACATGTTTATTGAGTAATAGCTTTGGCAGGTGCTTTGGGTTAGACACTGAGATAGATTTGTTCCTTAATATTGCATCAGAACAATCATTACGAAAAAAAAATCTTGTTTAAATCTGATCTTCAAATCTTCATGGAAATGATTTATTAAATTGTTCTAAATCTGGGTCCATATAAGATCTTGTCACTTATTGTTTAGAAAGGCCCAGGAAGGCAGAGATCTTACTCAGTACCTGCCCACCCTCCTTAATAACATCTGGAAATGGATCTAAGAAAAGTCTGGAAGACAGGAGTAACAAATCCCAGAATCTATTATATAATCTGCTAAAAAGTTTTCCTAGAGGCTCTACTGTGAATTATTAGACTCCAAGTCTTCTCTCCTGTGACTATATTTTGTCTTTTGCCCTTCCTGCCTTGAGGTTTGTGGCTATATCTCCAGAAACAGGTGTTAGATTAAACTGGAATGAGTTGGAAATAGAGATTCCTATACCTTTTTATTGTGCCCTCCTTTGTGACAGTCTTGATTCTGAGTTTTGAAAACAGGAAGAGTTAGTTGAAATGGAGGCTATAGAGGTGCACATGTTATATTGTAGTCATAGAACTTTGTCAGGAAGATGGATTATATGCAGTAAGAGCAAAACAAACAGCAAGACTAGACTTCAAACAAGTGCTTTTTGTGCAGGAGAGATATCATGAAGTGAGGTAAAAGATGTGAGCCAGCACTTAGAGAATCAGATTCAAAGGCCCATTTGTGAATGCATCTGTTTTTCTTTAGTTCTCTTATCTAAAAAATGAAAAAAGGTAATGGTATTGTAAAGTTCTTACTGCCTAAACATCTAGGTTCAAATGAGATACTATACAAGGAGCTTTGGAAAACACAAGTTAAAATACAGACAGATGGAGAGCAACAGTGTCCCATTTTAACGTGTGGAAGCAGATACAGAGAGGCAAACCACCTGTGGAATGTTCCCATTCTTGTGATCAACAGCTGTCTGTTGTTCAGCCACAAAATAACACATTTCTATTGCCTTTTCTTCCTCTTTCATCTGCCCTGCTTCCTGTAAGACTGTTAACATAATAGATATAATTTTGGCCCCATAGAATTAATTGTATATTTGCAGGAAGATAGGACTTTTTAATTATTTATGTGTTAGCAGGAATTTGTTAAGTAGCCCAAGCTGACAACAAATCCACAATCTTCATGCCTTAACCTCTCAAGTGCTGGGATTATAGGCATGTGCCACCACATATAGCTTGTGGATTCATATTTCATCCTAAGGATATTATTCATAGGAATATACTGTCTTATTTGCTGGACTTGGCAAAGATTTAACAAGGCATTCTCTAATAAAATTATAATACAAATTGCAAAATTTGTAAATTTCTAGCAACCACAGTAAAAAGGAAAAACTATCAAAATTAATAATATATTCTATTTAACACATTATTTCAAAGTATTTCTTAGCATTTAATTAATATAAAACGTTTTGTGCCCAATCTGGGCTCAAATTCACAATCCTCCTGCTTCTGTCTCTTTAGTAGGATTACAGTCTTCTGCTTCTGTGATGGTTATCAACTTAGTGGGATTTAGAATCACCATGGAAACAAACTTGTAGGGAAGTCTATGAATGATATCTAGATGAGGTTGATTGAGATAGGAACACCTACCCTAAATGTGAACAGCACCATTTCATGGGCTGGAGGTTCAGGACTGAATTAGAAGGAGAGAGGGAGCAAAGCATTCATCTGTGTGACTGTGTTAAGTCAGCTCCTCCTGCCATGATGGATACTCTGTAACAGTGAGCCAAAATAAACCCTTTCTTCTTTACATTGCTTTTGTCAGGTATTTTGTCACAGCTACAAGTCAAGTAAATAATACAGCCACCATGTCAGACTAATAGGTTTCTAATTAAGTGTTACACATTTCTTTTTCATGCTGATTCTCCAGAATTGGGCATGTGTATTTCCTCATAGCACATCAGCTACATGAACCACTTATAGGTGCTAAGCAGCCACTGTGGCTGAAGACTGTTGTGTTAGAAAGTGGAGCTTTCCAGAGTCTCAATTTACCCATCTCCAGTTCTGTCTTTCTAACCTTCACTCCTGACCTCCTTATTTTCTTTCAGTAGATTTGCCTGTGTCCTAGCATTCTGCCCTAGAGACACAGTCTTCCCTAGGGCCAGGCATCTTTGGTTCAGTTTATACATATATCTATTGTTTATCTTCTCTTCTATCTGTTTGAAATCAGCTGCTGTTCTCTGTACTGCCCTTTCCTTCTCTGTAAGCATTCAGCTCTTCTGAACTGAATTTCCATGGCCTTTATTTATGGGTTAATCTGTTCCCTAAGTGTGTTCTGTAAGGGCAGGATTGCAGTATCCTCATTTCTACAATCTCAGCCACTTAGCCTAGGGTCTGACCTCTAGCAGAAACTTAATAAGCTTTTAACAATTGAACAAGTAAGTTATTCTTGAATACCTCACTGACTCTCTTTGCCCACCTCAACAGTCATTTTTATGTTTTCTTTCTGATGGTGCAATCAGGTAACTTCCATTATTTTTTTGTTTTGTTTTCATTATTTTCAGTGGAAAAAAAAAAAGCATGGGCAGAATTTTAAACAAGTTCCACAGTTTTTCCAGCAGCCCTTTCTGCAGTCACGTTTCAGATTGTCTGACTTCATTGACTTGTGTCCAGAAAGCCTGTGGGATCCTTTTGGAGGCTTGGCTACTCAGCTGCCTGATTCATGCTGTCTGGTGTTTTTTCCAAGTACGTTGCCTCTCTTCTTACCTCACGCCTGCCTCTGCTCTGTCCGAGCTCCTGTGCAGTCAGGTCTGTTGACCTCACCACAGTCACAGATGACTGATGCTGTGAAGTCCAGGGTTTTTCACATTTTAAAGTAATGTTTTGTGTTTTTCCTCCCTCAAAGATACAATCTTGTCTATAAAAATGGAGCTGCTGTGATTGAAACTAGTTAGAGATACCACAGGGCACCACCGAACGTGGTTAGAGAGCCACGAAAGAGTCTTGTTAACTTCTTTGCAGTACAAATTGGAAAACAGGGGCCTTGAGAAATGAGGTAGTGTATCCAGTGCAAACACCATGCTAGCAGCAGGATCTGGACCAGAACCCCATTTTCCTTTCCAGGTCAGTGCCCTCCTAACCACAATTTACTGCTTAGAGCTTCATTTCCAAAGGAGAGGAAGCAGGAACAATGAGTCTTTTATTGTATTCCCCTTGACGAAATCTGACAGGGTCTACCTCTCCTTCCCTTGTAGAAGATCAGTTTGGCCCCCTCTTGTTATTGTTTTTCTCTGAGACCCAGGCTGGGGCTTGCCTCAGCCTTTGTTCTTCTCCCAGTTTTAGTGGTGCCAAGAAGGATAGAGAGAGCGGATTCAGGCAGGTCAAGGTGGCACAGATGTTTCCTGTCCCTTGGCCAGTCTGGCTGTGTCTTTCAGAATGAGCTGAATGCCACAGCCAGGTGTGTTTTCGGGACCTTCCAAGCCCTTGGAGATGGTAGGTGTTTATAACCACAATTTCCTCATTGCCTTCTGTTTTTCGTAGGCCCCTAGCCACTCCCTGAGGGAAATAGATTCCAGCCTCTATTCTGAGAATCATCCATCATTCAGAGTTCTCTGTGGTCTCATTGTTTTTAACCCTGGTGTCTTAAATCCTGCACTCTATGCTTTCTCCAAGGGACTCTGTTCTCTGCCCTTTCCTCCTTGTTCTTGCCTATTATCATACGTGTCTTTCCAGCTTATATTCTACTTTCAGGAAACCTCAATTTCTAATTTCATGCAATCTCCCTCTGTTGTCTGGTTAACTTTGTAGCCCTTGTCTTCCACTGTTTCCCTCTTTGTATTTTATGCACAGCATCTTTTTCATGCCCCATTGTTTCTTTTTATGGTCTTTTTCCTAGGCTTTTGGCCCAGAATGTCTTTTTCCTTCACTTTTGTCTAGTAGCTTAGTCCTATTTAAATTTAGGAGGGCTTAGGCATCACTTCTCAAATTGTCCTCCCCTACCCAAGCTTGATTAGATTCCTCTCATGATCCACTGTGTTTTATCTGTATATCAAACCATTCGGTGTTCCCCAGAGAAATAACCTGTGCCTTGTCTTTCTATTTCTGCCATCCAGAAACATCTCACTCATGGTTGGTGCTTAATAAATTTGTAAAAGATGAATAAATAATTTGTACTACTGTGAATTACATTCTACATTTTTACAGTTTTTTGACTACCAGTAGATTCACATCTCTGTGAGCACAGAGATGTGAAAGATAGTAATGTTTGTTCCCCTTAAGGACTTGTTTATACTAAGTGCATTAGTCAGCGTTACCTAGACAGACAGACAAAATGGATGGATGGATGGATGAATGGATGGACAGACGGACAGACGGACAGATAGACGGATGGACAGGCTTTCTTGGTTGTGGGGCTGACAAATCCAAATCTGTGAAGGCAGCCGACTAGAAGCTCAAACTTGTATTACAAAAAACGTCTGAAATCTGAAGGGTAAACAGGACTTAACAGTCGAGTCTCTCTTCTGAGGGATACCTGAATTTTTTCATTAATACCTTCAATTGATTAGAGGATCCTCATCCATGTTTCCCAGTTAACTTCTCTTCTTACTGTCAGCTGACTATAGATGCTAATCACATCTGCAGAATACATTTACAGCAACATCTAGACTAATGTTTAACAAAGTAATTGAGAACCATAGCCTAGACAAATTGACACATAAAATTTTATTATCACAATAAGTGACCAACCAATAAATTCTTCTTGAATTAAGTTTCTTATCTGCAGTTCAGAAAATTTTATATTGCTGGCAATGATTTAAACTTAAACTGAAAATTAAACCTGAAAATCCTCCATCATTGAATTCTAACAACTCTGAATAAAAAATATTCTTTGAAGTCCACAAATGCACTTGCAAGAAAGTGAGAGCATATCTAGAGGCTGAAAATGAAGACAAACTGAGTAGTAAAATTTAAGAGGATATTCTATCTTAGTAACCTTGGAGCTTAGCTTTTAATACTTATATAAGACACAGGAGATGGTGACTTGAGATGTCATAAGACAGGAGTCTTGGAAACTGAGCCTTTGGAAAAACTGAGACCTTTAATAAAATGGTGACTAGAAAAAATATACCCTCATTTATACATGTACATAAGAAACTTGTCTATATCAGCTGTGCTTGTTACAGAAAAAAAATTCCCTTTAAGAATTCTTAAGCACAGTCCATTTTCACTTGCATTTATATAGCCTGGGTGACTTGTCCCACAAGTTCAATATTTAACTTTAAAGGAATGCCAAACCACTGATAGTTTAACAGAAAGTTTGGATCCCTAGAACCCATGTAAGCATGGCAATCACTTGTAATTCCAGCCTCAGAAAGTAGAGATGGGATTCAGAGCAAGCTGACTATGGAGAAAAGCTATATAGACAAGCTCTGGGTTTGAATGAGAAACCATGCCTCAGTAAATAAGCTAGAAGAGCAGTCAAGAAAGACTCCCAAAGTCAGCCTGGGGCTTCCACATGCACTTGCATACTTCCTGTGTGCCCTGACTCATGCAAACATAGAAACACACACACACACACCCCATACATATACATATAAAACGGAAAACAAAAATATGTTGACTGCTTAAATAAGAGCTTACCCTTTTCTGCTTGTTTTTCCTTTTGATGTGATTTTGCTGCTTTGAGGACTAAGTCTAGGACCTTGTGCACGCTAGAGCAAGTTATACACTAGTGGAGACAGAATTGGTAAGCAAGAAGCTAAAGCAAAAATTGTGATGAAACAAAGAGGGAAATATGAAAGCAAGATTAACAGGCATGGAAAATAGAATGAGGACTCTCAATACATGTCCAATCAATGCTAGAAGGAAGAAACAGAGACTGGAAAAAGTCAGTATTCAGAAGTAATGGCTAAAGTTTTTCCAAAACTGATAAAAGATATTAGGATGTACATCAGGTTTCAAGGATTCCGTGAGGTCACATTTAGACGTGACACACTGAAACCACAGAATATCAAAGACAAAAATAGATCTTAAGAGCACCCAAAGACAAAAACAAATCACAATTAGACTGTGGTGCAAGACCAAAATATTGAGAGAAAAAAATCAGTTTAGAACTTTCACTCTAGCTCAGTTAGCTTCATTCAAGAATGAGGATATCACAGAGACAGGTAAGGATGTTGTGTTGACATTTCAAAGATAATTTCCAAACTTGATACATAAAAACTATAATCAGGAATTAAATCCTAAAGGAAGTAATAACATGATAAAAAGCAATAGTTAACAAAGAATTTGATAAATATGCATAGATCTACAACAGCAAAACTCTAAAAAATCTTAACTGTACAAAGCAACAAAACAGTGAATTTAGGGTATAAAATCAAGATAAGATTAAAATATCAAGCAGTAATAGTATGTGACAGAAAACAGAGAGAAGGAGAGAAGAAGGGTGACAAATCTTTTAAGATTAGAGAAGAAAGGAGAACTGCTGCTTAAAGACATCTAGGTAAGCAAGATATGCATATGTCTGAACTAAAGGGTAACCACAAAGAAAATAGAAATAAAATGGTGTAATTACTAAACAATTATAAAAAGAAAAGCTGAGAAAGATGAACTCAAAACAAGCCAAGGCACCTCAGTATCTGTTACTGGGAGGATAGATTGGAATGTGTTTAAAACATTAAAAAGAATTAGTCAGGGCTTTATGTAGTACCATCATACACGTCAGAAATGGAACACTGGGTGAGAAAGGTGAATACATTATAGAGTGATAAACAACCATTTATGAAAATTTCCCTAACAAGCAAGTAAGTACAACATAAAGTTTGTGGGTACAGACACATGTAGTAAAATTAATAAGAATACATATAGAGAAATGGCCAGCATTAACTCAGAATTGTTATCTCCTGTGCAAGAAATATTAACTGTGAGTTTTAATAGTGTATTTCTTTTATAAAAATCTGAAAAGAAAATGAAGAAAAATAGTAAGATTAACAAAACTGAGTAGTGAATAAACAGATATATGTCCATTATTCTTTAAATATTTCTGTATGCTTGAAACTTACTTGACTTTGACAAGTAATGGAGTTAAATTTGAAGGAAATTGAGTACCTGGTTGAAAAGTTAGTACTACTTAACTTTCACTTTTCCCCCCACCTTAAGGCATGTTATAAAATGATCACATAAATGTAAACAGTTTCTGCTAAGTATGTTACAATTTACAACTTCAAGGAAATAAACAAACTTGCATTTCTCCAAGGTCGTATTTCCCTAAGTGATAATTTGCTCAGAGGAAGCTACACTGAATAAAAATTCAAGTTTATCCAACTTCTTATACTTGCTGCTTTATTCAGATCTGTTATGACCATCCAGAAGAGTTTCATTAAATTCAAATTATGATCTGAGAACTTGGCCTAGTGTTTCTGAAGAGGAGATTTAAGGCTTAGACTGAAGAACCTTACCTTCTGGGGAAGTCTGAGAGGAGAACAATAGCATAGCCTAAAGAAGTGAAGTCTTACCGAGGCCTGTTTGCTGTTCCCAAATGGTGAGCATGGATAAGAAAAAAGTAGTCTAGTCTTATGTGGATAGGACCAGAACCAAACAGCAAGTTTTGTGATGAGAATTTCAGCTTAATCTGAAAGTGGAACAGAAAACAACCCCCAACCCCATAACTCCCATTGATGGCCTTTTCTTATGAATATTGTACAGTAGATTTAATGACTTGGTTCTGTTTCCTACAGAGGGATATTACAAGATAAGTCATTGAGTCCTTAAGACTTTCAAGTGAAGTTAGCCACATGTGAAGATTGATGATACAAAGAACAAACATACTTTTGACCTCATGTATGTTTTAGGAAAACTTTCAAAGAATATGATCTGGAACCTAGGGAATAAATAATATTCTAGAACAGTGGTTCTCAACATGTATGTAGGTCACTTTATTCCCTTAGGGATAAAATGACCCTCTCACAGAGGTCGCCCAAGACAATCTGCATTTATCACTTACTTTCTCTGTTCTCTATAAACAAACAAAATCATGTGCATAGAATGTCTAAGAACTTATCTGTTCTAGAATAAAATTATGTGAACTGTTTTATATCTTCTAACTAAAAGGGTACAACAATTTTTATATTCAGTTTTTAATAAAATACATGTATATTTACCATCCTATTCATTTTTAAGTTTATAGCAATGTTAAATGTATTCATTTTGTTGTACAATGGATCTCTACAGAACTATTTTCATTTTGGAAAACTAAATATAATTATATATATATATATATATATAAAGCATCAGCTCCTCAATGACATAAGGAGTTTGAGATATTTATCTGATAAGATTGATAAAATAAAGAAAAGTTTAAAGTATTTATACAGCTGGGCATTGTGATGTACACCTGTAATCCTAGTACTCAAGAGGCAAAGGCAGAAGGATCACAAGTTCTAGGCTAGCATGGTATATATAATGAATGCCAGTCCACTCAGGGTTACTTGGCGAGACTCTTTCTAAAAGAAAACAAATATGTGTTTGTATGCCTTAGCTGTAAAGAAATGGAAAAGTTTAATTTTAAGAATTAGAGAGTTGTTTATAAGCCTGGTAAAGGAAAGAACTTAAAGCCAGGTGTGGAGGCACACACTTAAATCTCAGAACCGCAGGTGCCAAGATGGGAGGATTGAGGGTTTGAGACCAGCTTGGGATACAAAATGAGACCCTGTCTTAAAAAATAAGGGAAAGAAAGAAAAAGTTTGAAACAACAAATGCCTGTGAGGATTAGTGAAGGTCAAGGAAGGAAAGGGAGGAACTCTCTGTACACTTGGTGGTAATATGAATTAGTCCAACCACTGTGAAAATCAATAGGAAGTTTCCTCAGAACAACTGAAAATAGAACTACTATATGATACAGCTATATCATTCCTGAGTATGCTAGAAGGAACTGAAGTCAGGTCACAGAGATGTCTGCATATCCAGGTTGATGGAAGTATATTCACAATAACCAGATCAGCCTAGATGCTTATCAGTGGATAAAGAAAATGTGCTGTATATACACAGTGGGGTTTTGTTCAGCCATAAAGGAGAACATAAATATGTAATTTGCAGGAAAATAGATGGAACAAGAATTAATATTGAGCAAGATGAGCCAGCCTTAGAAAAACATGCATCCCATGTTCTCTTATACACAAAATCTAGATTTTTAAAAGAATACATGAAAGTACAAGGGGACCATTCAAAAAAGGAAGGAATCTAGCATGAGGGGAGAAGGGACACATGGGAGAGTAATGGAGGGTGATATGTTCAAAGTACATTATATAAAAGTGTGAAAATGTCACAGTAAATCCACTACTTTGTTCAATTTATGTACACTAATGGAAATTAAAAGTTTTGGATATTTTTCTACTGAAAGCTACTGTAAGAAAAAAGGATTAACAGTTATAAAGGTTGCCTGTTAATCAGAAAGGTATCAACACTAAAGGTTTTCACTGTCACTACTAGCTTGCTGAAGTAACCTCTTTAAAGCTATGGGCTATTTCGAAGTCATATTTCCTTGGAAATATTTGTTAAAGTAGTAATAGGAATTGTTATGTTCAATTTAATCTAAACTATCAAGTAAATGGAAAATGTGCAAAATTGTGAATTATTTTAGAAAATTACTAGGAAGTCTGAGCCTTCTTAATGGATGCCCTTTAAAAGTTCTATTTGTTGATGTAGTTGGATTTGTTTGTTTATTTGTTTGTTTGTTTTTGACACAGTCTCACTACACAGACCAGGCTAGCCTTAAACTAACAGAGATGGTGTATGCCACTACACTTGGCTAAAAGTTTTTTTTTTTAAAACTAATGCCATATGTTGAAAGAATTGTGAAATAATTGGGGGATGGTGCTTTCTCCCCATCAATTTTCACATCAAGATTGAATAAGGTGAATAAATTTCTTAACACAGAAACCAATGCTAAATACATAATAAATACTATCCATTATTAATTTTATTTACTCAATATACTCTAGCGCATATGTTCTGGGTAAGTAATCTACTGTACTTCTTTTAACATCAGTTCAATACTATTCTTTCTCTTAGAGCTAGGTGAGACCTTTCCTTTCCCTTACTCAGCGCCAGGTACACAGTTGAGTCAATAATAGGTACCTAATGTAATAGATCTTTGTTGAATGAGTAAATGAATGAGAATAATCATATTTGAAGGGTTTGTAGAATGTATTTCATTATAACAGTACTAAATAATATTGCTCTTTAAATAAATATAGTCATATACTAAAAAAGACTATGTTTTCAGGATTGGATTGGTTTTAAAAACTCTACAGAGCTTGTTGAGTGTGAGGAATATTTCAGACCATTAATAGTAGCTATAAGTATGGACACATCGACAAAGAGGAGAGCCAGAACAGTTCCCAGCCTGAGCTTCTCATCACACCAGCACCCCCACAGGATTTGCATGATGTGGTCTTGACCACTTTTCTCCTCTAAGCTTCAGTTTTTCCACCCATGAAAATGGGAAGAGGACATTTAAAGCACATTCTCCGTTTTCTGTTGCTATGCTCAGGTGCATCTTGTAAACTATGGCACGTGCCTTCTAGGACAGTGCCAGGTCTCCTTCCAGCCTGCCAGAATCAGTTGTAAGAACCTACTCTGGTGAGGAGCATCTCCCCTGAAGTGGTGCCAGCTGGAAAATCATGGCATGGAATGTTCCACCTGCATTGGGATTTGGAAATCCAAAGCATTGTTGCCTTGAGATATGAAGATGTTTCTGCTGAACTATGCTAGTGAGTGGGCTGACAATGCCAGCCATGGCAGCTTACACTTGGAATGAGAAAGGAGGCTCGAGCCTCCTCTGCTAATGAGAGTAGAGCGTTAGGAGAGTGCCCTGGTTCTTGCAGTTTGCTCCATGAATCATGTTCTGGTGATTCAGCAGCCCAGTAACCAGCTCATCAGTGAAGTGACAGAAGCAGCTTCCCTGCACTCTGCAGTGCTCAGTCCTTTATGGTCTAACTGACTCTAAACAGGAGTCAGGGCTCAGTTTGCCCATCCTATTATTTCAGTTAAGATATTTATTCAACTTTAGTGTCTGGTTTGGGGGAGAATTACCCTTCTTGCTGTATAGAGGTGACATTGAGGGATGGAAAGGGAAAATGCTCAGCCTCTGTTAGTTTCTTTTCTAGGGTAGGAGTCTAACACAGGACAAGATGAGCAACATCTTGCCTTTCTGATTTTTTTCTTTTTGAGACAGTCTTGCTGTTTAGTTTCTACTGTCTTCAGCTTTGTGGCCTCTGCCTCCTGAGTGCTGGGATGGCAGCTGTGTGCTGTTAGACTTGGGTCTATTGTTAGATCCTGAACTAGTTAAACATTTCCTTTCTGTGCACTTGTTCCTCATAAATAGTTAAGAAAAATGCCCTTAGCAAAATTTTCTCTTAGAAAGATGAGAGGAGATTGTGTTTTTAATTGTTCTTATTATAATGAGAATAAAGTATACAAGCTCTTCAATAACTGCTATGTTGATTTGTACCTGATATAGCACATTAAGGGCTGGGGATGTACTTCATGATGGAGTGCTAACTTAGCACACACAAGGTCCTAGGTTTGATCCAAAGAAGTAACCAACCCATACATGCCAAAAATTAAATAAATAAAACTCAAAAACAAACAAACAACAACAACAAAAAACAATCAGGATGGAGCTTGGCCCTGCCACATATTGGAGTAAGTGTTCATTGTTAATTTTTATTTTTGCATATGTTTGAGTTGGGCATGAGGTACATGCAGTCTTTCCCAGAACAGCAAGGTCCTTGCTATAATGCTATCTCTGTTTCTGTCTGTCTGTCCCTCCTTTCTTAACTCCCACATGGTGGGAAACAGAATTGTCTCACACAGTTATGGAGACTAAGTTCTCATGAGAAGTTCTCAGATTTGCAGTTGGTAAACCGGAGACACAGGTAGGCCAATAGTAGAAGTTTTAGCCTGAGTTTAGAAGCAGCTTGGTGACAATCTAGCAGAGAAAGACTTTTCATGCTTTAGATTATGCCAGCCACATTGAGGAAGGCACTATGCTTTACTTGGTTTACTAATTCAAATGTTAATCTGACCCCAAGCCATCATGCCAAGAAATACTGTTTAAACAAATAGCTGGGCACCTAATGTCAACCCAAGTTGTCACATGAAATTATCCGTAATAGGTGTGCCTCACATAAAGTAGACGTGAGTGAGGTTAAGTCTTTGCAGAATAGGAAGTGTAAGACCTTCAAGGGGCTCATACCCTCACAGGGTTTATGATACACATGTGGAAATTTAGCTGTGTCTACTTAGAATGATGAGTTGATGGGCTTCCTATTAGACTTTCTTTAAATAAAAACATTTATTTTTATTTTATGCATGTGGGTGTTTGGTCTGCATATGCGTCTGTTGCGTGCAGTGCCAGAAGAGGTCAGAAGAAGGTGCTGGATTCCATGGAACTGGAATTACAGACAGTTATGAGCAACCATGTGGGTTCTGGGAACTGAACCTGGGTTCTTTGTAAGATCAGCCTGTTCTCTTAGCTAATGGGTCATTTATCCAGCCCCTCATATTAAGCTTTCAAAGAAAAAAGAAATCCGTGTAGGAGGAAGAGATAGGGACTTAGAGAATGACGATGGTGATTTTGCAGAAGATGGGGCACAGTGGTGGTAACCAGGGAGTGATCATTGAGTAACTGAATGGTAGGTGGAGGCTGTTATGTATGCTTATGCAGGTTTTTCACTGTACAAGTGGTGCCTGGAATACAGCCTCCAATTCTGTTTTCCAAGCCAAGTGCCCCAGTACAGAAATATGTCCTGTACAAATACCTAAAGAAAGTGTGGGAGGGGGTTCCTAATTCACTCAGCCAGGCATGAGTTTGAAGTAGAGTGTCATTGTGGAGAGCATTTCTTTGTGTCTAGATTGCCACTGGAGGACAGAAGTGTGACTGACAGTGGCAACGACTGTTGGTATGACCTGTGACACTCCATGGGCGGTAAACCTGGAGCTTTCTCAATGCCAAGAGGCCTGTTTATCTTACATGAAATACATCCCTATCTTTTGAAAATTATATTTGCGTGATCTTTTTCCAAAGCAAACTTGATAACGGTCCTACTTTGCTCCAATATCAAAGCAGCCTGATTTAATTTTATAAGCCAGTCATGGAAAGAGAGTCTGTCCTAGAGCATTCTGTTCTGTAGCTCCACTATAATTACAAACAAATGCATCCAATCTTCCCATCATGTGTTCTCCTGAGTTACAGGATTTTTTCCCCCTAATTTTTATAATCTTGTTATCTTGTAATACTGCATCATTTAATTATTCCCCAAAATAGATGTCTTCAGAAAATCTGCTCAGGAAAACTGATTTGTTCCAAACTGAAGTCACAGCTGGGTGCTTACTCTGAAATTCATTATTTTCGGAGCTTTGCGATTGCTGTTTTTCTAAAGGGGTCTCATCTGCCAGCTCAGGCTTGAAGCCCTCCTGAAGATCACTTGAAGGAATTTAATAAACTCAGGTAAAAAAGACTGAGTGCATACCCTCAGTGGTATTCAAGCTCAGAACTCTCTGTCAGAGTAAGCCTGGTTGCCCTCTCTGGTATTAATAGTATTAATATCCAGATGTTGAGCTACAGCCAATTCAATAAACTTGTAAACATTTCCTGAGCATCTGCTTTCTGCTAAGTGGTAGAAAAGGCATTGGGGACACAGAAATGAGCATCCACAGCCTGTCAACAGATATGTCTGTGATCATCATGACCATCAAAAGAGCATTTGATGTTGATACCCATTTGTGACACCCACTAACTACTGATTTTAAGCAAGCCAGTGAATTCATTTGAGACCCATTTCCCATAAAACCAGTAAAATCAGGGCGTCTTTTCCATAGGTGGCACTAGATATCGTGAGGATGAATTTAGGTTGGGGTGAGTAGTGATGTCTATTCTTTCTCCCTCCTCCACAGTCGTACCTTCATTTGTGGAAGCTTATTACTGTAGTTTCCTAAAACCAGGACACTGCACTGTGGTCTGTTTTTCTCTTGACAACTTCTACCTTCATAGTGTTGTTGGTGTAGAATACAAGACACGACACGCTGCATCACTAAGCGCTACAGCTTGTGTAAGACGAAGGGGTCAGTGAGAAGCCCTCTATGCTGACTTCCCAATACCCTTGCTGTTGATAACACTTTTTTTTCTCATTTCACTCTTTCTCAGTCTTTTTGTTATAGCTGTGACATCTCTCATATCTTGAGAGAATAATTTTCTGCGATTTAGGCTTCTTTACCAGGTCATGGTTGAACAAGGGTTAATGATATTCTGAGATTTATTTCCCCCAAATGTGTTTTCTTACACTTAGTCATATTAAAACTCCTCTGCCACTTTTCTGCCCACGTGCACATCTTCGTTCAGTTTTCTCCTAATCAGCTTGGCATTTTAATCCCTGGAAATGTTGAATGCCATCTGCAAACATGGCAGTTTCCCCATGCACTCTTTTCAAAATCATTTATACGAATGTTGACTAAGCTGTTATGCTACTTGCGCTGTCTAAACAGTGCCTTCCTTGCATAGCGTTTTATCTAACAATTCAATCACAGAATTAATGGTACAAAACCAACCTCTGAACATTGCACTTACTCAAGCCTGTGCCAATGTCTTCCTGCTCTTAATTTCTTATTTCTAAACCAAATGTCCACAACAGGAATTTTACCATGTACTGAAAGAAATTAATTAGATTCAAATCTAAATTTGAATTAATAATCTCTTCACCGACATAGGGCCCTGTAGCAAGTTGCTACTGTGCTTTTTTACCATCTGGCTCAGGAAACAAAAAAAAGAATGATAGGAATAAAGAAAGAAATATTTACCACCCTTGTTGGCAGCAAAGAAAGAAAGAAAGAAAGATTGATTGATTGATAGTTTGATTCCCAGCCCTTATTGGCTGTCTGAAGCTTGGAGAGCAGGAACTGATAGTGAGCTGAATATCTCAACTCAATATCCCTGAACCTAATTCCTCCAACCAAAGTCCCAACAACCACCAACCAACCAATCCCAGCTTTCAAGGTCTCAACTCCCAGAAGTCTAAGCAACACACAATCATAAGGACAAGCTACATGTGGCAAAATTATGTTTCTCACAATGGCATGGAATCAGATCATAGCCACCGAAAACAAATAGTCTAAATCAAACTCTGTATCATCTACTACATCAGGGATGGGGACAAAAACATATTCCAGGAACCATTCTGTGCTTTTAGAGAAACTTAGATCACAAACCTCCTTCAAAGTATCTTGCTACAAGACCCTGCCTATTTTAAGACTCATTTGTGCTCTCTGTTTCAGGACGTCTAGAATGGCATTCTGTGTCCCTGTCTTTCATTTCATTAAGTGCTGTTTTTCAGTGTCAATGTCATATCCCAGGTAGTCTCTTAAGTTCCTATGCCTAATCAAACACATGATTGATTTTTTCAGGTGGGTGCTGTGCAAGTGTCAAGTGTCAGTAGAACACCACTTTCTGAGGTCTGGTATAGCACAAGCTCTCAGATGCCCTTGAGCTCCGACTCAGTCCCTTCAGTCTCAGAATGATTTCTCAGATCGTGGGCTCACCTGACCATGTCACCTCACTGCTTAAAAGTTTTTGAGAGTATTTTTGGGAGTAGTTGGGAAAACTTGAACATAGACTCAGTAAAGATGTTAAGAAAATTATTCATTTTGTTCATGAGATGACGTAGCACTTATACCTAAAAAAAAAAAAAAAAACGTTGTCATTACCATAGTCTGGCAAATCCGAAAACAGAGAGTAGATTAGGGATTCCCAGGACAGAAGGAGAAGAGGGGTGGTTTCTGGTTGGGATGATGAAAAAGTTGTGAAAATATATAGTGGAAAAGTTACACAGCACGGAAAGTATACATAAAGCTATTAAATTGTATGGTTAACATGATCAGTTTTATGTACATGATGCTACAATAAAATTAAATCATTTACAAGTTAAAGGTAATACTGAAAAAATGAGCAGGAGAAGTTAGTTTTGGGATTTGCTTTGAAATACTCAACCAAAACAAAGTGTGGTGGTACGCTCAGTAGATGGAGGTAGGAGGATCAAGAGTTCAAGGCCGGCCTGAGCTGTTTGAGACACTGTCTACAAACAAGGAAATATGCAAACAACCTTAAACCATGGTCCCAGCAACAAAAAATGTGAAGGACTGGAAAAATAGTGTTGAGTTTTGAGGCTAAAATTTTTCACAGTGGAAAAAAAATACACACACATACATATATACATACATACATACATACACATTAGGGTTTGGAGAGATGGTTCAGTGGTTAAGAGCACTTGCTGCCCATGAAGAGTATGGATCTTTGGTTCCCAGCACACACATCACACTGTTCACAACTGCATGTAACTCCAGCTGCAGAGAATCCAACTCCCTTTTTGGTCTCCTTCAGTGCCATGAAACACACATACACACACACACACACACACACACACACACACAATCTTGACTAGCCCTTAAGTTTCTCATACTCAGCCTGACACATGAGGGCCCATTTCTCTTCTAAGCCAAAGGGAGCTGTACCCCTACATGCCTGGAGCCTTCCTCATGCCTCCAGGCCTTTGCCTTCACATTTCAATTGTGTCTTCCTTAGGTGGTAAGTTCCTGCTCACCGTTTACCATTTAGTCTCTGTAGAGCCTTTCCCTACTTCTCTAATGAAGGAACTGGATCTGCCTTTTCATTTGGGTTCCCATGGTGTCTGTGCTTCTGTGGCTTATTTCCTGCACCACTATTTTGTATAGTTGTGTCTGTCTCCCCGATAACCTATGAATTAGAGAAAATTTATTTACCTGCCTTGGAGGTTGAAGAAACTTTCAGAGCTGCATGAACCTTTTGTTTTTATGTAGTTGTTGTGATTGTCTGCTTTATATTTTAAATACTTGTACAGAGAAGATTGAAAAGTAGAAATGTGATTGTTGTAAATCTTAAGGCCTGGAAGGAACCTTACCAGTCACTCATGTAGCTATTGGTTTTTTTTCTAGATTTATTTGTCTACCTGGAAACTGCTAATACCCCCCACTCGCACCCTCACTTACCACTGGCTACTCAGCAAATTCTTGCTGAATTTACTGACATCACTAGCGCACCCCCCCACACACACCCTTTTGCATGTTACAAAGTGTTGTTTTTCTAGTTTGGGATCTCTGCAGATGTGTGTGTTTTAGAAGAAACAATTAAACTTTGAGATGACTCAGTGGGTAAAGGTGTTTGCTTATCAAACCTGATGACACAAGTTGGATCCCCAGAACCCACTGCAGGTTGACCTCTGACCTACCTATGCAGGCTGTGGACATGTGACCCTGCCCCAACCCCAGCCTCACAATAAATAAAATAAAATAAAGAAAAAAAAAGATTTTAAACAAACAACAGAATTCCAATGCTATTGTTCTGTTGTGCTAAGGACAGAACCCAGGGTCTTGACCATCCCAGATAAGTGCTCCACCCCAGAACTCCCACAACTCACCGCTCAACTGGGAGGCTGAGTAGTCCCTGTAGCATTCACCAAGCAATAAGCTAAAGTTGCGAAACACATCTCTCCAGTAGGTGGCAGCAGGAGCTCACAAACTCAGCATTATCAGGCATAATTGGTTTTACCTATCTAGGGTATGTGTGTGTTGGGGGGAGGGGGGATAGGAGGATAGGAATCCTGTATTTCCAGTTTTTCAACCTGCTTGGTCAAAATAACGAGGCTTGGGCTAGAGTCACTGAGAGTCAGAAACAAATACTTTGTTAGAGATAAATGTCCAGACCAGTGCTAGCCACCTACTAGGCCCTTGGCTATTTCCAAAACTCTAGGAAAGTCTTCTGTGTGTCTTCTGGAGCCTACAGATGCAGCATTAGCAGTTATTCTCAGTTTGAAGTTTGGTCCTTGTGCAAATTTCAATCATCTAGGGAGGAGTTTCATTAGGCTGCTTCCTGGCTCTTATCCAACACTGTAAGCAGTTTGAACGCATGTTTTCTTGTGTGGAAGGGTAGGAACAAAAGAACATGACATTCTGGGAATGGCACATGTGTGGAGAGAAATGTAGGCCTCCAGAAACAGACTCTGTCCCCTCAGTTCTGAGGAGGGCTTCTATTTTCTGTGTTGGCCCTCCATAAACCACCACTCTTCATATCTCCAGCCAGTAAGCAACTCCTGATTGTGAGTCTGCTAAGTGCAGAGGTCAGTGGAGGATTTGGACATTTAAGACATGGTGATTATAATTGTACGGGTCTAAAAGTTCAGAACATGCAGTCATACAATAGAGCATAGTAAATATTTTAGATCCAAAAGATTCTGGAAAATACAGGATCTACACATGGGATGGTCTGAAGTGATGGTGTATATGTGGGGGGGTGCAGATCCAGTTATTAGACAACTGACTTTGAAAGGTGGTATTAGATGCTGATGCTGTGAGCTGAGTATTGTGAGAAGACAATATGTATGACAGAAGGCCAGAAGGTGAGGAAATCACATTGATTGCATGAATAGCAAACATTTGCTATGTTTTCTATCAGTAATTCACATTTCTATAGTATTTCAGAGCTTCTAAAACACTTCCATCTGATTTCATTCCCTTTTAAAAATTATTTTTATGAGTATATACTAATTAGATATAATAGTGGGTTTTGTCTTGTTATGATGAAACTTCCACACACGTGTGTGTGTTCTGACCATATTCATACACATCCACTATCTTTTCTTGTCTGACTCCCATACCCATCATTCTCTTCATAGCTTTTGCAGGCAGGTATTTGATATAATGCATAAAACATTTAGATAGTGTTACATTCTCAGCAAATCTTTACTGCAAATTATTAAACTTGCCATTAGCTCCTTCACCCACATTTGTTTTGTTTTCTTTTGTTTTGAGATAGTCTTAATATGTTGCCCAAGTTGGTCTCACAAACTTCTGGGCTCAAGCCATCTTCCCATACATCATGCACTACTGAGGATATTCTTTTCCTTGAATAACAAGAGATATCTAGATGCCTCTACTCTTTTTAGCAATAAAGGGAGATGGTTCCTTACCTGGTCCATTAAGGAAGCTGCAAGCCATTAAACTCACATGGATCCTCAGCTGCTAGGCTTGTTAAGAAAATGTTACAATAGGGGGAAATTGACAATGCAGGCACCACAGATATTTTTAGTTTGTGCTGCAAAGATGTACATCTTGGGTTCTGTTTAGGATTGTGTACAAGGGGACGGGCCTGGATTATTTTATAAGGCTGCCAATCAGAAAGTCCATGTTAAGTACTGACTCTGTTGCCATCTTATGCAAGAGACAGGTTGGGATAAACCAAGGCAAGTGAAGTACATTTACCAAACTTTCAAACAGTAACAAATGCAATAATAATCTTTTCCTTGGATGGAAAGCAGTTTGATAATTCTGTAAGAATTGTAGCTACATCTACTTCTTGCATCAGGAATTTTAAAGAAATCATTTGTTCCATGTCTTTTTTGTTAAAATGTAAACCATGTAGCACCAGTAAAGCAAAGACAAGAATATGGAGATCTACTCACCAGTAAACACCCACTCAGTCACTGTGTAGAGCATTTCATGCACCTATTCCAGGGATCCCACTGCTGTGTGGTAAAAAGCCTGTCACTGAGACACACTCTATTAGGAGAGAAAATTAAGGCTCATAAAAGTTTTTGTAACAAGATGGCATACTTGTGTATTTAGAGCATAATCATGTCTGCACCCCCACCTGACTGGTGAATGGTAATGGGATTGCATGTGATAAAAGATGAATGCAAAAATGGAACATTTTTTTGTTCATTTTTTGTTCTTTTGAATAGAGTGATTGAGTTTAGCCATATGATCAACTTTATTATTATCTGTTTAAATGTGGAATTCTCCCCAAAGGTCAGACAGCCAGGAAAGGATGCAGCCAGCACTCGCACCCCAGACTGAGGCTGCAAAGCCTGTCCTCTGGATCCCAGCACATTGCTTCCTGCTAGTGCCCTCTTAGGCTCGGGGTGTGTGTCGGGGGCTGTTTCTGTCATTTGATAGCAAGTTATGGAACCTATTCCATGAAGTTTTTCTCTAGAAAACAAACCAGAATGTCCAAGAGCCAGTTGTTTCATGAATGTGTTCGTCCTCTAGAAAAAGGCTCTGGGTATCATCTGCTGCCATGTTGACTTTTTACAATGATAGTGCTGTGGCTTAGCCAAGAAAAGTCAGTGACCCTGGGCCAGGAAACACAAACTAAGATTTCCAGCAGGACAAATTACCTTAAGGAAAAGGCATTAGGATAGCTTGCAAGGTTGGGGTGGAGGAAAGGCTTGAAAACAGTTCCATTAGCCAATTTGGTCAATGGGCAGGTGCAGGAAGTGGCAGATAAACCCAGCCAAGATCTATAAATACACCTCAATATCACTGTTCAAAACCCACAAAATAAATGAGCAAGTTGGAAAATTTGGCAGCCTGTGAACAACTAAATGTAAACTCTCAGTTCTCAGCTTAAGTCATGATGTTTTCTGTGAGTCAGCCTGCTGTTGAATTGTGTGGAGTTTCACTTTCCCCAGAAGTCCAAAGGGCAGCAAGCGTTCTCTCTCTTGGGTCCTTCACAGAGTTGTGAGAAACTAGCATGTCAAAAATCCTTTGAAAATGCTCATCTTTCATACAGAATGAAAGGTTATTGTTAAGGTCTGAGGGTCAAATACAGAAAAGCTATTTGAGACATGAAGGTAAGAAGAAGCGTCAAGAAAGCATTTCTGATAGCAAGGTACATACAAGCAAAGAAAAGCCATTTTGTGGGTCATTTTCTCTACTTCTTCCTTGTTATGATCATGAGCAAAGACCTACAGAGTCAAGTATCTACAGACCAATGACAGTGCCTTGCATAGACAGAAATGTCAAGAGCATGTGCTACAGGGGCCCCTGCCCAGAGGGCTTGCTGAGCTGTGAATGTTAATCAGAGTCCTGGAAGCAAGCTGATCTGGAACTTAGGAAGGAATTAGGGCAGAGGTTGGGGATTGGACTTCAGTGATCCAGCTCCAGGATGGCCCAGTGCCTCAGAGGAGCAATTTCAGGGTGGCCAGGGACTTGGATAGTACAATGACAACTTCCTAGAACGGTTTGTTCCAGAATCCATAGAGCAAAGGAAATAGCCTGGCCTCATCCTGAGTAAGTTGACAGGAATCAGGATAGGAAGTATTTGTAGTGGGACAAGTACTCATAGCATCAATAAGTCTCTTTTGAATGGAAGAAGAAAAATGGAAAAAAAATTAGTGCAGCCCATGTGGTAAGTCAGTTTCTGTAGTGTGAGAGAGTGGGAGAACACCTCAGCAGAGGGAGATGGCGCTGTGTGGCATGGGCCCTTTGTGGCTGTGTCACTAACTTGCCAAATGACCTTGAGAACGTCATTTTTTCCCTGTGAATCTTGAATTCCTTTGTTTCAAAGAATTGTCTTCCTGTCACATCAATCATTATGAGGAGTAAACAAAATATTCTTAGAAGCCACTAACATACAGCTCCTAAAACAGGCCAAATAAAATATCAGTTTATTCCTTTATTTTGAGGAGAGATTCAGAAAACCTCCAGTGAAAAAAGCCAGTTGAAAATGTAGAGCACTGAAAATACAAGCATGATTCAGCCTAATAGACATGGGTGACCAGGCCCTTTCTTATAAACAGAAAACAAGCCTAACTAAGCAGAAAAGAAAACCCTGCAGAGGGAAGGAAGATTAGAGGCCAGGAAAGAAGGGGTGTAAATATGTGCAATAGCATGGTCTCCTCACACAGGGCAGATGCTATTAGTGCATCAAGGTAAAGTTCCTCTCAACCCTGACAGACTGGGAAGGCACTGAGCTGCATAACTCAGCTTGACTGGTTTTCCTGAGTGTCTATGATACAAGCTAAGTTTTACGCTCAATTGCAGTTGCTTGCCTTTGTTGTCATTTCTTCTGGTGTATTTATGAAGAAATCAAGAGGTAATGGCGATTTCTTTAAATCTTAAAAAGTCCACACGTGGATGACAGTTATAAATGGAGTAAAACACAGGCTTAGAGGATAAGGAAACCTTAGAGGTGTAAGATCGACCTAGTCTTTACCAAGAACAACACAGAGGAAATTCCTATTTCTAGACTTATATGTGTGTGTATGTGTGTGCGTGTGTGTGCGCGCGCAGGGGGGGTTGGAGGGCAGGGGGAGAGGGAGGAAGAGAGGGAGAGGGAGAGAGAAATACAGGGGATTAGATCATAAAATGACAAAAAGTTTGAAAGTGAAAGGGTACTGTGGATTATCTTGCTGGTGGGTAAATTGAGGTTTAAAGAAAGGAAGTGGTTTGCTTGTGACTTTATGGAGATCCAGTAGCAAATGAAGAGCCAGAATCCTAGTCTCCTGACTCTCAGTGTAGGGTTCATCTGCTGTAGCCCTCTTATTGGGGAAATTACATGTCTGAGTTCAAACACTTGCACAAAACTAATTTGTATGTCCTCCTCCCTTTCTCTAGGGCCAAGTGCTTTCGGGGCAAAAAAATCCTTGGAGATTATGATATCAAAGTGGAGCAGGTAATCAGCATGAAGCCTCACATACCCTCTGTCATTCCAGAGTGAACCATCAAAAGTCCAATGGAGTGAGGTGTTCCTCACTGGGTTCTCAACTCTGCATCTCCTGTCCCCAGGGCTTTTCATTTCCTTGACTCTTAACAGCTCATATGTTGGTTGAGAAGCATACAATGTGGTTCTTGGTGGTCTCTTGCAGTGTAGGGTTTCTGAGCTGAGGAAACCTTAGAGGGGTATCTTCCTAGGATACTCCTATACCTCCATGCTGTTCATGGCAGTGTAATTCTTGGGAAGGTAGAGGGGGGCAATATGTCTTCTGTTTAGTGTCTGCCTACTCTGATCCTGAGGCTGCACTTCAGAGGGAACCTGGAAAAGAACATCCCCTTGTTTTTATAGGGAATTTGAAAGACTGTTTTGTTTGTTTGTTTACCTTCCTCTGCCTCTTGCTCTATGGTAATAGGAAATTAAGTCCTTTTAGGGGAGATGTCCTGTTTAAATAACATTTTCTAAGCAATAACAGAAGTTATATCTTATTTATGTGTTAGGATTTACAGAATACTAGGATGCTTTCCTATGTATTACTACTTTTATTGACCTATGTATTTATTTGTTTGTTTTTGTGACATGATCTCACTAAGTAGCCCTGGCTGGCTTGGAACTTCATACAGAGAACAGCCTACCTTTGCCTCCAGAGTGCAAAGATTAAAGGAGTATACCACCATACCTAATTTATATTCCATTCTTAAAACAGATTGTTAGATATTCTGGGTTGATAAAAACTATCCCTGTGTTGTAGACTGAGAAAATGGAAACCCAGGCAGACGAGTACTTCACTTGACACGTTGTGTTAGAAAGAGGGGAGATGGAAATACAGTAGCCTATCCCAGAACCCAGTGTTTTCATCAGAGTCTGAGAGAGGAGATACTTCTCCTGGTCATGTTCTGTCTCCATAGAGAGGCTCAAAGGATGCTGAGCTGGGAGTCAGGAGACACAGTGATAGATTTTGTTTGTCCAGAAAAGTCACGTAACTTAGGCAGTTTTCTCCTTTGGTAGATGGGGATAATTATCTCTCCCAATTATCTTGAGTATTGAGTGAAATCTAATGGATGTAAAAATACACAGACACTAAATGAACACTTGGCTGCTGCTCTGTGGAGGACTTAGGCTAATTGCTGTACTGTTACTCTCCAGGCAGAATTTTCAGAGCTTAACCTGGTGGCCCACGCAGATGGAACCTATGCCGTAGACATGCAGGTGCTCCGGAATGGCACAAAGGTTGTCCGGTAAGGGCTGCTCTGTTGTTGTGGTTGCTGTCAGCTCTGACTTGATGGGGTAGTTTCAAAGTCAACTTGAGTAGTCACACTGTGTGTTACATAGAAGTACTAGAGAAGGCAGCTCTTAGTTCAGCATTAGAGAAAACAACCTTAAGTTTCACAGACTTGCTTAGATGTAACCGGATTCAGTCAGGACTCTGAAGTCAGCATGGGTTTGTGCTTTTGTTTCTCCAAATAGTTCCCCTGGAAAACTACATTCCATTGCTTTTAAAAACATTTTGAGGGGCTGGAGAGAAGGCTTACTAGTTAAGAGCATTGACTCCTCTTCCAGAGGTCCCGAGCTGAATTCCCAGCACCCACATGGCAGCTCACAACTGTCTGTAACTACAGTTCCAGGGAATCCAACACCCTTACACAGACAAACATCATACATACAGGCAAAACACCACCATTGCACATAAAAAAAATTTTAAAATTAAATAAAAAATAGTAAAAATGTTAAGGATGAATATATGTATATACACACATATATATGTGTATATATATTTATTTATTATATATATGATTCTCTTTGGGGCTGGAGAGATGGCTCAGTGGTTAAGAGCACTGGATGCTCTTTCAGAGGTCCTGAGTTCAATTCCCTGAAACCACATAATGGTTTACAACTATCTATAATAGGATCTGATGCCCTCTTCTGTCTTGTAGGCACACATGCAGACAGAGCACTCATAAATTAAATGAAAAAAAGAAAAAAAAGGAAAGGAAAAAGAAAAAATTAAAAACACCTGACCATCCTACTTATGCTGATCTGCTTAGATTCACTCAGAGTTACTGCAAAACCCTGATCTGGATGCATGTTCTTTTGACGCTCATCCCTGTATCCTCTATTTCTTATTCCCAACAACTCATATGTCTGATAGGAAAATCTAGTATTGGAATAGACATTGTAGATGGAAGAAAATGACCAGGTACTGAGCACTTCTGTGCCAGGTGGTGTCCTGGATACGTAGGTCTGGGATGTTGATGTTTGCATAGCAGTTTTCTCAGGGAAGGGATGAGAATTCCAGGTGGGGAAATGGTTTCCATTCTTCCCAGGAGCTTACTATTACTTTAAGTTTTCGGAAATAGGTCTTGTTCCAAGAGGGATCCCTATATCACCCTCTTCCTCACCTTTGTCACAGGACCCTGACCCCTAGAAATCTAGTGTCCAACAGGACCTGTGACAGGAAAGGCCAGACTGGGTATGTCTGAGACCTACCAACAGGAAAATGGAATCTGAATTCCATTCTGGAATCTGAAGAAGAATATGGGAGAAGCAGATGCTTATTCAGGTGTGAAGTGAGCTTAGGTAGATCCTACAGCAGGATAGACAGGCTTCTCCATCCATGGGTCAGATGTGCCATGAAGATGCACATATAGGCAGGTAGTGTCAGAAGATCCAGCATCAGGACTCCAGGTCAGGTGCCAATGTGGGAACTTGGATACTCCCTGTAACTAGGATATAAGGTTGGATTTGATGTCAGGGATACAGCTGGGCCTCAGTGCCTAACAGTAAGGGCCTAATAGGGGGTATCTGGGCCTCAATTGGGTCCCAGAATTTTGGACAAAGGTCAGAGTACCCTAAACAGACGTTATACCATCTTGGTGATAAGCTTTTGAATGACTGAGGAAAGCTCCTTTAACCCTCACTACTCTAGCCAATCTCTGAGCCGGGTTGGGCTGTATCTGTGGGTAGGGTTGGATGGGTGCCTGGGCAGAGGACCAGGTAGGTCATTGTACATGGTGTCTGTTAGGGGCAGACAGAAGGAGACCCCTAAGAAATCACCAGGACGCGAGATCAATGCAAAAACAGGTTTATTTCCAACGTGTTGGGATCCGCTCCCACAGATTCCTCAAGCGAGGCAGGTGGGAGTGACCATCAGCACACTATAAGCATGGTTTATATATGCTTTTCAAAGGCAGAGCCCAGCAACAGAGTACCAGGCACATTCTATTGGCTACACAGTCATGTGGGTGCGGACCCTCAAACTGGTGCTGGCATACAGCAAGGTTGCGGGCTCCTAGAAAATGCAAGCTCAGGGTTTTAGTCAATGTGGGTGGGGGAAACTCCTAGCCCAAGGCCGTCAGTCAGTGGTCCATATCTTGTTTGTCCCAGAAACTGTCTTTCTTATCCTAGTTTTGGAAACTGTTCTGAGTTACCTTGCCCCTTGCCCCTGACTTGGGCCTACACAGTTTTGGTATTCTTAGAAGCCTGACTAAAGTTTGGCTGCTTTGTTCTTGTCCTTTCATGTCAAATGCTGAGCTGCAGAGCCTTGGGGGAAGATGTTGCCACAAACTGCCTCTCTGGGAAGGTCTCTGAAGCTAGGACATGGAGACAAGCAACCTAGTCCTCTAAAGCAGTTATGGCCAGGAGCTTTGCTGGCTAGAGGTGAAACCAGGGGAGCTTTCTCATGCACGGGAACATTCCGTACTCTCAGTGCTTCCTGTAGCCCCGTTGCTCAACCTCAGTTCTGCGAAAAATATTTGCACCCCTCCCTAGCGTCCGTTTTGGAAGAATAACATTGGGAAGTTTGGCGTCTGCCCTCAGCCAGCCTAGCTCCTTGCTCTCTTGGGGCCTGATGAGGGCACTGCCTATTTTAAGGAACAGCTTTAAGAAATTGAAGAGTACATTAAGATCAGCATTTTGGTAGTGGTGTGATCTTCAAGGACCTGCTTTGAGCACCAACTCTGGAACCACAAGAGCTTCAGTCTTTCAGGCTTTCATAGCACCCAGTGAGGAAAGATAGAAATCTTTTTCACTTAAGATGTGGAGATCTAAAAATGTTTCTTCCATCCTTCGAGTATTTGGATGCTAGAAAAAAGACAGCATTTAGTCCAAAGAAATGGGCAAGATTCAGAAACACAGTCCTCAGATCTCCTTTAGAAAGTGTCATGATGCTTCATTACTGCATCCAGAAAGGAGTAATAATAACACAAGGGTCATTGACTGGTTGGCCCTTGACATCTCTTCTCTGTCTTGGGCTTTGGAAATGTGTCACTTGAGGTGCTAGTCAATGGAAACCTGCCTCTGTTTTCTTACCAGGTCCTTCAGACCAGACTTTGTGCTCATCCGACAGCATGCATTTGGCATGGCGGAGAATGAGGACTTCCGCCATCTGGTCATTGGCATGCAATATGCAGGCCTTCCCAGCATCAACTCACTGGAATCCATTTACAACTTCTGTGACAAGCCATGGGTGGTAAGGCCCCTTTCCCCCCAGCACCCTCCCACTCACCCAGAGTACCTCTGGAATTATATTGGTAGCACTGACTGAGAAGATCTGAGAGGTTAGTCAGCTGGGAGGCTGGGTGCAACCCATCACAGTAGCATATTATCAGATGTCATGGACTACACACTTCTGCTGCACAGCAGACATTTGACCTCTCAACTATGCTGCACAAAGATCCTGTGTTGAAATCCTTATGTCTGTAGGTCTTCCCTTGACCAGGGCCTGCAGTAATAAAAGTGCCTGCCTCTTGCTTCTTAAAATGGCCAAACTATTGGAAAGGCCTAAAGCCAGTAGAGAAATCCAACTCAGAAGGGTATTAGAGACAAGAGTTCTACCAGTGTTTCAACAACCTCAAAGTCAGATTCATCTGCATACATATGAATCAGATAGTTATGCGAGCTGGAAGTTTCCTTTGAGATAGTCAAGTCTCACCCCTTTGTGGGGGAGCAAAAAGGAGCATCAAACCTCTTGCTGTATGGTGTCACACTCTGAGATTATTCTATGTAATTTCATTTAATCTTCACAATAAGCTTACCAGGGAGCTTATTATTATTTTCACTTTGTACAGAGAAATAAGACTCATGAAGGATTAAGTCACTTGCCAAACTTACTGAGCCAGGATTTCTCCAAGTCACAGTGCCTTTCACACAAAGTGAAGAAGAGCTGGCTTGGTTTCCTCTTCCACAGACAGTCTAAAAACCTTGGAGGGCTGTTGGAAACTCTTAGGCAGAGAAAGTACTGAAAGAATGAGGCATGAGGGACTAGGATGACGGGGGTACTCGTCTCTGCTAGCTCTGCCCCACGCTGGCCTCATGGAAGGAAATGGTCACTTCTAATCCTATCCTCTTTATCTTCTTGTTTTTAAAAAATCAAATTTCACACATGCTGAATTGCCAGGGCTCACCAGGCTTATTGTGACATTTCTGAACCTTAAACCTCTTCACTCTGGGAGCTAGAGGGGCATTTTATAACCACATGGCCCATTAACTCTGCTCTTGACTTTGTTTGTTTGTTTGTTTTTCCACACTCAAATGGGCAGCTTTGCTGTTCCCTGGATACCAGAGAGACCTTACAGTGTAGGAGGAAGAGGTGTGGGTGAGGAGGAGGAAGAGGAGGAGGAAGAGGATGAGGAGTTAGAGGAGGAAGAGGATGAGGAGGACTGAGAACTGCTGTGGGTTGGGATTGGTTTCCTTGGCTTCACTTGCTGCTTTTCCCTGTGTGTGGCCTGTGACATCTGGAATCCTACTATTCTGCAGAAATGGGATAAAAGGGTGATTCGGCTTGAGTGTGCTACCTATCCCAGAAAGCGTATATAAGGCATCTATCAAATAACTTTTCTGAGAACCTCCCATTTCTCCTTAGTCATGACCTTCCTTCTGAAATATGCCCTAGCCCACCCCATCCCCACTTCCTTTCAGAATTTAGTTCTCTCAAAGCTACACCATTGGTATCAGCTTTCACTGAGTGATTTAATGATATAGGCCTGTGACTAACCCTCTCTTGTGTCCCAGTGTCTCTGTCTACAAACTGTGATTAATAGTATATACCATTGCTTTGCCAATGTGATTATTATAGTTCCCTGGTATCTGAGACCTCCTAAAGAAAATGGTCCCATGCTTTCTTTTCCTAAACTGTGGCAGAGGCTAGAGAAAGGAGGAACAGTGATCTCTCATGGGATCTGGGATCTGGGATCTGGTGAGGGGTCACATTCTCACCCATTCATAATCCCAGCACATTGCCTTTGGCATCGCATGGGAACAACAGGGCTTGCTGGCCACACACCAAGTTCTCCCTGCAGTCTCACTAAGCAGCTGCCACACAAATGACATTTTACATGTTGTTTTCAGCTTGTCAGTCAAGTGGACGCTATTTAATGACAGGGGAGTATCCCTCTGATAACTTTGGCTCATGGTTCCTAAATTTCTTACTGTGGGTAATCTTCATGTGAGGAGAGGCATCTAGTGGGCTAGAGATGGCTGTGCCTTTCACCAGAATGTCTCTGAGCAAGTCTGCCATCCCCAATACTGGCCAGGGCAGCCACTGGTGATTTCAGAAGGAGAAATAGTTCTGTCAATAAAAACAACAGTCCAGAAAAAGCAAGACTACCACCATTCCTGTGCTCTGGATGGATCTGAATTCTGGGTTATTTTGGAGGTTCATGAATCAAGATTAAGCTAAAGTATTTAATATCTAGGAGAGCTAGGGATAATACATTATTCAAATAGAACCCCAAACCCTGTTTCTTTAATGAATTATTTCTTGAGTCGTTGGATAAATGGTTTAAATAAGCGTCCTCCTATTCACTGCCAATACCACATCAGCTCTCAGATTCATGTTCTGGTCTGCACAGAGGAAATAGTTCTTATCAGATATTACCTTTGTTTAATTGGTAACCGTGTGCTTGCAACTTAATCTACGTTTCCAGGGAGGCAGAGGATTGATGCCAAACCCCGTACATTAAGCAGACAGGGAATGCAGTAGAGAGGGTAGAGTGAGCTCTCAGGGACCCAACTGGAGCCTGGGAACTGGCTGTCATTTTAGTCTTGGCTGTCCCAGGGCCCTGGGAGTCTGCCGGAGGCCTTCCTGGCATCTGTGTGGTTGTCTGTGTAACTCACCCACACGTAAGGAAGATAGGGCCTTGCATGTCTTGGTACCATGCCAGAGTGTGGGCTGTAGCAGGACAGAGGTCTTTAGGGAGAGCTGGCATCAGCTCCCTGGGCATGCTGGAGAGCCCTAGAAGCTGAGGCAGAAAAGGAATCCAGCCAGGTCCAAGTAGGCAGGTAGATCTTAAAGGTGAGGTGAGGTAGTAAGAAGAATTGGAGAATGAAAGAAAGGGCTGATGATCAATTTTGACAGTCAGAGCAAATTGAAGAAGCCAGGGATGAGAAGCAAACAGAGAGAATGGAGGATGCAATAGGCAAGGAATAAAGAAACCTGGGCACTCTCCCAGTGTAACCTCAATACCAGGTGTGCTCTGAGGCTTCTCCAGCCTCAGTCTCCTCACTGTAAAACAGAAGACCTGGTGTTGAGACTGTCTGAAGTCTCTTTCAACAATAAAATATTGGATGCTGAGACCTGAAGGAGGTCTTAGAACTCTATAAAGTTACCATTTCCACATCAATGAAGGCTGTGGCATGGAAAGGCCCACGTTTCCCTGCATTTTAATAAAATCTTCCCCACAAAAGGACCACAGCCATTGAGCATGCAATTTGATGGGGGAGTTTAGGGGAAAATCCAGTAAAAGATGTTCTTCCTGATGCAGTGATGGAACTGATGGACAGTGACGGAACTTTAAGCTGATGGTGAAGAGGGAGGGAGCCTGGAAAGGAGGGGCTTTTTAGTCAAAGGCAATTTGTGAGTTAAGAAAACTCCAGAAGACTCAACTTTGCTAATAATCCTCCCTGCATAGCTCATACACTAATATCCCTCACAGAGAATGGGACCTAAAAAAAGTTCTAGCTTTCCTGTCTCTGACAAGTAGAGGGGAACTTTCCTTTATAGCTGATCAAGCAGTTGGTGGTGTAGAGCCTGAACTGATCCCACTGGAGAGAAGATGCTAGATTCCCCATGCTGCTCATGCACTGGGTTGGCATTGTGGGATACATGTGGACTAGGCGGGAAAGTCCTGTTCTCTGTGAGAAGAGCACGGCCTCTGTAGAATCTGAAAAGTAGGTACTCGAAGGATTTAGGAGAAATACAGATTGGACATGGGGGATCTGGCAGTGAACCTGTTTCTAGTTTCTAGTTTCTTTGCTTTTGAAGGGTTGAGGAATACTGCATGTGCACCAGAACCCTTCTAGCCCCAGCACTGTGAATATTTGAACCTTGCCTTTTCTCCTTCTACACAGATAAAGGGCCTACCGAGCTCAGTCCTTATAAGCCCAGCAAATCAGTGCCAGGAGAATGAATGTGCATGTGTTACTTCTGTGACCCTCCAGTCTTCCTGAAGAACATTCATTCATGACACCTCTTGTTCAGACTCTAGTGGCTCTGTATAGTCCCCAGAGGAGAGCTGTCATGTATTCCTTTGCCTGGCATTTGAACTTCTGAGACTTGGTGTGTTACCTCTTCGGCTTTATCTCACTCCATTACTCAGAGGACCATGTGTTTGGAGTTAGAGACCAAAGTTTCAATCCTAGCCTAGATTTACCTCTTTTCAGTTCTGATACTGATTTTCTACTTTCTTGAGACAGAATTTTACCATGTGGCCCAACACAATGGCCTGGAGCTCACTGTGTAGCCCAGGCTAGCCTCAGTTTCGTCACCCTTCTGCCTCCACTGAGTGCTGAGATCACATATGTGCACTACTCCCCCACCCCAGTTCTGTGACTCAAGTGAAGTTCCTGGCTCCTTCTCAGCTGTGTCAATTTGAAAAGAAGATTATGTGGGAACCCTTAAAATTAAGTAGGCCCTTGATGAATACTAGCTTTCACTTTACCTTCCCCAACTAAAGTATATGTCCTTAATAGAAATTGCATGTGCCTTTCCTTTCATGGTATCATCAGTTTAACACAATGCTTTCTACAGAGAAAATGTTCTCTATTTATCCGATGAATTGATGTTTTGTCTGTTCCAAAAGTTGAAGATACACTGAAACTCTTTCTTGTCTTTTTGCAGTTTGCCCAAATGGTGGCCATCTTCAAGACACTGGGAGGGGAGAAATTCCCACTCATCGAGCAGACATACTATCCCAACCACCGAGAGATGGTAGGTGGCTGAGTAGGACCTCGAGTCTCTGCTGTTCCTACTCTTAGCCACATGGTGACTCTGGAGGTCTGGCAAGGGCCTCAGCACCTCAGGTAGAAGGTCTAAGGCCTGTGGAGCTGCTTAGAGCAACAGAAGTAGCTAGATTCTAGCCAACATCTTTTTGTTTAAGAATTCTGGGGACAGAGCAGAGAAAAGCAGAAACAATGGGCATTTTAACTTAGAGAATAACAAATCTGTGAACCAACAGTCAGAAGGTTTCACGATTTTGAGTTTAGCCCTAGCTTTGCCATGTTACACTGAGCGTGTTACATTCCCCACTGTATGTCAATTTTCCAGCCATGCCAAGTGGGCATAGCTGCCCTTGACCAGGATATCTTACAGTGTGCATATGATTTCAGTGCAATTCCTCAGATGATAGCCTTCTGGTAGCTGTGAAGCCTCCTGAGATAAAAGCTGTTGCTTCTGTTATTCTTCACTAGACTTCCATTTCCTTGGCTAACTCCAAATTGTGACAAGGCAGAGTTGACCCTGTGCCTTCTCTGAGTCTATCACCCTCTAAGAGGTCAGAAGGGGGAAAAAATGTTGGTTGAAGGCTGTGAGGATGTTTCATACTGAGCAGGCAACCTGGAGGTAGGTACTTTCCATCTTCCTCCCCATCCCCACACCCTCTGCCCAAGAATGGTGAGGATAGTCACTGGATGATCCCACTTGGAGACTCACTGTAAGAGCCTTCCAAGTGCTGTGTTCCCGAGCAGAGATCATGTTTGGTTCCTTCCTGGTCTCTCCTCCAAAAGGGATCTTCATCATTGCATTTAAATCCAGCATCTTCTTCCAACACAGCACACATGGCCCTGTTCACCATTGACCACATATTGAAAATGAAATAGTCCTAAACTGTCAAAAGAACAGATATTCTCTACCATCTTTTCCAGAGCTTCCCCAGGAAAAGGTTCTGGGATGTTGAGCTCTATGATCTAATAAATCACAGAAGCCAGTGCCATTGTTTTCCAATTTAGACCAACCAAGAAGGCTTACAGAGGCTGAGGAGCCTTCAGGGGCTGGAAGCTGGAGTCTGAGACATAGTGGTTGGGGGACTGAGTTGCAGGGTGGAAATACTCTCAGGGTCACAGCCGGCCTTTCCTGCTGCAACATCTTGCAGGGATAGCCGCTGAAGAAACTAGAAGCAAGTGCAGGTGTGTTCCCCACTAGGACCTTTCCCCAGGGGGGGTCCCTGTATTTTCCCCCTCTCATCTTCTACTAAAATTTGGCCTCAGAAGAGGACTATGCTCTGGGGTTACTTTTGTTGTTTTACCTTTTTGTTTTTGTTTAAAAACAAAGTTCTAAAGTAGGAACAAAGACTGGAGTCCGGAAGGAAGACCCTGGACACCACCTGAAGTCATTAGAGATATTTAAGCTGGAGAGAAAATGCTGTTCTTGTAGAATAAGTCTTCTCCTGTCAAAGATGTGTGCTAACTTTGCCAGACCTTCTGCCAGCAATAGTAACAGGGGACTTGGAGGACACCGAGGGAGAGTGGGCTGTTCAGTTCTGTGTCCTTCAAGCAGACAAAAATGTGTCAGAGGATTAGGCTAAGTTGAGACAGTGGGAGTAGAGGATATGGAGCTTTAGTGTATTGTTCTTTTCATTTCAGCCAACCAGCCCACTCAGAATACAGTCAGCCCACTTTTCATAGCATCTGTCACAAGGTTGTACCATCTGTACCATGACAGTCACAGCTTCACCCTTACCCTATGAGTTAAGAAAAGGAACATGCATTTTTCCGGACTGGAAAAAACAAAGCCAGAATAAAAACTTTCAGTAACAGGTATAAACTAAACTAGCAAGGTTTGGGAGATGGGGCTGAGGGCAAGGCAGATGAGTCATACTACCTTCCCCAGCCCTTGATTAGCCGTGAGCTGGAGATGTAGACACAAGCTGCCACACGCCCCACAGCCACCATGATGTTGGCCAGGCCATCCACTTGTCACCTCCACTTGTCTGGCAACAACATGGCAGGTGCTGATGGTCAGAGTACTACAGAGACTTGGCTTAGTCTTCAGGACTCTTTCAAGATTGTGGTGGTCACTGGTCCCTACTAGGGCTGGATGATGTCAACATACTCCTTCCGGAGGTGTAGGTGGCCTCGGTACCAGCTGCAGATGCCATCGACATGCTTCATGCAGACATAGTGCTGGGCCTGGTACCCATAGAGCTTCCGTTCCAGCAGCCAGTCTGTCCAGAGACATTCGTTGGGGGCTGAGATGGTACAGGGCACCGCATAGCAGGTGGTGATCTGGTCATGATCACATAACAGCAAAGTGAATAGAATGACCCCTTTCTGTGGCTGCCTTTCACACTCCCGTGTGTCCTCACGGCCATCTCAACTGCCTTTGTCTTTTCCCAGACCCAAGCTTCCTCCTGAGAGCCTCCATCCCCATCTCCTTGTGAACAGTATTATCTTCCAGTGTCACATAGACTCAGCTTTAATGGGCTCTGTTTTACTGTGACTGGAAATAATCTTTAGAGCTTTTATTTCTTTGTCTTAAAATGAAAATCTTTGTTTTTCACAAAGTTGTTAAACTAAATTAAAATTTGAAAATAAATGAATTATTACAGGGCCTGGAAAAGAATGCTCTGTCTTTCTGTGCTCCCTTTTCTCTCTTTTTTTTTTTTTTTAAAAAAAAAAAAAAGACAGTGTTTTTCTATGTTGACCAAGCTGGCCTCAAACCTGGGATCCTCCTTCCTGCCTTAGCCTCTCACAGCCTCAGCCTGTAACTGCTATTTCAGGAGTGTGGTATACCACCACACCTGGCTTGGATTTTAAGCGGTGGTTTAGTGTCATTTCAGTCTGCCATAGGTGGTTGCTGGTGTCCCACCCGTGTTAAGTACTGTGAGATAAAGTACTGTGAACTCTGCTTTCCCATCCTCGACTTCCATGGTACAACTTAAGTATAGGAAGTGAGTAAATACATGTATGTGGAGGAATGCATGAAGGATGACACCCCAAGGCCCTAAACTTGTCCCTCACCAACAAAAGACCTTGGAAATGGGCATTCCCTTACTTGGCAGCCACAGTTCTGGTGGTAGTGATGATTCAGACTCTCCCTCTGCACCAAGGACAGGTCCTCCCAGGGCTCGATGTAGTTGCACAGATGGATGAAGACTTTTCCATCACTGAGTATCTGGCCTTTGTGGAAAGAGAAAAAGGAGTCCAGTCAGGAGACTGACTGCTTAAAGCCCCATAGATCCAGTCTTTAAATAGCCCAGAAGTGCAACTTTTGCAGTGGCCTTTCTTTTTTCTTTTTTGTGTTGAAACTATGCCTTATGTGTGTTATACAGTTACAGAGAAAACTCTCAAATGGCTTTGTGATAGCAGTGACAACCTAGAACTCAATGGAGGGACCCAATCCCTATGACCTTTAAAGCAGAGACTAGTACATGATGTCTGTGTGTGGCAGAATTATGGAATCGGGTGAAGTTGATAAAGCAGAAAGAAGGTGGGTTTTGAAGTCAGACTGTAGCTTGTCAGATCTGGTGATACATGCCTGTAACCTTAGCCCTCAGGAGACTGAGGTAAAAGGATCAAAAGCTTGAGGTCAGCCTGGGATACATAGCAAGATCCTTTCTTAGAGAAACAAACAAGCAAACCAAAGGTACAAATAAAAGCCAAACAAAGTGACCGACAATAGGGTTGGTAATGTAGCTTAGTAACAGAGCTCATG
This sequence comes from Cricetomys ansorgei, assembly GCA_026225945.1. Classification (NCBI taxonomy): domain Eukaryota; kingdom Metazoa; phylum Chordata; class Mammalia; order Rodentia; family Nesomyidae; genus Cricetomys; species Cricetomys ansorgei. The sequence continues at coordinate 18,448,990 of JAMJFZ010000116.1, read as the reverse complement.
CTTAGCTTGTGTGAGGGCCTGAGCTGGATCCCTAGCACAGAGAGGGAAAAAATCCAGACTCTGAGTAGGACTCCTCCTGTTATATACTGGCTACTGTAACCTTAAAGGTCGCATGAACATTCAGATGGGGATGGGAATAATAAATCTGTTGTTGCGATTAAGTGAGAGAATGTATGTAGAGTTCTCAGTACAGTCCTAGGCCCACAGGAGATGCCGCTCCTGTTCCATTGATTTCTGTCGTGGTGAATATTACCCCATAAGGAAGTGCTTTTTTTCTTTTTTTTTCTTTCTTAAAGTCCCTTCCAGTCTTTCATCAATCTTTTACTTAAAGAGCCCAGAAGTTGTGATCTACCATGTGAATGCTGGAAATTGAACTGAGTCCTCTAACAGAGCAGCCAGTGCTCTTGACCACTGAGCCATCTCACAAGCCCCACAGACCTTTTTCAGTACATTTTTTCCTCAAAGCCATCCCTGGTTAACCCTCCCTCTCCTAGAACTTGGACACTCAACCATTGATTCACTAAAGCAGCTGCTACCACCTAGTACCAGATGCAGATGACAGCATCTCTGCCTGTTATAAGGGTAGACAGAAAATAGGCATAGTTTATTAGTTTATTGGACTGTAATTACCTAGATAGAAGAACAAGGGAAGAATGGCTATCTCCAAGTGTAAAAGAGGGTGGATAAAGGAAGCTGCCCCAGAGGAGCAGATGCTCACGTTGTGCCTTAAAAGGGATGAGTGGGAATTCACTGTCAAACAAGTGCAGGGGCCTCTGGACCCTGGAACTCTCTTGTACAAAGGCAGGAGGTCAGCCACACACCCTGAAACTACAGGTAGTTTATTTCAGCTCTTGGGGAGAAAGAGGCAAGGTACTATGTCACTGACAAGTGACAAAGAAGAAGCTACAAAGGTCACAGTGTTCTGGTCACAAAGAACTTTTATCTATCAACAAAGGGACCATTGGCTTCTCCTGAAGGTATGGGTACCACTGATACTTTTTTTGCATAGTTACATGTGTCCCCACCCCTGGTTATTCTTGACCTCCTCAAGGACAAAAACCCCATGTTCTTTTTTCCCTGACATATCTCAGAGCCTCTGTGATGATAAGACACGTAAAATGGGTGCTCTGGGAAGGGTGGAGGTCCCAAGAGATGTAAAGAGACTGGTCTGCTTATGAGAACTGGAGGGCACAGGGGCATGCACTGTCTCTGCAGAGGCTGCCCAGGGCAGCACAGTTCCACATCCTCAGAGATGAGAAGACCTTTCATTGCATCCTCTAGTTCCTGTCACTCTCCAAGAGCCATGCCCAGACTATGACCTATTCTTGAATCTCCACTTTCCTGCCCAAGGTCTGGCAGTATGTAGTGGGCAGTCTTCTTCTGGCTCCATAGATAGAATAGAACTCCTTCCTGTTTACCCTGTAGGCTGTTCTTTTTATTTTCCCTGCTTTCTTTATAGATGCTTTTTCATCTTATAGGCCAGCTTAGAGCCACTCCAACAGTTAATCTCCCTACCTGTTCACAACCACACCAGCACCTCTTTTCCTGAGCTCCAGAACAATTTAGTGTTACATTCATGAATTCCCAGGTCATGTTCTTGAGTGCATTGGTTGGGTGGCTCATTACTATTCTATCCCAACCAGTTCAGTATGGAGAGGCTGGCCCAGCCCAGGGTTCATGGAGGTGGAACTGTTAAGAGTCAAGCTTGGATTATAGCTTGTGCTCAGGGCAGAGATAAACACATAGGGAGCACTTTCAGGAGACATATTTGTACTCAAGATGACAAAAATCTTATACCAGTTCAAACTTTTGAAATGGAACTAGCTGTCCTTGTTTGGTAGAGCAGCCTGTTCTTAAAACAGTGACTCGGTGGCCAAGATCACTGTAGCAGAGACTCCCGCATTGGAAGGGAGTTTCATTGTTCCTCCCAACTAAACAGCCATGGTCACTATCACAACTCTATTTTGCCCCTTAACTTACCAGTCAATAGATACTGCTTCTGGCTATTGGTTTCTAGTTTCACACCACAGAGAGAAGAGTCAAATGGCGTGTAGACATACTGAACATCCTTGGCCTTTTCAAACCCTTTAAACATCTGAAAGACAGTTACAGAAGAGCAGCACTGTCAGGAGTGTAATGGACATAGCAGCAAGTTAAAAGATGCTCATTTTTTCCAGACATTAAGCAAAAGTCTAATTCAGGTTTGGTGCACAGATGACCTTGCTGGGTTTTATTTGTTTTGTTTTGTTTTGTTTTTAATAAATCTAAACCTTGGTTTATTCCAGGAAGATGGGGGAGTCCCATAGACAAAGAGCTGTAAGACCTGATAGAGAGTCCCCACCCTGATCAGTCACTTGGCTCCCATGGGCCCTGCCCATACCAGCTCATACATTTCTATATCAGCACCTTCATAAGGAGACCTCAGTCCACTGCCTGACCCTCACCAGGTTCATCCCTCCCATAGCACAAACCCCATCCCTCCATCAGCCCATCATGGCTCAGCCCCCTCCTGCCCCCATGTACCTTTATCTGTTTGATTTCATACCGGATCATTTTTTGAGTGTCAGCAGGGTCTTCACTGGCAGGAACTACCTTCTCACTGGAGATTTTTGGCCCGAATTACTGCACAGAAAAAGGGAAACTTCAGCACTGTAGGAGTATGCTGTCTGAGATCTGGATGGTCTGGGGTCCTCTGTGTGTCCAGGAAATTCTTGGTTCAAGTGTTTTGGGTTCTCAGCAGTGTGATGCATACGAGAGAAGGGACTTGGATTTATTCCGTAATGGCTGCAGCTGTAAACTCTTTCAGGGCTGTTAGGTCCTCAAACTCTATTCTTTCAGCCTTATAGCCTGTTGGTTTCCAGAGCTCAAGTTCTCCATAGCCCTGGGTCTAGTAAGCAGAGAATAGGAGTCCTTTCAAGGCAATTGGTGAGGGATCCATCTATTGATACATCTTAGAAACTCATTACTTACCCAGAAGCGATAGTAACAAATGTTAATCAAATTTGTAAATGTCCCAATTCTCCATTGAGGAAGTTCATCACTTACCATCTAATCAAAAACTGGCTATTTATTTATTTATTTATTTAGTATTGAAGACTGAACCCAAAGCCTCATGCTAGAGGCAAGTGATCAGCCCTGGAAGGTCTATTTAAAAAGTTCTTCCTCTCTTCCTGACCTAGCACTAGGCATGAGGCTAATAGCTGTAGACTCAGCAGGATCCTCACTCTGCAGAAGTCTTGATCTAGTGGAGAGCACTTATAAAAAGCAACAGCACCCAACAAAAAAGGGGAGCAGCAAGGAATCAAGAAGCCTTCAGAAAAAAATAAAGGGTGAATAGTAGTTTGCCAGGAAGTTAAAGGTGTGCGAGAAGGATATCCAGGTAGTGGGGAAGAACAAAAGTTGTGTGTCCTGTGGAGACATGCTGGCAATTTTAACTGCAGGAAGGGAGACAGGTGTTATAATGCAAACGCCCCTCCCCCATGAGAGTTCTGAAAATTACTGGATAGCTCCAGTGACAGCTAAGTCCCATCAAGCTGAGCTGAGGGAACTACTCTGTAGGTCCTTGGTAGAATGTTTATTCCTCTACAAATCAGGCATTGTACTTCAAGGTCAATAAAGCAACAGACATTTCTGACCTATCAGCTGCAGCAGGAGGCACCCATTCAGGATCCAAGCCCCACCCCTCCTCTCAGATTCAGTTCTACAGCTCTGTCCAACACCAACAGTTTTCCCACAGGCAATCCCTGGTGTGGTCCTCAAGGGCCACGGACTCACCTAGAGCTGAGTGGCAGACGTGCTGCTGTGGGTGCGCAGGCGCGCAGCTGCACGCCTCACCCAGCCCGGGGGGCCGCAGCAACGCCAGCAGCCGCAGCACCAACGCCCAGCTTAGCACAGCCAGGGGCCTCCAGGGCATGACACTGCAGAGCCCCAGCTGAGCTCGCGGGGTCTGCCTGTCGTAGCAAACAGCCCCTCCAGGACTCCTCCAGAAAGCCTCGTGCAGTCCCAGTCTTTATGAGGTGGCTTTAGGGCCAATCCCGCCCCATGGGCTCCTCCCTCCTTTGGCACCAGGCCACCCACAGCCGCAGGACCCAAGGCCCTCCTGACCAGATCAACAGACCCAGTAACCAGAGAGAAGTCTGAAGATTCCGAAAGAGGCAGCAGCCTGGAAGAGGGAAGACACCCCGTTAGGGGCTGAGAGAGAAAAGCAAAGACTGATGCAGAGACAAGAAAGCGAAAAGATGAGGGACTTGGGGGCTCCGGAAGTAGGAGCAAGTGAGGGAAGGCATAGACACAGAGAGACACAGGCCAAGTCAGAGGCAGACAGAATTACAACAGGCAAAAGAGACAGTGACAGAAGAGGACGGACCCCTCGCTGAGCTGCATACTGGGAATGAGACAAGCTACTCAGGGCTTCTTTCAGCCTCAGGAAGTGTTTTCAATGCCCTATTTATGAGGCTCCAAAGCAACAGCAAACAGTCAGGGAACAGGACAGAAAAAGTTGGGGTGTGTGTGTGTGTCTTGGCGCTGTCAGCTGGGGGGGGTGGGGGTGGGGAAGGATGTCAGAGAAAGTAGCCAGTGCTTTAAAATCCTTTCTCACAGCCAGAGCCTTAGACTGTGCAGAGAGTTGGGGCAGATCTTTCTGTGGGGCTTAAAACACAAGGTCTCCTGTTGCTCAGGGCAGACTTTGGACTTCAAAGCTCCTCCTGCACATCATTGCCCCCTGGAGACTGCCATGTTGTAGAAGGTGGAGCCACTTAGCAAACAAGCCAGGCACTCGGGTCATTGTGACCCAAGCCTTGTCCACTGTTTGTCAGCAAAGTGCTCCAAGAATCTGAATGAAAAGAAATCCGCAGAATGACTGCCTCTGGGAGAGTAGGAGGCTGGGTCCTGATACTGACTGCCAGTGGGTTGTTTTGTGATCTCTGTCTCTCTGGACCCCAACTTTTTACTCTAAAGTAAGACTGAATTACATGATTCCTCCTCTTCACTTTGCAGTCCAGAGCACCAAACCCACATGTCTGATCACAGCTACACTCCATGGGACTCTGAATTTATTATAGAATCTGACTTTTCCCTACCATTAATGGTTGTCTCCTTTAGAAGACACCAGTTAGATGTTAGTGGTGATGTTTGAAAAGAAGGGAATTGGAAGAGAACAAAGTCAGGCAGAGGCAGGTGATAGGTCCGGGGTGGTGTCTAGAGTAGTTCTTCACACTATGCTCAAACCAAGATAGAGTCTTGTCACTCCGCAAATGTGAAGGCTGAGAGGCTCTGCGCCATCAAGTGACTTGTAGAAGGTCAGAGGCAGAGAGAACTAGAGTCTTCATCTGTCAGTTTGGTGCCTGTGCTCCCTCTACTCTGCCAAGTAACTTCCTCTGCCTATGTTTTGTTGTGGCTCAAAATCCTGCCTTTTGGAGGGTCCTTCTTCCTTTAAATCTGATTGCTCCTCTGATAAAACAGGGTTAGTTTGAAGTTTCTTAAGGATCTCTTTCAAGGATAAACATACCTAATGTTTATCATGTCATTTCTCTTCCATATCCTGAGCTGGACAGAAATAGGCCTCAGTATTCTAGGTATGTGTTTGGTGCTGAGTCCGTGGTGTTGGTAAGCAGTGATGAGTGTAACAGAGGAAGAGGAGTGTCAAGATCAGCACAGGAGGGGGAGAGGTGGTCAGAGGTGCATGATTCATAAGGCATCAAGGTGCTCAAAATGCATTCCAAATGTTTCTGGTTTATTACAGTACAATTTATAGGCAACAAAATTTACTCTTTCGTGAATTAGAAAAAAAATCTCCTTAGCTAAGAGGTAGTCCTGCCAGGGCTGTCTCATGCAGAAAAAACTGAAGCAGTGAGACGTAGATAGGTGATAGAGAGCCATAGGGGATAAGAGAGCAGAGCCCAGATAGCTCTGCCTCTAGCCTACTGTATGACTTGGGAAAGTTGCTGTCATTCCGTGGGTCACATGTGTAAAACAAGTAGGGTGCACTAATACTTTAATATTTTATTAATTATTCTAGAATTTCATGCAATGTATTTTGATAATATTCACCAAAGATTGATTTATTTTTTAATTTACATAGCTGTATGTGTACCTTCTTGAGTTTATGTGAACCATGTACATGCAGGTGTCTACAGAGGCCAGAAGGTGCCAGATCCCCTGGAACTGGAGTGGTTCTGAGATACCTGGTGTGGGTGCTGAGGACTGAACCCACATCCTCTGCAAAAGCAGAAAGCTATCTTAACAGCTGAGCTGTCTCCAGCCTCTACACTGACTCTTTAAAGGATGCTTCCAAGTGTTTTCCCAAGGAAAATATTTTAGGATTCCAAAGATAAAAGGCATACTGACCAGTCCGTTTTTTCCTTTTCTGCTTTCAGCTTACACTGCCTACGTTCCCTGTGGTGGTGAAGATTGGCCATGCTCACTCAGGCATGGGCAAGGTAAAGGCGGGATGGCTTGTGGTAGTCTGGGTTGAGACGAAAGGGGCATTTTTCAGCAAGCTCATTTGTAGACTATTCTTCCTGTGTTAGTGGATTCCTTCCAAGGACCTGACCTTGGAAGCCATGGGTTTTGCCCGATCATACAATGAAGAGTACAAGCAACCCAGTTGGCGTTAGATCTTTTGGACCAAGTGTGACCCTGACTCTGGGAAAGGACTAGAGACAAAGAAACTGCTGGGGAGGTGGGATGCTTATGTTTTCCCACTATCAGAAACTTTGTGATTGGCTTGGAGGCTCCAGGCTCTTTGATTTCTCAGTGTGTGTATGCATATGTCCCCTTCCTGCCTGCCTTACTTCAATGTTAGGTCAAAGTGGAAAATCACTACGACTTCCAGGACATCGCAAGTGTGGTGGCCCTCACCCAAACCTATGCTACAGCAGAGCCCTTCATCGATGCCAAGTATGACATCCGGGTTCAGAAGATTGGCAACAACTACAAGGCTTACATGTGAGTATGTGTAGGGTGCTCATCAGATCCATAAGGAGGCAGTCCCAGGAGATGATGCCACTAAGTCAGCTTCTTAGCCTGAATTCTTCGTAGGTCAGAGGAAGGATCCGAGAAATAAAGTCATAACCATTTCACTAGCCTCTAAGTGGATTTACCTTCTCTTCAGACAGGAACAAAGACTGTAGACTATGGTAGTGGCAGTATGTGGATCCTTTCACTCACAGTGGTCACAGGTATTCTTGAATCACATTGTCATACAGGCTATGACAAGTGTCACTAAAACCAACTCCTCCCTTTACTCTTCTAAAAACCAAGGCCACCATTAAATCTGTCACTACATCTTATTCACAGAAATACTTATTTTAATATTTTAAAAATGAACTGTGCACCTTGTGACACCTTGTGTGTACTTTGTATTCTACATTATACACACTGTTTTGTACCAGAGCGATCCGTATGCTTCACCAGACTTCAAGAACACAGAAGCAGCTGAGCACCTAATGTAAACACCCAGCCTTGGAAATGCTACTGATCACTTTCCCAGGAGCAGATGGCTGTTCCACATAGCTAAATCCATGGGGAGAAGTGTAGACATTAGGAAGATAAAAGATTTCAAGATTTTTCTGGCCTTCTCTCATACACATACAGACAGAGTACAGCTCCAATTTTGAGAATATTGATCTCTGACCTTTTTAAAAGTTGGTTAAGATATAAACTTTTCTTTACAGATAAAGAACATTATTAATACATGAATTTGCTTCCTGCCACTCAAGACATCAGGACGTGAAGTTGAATGCTTTCCCGTCCCTCAACCATACCCACCTGTTCCCACTTGTCCACTTCCCCCTCTGGAGGAAGTGATGATCCTTCCCTGCACCTCTTTTTATGCCGGCTGCACACAACTTTAGTCCCTCCCACAAAGTGTGCCCTTCTCTAGGGAGAATTTCTCCCAGGGAGAATGATGAAATCTCTGTATTTCCCACCTTGTAGGCACCCACAGACTCCAAGGACACCCTTGCAGAAAGCTGAAGCATGGTGGTTGGGATGTCCTTCTGACTTGAGGGTTTGGGGGTTTTAGTTTGGGCTATGATCTCTTTCTTTCTGTCTCTCTTTGTGTGTATGTGTGTGTGTATGCCTGCATGTGTATGGTGTGTGTGTGTGTGTGTGTGTGTGTGTGTGTGTGTATGCATGTGTATGGTGTGTGTGTGTGTGTGTGTGAGTATACCTGCATGTGTATGGTGTGTGTGTATGTATACCTGCATATGTATGGTGTGTGTGTGTATACCTACATTTGTATGGTGTGTGTGTGTGTGAGAGTATACCTGCATGTGTATGGTGTGTGTGTGTGTGTGTGTGTGTGTGTGTGTATACCTGCATATGTATGGTGTGTGTGTGTATACCTACATTTGTATGGTGTGTGTGTGTGTGAGAGTATACCTGCATGTGTATGGTTGTGTGTGTGTGTGTGTGTGTGTGTGTGTGTGTGCATACCTGCATGTGTATGTATGTGTGTGTGTAGTAGGCTTCACTGTCAATCTAGAGTGGGGGGAGGAGAGAAATGGGGGGGGGGCGCTCAAGAGCGCTAAAGGGAGAAATTGATCCTGACAGTTAAGAAGCATGATTAGCCACCAGAGCTTTGGGTGACATTTCTATATTGTTTTTCTTAGTGTTTGGGGGAAGTGCGTAATGCCTCTCATGTCTCTCTGTCATACTTCCTCCCCAGGCTTTTGACTGTATTCCTGCAGTAGCTAAGGTTAGGTGTGACATCCTTCCCCTCTGGAAATACCCAAACAGCACTGTTTGGTGAAAAAGTGCTGACTTGACCTGCCCCAGTAGCAGTAGAGGCAGTTAGCTGCCCTTGGGGTCTTTCACTGCTCACTCGCCTGTGCACCCTGGGGAGCCTGCAGGGGTCTGTGCCCTGCTCCCCATTGTTAGGGAAAGGCATGGAGTCTTAGGGAGTTTTGCAAACTCTGAAGCATCATACAAATGTAAGGGATTTACTGTTATTATTTACTCACAATTTCAGAGGCCCTATATACTATGTTTATGTGCTGAGGTCACAGAAATGAGTGACTGTGCCTGCTTTGAGGAGTCTAGTCACAGGAACGTATTTAAAAACCACTAACTAAGGAAAGTTTATTTTTATTATGATTTTTGACATTTTCTTCAAGTTTTACAAGTTTTTTTAAAATTAATTTTCCTTCCCTCCCTCTCTCCCTCCCTCCCACCCTCCCTCCCTTCCTTCTTTTCTTCTTTTCTGAGACAGGGTTTCTCTGTGTAGCCCTGGATGTCTGGAAATTCACTCTGTAGACCAGGCTGGCCTCTAACTCAGAGATTCACTTGTCCCTGTCTCCTGCGTGCTGGAATTAAAGGCATCTTGCCACCAAACTGGCCGTCATTAATTCTCTTAATTATCAAAGTGATGGTTTTCACTGTGCCATTTTCATAATACTTTGTCTTTGTTGAGCTTTCGCACACCCACTCCGTGCCCCTGCCTCTCCCATTCCTCCTCGCAGTATCCCTTCTCTGCCTTCTTAGCCCATGTATTTTATTACCTTTTCTTTTTCTATCTCACCCCATTCCAAGGCCAGTTTTCCTCTTCCTGTGGTTTCCTTTCTAGTATCATGACATAGACCTCCACATGCATATACACACACACATACAAAAGTTAGAATATAAGGTCTGTCTATTAGAGAGAATGTGGTATTTGTGAATCTAGGTTACTTAACATAATTTCTAGTTCCATCTATTTTTCTGCAAAAGTCATGATTTCACTTTTTTTTTAGATGAATAAAATTTCTCTATGTATGTGCCATGTTTTCTTTATCCACCTGTTGATGGACTTCTAGGATAGTTCCATTTCCTGACTCTTGAGACTAGTACAGCAATAACAAGGATGTACAAATATCTCTGTGGTAGGACTTAAAATACTTAGGCATATGCCCAGAGGTAGGATAGCTGGGCCATTCAGTATTTCTAATTTTAGTTTGTGAGAAACTTCACACTGTGTTCGCAGCATGGTATACATGCGGACATTAGAAGATAACTTGCAGGAATCTGTTTTCTCCTTCCACCATGTGGGTCCTAGGGATCAAACTGAGGTCGTCAGGCTTGGTTGCTAGGGCCCTACTCACTGAGCCATCTTACTGGCCCCAGCAGCTGTCTTAATTCCATGAAAACACATTTCTGAACTCCTAGGTTATTTTCTCTGCTACTAGAGCCCTTTTCCAAAAGTTCTTGCCCATGTCTGTATTTTCAAGTGTTTTCTGTTTCCCTCTAACACTTTCAGGTTTTATATTAAGGTCTTTGGGCCATTTTAAATTAATTTTTTGTAGATCTACTAATCTGCTTATGGATATTCAATTTTCTCATCACCATTTATCAAAGATCTTTTTTTTTCTGGTGTATGTTTTTGGCACCTTATTGCTTTACTTCTGAGTCCTCTGTTCTGCTCTATTGATCTACATGTCTGATTTTGTTCTAATACTATGTTGTCTTTGTCACTATGGCTCTGTAGTATACTTTGAGATCAGGTGTTATGTACCTCCAGCATTGTTCTTTCTGTTTAAGATTTCTTTGGTTTACAAGGTCTTTTGCTTCTCTCTGAATAGTAGGATTGCTATTTTCTACTGTGAGGAATTTTATTGGAATTTTGATAGAGTTGTGTTGGCTCTGTATACCTCTTTTGGTATTTTTACAGTATTGTCAACCTATGGCTATAGGAGGTCTTTCAATAGTCTAATGTCTTCTTGAACACCTTCAGTGTCTTGAAGTTTTCATTTTAGAGATTTTTCACATCCTTTCATTAAGCTTATTCCTAGATATCTTTTTGTTACTGTAGTTGTTGTTGTTGTTTGAGACAGGGTTCCCCTGTGTAGCCCTGGCTGTCCTGGAACTTGCTCTTCACCTGCCTCTGTGTCTTGACTACTGGGATTAAAGGTGTGCACCACCACTGCTCAGCATATTTTTAGGTATCTTAATTTATTTAAGTTATTATAAATGAGATATTCTGCCTAATTTCTTTCCTGGCAAGTTCATTATTAGTCTATAGCAAAATTGCAGATTTCTGTGTGTTGACTTTGCATTCTGCAGCTTTACTGAAAGTAGGAATAGATTGACTTCTTCCTTTCTTGTTTGTGTCCATTTTATTCTCTCTTTTTTTGTTGGTGTTGTTCTAGTTAAGAGTTTGAGCATTTTATTGAATGAGAGTGGAGAGAATAGACATTTCTGCCATACTCTGGATTGTAGAGGAAAAGCTCTCAGTCTCCCCACTTTGAATAATGCTGGCTGCAGTCTTACAACCTTTATTATGCTGAAGTGTGTTCCTTTTGTTTCTAGTTTCTTCATGACTTTATCATATTGAATTTTATCAAATGCTGTCTCTGTGTCTATTGAAATAGTCATGATACTTCTGTCATTAAATCTATTTATATGGTGCTAATTTTTTTTTTTGTATGATGAACCAGTGTTGCATCCCTGGGTTGAAACCAACTGGACAGTGATGTGTCATTTTAATGTATCTTTACATTTTTTGTTACATTTATTTAGTGTGTGTATATGTGTGTGTATGTGTGTGTGTGTGTGTATGCTTGTGTATACTTGTGCATATGTGTATGTACATGCTACAGTGCAGGCATGGAGGTCAAAGAACAACTTGTGGGGGAGTTGGTTCTTTCCATATCTAAGATCTAAGAATCAAACTGAGGGCATTATTAGTCTTTGTGACAGGCACTTTTATCAGCTAAACCATCTTGCCAGCCCGTCTTTCTTTCTTTCCTTTCTTTCTCTCTTTCTTTCTTTCTTTCTTTCTTTCTTTCTTTCTTTCTTTCTTTCTTTCTTTCTTTCTTTTTTTTTTTTCTTTCTTTCTTTCTTTCTTTCTCTCTCTCTCTCTCTCTCTCTCTCTTCTCTTTTCTTTCTTTCTTTCTTCCTTTCTTGTTATTCCATATATAATTTTTAATTTTTCTTTTCTTGTATAATACATTCCATCCCCCCTCCTCCCCTCCTTCCATTCCCCCAAGCTCCCCACCATTGCTCCTCTGCTCCAGATCCACACACCCCCTTCTCAGAAAAGAGCAGTCCTCCCAGAGTTACCACTCAAACAGGGCATAACAAGATGGAACAAGGCTGTACACTAATCCCTACATCAAAGCTGGACAAGACAACCTAGAAGGAGCAAAAGGGTCCCAGGGTCAGGTAAAAGGGTCAGAGACACCCCAACTCCAACTTGTAGGAATTTTGCAAGAACACCAAGCCAGACAGCTATAAGATGTATTTAGCAGACCCTGCAGGTTCCATGTCTGCTGCTTCAGTCTCTGTGAGCACCTAAGAGTGCTGATCAGCTGACTCCCTGAGGCTTGTTCTCCTGGGGTCCTCTGTCCCTCTGGTCCCCACAATCCCACCTCCCTCTCTTCCAAGGGGTTTCTTCAAGCTCTGCACGATGTTTGGCCCTGGACCTCTGTGTTTGCTCCCATCAACTTCTGGAGAAAACCTCTCTGATGAAGATTGGGCTAGGTACCAATCTATAAGCAGAGCAGGATATCATTAGAAATCATCTCCAGGCTATCCAGCCTATAGTTCCTGGCCTGGTCTGCAGTATCAAGCATGTGTTCCCTCCTTAGACATGGGGTTCTACCCTTACATTATCCAAGCAAATCCTGCAGGGAGGATAGGTTGTAGGTTGAAGGTTTTGTGGCTGGGATGGTGTCCTAGTCCCATCACTGGAAGCCTTGCTTGGTTACAGGAGATGGCCTGTTCAGGCTCCCTATCCTCCATTACTAAAGGTCCTCACCAGGGTCTCCCTTATAGATTCCAGTGAGTTTTCCCTGTACTAGGTCTCTTGATCACTCCCCAAGTGTCCTCCAATTCTGATCATCTCTCCATATATTCTCTCCTTCCATTCCTCTCCCCATACTTGGTCCCTTCTGTTCCTGTTCCCATTCTCCCCCAGCCCACCTGCACCATCTATTCTATTTCTCCTTTACAAGGAGATCCCTTTGTCCCCACTGGATTCTCCTTGTTCTTAATAGCCTTTCTTGATGTATTCTTTAATTTGGTTTGTATTTGTTGAGAATTTTTGCATCTGTATCCATCAGTGAAATTGGTCTAAAGTTTTCTTTTGTTATTGTTGTGTTCTTACCTAGTTTGGCAATCTGGCTTGTATAATAGGGTAAATTTGGTAGCATTCTTTTCCTTTCCATTTTTGTGAGTTTGATTAAGTATTGATATTTGGTCTTTCTTAAAATCTTTAGAGAATTCAGCAGTGACTCCATCTGGTCCTTGCTTTTCTTTCTGGTTAGACTTGATTACTGCTTCAATCATCTTGCTTGTTATGGGTCTGTTTTATTTATATCTTTTGATTTAATTTTGGTTGGCCATATGTTCTTTTAGAAACTTATTTATTTTTCTAGATTTTTAGCTTTTGAAATATAAGTTTCCAAAAATACTCTCTAATGATCCCTGGCTAACATTAGAGTCTCTTGTGTCAGCTACATTTTCATCTCTACTTTTGTTGTTTTGAGTCTTCTATTTCTTCTGGTTAGTTTTTTTTAAAATCAACTTTTTAATTTGTTGTTCTATGTATTGTTCTTCCTTTTACTATCTATTTTCTTAATTTCTACCTAATTATTTCTTACCAGTTACTATATTTGGGTTTGGCTTCTTGTTTTTCTGGGATCTTGAGGTGCATCATTAAGTTATTTATTTGAGACCTATATGATATTTTTCACATTAGGACTTTAGCTATACACTTTCCTCTTAGAGCTGTCTTATGTATATCTCAGAGTTTTTAATCACCTATGTTCTCATTTTCGTTTGATTCTAGGAAGTTTTTAGTTTCTTCTGTTGTTACTTCAATGATCCAGTGTTCATTCAAAAGTGCATTGTTCATTTGCCATATAATTGCATAGTTTCTGTGATTACTCTTGCTATTGATTTCTAGTTTTTTTTCTTTCACTGTAGTCTGATAAGACATAGGAATTATTTCATTTTTTTGTATTTGTTAAAGTTTGCTTTGTGGCCTCTATGTGCTTGATTTTATAGGTTTCTCGAACCTCTGACAAGATGAATTTCTTATCTGTGGATGGACTATCATGTAGCTATCTGTTTAACTTTATTGAACTCTGGTATAATTTAGCTTTAAGTCTTTCATTGTTTCATTTCTGGGCTGGGTAGTGGGTGTAAGGAAAGGATATCACCCTGAGCAACCAAGATTCTTAGACATTTTTAAATCTTATATCTGTTTTGACTAGATATGGAACCACAGATAAGAACCTTTCTGAGTCTTATTCTCCTTGTTTGTAAGGCTGGACAGAATTCTACCTTCTGTCTGTGGGGGCTTTAGTGAGGTACACTACTTTGGAAAGCATTCTGTGCTGTTCAGGTATGAGAATTATTGTCACCCCATTAGCTCACTCACTGGATCACCATAAAGCTCTGAAAAACTGGCTATGTTTGAGGGTTTCTCTGTCTGGAATTAGATCATCAGGGAGGAAAACCTGGAAACTGACATCAGTACCATCCACATAGGATCGAGTGCTAATGATAGTGAGTAGAGGCTCTGTTCATAGACCTCAAATAGAGGTTTCTGTCACCTAGGTTCCCCTTCCCTCCTGGCTGAGTGTAGGTAAAGGCCAATAACTTAAGCAATAGACGAAGCTTTCTTTATCTAAGTCTAAACCACTTGGTCCCCCTGGTAGTCCTGTGTTAATAGATAGAACAGGGTCAGAGAGGTAGAGTGACCTACAGGCCACTGAACCGGTCAAGGGCAAATCCAGAGGTAGAAATTTGATTACCCACCTCCTACTTAGCCAGGACTAGTTGACTATATCCAACTTATGCTTATGGGTAAAGCACAACATGGCAGAAGTTGGTTTTGGTGCATCAGTTATTTTGATAGCCAGGCAAGCCCAAGAGAGAAACTGGCTTACCAGGGTCAAACTGCTACTATTCTAGAGACCCTCAGAGGGTAACTGTTAAAAAAATGTCCAGGTAAGGATGGTGGCAGATATTCATGAGAACTAGTGGGATTCTGTTTATATATTGCACCAAGTCAGTCCAGACTGTAGACAGGTTGCTAGAGTATAAGGCAGGATCCCCAAGCTTTTGACATAGCTGTGGGCAAGTCTTGGCTTACAACGAAGCTCAAATAGCTAAGATAAAATGTAGATCTAAGATTACCAGTGAGGTATAGGTAGTTCTATAGGAATTCAAAATAGAGCAAGAGTTCCTCTGGTTGAAAAGATTGGAACAGGCTCCATGGAGCCAGCACTGTCCGATAGACTTCTGTGAGAGAAGAGGGTATTACAAGCGACTCTAAGCCCAACAGATAGACCCCTTGGCTGCTTAGGGGAGTTCTGGTGGGGAATGCAACAGTGATCCAGTGATCCAAAGTTCTGGAATTCCTGCACTTTCCTTGCTAGTGTGGCTCACAGCCTGTCCTTTCCCGGTGGGGCCTTGTTTCAGGAGGACATCCATCTCAGGGAACTGGAAGACAAACACCGGCTCCGCAATGCTGGAACAGATCGCCATGTCAGATAGGTGAGTGAGAGATATCCTGTCCCCACATATAGTAAGGCTGCTGTTAATAAAGAGGTGTTAGAAATAAGCAACACCTGAATGTAGGGAGGCTCTGTGTAGACAGGACCAATAAAACACAAAAGCTCCAGCAGCCAGCAAACAAGATCAGGCAAGGCCAAGTCAAATACTGTTATAGAGATAAGGACTGTATACCATAGAAGCTCCAGTAAAGACATAATAATGTGTGCTGGAAGACCTTCTAGACAAGGTGAGACCTAACTCTGGGCCTGGAAATGTGGGTAGGTTCCGGGGACCAGAAAGGGGAGATACTATAAATAAGGACCATGGGAAAAGTGAGGGCAGTAAGACTTTACCAGAATGTAGGCTTGATGTAAGCTTAATGTATTAGCCTCAGGACATCTTCCTATCCCCTCCAGGTACAAGTTATGGGTAGATGCCTGCTCTGAGATGTTTGGTGGCCTGGACATCTGTGCAGTCAAAGCCGTACATGGCAAAGACGGGAAAGACTACATTTTTGAGGTAAGTCTGGTCCAAGGAACAGATCCATACTTAGTAACACACAGACTGGTACCATACTCTTTTGACTCAAAAGTTGGGTAAGCACCCCATACTACATTTAGAGTCTTCTAATAATGAAGTTCCAAGGTGGAAGATCTGTATAGCAAGCTTACTCTCCAAATGGAGAGCTGTTGGCCAAGCCACACAATGAGTAATAGATGGCACATCGAGGTTCCTTGTTCCCAGCCTACACTGTTATGAGAGCATTGTATTGAGAGTCATTCAGTCCAACTTAATCACTTTAGTAGGTGAGGAAATGGAGCCTCTCTACTGTGAATGTGTGCTTACAGCCACAGAACCAGTGTCAACTTGGGCACCTGAATGTAGATGGTTCTTTTTAACATCTTTTAGCCTTGGAGATACTATATTCTTCCTGGCCCCCTAACACAGCTTTGCTAACTATCTTTTCCCCTGCTAAAGGGAAAGCCATGGCAGTTTAAACCATACTCTGCCTCCTCACGGGGCTCAGTCTTCCTGGGAGTAGAGGAGTTGGTGTTTCCAGAACACTAGTGTCAGGAGACAAAAGTGGGTTTCAGATTCAAAATTTACCACATAGCCTGCTTAGTATGGACTTTCTAGATAACCATACCACCCTCTCTGGGTATCCTGTTCATCCTCTGCAAATGACAGTTGAGCCAAAGAGTCTATGATCCTCCTAAAGCTGACATTTCCTAGACGAAGGAAACATTGCCCTGAGATGCAAGAAGAATCAAGACTGGTGGGAAGCAGAGAAGCTGTACCAGTCAGGAGCAAGGGCAGGAATCACGCATTTTTGGAGACAGATTGTACAAAGTCAAAGGATGAAAACAGCCTGCTCTTAAGGCATTCCCTTCCATGCCTTCCTGCTTCTCTGCCTGTAAACTTCCAGCCCAAGACCATATCCTCTCTTGGCTTTTTTTTTTTTCCTCTCCCCACTCCCAGTGGCTAGCAGTCTGTATCTCAGAGCTGTGTTCTGGGTGAAGGGAAATGGGTCATGGCAAATGTTTGCAGCAGGAGCAAACTGTTCCTGTCTCTGCTGAGCAACACGATTCCAGAAAACCAACCCACTTTGCTGGCTTAAATGGTATTCATTCTCACAAAACATAGAGGGTCTTTATATTTCCAGACCTTTATTTACCTGGGCCACATCTTCCACTAGGTCATGGACTGTAGCATGCCACTGATTGGGGACCACCAAGTGGAGGACAGACAACTCATCACTGATCTAGTAGTCAGCAAGATGAACCAGCTGTTGTCCAGGACTCCTGCCCTGTCTCCACAGAGACCCTTAACTACCCAGCAGCCACAGGTAAGACACTGCAGACAGATGCAGCACAGACACGGACCGTTCCTGCAGACACTTTGGCTCTAGGAAGAAGCAGAAGTCAGATACTTCCAGGCCTAACTGGGATCCGAGGTCTTTCCCCTCTTCCTTGTTAACCCCTCTCTGGGTTATCTTTAAGTACCCATTTTAGAGGCCTCCTCTTCAGCAGTCTGCAGTATCAGCTATAGAACCATTCAGAGACAGAGTACTGGATCTTCACCCTGACCTCAAAGACTCCAGGGAGCAAGGTTGCATTTCTCCTGTGACCCGGAACACCTTGTTTTGAACTAGGAGATCTCTGAGGGAAGTCTGGGCCAGATAATTTGCTGGCTCTTCACTGTCATATTTGTAGCAACATCTCTGTGAGGAGGCTACTGGTTTAGAATGAGGAAAAATAAGGTAAACACTCAAATTAGAAATCTGCTTTTGTTCCTGTGAGAGAGAAGGTGGCCTCCCCAGTTGATGTTGTACATGACTCCCATCACAGTGGCAGCATTCCAGATGAAGTTCTACCGGAAAATCCACACAAGCTTTGGTAGAATATTAGGCCCAGGAGCTCTATAACAGGCCAAAGAACCGGTAAGACCTAGGGCCTGAAGTTCTGAGTCTATGCGGGAGGTATCTCATTTTTCAAAAATATCTCCACAACTCTTTCTAGTGAACACTTATATAATAGAGTGGTGAGAACTTAGACAGTGAGTCAAAGAACTGAGTCTTAGTGAGCTTTTCCCTTTCCCTAAATACCTGTGTAACTTTGTGAGGGAATCACCCCCCTTTAATGAAGCTCAGGTTTTGAAGTTTTTGTTAGGTTTATCTTAGAAACCTTTCCTTCAAAATTCACCTTGAAAGAGTTAGGGAGGATACAATAGAATGGTACAGAGGGTCAGCTTTGAAATGAACATTCTCAAGTGTGAATTCTAAACCTGCATCTGTTGGCTTTAGGGCCTTGAAGAAGATCCATGGCAACAGTTAAGAAAAGGTAATCAGATGGGTGGTGGTGGCACACGCCTTTAATCCCAGTACTTGGGATACAGAGGCAGAAGAGTCTCTGTGAGTTCCAGGCCAGCCAGAGAGAGTTCCAGGACAGCCAGAGTTACAACAGAGAAGCCCTGTCTCAAAACAAACAGACAGACAAAAAACAGAAAAAGAAAAGAAAAGAAATAAAAAAAGGTAACCATAGTCCATATCCCTAGAGTTTTATGAGAATTAAAAGAAGAAAACACTCTAAAATAAGGCAGAGCACAACATAAAGCACCCAGTGAAGGCTAATGTATGCAATAGGCATATTCTGGGTTTAGATCCTATAGTTGTAGGCCTGGAGAAACATCAGCACCTAATCTGGAGATGAGTGAATGCCCTCCAAGATTATACCGCACTCAGTAGCAAACTATCAGCCTCTAGAAATCCTTCAGTAAGAAAGAATAAAGGGCTGGCAGTTTATACTGGGCAGGGAGAGTCAGAATAGGTTTTTTTTGGGATAGAACCTAACTATCCTAGACACTCAGCATTGTGTAATCATAGATAGAAATGTTGAATTTAGGATAATGAACCTGAATGGCCAAGAGAAGATATCCAATATTTTAGTCAATATTATGTATGTCATTTAATGTAGGTAGAAACATAATGTACAATAAATATTTTCCCCAAAATTGACTAAAATAAAACAATGTGGCAGTTGACAAGTTAGATCTTTCTCGAGATCTGTTTGCCAATCTATCATAGGTGATCCAATCTTAAGTATCTTTGGTGTTTTAAATTTTCTTTGGAACCAGGAATGGTGGCATATACCTTTAATCACAGCACTGGAGAGGTAGAAACAGGCAGATTTCTGTGAATTAGTCTATAAATCAAGTACTAGACCAGCCAGAGCTAGAGAATGAGGCCCTCTCTCTCAAAAAAAACAAAAAACAAAAAACAACAAAAAACCAACCAATATATACATAATAATTTTTTTTCCTTTGGGTAGAATACTTCCATCTTCATGGGTCGTAGAGAAAATGGAGCTTCTGGGCTAATAGAGGTTGACGGTTGCTCTTATGGGGTATTCAAGTTGAGGGTAGCATTGTGGAATATGTCCATCTATTACCTCTTGTGAGTGTCTGGTTATGAAGGATCATTTGGTGGCTACATTTTATAATTTTGTAAACGTGATGAAATAAGGATGCTTGGGGTCCTAGCATTACCTGTCATGCTGCAGAGTATCTCCATCAGTAGTTAATGCTAACATGTTAATCACATTTAATTTCAGCACAGGAACCCTAAGGTGACACACCCAAATCATACCCAAACCATTATATCCCTTATTTAACAACACTAGATATTTTGGTTTAAGCATTTTAGCAAACCATGCTAGGAAGCAAGGGTGATTCCCTGCTCTAACATTCTCCTTCTTTCTCTAGACTGTTTCCTCACCTGTGAAATGGAGTTAAAGTAGGTGGTTTCTAGATCTTGTCCAATACCAGGGTCACCTGCAGTTAGCCAGACCATGAAGTCTGGGAGCATAGTCATCCATAAGACTGTCTTCATTTCTGAAATCAATTGAGAGTTCTGGACTTCCAAAAAACCACTTGGGCTGACTAGAGCTCTGCAGGAATCAGTAAACTCACTGAAAGTTGTTGTACTCACAGTCACTGTGTGTTGTGGAAAATGGTTCAGATCAAAACCAAGCTGCAGGAAGGTACATAGTGAAGAATCTGATAAGGTTCTAAAAGCAAAGCTTCCACTGCTCTTGGGGCATGTCTCCCTTCCTACATGTGTGATAACACACAGGAATATTATCAAACAGAGGGGTCACCTGAGCTTCACTGTTCAGAATCATTTCTGGGACTTCATTACCTAACCCTGATTGATTGGTCTGATTGAACTGTCTACACATCCTTCCCCCATTAGATGTTAAACTAATGCTTGTGGTCTAAGATGCCCACTGTGAATAACAAGATACTTTGATCCTTCAGGGGATCACAGGAGTTTAGAGATTACTTCCTTGAAGCCTGGAAGCCTGATGCAAAAGCTAAGCATCTCTTAAGGCAAGGTCAAATTCTTTCCTGCACACATGATTAAGATAATATAGCAAGTTTCCCAAATGCTTCCAGCTTCTCATGAGCAAGAGCCAGGCTTGTTCTGGGTTTTCCTTGACTAATAAGGCCTGATAATCTAACTTAAGATTTATGTAGTGAATGAGATACAGTTCCTGCCCAAAAGTTGTTTGTATTCTAAATTGAAGTGGTGACTGAATTCCTGCCCGAGTGGTGTCTTCTGTACCCTCTGTTAACTTTCTCCCAAGTCTGTGCTTTGACTTCAGGCTACCCAGAAGCCAGTAGACACCCAGCAACAGTCCTACACTTAGCAGGATGCTGTCATTGGACCTTGAAGCCACAACTGCACTGATTACATTTCCAGACTCTGTTTTGTTCAGATGAGAACACGTTGCTGATGATTGAGAAGACATCTGCCATTCTGAGCCCAGACTCAGGGACCAGTCACATCTTCAGACCAGCTGTTGTCTTATTCCTGTTGCCACGCCTCCCTGCACTTTACCCACATGGATCTGTTTGTAAGGCCCATCTCCACCTGTGGCCTGTACCCCACCTTTTGCTCTAAAGTGTCCTTCTAAAGGTCTCTAATCCCAGCACTCAGAAGCAGAGGCAGGCAGATCTTTGTGAGTTCCAGGCCAGCCTGGTCTCCAGAGTGAGTTCCAGGACAGCCAGAGTTACAACAGAGAAACCCTGTCTCAACAAACAAAAACAAAAACCCTTCAGCCCTATGTTCCCTTCTAGCTACTGCTCAGTTTCTCTCCTATTGTTTTACTCACCATCACCTCTTTGTCATATCACATTTTCTCTTCAGTCCACTCCAATCAGCATCCTGCCACCACCCTCCCACCAAAATTGCTCTTAGCGGAGTCATCTCCATGTTACCAGTTCCGCTGGTCACTTCTATTCTTGCCTTCGTTTCACAGTAGCATTTGGTACAGCTGACTCCTTCAAGACACTTGAGTGGCCTCTGTGACTGCGCCCTTACTTGTTTTTCATGCTACCTCAGTGGCTTATTGTCATGAGTGTGCTGTGTCAGAAACAGACAGACATGTTTGTGCATTTCCACAATGTCCGAATTTATTGAATGACAATAAATTCACAGGGCGCAATGTTTTTAATGGAGACAATTTGCCAGATATTTCCACCTTTTCATGGTAACCTAGCTAATATAACACGAGCTCTTTCATTGCAATCTTAATTACAAATATTAACACTATGAGCGTTCATCACACACCACACAGTAAGTCTCTCTCTCTCTGTGTAGATTACAGAGTGACTATAAGATTAGAGCTTTTCAGAAGGGGGCTGATGGGAATGTAAATGAAGTCTATTTAACGTTAATAAGTTGAGGAACTCAAGCCTAGTTGCAGGGAAGAAGTTGAAGAAGCTATCACTTCAACTGCAGGTGTCAGCTGCAGGTCTGAGAGTGGATGTGGAGTTGAGTTTGCCTGCAGAGTAAAGGGAAGAAGAGGTCTAGAGGAAGGAATAAACAGGGGATGAATGGCAAGTCTAGGTCATATGGGCATAGGGAAGTTGAATAGCTGTTCTCTGTCTGCTAGTCCTTAATGCATACACAGGCTGGTCAGATGACAGGTCAGTGAGGGGCATTGCCAGTTGGGTTCTGGGTATCTACCTCTGGGCCCAGTGAGGAAGTTATACCCTTTCTTGTCTAGTGTGTCTGATAAGTTCTTAGGCCCAGTTCCCCTGGTATGATTTAATACATTTTGATATGTCAAATATATGGTGCTGGATAGATGGTGCTGTTTGTATAAGCACCCAAGGACACAGGAGTCCTCCGTCTTCAAAATGGAGCCAAAAGCTGCTTGTGAAATGGAGTCCCTCACGGCAAGGCACAGTCTTAAAAAGAAAAAAAAAAAAAAAAAAAAAAAAAGGAATAACTTAAAGCAGAGCAGCCTTCCCAGCTTTCTTTTCTCCCACTTCTGATAAATCTCTAGATGTGCCCTGAACTTGTAAATTCCCTGGTGAGCTTGGCTAGCCCCTATCTATCTCCTGCCTTGACCACCATTCCTTGCAACTCCAAGTCATATGTCTAATGCCTGCTCAATGCCTTCACTTGCCTGTCTGAACACAGCATAGTCAAAGCATGGTTCTTTTCCAGCAACACCCCATCCCTTCCCTCTGCCTAAATTTCCCCGAGCTATTTACATAGGATCTCACCTTCCTTCCCCCATGTGCCATCCTACATCTTGTGCTCTGTGCCCCAGCCATGCAGGTCCCAAAGGCCTATGTATCTCTTGTAGCTGCTCCGTACAATGTTTTTCCTCTTTTGTTTTTGGCACAGCTCACTGCTTTGGTACAGAAACTTTCGTGACAGTGTAACTAACATTTCTTCAGTCATCCAAAGTTGCCACCTGCTCAGCAGCTGCGCCTTCCCCGTCTTGAGTTATGTTTCTCCACTTCCTATCAGCTAAGATTGTTCTGGTTTTTGTTTTTGTTTTTTAATTATTTGTTTGTCACTCCTACTAGAATACAAACTCTTTGAAAGTAGGCATTTGTTCACCTTTTTATCTCAAGGGCTTAGCAAAGCCTCCAG
This sequence comes from Cricetomys ansorgei, assembly GCA_026225945.1. Lineage (NCBI taxonomy): Eukaryota > Metazoa > Chordata > Mammalia > Rodentia > Nesomyidae > Cricetomys > Cricetomys ansorgei. The sequence goes on along the minus strand of JAMJFZ010000116.1, from coordinate 18,426,060 downwards.
AATCTAGCAGCCATTGAATATGGTCACACAGAGCTCTACAACTGGGTTATTACTCTTGGAGAGTTTGGATCTCATGTGACTTCATCAGTGTAGTGCAAGCCTATACAAACTAAGAGGCCATGGCATCACTAGGCAGTGTAATTTCATGAGCCCACCATCATATATGTGGCCAATCACTGAGCGAAATATTGTTATGCAGCACATGACTGAACATCACAGGTATTCTACAAAGGGTGATTGAGAGTAGTTTGCCCAGGTTGCAGCCAGTTATCTGTAGGAAATGTAAACCACAATAACAAATTTAATCTATTTTTAATATCTCTGTATTTAGTAACAGCTTTTTACAAATAACAAAGGTAAAAAGTTCCTGCTATCCAACTGGATCGCTTCAACCACCCTGTCCCTGTAGGCTTCCAGAACATAATTAACTATGTGTCCCTATTTGGAATCAACACCTTCAACACTGTTTCATCCTGTTTGGGGTTAATGTCAGGATTTTATGGGGGCCTTGGTAATGTGCAAGCAGAAGAAATATAATAAACCAAGAAACATTATCTGGATCCCAGCCTACATGTCGTGTCTCCTAGCAAGCCCCTGCATGTGTCATGTATGCCATTCTTCAGTCAAGACACTCTTTTTGGCTTCTTTTGTGACAATGGAGCCGCAGGCTGAAAGAGAATGAACTTCTGGCTTGAATCACATAGCCCTATGAGCTGCCCAGTAATATAGAAGAGGACCAGGACAGACTTGTAACAAGCTTAACTGTTTCCCTTTCTCTGTCCATCCCTGTTCCACCACTAGAGAGTTCCTTCCTACGATTAAAGGAGACTACCTGAAGGAGGCTAGAAGGAGGGAGGAGAGGATGGTGAATGATGGGTATACTTTGCCTTCCTTGCTATAAGCCCGGCCCTCACCTGGAGTGAATTAAACACAGAAAACCTAAGCGACATAACTGCTGTGCATCCTTCAATAATCAGGGAGGAACTGACCATATCACCAAAAGCAGAGAGGTATATAATAAAGCTTGGTTTGGCTGTCAATGGCTCAGTCTCAGCTTGCTGAACTGTTAGACTCCAGGCTTCCCCAGGCAACTGAATACACAGGGTATGCTGTTCTCAGGGTGAGAGTGACACCTGGTGGCCAACGATTGCAGAGCTTCTGTGATCTACACTTGAGCCTCCCGTTACTCCTCTCCCATCCCCCAAACATAGTCTTTGAGAGTAGGACTGAATATATCAAGAGCATCTTGACAACTAGGAAATTCCTGAGAAGTGTGGGGCGTATCATCAAAATCTGAGACAGGCCTGAAGCTGGGGCGCTGGAGAGCTGAGAGTTGCTTTCCAGACTCCTAGAATCAAGGGAGAGACCTTAAGGTGGCCAGAGCTTTCAGGCCTTGCCCAGAGAGATGGCTTCCTTTTCTTCATGTGGCTGAGTTTTGTTTGTTTTTCATGTCTCATTAATCTCATACTTTTTATTTTCCTGTAAAATCTTCTAGAGATAAAAGACCAAACGATAATGCAGGAATTTTAGGCACCGATGAGTGAAATAGGGCCTGGCCTTTCTTCAGTGCTCCTTGGTTATGCATTTAGCTGACTCCCTAGTTGGCTTGTAGGTTAGACCCAGGGAGAACTAGTCTAAGACTAGGCCTTTAGAAGCATTGATGTGTATTTGTTACCTGGAATAAGGTGAAGCTCTCTTCTCCTAACTGATCAGATCACACATTGGATGTTACTTCTAGCCTGTGGGTGGTAATATAACAGGATGGATTGCAACTGAGTGTGATCAGAGGAAAGACCAGGATGTTGGGGCTTGTGGCTTATCTACCCTTGGACATAAGTAGAAGGACTGGGGCAGAGGATGTAGTTCAGTTGGCAGAGTACTTGCATAGCATGTATGAAGCCCTGGGTTCAGTCCTCAGCACAAGGCCTAAGCCAGCTGTGGTGGCACACCTGTAATCCCAGCATTCTTATGGTAGAGGCACAAGATTCAAAAGCTCAAGGTCATCCTTGGCTACACAGCAAGTTTGATGCTAGCTTGGAGTACATGGTACACCAATCTCAAACAAAACAAAACAAGTTAAAGGAACTGCAGTTGACTGCCAGCTGTTTCCAGAAGCCTATGACTCAATGTCTTTAGCTTTCTGATGCTGTCATGGATTAGAAATGGTCCCAAAGGCAAATCTGCTGGAAGACAGGCTTTGACCTTGTACAAGGAATCAACTCACCGATACTGAGAGCAGAAACTGCTGTTCTAGACTGTGTGACTGTCACATTAATGTTCAGACTTCAGCAGGATAAGCTACTTATTGGGGAGGTGGTGAAGGGGTGGGTGGGAGCTAATGGAGCAAGTAACTCTCAGAATCTTCCAGAGCTAGAGTATTGTGCTCCAGACTGCATGTAAAGACCTGGGAGAGGTCATAGGAAGAGAACAGAATAAAAAGACTGAGGGGCTGGAGAAATGGCTCAGTAGTGAAGAGCACTGGTTGCTCTTGCAGAGGACCCAGGTTCAGTTCCTAACTCACAACTGTCTCTATATAACTTCAGTTCTAGGAGATATGACACTTTGCTCTGACCTCTGTGGGAACCAAGAACACACATGGTACCCATACATACTTGCAGGCAAACACTCATATACATAAAATAAAATAAATAAAATTTCTTGTGTACAGAAACCAAAACTGAGAATGGATCTCTTAACTCTGAGAAGTACAGCTTCCAGGGCTGGACACTTAGGACACAACTGTATCTTGGATCCCACATTGGGACTGTTTCACTTGTTCTAAGAGGTAAAGTTAGGACAAACCAAGGCCTTCCTGCTTCCCACAGCAGGACTGGCTTCAGAGAACATGCTCCCCAGTGAGTAGAAGCTGAGAACTGAAGGAGATTGGGGGCAGGTTCAGATAAAGCCACTAGTGACTAGATCCCTTAACGGCCTATTAAGAGAAACTGGCTATTTTGGGACTGTCTTTACTTTCAGGAACATCTTTAATCACTTGAAACTGACATTCTGACCTAGGGTGACCTGATCCTCAGAGTACCCATAGGACTTGTGGCCCCCATGGACCATTTTTAATGTCCTCAGGTTATGGGAGGGCCACAGTCCAGGCAATGGTCTTTGCCCGCAGAGCAGTTCCCCCGGGGAGGAGGGAGCATCAGCTCATCCCTGGATACCTTTTATACCCTTGCAGAGGAAGGAAGGGGGGCAGTGGCAACTGCAAGGGTGAGTCCGGAAAGGTCTCAAGGTGCTGAAAACATGCGGTCCCCTTTGCTCTACAACCTCCTGACCACATTCCTTCCTGCTGCTTCATTCTCCCTGGAGTACTGGACCGGGGAAGCAAGGCCTGGGGGGGCTGATCAGAATAGTTCTGTGGCGTGGCCAGTAAGGAGCTTGGCCTGGCCCCTTTCCTGGGGCCAGACCCTGGGACCCTTTCCCAATTTCCTGTCTCAGATATGCTGAGCAAGCACAGGCCTTCCTCCTGGTGGGGGCAGCTGGTGTTAAGCCAACAATTCTAAAAGTTGAGTCACTCAATGTCTTTCCTTCCTCATCTTTCCATCCTGTTGGGGCCTCACTCAGATAGGAGCTCCTCTGCCAGTCTGTCTAATGCAAGCCACAGGGTGGAAACTTAGATGTACCTTTAGCAAAACCCCCTATATCCTCAGCTATGGGCGTGGTTTCTCTCCCAGGCCAATGATTTCCTCTCCATTCACTTCAGGAGCCATGTACTCTTCCTAATCTGACTTTTTTTTGTAACTGAGTAGATCTTGCTGAAACTAAGGCAGTAATACACAGAGGGTGTGGTCTAACCCAACCCAGAATCCCTCATGTAAGAACTACTGTGCACAAGATGACAAGAAGCTACTCAGCAGTATCTTCTTCACTAACGAATGCAGCTCTCATGTTATTGATTAATTCTGATTTAAATAAAAGCAATGATATTGACTTATATCATTTATTGGCTAGGACTTTATGGTTCGCTTGTTGTTTTTAAACTTCAGAACGCTTACAATAGATATCGGTCTAGTAATTCCATGTTTATTCACATGTCAGGAAAGACAATGAAGATGCCACCTGGCTAAGGAGAGCTGGATCTTCTGACCCACAGCTCAGGATGTTCTGAGCAATACCACGTACTATGGCTTTTGATGTGCCTGTGAGAGCATGGGGGGAAGAAAGAAAGAGAAACCTGGGCATCTGTGGCACTGTGTGAGGAAACTTGCTCTCCTCCCTGATAGCCAAGTGTTCAACCCATCAACTCAAGAGTCTGCACTTTACCAGCTGCTTCATGGCAAGTTCATCTGTCCTGCCACCTGGCTCCTTTGGTTACTAAAGCCCCATAGACCCAGAAGAGCAGGATGTTAGCCTAGTTAGCCTCTTTGGACAGCAGCATACTCTCTTCACCGAGTACCTCAAAGCCTGTGCCTGCAGGATATCTCTGTTCAGGCCCAGCAGCCCTCGGGCTTTTCTTGCCTCAAGACTGTACTGCTAAGAAGGGCTTATCTCTTACCTCAGTCATCTCAAGAGCTGAAAAATGCACAAAGAATTAGTGGAGGCCCGGAGCCAGAAGGGCCAGCAGAAGTCATCTGCCTGTGATGACTTGTGTCCCCTGTACAATATCTCTGGCCAGAGTTTTTCTAGGTGCTGGTTGAAGAGTTCTCTCATGGTGGGAAAGCCACTATTACCTAAACTACCACCTGACATGATTCACATTCAACACTGGCGCTGACAGGGTCACATCATTTAATCCTTATAGTTTGACCATTTGGTGAAACTGAGATTTAGAGATGAAGTAAACATGTCAAAGTCACATAAGGAAATACATTTCTAGTCTCTCAACCTCTTATCTCTTCACAGACCAATGTGGCCTTTCAAAGAGGTGCCCAGAAGTGGTGGTCCTGCCTTCTTGAGGCTTGACCAAGCAAGAAGGCAATGGATCTTTCTCTCTCCCTTATTAAGACACCAGTGCACCTTCAGCCACATCAGTTTTGGCGGTGGCTTCAGACTGACACCTTCTTGCAGTCATTCCATGCGGCCAGGGCTTTGTGGGGCTTCATTTCTTAGCTCAAAGGCTGTCTTCCTCCTCTTTCCTTTCTGTGTGCAGCTGGTCATAGGAGTTGGACTAAGCATTCTTACCTGTTTAAGTCAACCAGCTTCCTAAGAGAAGCTCTGCTGCTCAGGCTGACCACGAGTTCCTGCCTTGGACTGGCTACAGGCCAAATTTTGGCAGTGACGCCAGAGTGGCCAGACTTCTGTGGAATTCAGCATCCCAGGAGGCTCTTGGTGACTGGAGACAGATCTCGTGGTAGCCAAACCCCATAGGGAATAAGCCCTCAGCCCCTAGCAGACAGCAGGCTTGTGGGAGGAGCCAGAGTGTCTCAGCCTGGCAAGGGACAGTCCTAGGGGACTCTCCTCCTGGCCTCCGTGAGCCCCTGAGAAGTCTTCAGTCCACAACCTCAGTGGAACCAGGGACAGGAGAAGCTCTTTAGGCGCCATCAAGGGAGGCCGAGGCATGTTCCCAGCCCTAAAGACTGCCTCTGGGACCTTTTTACCCAAAGCTTGGGGAAGGACACTTTGGGGCTCATTTTATCCTTAGACGTATCGCATGTGTATTTCTGTGGCTGAGGAGAGCCAGGATCAGCCTGCATAGTGAGTGGCTTCTGTGAAGCCCAAGGGAGACAACCAGCAAGAACCAGTCTAGATGCTCCACAGGCTTGACTTGTGCTGCCCCTATGCCTGAGTATCTGTCTTGGATAATGAGAGGCCATGACACTGAGTATATGGCCTAGAAAAGAGACTAGACAATAAGGTTTGGACCAGAAGGCACAGGTATTTTTAGGACGTACAGGGAACTGAAGGCCAGAGAAGTTAATTCTAACAGTGCTGAAGCAAATAGGAATGTAGCATCTACCACGCACAGCTATTGTTAAGTATAAGGAAGAGGCCACATAAAAGGCCCATTTACCTGGCACACAGTAAACACTCAAGAAATTTCAGATGCAAACTACTGAGAGAAATTAAGTGGCACAACTAGAGAGGGCTTGAAGATGGTAACAGTGGCCATGAAGAAGAAAGATGAGAGATGAGTTGGAAGGATTAGGAAACTATAGTTTAAGCAAAAACTGATAAATGCTTGCCAGGTGGTGGCAGCACACACTTTAATCCCAGCACTCAGGAGCAGAGGCAGGCAGTTCTCTGTGAGTTCAAGGCCAGCCTGATCTACAGAATGAGTTCCAGGACAGCTAGAGTTACTACAGGGACGCCCTGTCTCAAAAAGCAAAACAATAACAACAACAACAACAAAACCCAAAAACAACAACAACAAAACAACTGATAAATGCTTGACCAAAGCTGGTAAACAGAAGATGGTGCCAGGAGGGAAGACTGAGGAGCCCTGGTGGATGAGCGGGTTAGTGGGTGTGCGTGTCTCAGCGTCAGGGCTCAGAACAAGTCTCCTGGAGCCAGTTACAGTACTTGGAAGAAAGGGGTGCAGATGTTGATTTCTGTGGTGGTGTTGAAAGTGGTTGGCAGGTAAGATGGGTTTTCCAGCTGTGGGCACTAAGGACACTGCAAAGGCCATGCCTGTTACAGTACAAAATCCTGTACAGTTGGAGACAATGTCCTTATTGAAAGAATGAGATTCTGGGAAGGAAACACTTCTACTTCCAGGGTATTTGAGCTCAAAACTGGCCACAGGGATTAGGAGGAGAGAGATACCTGGACCTAAGCCCAAGGGACATGAGGAAAAGGGGAAGAAACAGCACTGATATGGGAACGGGGTGTGGGGCCTTATCTCCAGGGGTGAGGGTCACTGAGAGGGAAGCAGGAGAGAGTTCAAAGACACATTTAGCCATGTCACAGCCCTGGTTGGGGAGGCACACTCTGACATCACCATTGGCCCACTTGGCACACTAAGGCTTTGGAGAGTGTTTCCTGTGCAGTGAAGACAAGCTCCAATCATGGGCTGCCTGAAACAAGTATGAGACAAACCAAGGCACACACATCTTTGATGCTGTCAGGACATAATCAGAATCACAGCTGGGAGGAGAGGAAGCATGGGAGTGGAGCCATGTCATCAGCAGGCTGTAATTCTGCAGTCTGAGACAGCAAAACAACTTGGCCTTGAGCACTTTACCAGTGTTAGCATCTTACCCTTCCATCTGGATAAGAAGGTTCTGAGAAACAAATGGCAGTTCCCTCCTTTAGGTCTCTCTCCCTCACACAGTGTAGCCCAGCCCAAAGGGTGGGTTAGACCCTCGTTAGCCCCTGAACTGAACCCATCCTGCAGTTCATCCCGATTAGAAAGGAGCCACATCTAAGCTTACACATCTACCCCAGCCTACCCCAGAATCCGTCACCACCCCTTCCTTAGAGCCATGCCCAGCCCAGTTGCTTTCCTTTCTGAAGCTGGACCTGTAAGTACAAATAGAAACCTGCATGTCAGGCCATGTGATATGAACACAAAGTTCCAGATAATGTAAGTGCACAATGAGCAAAATGAAAGAAGTCTGAGGAGGTCTTGGGCTCCCATCAGTAATTCCAAGCCTTACACTGCCTACTCCTTAACCAGCAGCAGCCTAGAGGCTGAGAGTCCTTGGTCTGAACATCAGGACTTCTTGAGCAGACCCCAGGACCCCACCGCAGCCTTGTCACTGTGCCTCTCTGTGGCGTTTGCATAGAGCTTTGTTTTTATCTCTTGCGGTGTTATTCTTTTGTCTTCCAGAGTGGAACACTGAAGGAACCGGACTCCAGCAAGACCCCACCTCAACGGCCACCTCCCCAAGGTTGTTTACAGTATATTCTCGACTGTAATGGCATTGCAGTAGGTCCAAAACAAGTCCAAGCTTCTTAAAGTGATCAGTAGTTAATTTTGCAAAGCAGAAAATTTAAGCCAAAAACAAAAAGAAGAGAAAAGAAAGGAAGGCGGGGAGGGGAGCGGTAGACCCTCCTGTCGGTGCCGCTGCTGCGTCCTCTCAGAGCTGACTGGACTGTCTTCCCTATGCAGTGTCAGCTCCCTGTTTACCTGTCCCTGTCCGTGCTTGTAACGCTCTTACATTTCTCTGTATAACTTGTGGTTCCAGGGCTGTTTGTCAACAGTGTACAAAAGAATTGTGCCTCTCTTAAGTCCAGTGTGACTATCCTCTGGGTAGTTTGATAGTGTTTTTAAAGCATCACATAATGAGGGGTGAGATCTGAGCACTGGGGTGAGTGGGGAGGAGCAGCCACCACAAAAAGACACCCCATCTTCTCTCCTCCTCCCTCAGGCTCAGACTCAGCCTCCTCCCACTTACCTCCATGAGTGCTTGGGGTCTTCAGTGAACTGTGTTTTACTTCCTCCCTGCATGACTAAGGGTAAATAGATAGCACTTCTAAGAACTACTTTTCGTAGTTCCATCTGTTGAATTTGAAGGCATCCATCTTTTTCTCCATTTGCTACGATCTGGTGCAATTTGAGTTTGTGTGAATAAGCTGGCTGTTCCTGTAGAGCTCTTGTGTTTTTAGTGACAAAATACAAAGAACCAGCTGCTTCCAGGAATGTGTTCTGTATTTTATATTCCCCTGTACCTTTCATTTTGATTATTAACTAGCTAAAAGTTTAAAAAATAATAATAAGGGGCCGCCGATGTGCAATATCCAAGTGATCTCGTATTTTCTGTATGTTGATCTCAGTGCCTGCAGTTTCTTTGTTGTTGCAGTTTATAAACTGGCCATGTGTGCTTCTGTGGAACTGGGGCTGCTGTGTATTCCTCAAAGCTTGACCTATGAACAGACAGAGCTGATTGTCCAGCAATGTTAGACAGAGAATTCAGGGTGCGACTGACAGTCTGAGAAGGAGTTGATCATTCCCCAGGCTTCCTAACAGAGACCAAATTAGATATATCTCATGTCACCTGAGTGGGTACTCTGCTTCTGTAGTTCTGGCCTTGACCATGTTAGTTCTCAGCCTTGGCCTCCTTAGAGAACCAAAACCAGGCAGCTTTCTGGAAAAACCTGATTCAGATGTAGGTATGTGTGTTGGACAGAGGCCCCTCACCTTGGAGAGCCATTACCAGTGTGTCTGTCCTTCCTTCTGGGAAGGATCCCCTGGACAGATGACAGTTGTTAATTAAACCCAAACTTAAGGGTCAGTGCCTCATCTTGCCATCTGCGGGCAGGGCTGGGAATGGGTTCCAAGTGGCCCTCTATAGTCCCACAGCCCATATGGGAGCTCATGTCAGCAGTCTGCCTTTTAGAAGAAATGCTTCTGGCTCTACTTTTACATTCCCCACTTTTGTGGTGACATGGCCATGTTCTGGACTCCCAGGTTTGAGGAGTGAGCAGTGTTGGTTGTATGTATCGGAGTCAAGGAGCACATACCCTGGTTTCTCTTTTGGTTTCTGGAGAATCCTGAGGCTCTAGAGAAGTGCATACAGTGTGAATGTTGTCCTCTGTGATCCTTCCAGTAGATGAAGATGGTAGTCAGTCAGTTGTAAATATATACATAAATGCTATTTGCACTTCTGGTTGGGTTAAGAATCAGGTCCTTAAGCACCTCCTAGTCTAAAGAAATGCTAGAAGAGAATAAAGGAACATTTCCTAGAATGGAGGAATACATTTTTTGTTTTTTAAGGTTTTTTGTTTGTTTGTTTTTTTTTTGTCCAAGTGGTGAGCTGATGGTGGTGTTGCTTCTCTGCATGTTATCAGTGTGTTACATCCAGGTGCTTTTCATGTGACATTTGTGAGCCACAAATACTAAGTTACCATTTAAATTCAGTCAGACTACAGGGTGGTGTCAACCACAGCCTCTCAGGTGGGGGTTAGAAGCTGATTATGGCTCCCACTGCCACACGTAAGCAGACAGCATCACCTGACTATCATGTGCCCTCAGGCAGCATGCTAAGGGACAACTCTGTGGCCTGGGGGGGGCACTTTTGTCACAGTGTAGGGTTTCTGTTCAGGTGTTTCGTCCCCATTTCTTTTCCAATGTTGTCCCCCCCCCCTTTTGTACTGATCCGGCTGGGAGGTCCCCAGCCAACGCTGGAAGTGTGATGAAGCACCTCTCTTTTGTGATTCTCTTGTACAGCTCAATGTGCAATAAAGGAAAAGTTATATCTGTCTTCAGTGTTAAGTTGTAAAGTTTCTGGCTGTTCAATTACCTCTGTACAGGTGGGAAAGCACTTAGGTTTGAGATACAAGAGGCTGAGCTTTCAACCTAAATCACTTGACCAGAAACGCTGATGTATTAGTAATGCTAACGAAGTAGTAGTCTTGGTGTCAGACTTCAGGGGACAGAAGCTGGTTAACGTGACATCATTGGCTGGTTATGTAGTTACTTGATTTGCCCTTGAACTCCTCAAACATGCAGAACTCCACATATTTTACGTATGTGTTTATTTGTGCGTAACATACCCCACTATTAATTGGTGATCAACGATAAAGGGGAGTCCATGCCTCATAGAAGGGAAGTGAGCCGGTAAATCCACAGTAGCATAGACACACTTCTGCCTCTGCAGAGACCATAGAAGTGTTCTGGTTTCTAGGCAACTAACAGAACCAGTCCTAGCCGGAGTAGGCCCATGAATGTAAACTCTGGGATTGAGGCAAGAAACTGGATGCCCTAGGAGAATTAGGAATCAATTCCACTGTCAGTGTGTGTCCATGGGGTCATCTTCTGACTGCAGAGATGTGCAGGTCCCCTTCTGAAAAATACCAACTGATACCACACAGTCTGTCCTTCAGCTCCTAGACAAAGGAGAACATTTTTCTCAGCAGGCCATCTCTCTGATGGTTTCATGTCTCATATTGGGTGAAAGGCATACGGTTATTAAGGGGACTGTTTGCCAGATGGTTCCCACAACATCCCTGGGGGAGACTGGGGCTTGGATGTCTGTAGAATTTCCCCACACACCTGAGCAGTTTATCATTCTGGGGCACCTGAGGATGGCACTCAGGCAAAGAGTGCCTGGGAAGAAAGGATTGATCCTGGTCGTGGGAGTTAATGCTCCACTGAAGCCCAGGTGGGAGGGGTGTGGCAATCAGACACCTGCAGACTTGGAGCAGGATGAAGGGCAACCCCATGGAAACGATGTCAGTCACTGATGATCTTAAGGCACAGAATCCTTTCTGAACAACTTTCTCATCCATTACCATCTTTGAAACAATTTATCTTTAAAATATAATGGTAGGACTTTGAAATGGTTTATGGTTGGAGAAACTGAGGCCCAGAGAAGCTTGGCATCTTGATGGGGAAGTGTCACTGGTAGATTATTTCTTAGGTGTTCTGGTTCCTATTCCAGTGTTTGTCACCTGATCTGCCCTGCATCTTGGGGCTTCTTGGGAAGCCTGAGAGTGGGGTGGCTTCTTCATGATGACTTCTGGGAAGTAGAGCAGAGCCCCTCTGGTCTGGAGGCCTTCTGTAAGGGGCTTCTCTCTGTGGGGCTTCCCAGTCCTTAACCTTCTTCCCTACCCTCCTGGCTTCTGCTGTGACTAAGTTGCTGAGTCTCTGGGGAGGGGCAAACAGTGATGATGTCTTGTCTAAGGACTCCCTTCACAGCCCTCCAGAGCCTGGGTAGCTACTTACAGTATCACTTATCCTTTTAGCAATGGTCTAACCACAGCATTTGAAACATAGATTCTACTAAGGATACCCTTTGATATGGTTAAATTATGAAGTTTTTCTTGTACTAAACCTAGGGGGCCCTGGGCAACCCCAAGGAATGCAGCACCCAGGCAAGGTGCTGCCTCCACGTCGGCTCCCCTCAGGACCATCACTGCCATCTTCTTCCTCTTCTTCCTCCTCCTCTTCCTCCTCTTCCTCGGCTCCTCAGAGACCGGGCGGCCCCACCACCACCCACGGAGATGCATCCTCCAGCAGCAACTCCCTGGCAGAGGCCCAGCCACCCCCAGCTGCTCCACCACAGAAGCCCCAGCCTCACCCACAGCTCAAGTAAGATAACTACTCAGCAGTTCCTTACCCCTTTCCTGTCCCTCCTCATGGGCTGTGGGCCTCTGACCTGCTACAGAACCACCTTCAGGTTGCCACAGCTATTTGATGGTTTGGGGGATGGTTGTTGTTGGTGGTGATGGTTTGTGGGTGTTTTGTTTGGTTTTTTTTGGTGTGTGAGAGAAGAATGACTAGATTGATTGGGATTGGGAAAAGAGAGAAATTAGATTTTGCCTCAGGTTGAGCTGTATGCTCACACCCACCCTTTCTTCATGAGGAATTGCAGCGGTTACTGATCCACCTGTCTAGCCTTGCACTAACAAGGGGCTCCCACTCATTTTTTCTCATATGCATGACTCCTAAACTTAAAAACAAACAAACAAAAACCCTTAAAGTCGTTCTTACTTCTGACTCAAGGGTATGCAGTCAGTAAGGCTGTCCAGAGGAAAAGGGAGAAGTGGTTAACTCCATCTCAACTTTTACCTTCAACTCTGTCTGGAGGAAGTTTGGCTAACAAAGGTGATGTCTAGTAGAAATTCAAAAGCAATCCACCCTCCCAGATGCCCTCATTCTCAGTCATCAACCCAGAGACCCCTCCACACTGTTCTGCTGCACAGAGAACCAAAGAAGCAGTAGTTCTGTCCCTGGGAGGGTGGCCCCAGTGCAGTCTGCTCTACCCACTCCCTTGAGCCAGGAGTGCTGGTTTTAGTATCCCTATGCAGACTCCGTCACCACACTTGGCAGAGATGGCAGCAGCTCCAGGGACATGGGAGTGACCCACCCTGCTTAGAGGTCTAAAGTGACAGACAATAGTGAATCTTCAGACAGCAAGAGAGATGCTGTGGAAGTTTAGAGTCCAGGTGAGCACCTGTAAGTCATGCACACAGGAGACATGAGCTCAGAGCCACTGATCTAAATCAGTGGCAGAGTCAGGGTTGGGGCTAGGGTGTCCAGATGGTCACTTCTCTAGGTCATACATGATGGAAGAGGCATGGCTACTCTTGTTCTCCAGCTCAAGCCAGTAGCACTTCTTACATCCACCTTGCTGTGTCCCCTCCTCAGTTCAGCAATTTCTACTTGCTGATTGGATTGTCATAGTTGCTCTGGCCCCAGTATAAAGGCAGACCTTGGGTTGTCATTGCCTCTGGGCTGAAGCTGACAAGCAGAGCCAGCCGCTGCTGATGAGTTGGAGGTTGGTACTCTGCTTGTGCATGCAGGAGTCTCCTTCCCAAGAGGCCAGCATGCTAGGGCTTGTCACCAGCCCTAATGAAAGGCAGGACACCTGTCCACAGTCCCTGTGGTAGGAGAGAATGACACACAGGTGGGATTTTCCTGGATGAACCCAGCATTTAGGAGAGGGATGGAGATCCCAGAGGAGTTCTAGAGCCAGAAAGACCCAGTAGGAGTCAAGAGACAAGCCAGGCCACCTGAAAAGCCAAACTTCATTTTTCTACCTGCATTGTGGTGTTGGGCTCCCCTAAGCCTCCAGCCTTCACAGTTTTTGTTTCTGGATCACTTAATATGGGAAAATAATTTCCTAAAGAGTGTGTGTGTGTGTGTGTGTGTGTGTGTGTGTGTGTGTGTGTGTGTGTTGGTTGGTTGGGTTTTTTTTTCATTATAATATTGCTTAAAAATCATGGTCTGCTAAAGTATCTCTTTTACTCCTATGTACCCTAAACCCCACAAACCTCATCTCAAGGGTCCTCTGAAGAAGGCTGCAGGGATGAATGACCACAATAAGAACAGGGACATGGGGCTAGAGAAGTAGTGCAGTCAGTAGAACGCTTGCCCAGCACGCACGGAGCCCTGGGTTTGATTCCCCAGCACTATATAAAACATGGTGTAGTGGTCAGTCCTGTCAGCCAACCTTAGGAGAGAAGCCCAAGGGTAAACTGGACTACTCAGGGAGTTCAAGGTCAGCCTGAAATACATGGGATCCTACCTTTAAAAAATAAATAAATGCAAGACCAGAGAAATGGAGACATTTAGACATCGAGGATCAAGCTGAAGGTTCCTTTGAAATAAGAGAGGAATAGGAGGAACGAAGGGGACCCAGAGGTCATCATTCTACCAGAATCTTCATCCCACACATGAAAAGCCCAGAGCCAGAGTGGCACATGGCTTACCTGAGGCCAGACATGACTTTGTGGCAGAATCAAGACTCGGGTGCTGAGTCCATCTTGATGAAAATGAGAGGCCAGGAGCCCACACGTGCTGGTGTCTGCTCTCATCAGGGAAAATGGGTGCGAGATGCCTGATCCATACTTAGAAGTTGGGGACTTTCAGCCTCAAAAGACACAGCCTTTGAGTCACCATTCTTCCTCTTTCCCCTCTTGTTTCTGCCCTTCTCCCTGGTCCCCATACTGTTCCTGTCCCTTCCTGTTTTGGGAGCACAGAAGGCGAGGAAGTAGTGAAGGGTCTCCTGGTGCCTACAGCCCTCCTAGCCATCTCCTGCCATGTGTCCTCCCTGGGGAGGGAGTGGGGAGTTCTTGTTGTTCACCCTCCCATCACAGCCCTTGGCCGCCTCCCTAGGAACACCCTCCTCATGTTCTCTTTGGTTTTTATCTTCAAGCAAGTCGCAGTCCCTGACAAATGCGTTCAGCTTCTCTGAGTCCTCCTTCTTCCGGTCTTCAGCCAATGAGGATGAAGCCAAAGCGGAGACCATCCGGAGCTTGAGGAAGTCCTTTGCCAGCCTCTTTTCAGATTAGCTCTTCAGATACACGAGGGCACCCGGCCCAACCAGGAAAGGCATCTAAGACATTCACCAACAACAGTCTGCCATGTTTGGTGGCAATGTCCCATGACTTGACATGTGTGGCCCCTTCATCTGTTCCTTTGTGCTCAGTAATTTGTACAGCCCAGAAATGACCACATGACAGTCTCAGGGCATGTGCCTACCCTGAGAGGAACCTGACAGGAGAGGAAAGGGCTGTTTCCCTGTAGTCTTAGGAGCTTTCTTCTGAAGTCATTGTGAATTTAGTGGCCTTATTGTGACAGCCATCATGTCTTACTCTTCCCTGTGGAGCCAGGATCTCTGTGATGGAGGACTCCTGGCAGCTTAACCCATCTCAGATGCAGAGCTCAGCATGGCCTTGTAGTCAGTGCTACCTGTGAGAAGTATGTACTTATCTAGAAATGCTGTTGGCTCTACATTTTAGAAACTTCCCCAAAGCTGGGTCTCCTGGGGCACCTGTTGAAAGCACATTCATCTGATCCTGTGCGTCCTAGATTGCTGTGGTGGTGATGTTCTTGTGTCTGTTGAAACAAGAGAACAAGGACCTGCAGTGTCTCCTTTCTCCCCTCTGGAGAGCGGTTCTGTTGTGTGAGCTGCAGTGACCTTGACCTCCCAAAGCTGCACTGTAGAAGAGAATGCATGCCGCTATAACAGCAGTCCTCCAACCTTTGTGTTCCTCACCTAATGAATGTCAAGACCTTGGTATAATAAAAGCAGCAGCATTTACCGGCATCTGATTCAGCCCTGAGGTTCCCCGGTCTAGGTTGGGAGCATATGCAGGTGAGTTTGTGAGTAGGGAGTGAAAAGTCCAGGAGGGTAAAGCTGCTGTCGATGTGTGTGTGCATGTGACGGCAGGTGTGCGTCTGTGTTGAGACCATGCCTGTTCCTTAGCTGTCACATACTGAGGTTCCTGACAGCTCTGCAGTAGCTCTGTCTCCACTAGGACCGATGACTTTCTATCAGCAACTTGCCATCTCTACCCATTTGATTCAATTCACAGACTCCAATATGCATAACACCCCTACTTGGCATCTCCACCAAGTTAGACCCACTCTCCTGAACCTCATCAAGATCCTCAGCTAAAGTCCACAAGGTGGGGCCAACAAGAAGCAATGTGCTCTGACAAATGTAGTCCCGCAGCTGTAGCTCAGGCATGCTGAAGGCCTGCCGCTGGGGTGGGCTCTGCGGGATTTTACTCTGACTTCATGATTCTCTGAGAATGTTTCCAAAGACTACTAATACTCTGAAGATAAATTACACATTTGCATATATTTAAGAAAAAGTCAGTGTCAACATTTTAGTATGAAATTCCCCGCAGATGATACCATGTATCCTATGAGCTCAACAAGTGTGTATACTCCTTGAAGTGCCACTGTCTGACCCCTGCACCTGGCTCACAATCAAGGATACCAGGAGGTCAGAGAATGAATTTCTGTGGTACTGGGTTTCTTTTCTGAGTCACATTTATCCCATGTTTTTAGGGTCTAAGGACTGAGGCAGGTAAATCAAGAAGTAGGATCCTACTCCATACTCACCCCTTTGAATGGTACCTGATGGGTCTATCTATCATCTATCTATCTATCTATCTATCTATCTATCTATCATCTACCTATCATCTATCTATCTATCTATCTATCTCTATCTCTCTATCTATCATCTATCTATCTATCTGTCTATTTCTATCTCTCTGCTGGGGATGAAACTCAGGGCCTCACTCATGCTAGGCAAGCACTGTACCTCTTGCCTGCATCCCAGGTCAGCGTATGCATTCTGTTTTTATACCTACTTGTGTTTCTTTATAAGAAAAATGAAGGCCCAAAAGAAACTGCTAGATCCAAAACTTATACATATACCAATGTAAACAACAAATGATAACCTGAGAACCTAACAAAGGGGTCTGGTCGAAAGCCAATGAACTGAGGGGAAGAAATTGGGATATACACGGAGAAACAGTGAAGAAGAGGGGTCACAAATCTTAGTAAGGTTTTTTTGTATGAACACATTCCCATGTTAATTCCTTGTCTCTGGTAGTAAAAATGTTCTTATTGTATGGGTTGGTGAGGGAACACCTTCTTTGTGAGAGTTCTAAGCTCTGCTTTGGGCACAAAGGGGAGGTCAGAGGACCCTTCCTCTACCTCTTGACACCCACTTCCTTCACTCAAAATAACAAGCATCCTAAAGTGGCATATTTTAAGGTGACCCATTCTGAACCTCTTTATAGACAAGAGTCTTCCACTTATCCATGTTCCTGTCCCTCTAGTTCAATACACTGTGTGCAAGGTGCTGCTTTAGTGGCATAATTGAGCATTTAACTCTAAGTATAAATACTGTGAAGGAGTCAAAAATGTTTATTAACATGTCCAGAGCTTACTAAGCTCTGAGCACTTTATAGCAACTTGTTGACCTCCTATGGAATAAGTACTATTATAATTTTACACACGAAGAAATGACAGCACATCAAAATTCAATAACTTGTTTAAGTTCGTCCAGTTGGTCAAGATTTAAACCCAAATAATAGGAGCTCAGAATATGGCTCCTTGGGTAAAATGCCTGCTAACAAGTATGAAGACCAAAGTTTGGATCCTCAGAATCCATGGGAAAAAGCCAGGTGGATGTGGCAGTCTGCCTATAATCCTAGTGTGTGGGAGGCAGAGACATGGAATCCCTGGAGCAAATGACTACTCAGACTAGTTGAAACTGTTGAGTTCTAGATCCAGCCTTGTTTCAATATATAAGGCAGAGAGCAATCAAGGAAGATATCCAGAGTCAACCTCAGGGCTCCACATGTGTTCACACATATGCATGTGTACCTGCATACACATGTGCTCTGAGCACATGCAAATGAATTCGCATATGGACACTATGAAGAGAAAGCCAAGCAATAGCACAGCATGGCACAAGGCCTGAATCAGTTTGCTACATTTTACTTAATCTGGCAGGGTCAATAGGAGTAATTTTATCAACGTTTCATGGTGTGACCATGTAATACGGTATGTACAAATCTGGCCAAGGAGAAAAAGGGGTGAAAGGTTGCTGGACTTGTTACCAGTGTTGACCCCTTGGCCAGAGACTATGAGTAACATGCACTGTGTGTCTTACTCTGATCAAATATAATTCTGGTTCTTAAAAAATTACTCATTCTTCCACATGTGATGTCAAACTAAAACCACAGTAGTTTATTTAGAAAATGAGTCACCCTGGAGGGACTATTGGGGCAACCGAGAGGGGAGGGAGGCGTTTTCCATAGTCATGCTGTACCCTATTTCAAGGATACAGGAACTCTACCCAGACCCTGGTAATAGATCTGGACCAGAAGTGGGGGTATTCCATTGAGAAACAGACCTCTTGATATTTAATAAAGATGGCTCCAGAGACTTGGAAAATGATACCTCACAATAGTCAAACATCTAGTGAATAGTGCAAGTAAAAATGATCAGAAGTTGGGTCAAATGGTTGATCCTATTCTGTAGATTTGTAAGCTTTTGGTCTGTGGGCCAACTGTGACTGCCATACAGATTAAGTTACCTCTCTGTAGCTTATGGGAATCCCATTTGACTCCTCAGCCCAGATGAGTAAACAGAAAGCAGCATCCCTGCCCTCATGGGGCTCTCCATCTCCTGGACCATGGTGAATAAATTCTGTTCATTTTGTATTTGTTGATAATTCTTTATAGTGTACTTACTAAGCTCAGCAAATTTCACAGGAAGAATATAAAGCTGAGCTAACCAAGGTTTCTGCTCTCACAAAATCCACAGCCTATCAGGGGAGATGATATAAATAGAAAAAGCAAGCACTGTCCTAAGGAATGCAGTCATGGTGTCACCTTGGAAAATAATTAAACTTGATAGCTATCAATGAGAATGTGGGAAACTCTATACTTATGCATTGCTGGTGGGAGCATGTGTGGGCACCACCACTGTAGGGGATCATTTCCAGCATCCATTTCCAAGCTGTGCTTCAGGAATCTCTTTCTGGACACTTCTGGAGACTTCATATACACACGGAAGCAAGCAAAAAAATATTGGTTGCAACACGAAAACAAAACAAAAAACCACAAAAACAACCAAACTGAAAACAACTGTTTCTCATGGAAGAATTAAACCATCCATTGTGACGCCTTCACAAATAGGAATACTCTATGAGTTAAAATATGTGAGGAATTCAGATGAGTTCTGATAAGATATGGAAAGAGAATGAGTAAGAGGAGTTAGTCCAGTGTAAGATGGACAAGCCCGTACGTGTCTCAGTGGAGCATATGTCTAGCTCCAGGTCAGAAAAACCTACACCATTGGTAGGGAAGAACTGGGAAGAGTCCGCAAGATCTTGAGGCCTGTCAGCCGGGGGAGGGGTGGGCGCAAAGAATTCATTTACTGGGTGTTACAGTTGGAAGCAGCAATCAGTCTTATCGCCTCGTTTACAGATGAGAAAACTGAGGCCCTGGCACTTAGAACATTTACCACATGAGGGAAGTTAATGACATAGACCAATAATGAGCCTTAATCCTGTTTCCAGGGTCATTCAGGATATGTCCTTCCTGAGAGAAATGGAATGGGTTTCATTTTCAAGCAGAGGTATATAGAGGCAGGTGACAGGCCAGGAGGGAGTAGGAACACAATGTTAGCCAACGGAAAAGGCCTGAATCAAATCTGAGTTTGTTAGGCTCTGCTAATTACTGGCTAATTGATTTGACCTTGCAGGTGATTAGCCTTTCTGTCTCAATTTTCCCTTTTCTGGATGAGTTTAAGGATTAAATGAGCTAAATGTTTGCTCCGAACAATGGCCATTTTCTGAGACTACCACAATAAATTCCACCTCTGTCTCAATGCCCATGTCAGTTCCCTTCCATATGACTCCTCCCAAAGTAGCCAAATGCCTTTCTTCAGCACCCCTCCCCCATCTAGTGAGCCTCTAGGACAATTTAGACCCAACTGAAATTACCTAAGGCTGTGGGTGTTGAAGGCAAATTAGAGTTGAGGGTGGACACCTGGAGAAACAGATGCAGCTGCCAGGCTGAATATATTGTGAGTACGTTGTGCATGACACACACACACACACACAACCTTTTATACCTTTGCAGGTATAAAAATGAAAAATCTCATTAGACTCTCATTGACTTTTTAATTTAATTAAAATTTTAAGAGAGGATCTCACTATGTATGTATTTGATTGGCCTAGAATTCACTATGTAGACCAGGCTAGCCTTAACGCACAGAGATTTACTTGCCTCTGACTCCCAAGTCTTGAGAGTAAAGGCAAGCACTGCTATGCCTGGTTAATACTTACCTAGTTCTTTTTTTTTCAGATTTATTTATTTTTATTCTTTTTAATGTGTGCGTGTGGAAGGGCGGGGTGGGAGAGTGCAGGTGCCCAAAGAAATCAGAAGCCTGAGATTCCTGTGTTGCTGGAGTTACAGATAGTTGGGAGCCAAACTCCTAGCTGAACTGGTAATTGTACTCAGGTTCTCTGCGAGAGCAATGCAGATACTTAACATCTGAGCCATCTGGCCATCCTACCACGGACCCGTTCTTAAACCATGCCTCCTACACGATCACTCCCACCGTGGTTTGGATTCCTCCAGTGCAAGTCCTCTGGGAGACTAACCATGCATTCTAGCCAGACTGCTGTTTAGGCAGAGAACATAGCTGCCCTCAGCTCTGTTGTAAGTACATTATTTGGATTTCTGTGACTTTAGGAAGATCAAGAATTTTAAACCTAAGAATCCAGAGATTCCTGCATAAACTTCTTTGTGCATTCTGTGTGTATTTTAGCAGAGTTTTGACATATGAAGAGAATAATTAAGAATTGTCATTTTAGGGTGTAAATTAGGAATAAAAGGAAACATTCTCTTTGGGGATTAAAGGGAAGTATTGATGTACATTCTATGTGAGGTCGCAAAGCATGATGTGACTATAAACATGTGAGAACTTTTTAAGACGGGGTCTCATAATTGAATGCTACGTTTCCTCTCATAAGTCTCCATGGACTTCAAGCTTGCCGACTGTAAATTTATAGAAAAATACTGCAATTAATCATTCCTTCTGGTTTACCCTCCTCTTATTCAACACACCACCAGTTTGAGAACCTGCTAACTCTCTTAGAGACACACACTTGTCTGCTGGGCTGCATTTTCATGTCTGTTTTCTGCTCTCACCGTGTGGACCCCGCTTTCCCTCTACTTTCATCAGGGCGCTAACCTGGTGGATGAGGTGGAAGGGACCACCAAAGACCTGTTATAGGGGCCTCACCCCATCTGTAGGTGGATGCTCCCCAAGGAACACCCCTCTGGTCATTTTCAGTCACTTCCATATATCCATATCTCCTCTGATAAGAATTTCTCCCGTCAGCTAACTCCTCCAGGCAGATCTCAGGCAGAAAACCACAGCTACTCTGGTGGGTCAGGGTAAAGTTCCATGGCCCTGTTTGAAAGAGAGAGAGAGAGAAAGAGAGAGAGAACGAGAGAAAGAGAGAAAGAGAGAAAGAGAGAAAGAAACGAAGGAAGGAAGGAAGGGAAGGGAAGGAACTTCTAGTTCTAAACTAGTTTTCAGGGGAAGGTTGGCTCTGTTGGATTAGTCCTAGGACAACAAAGGTTTGACTTTTTAATTTTCTCCGGAGGTCTGTGGGAATGACAGGAAATCACAAGATTAGGTCCATAGACAACTCCAAAAAGGATGAACTACCAAACTGCAGATCTCAAACCCCCCTGGTCCCTGACTGGAATGCGCAGTGGACTGGAGCATGTTTAGGCTGCTCGTTTCACCTTTGGACCTTCAACTAGGATGACACACCATAACTGTTGGGGTCTAAAGACTTTTGGGTTTGAATATTTAACATTAATACAACTGATAGAGTGCTTGCCTAGCATTCATAGGGCCCTGGGTTCAATCTCCAGCACTGTTCTGGGTATGTAGGGCAAGCTCAAATTCTCAGCATTTGGGAACTGAAGACAGGCCATTTAGGAGCTCAAGGTCATCTTTAGCTCCATAGATTGATAGCATCCCAGGCAGCATGAGGCCCTGTCTCTAAAACAAATGGACATTACTGCAAATAATTATTCTATATAGTCCACATATTATTAGAAGAAGGAGGGCAGTTGGTTATTTCTTCTTAAGCACCGTTCTTTTGTTCTGTTATTATTCTGTATTAGGGCCTCAGTCCACACCTCCACTGTGATAGCATCTTCGCTGGGCTTCCTGCTGCACTCTCCTACCCATTTCTACCGGACACACATCATTTTAAATTTATCTGACCCTGTCATTTCCTGATCAAAATCTTTTCAGTGAATCTCCAGGCTTAGGAAACAGAGTTCAAACTCCTAAACTTGGTCTTGAAGGCCCTCTGCAGAGTAATCTCTATTACCCAGGGAGACAGCATGTCCAGTGGTTAGATCTGCAGGCCATGAGTTGATGTTGGTACTGGTCTACCACTCGCTAGCTGTGGAACCTTGGCAGATGACTAAATTCTAAAGCTCAGCTTCCTCATTAAGCCACACTTGAGGTAGTAATAACACCTATTTCCTATGGCTGTTGTAAAGATTAAATGAGATAGTATATTCCAAGCAGCACGGGCTGGTCCCTCACACAAAGAGGAAGAGCTTAGAGCCATCTGACTCTCATCGGTGCTGCTTTACAACTTTATCTCCTCTACTTTAGTTGCAACTACGTTGATAGAAACCTCAAGATCCTTGTTTTTGTCTTCTTGCTCTACCCATAGGCTTAGACCATCACTCTGCCCTGTTGTCAGCCCCCTTGAAATCATGAGTGTGTGTGTGTGTGTGTGTGTGTGTTTGTGTGTGTGTGTTTGCATGCATGCCATCGAATGCATGTAGAAGTCAGAGAACAACTTGCAGAAGTCATTTCCCTCCTCCACCACGTGCGTCCGGGGAACCAAACTCAGGTCAGACTTGGTGGCAAGTGCCTTGATCCACAGAGCTGTCTTGCCCAGCCCAAATTGCTTTTCTTGTCATCATTGCCTCAAAATTATATACATCCTTCAAGGCCCATCTGTAATATCACCTACTTCATCAAATACTTTCTTCCCAATTAGCTGTTCTTCCACGATATCTCTCCCTCCTCTAATTGCTTCAAAATACCCATTACTTCTAATATTTATAAATGACATATTTTGAAAACCCATGCCATTTTGTTAAAAAAACCTATTTTATCTATTCTTTAATAGATATCTAAATTCTTTTAACCACTGTTGCTGATATTTTCGTGTATGTGTGTGTGTGCGCATGTGTGAAAGGGTTGCTCACGCTTGTGTGCACATGTGGAGGCCGGAGACATGAGGTGTCTTTCTCTATCACTTTCCATCTTGTAATTTTTAAGCTTTGAAAATTACATTTATTTGTGTCTTTCTGTCTCCCTGACTCTGTCTCTCTGTCTCTCGATGTGTGTGTGTGCACATGTGAAGGTCAGAGGGCAACCTTTGGGAGTCAGTTCTCTCCTACTGTGTAGTTCAGCTCTCCAGAATTGAACTCAAGTTGTCAGACTTGGTGGCAAGCACCTTCACCCTCTGAACATCTCACTGGTCCTATGTATGTATGTCGTCGTCATCGTTGTTGTTTGAGATTGGGTCTCTCACTGAGCCTTGAGCTCACCCTTTCAGCTAGGGATCCACCCATCTCCTACATAGTTACAGATGTACACCCCAGCAGTCAAGTCCCCCATGGGTGCCAAGCATCTGAACCGGAGTCCTTGTGCTTGTGTAGCATGTGCTTTCCTCACTGAGCCATCTCCCCAACCCCTGTTATTATTTGTTTTTTGGTGTTATATATGCACATGTGCTGGTGTGTGTGTGTGTGTGTGTGTGTGTGTGTTTATGTGAGTGTGGGTGCACGTGTATGCTTGTGCTAGTGAGCCTATAGACCAGAGGTCAACCTGACCATTGTTCCTGGGACACTGTCTACCTTGTTTTTGAGACAGTTTCTTTCACTAGGTCCTGATTAGACAAGAATGGCTGGTCAGAAGATCTTGTAATCCTTTGCACTGGCGTTACTAATGTGTGCCATCACACCTGGCTTTCTGTGTGAGTGCTGGGGGTCAAGTTCAGGTCCTTACCCTTGTCTAGCATGCATTTTACCACCTGAGCCCCAGCTCTGTTACTGATTTTTAATATTAAATTGTTTCTTCAGCTTTTCTCCCAGAGGCCTTGTCTGTGGCTGGTCTGAACCCCTATGTTTCTCACAGATCTTTATTGCAAAGACTTATAGAGAGTTGAACTGAACAGTAGACATCCTGTGCGCACTGCCTGTATCTACAACACGGTCTTACCCTCAATTCTCCCACGTGAATGCTTCACACTGCAATGGTCCTGTCTTGTTTATACGTATTCCCTAGTCAACTGCAGGTTTTAGTCAGCTTCAGGAGTCATTCATACAAAGCGGTTCAACCCACTAAAAACTTTGAAAATGTCCACATTCATCCAACTATACATATTTCAAAAAACTAACATTCTAGCTGGGCAGTGGTGGCATACACCTTTAATCTCAGCACTCAGGAGACAGAGGCAGGCAGATCTCTGTGAGTTCAAGGACAGCCTGGTCTACAGAGTGAATTCCAGGACAGCCAGAGTTACCACAGAGAAACCCTGTCTTGAAAAAAACCAAGCCAAACAAAACAAAACAAAATAAACAAACAAACCTCCCATCCCCCCAAAAAACTAACATCCTAAGATATCGAGCAATTAGTTTAACATTGTTTAACAAAAGACTATGAACTAATCATCTACTATTCTGCCAGGTCCCAGAAACAGAACAAGTAAAGCCTCTGTTCCTGTGGAACATGAAGCTTAGTGGGGAAAGCTGGAGTTGGCTGGATCATTATAAAGAGGAAAACAATAATGAAGGAAGAATGAAGGATGCAACTGAGTTTGGGTTAGAAAAGGACTCTAGAAAGAAGTTATTCAAAAAGGCAAAGATATCCCGAAAGGTAAGTACAGGGCCTTTAGTGCTAATCTTCAAATGCTTTCATGTGTCAGTCATCTCTTTATCTTCCGCAAGACCTGGTGATGAGGCTGAAACACTGTTGTAATCGTAACACATACCTCACACATCCCTGCAGAGGAGGCCACGTGCTCAGCAGTAGACCTGAAAATGCATCCTGGGTAGGAAGCCGTGGAGCTGTCCTCCTGTGAGCAGCAGCTAAAGCAGTGACAAGCAACACCAGCCTTTGAGGGGCTAGGAAAGGGAGGGAGGCTGAGATTACACCCCAGGTGAGCTAGAAACTCTTGGGCAAAAGAGGCCTTACACTCAGAGGAAGTATGACTAGGGCGGGAACAAAGAACTATAGGGGTCAGAATTGAACTGTGAGGGGCTCCAGAGCTGGGCTTTAATTTCCCAGCAGACTGACAACATATGAAGGAAACATGGCTTTTCCTTAGAACTGTCTGCAGGTTTCACTGTGGGCGAATTGTTGGGCAATTTATGGTGTTTCTTTCAAGTTTGAACTATTGGGTTCTCTTTAACCTCCAAAGGTAAAGACATGGATTTGTATCTGGTCCAGAGGAAGTCAGGTTGAGGGCTGAGGCTCAGTGGCAGAGCACTTGTCTAGCATCTGTAAGGCCCTGCATTCAACCCCCACCCCCACCCCAGATGTATCAGATCTCTAAAGCCAGGCTTACACTTCTGATAGCAGAGTTTAACCATGAAACAAAGCAAACGGGCTGGCCAAACACATCCTCAGTGGGATCCTTTCTCCTCAGGTTGCTATTTCCAAAGGCACTGGTGTATCTAGACAGACAAGCTTTCTTGTTGCTTTCCTTTTAGTTACAAATAGTCCTCAAAGTTTGCCTAATGAGAAAATGTGACCAGCGGGAAGACTGAGTGGCAGAGCCTTGTCTTGGTTCTTCGCTGTCCTTTCTTGTGAGTTGTTGACATATTCCTTCCACTGCCAACCCTGACATGGGGTTGTGTGATAGAACCTTCTTCAGCCAATGGCTTGGAAGGTAGTGCAGTTACTCCATGCTTGTGACAGCTCACTGAGATCTCCCAATACCACAAGAACAGTCCCGCTGGACCTAGGAATGGATGGGCTGGTGGAGCACAGCCTCAGTTGACAGCTGCCGGCATCTGGCTGATAAATACATGCCTGTGTTGTAAGAAATTGGCATTTCGTGCCACAGCTGAACGATAAATATCAACAAAAACGTATTAAGAATAGCCCTCCCCCGAAGTTTGCCTTGAGTGGGTGAGATTTCTCAAAAAGCCAGATTTTGAGCTGGTTATTGCAACATGACCTTGCAGGCAGATGGTTTGGGAGTGACACTAGTTTGAGTGGATGAGGCTGGTCTTAGAGGAGTGAGGCAGGGCAGTGGCATTCATGGAAATTTCATGTCTTTGTGTTAGTTTGTTGTCTTCTTTTGTGTTGTCTTAGAGCTTGTAGTTTCTCTTGGAGAAACTGTGGCCTTTTGAGATAACTTAGAGAAAGAGGAGATTGCTTTTAATATTTGATTCTATCAAGCACCCTACCCAAAAATAAACCTTCCCGAAGAACTGTCCAGTGCCACAGATATCAACAGCTTTCTTGTTTGGTTGGTTTGGGTTTGTTTTGTGCTGATGATCCAACCCAGAGCTCTGACATGATCAGCACATGCTCTGCCACTGAGCTGCACCCCAAACCAGGCTTTCTTGATTTTTGTCTGAAAATACAGTTAGAGATCTTCATGTGATCGAATGGACATGCAGCAAACCTAGAGAAACTTTCCATCTGGAGAGGCAGCATAACCCAGCCATGCCTTCTGCAAGATCTCCTGAGCCTTGAGGGGTGGACAGGCACCAGGAATGGAATGAGTATATTCTTGCTAAACCAGCCAACCTGCGTCTCCAACTACTCATTAATTAGACCACCATTTTGGACTTTGATGTTGTAGTTTTCAAAAGCCAGTACTGCCTTTGTTCAAAACCCCAAACTGTAGCCTCATAATGTGCTTGCTACTCCCAGGATCAGCTTCCCGAGTCCTTTCCAAACTGTCAGGCCAGATAAAGCCTGAAGCACCACTTTCGTCATCGTGTATCCCTGACTCACAAACCCAGAATAATTCCCCACTGCCTAGAGCACAAACGCCAATCTGCAGCTTATCATCAAGGCCTTCAGCAAACAGAAGCCACATCCACTCTGAGCTTGCTGCCCTGAAAGTCCCCTGCTCCACATCAATGCTCTCCGAACCATTCCCCACTATAACCTGTGCTCTCCTGCCCATTCACGTCTGCCCCTCGGGTGAGAGACCAGCTTTCTTTCCTTTCTGCTTGTCCAAATGCTCTCCACTTTTAGAGCCCCCCTCTCACAGTTCGCCATGAAGCTATCTCTGATGACCCAGTGAGCAGGGACTGAGTCTTACCACTGCCACAGTGGACATGAGACTGCAGAGACCTCTCGCAGCCCACTGTTGTCCATGCAGAAGAAGCCAAAGACGAGATGGAGAGATGGCCCAGCTGGTAAAGGCTAGACTCACAACCAAAATGAAGTAAAAACAAACGCTCTGTAATTTGTGTTTTTAATTCCTTCGGGGCTAAATACCCTGAGCCAAATGTAAAAGGATGATCATGGCCTCCCAACCTTTTCTGTGGGGCCAGATTCAGCTCCCTAAGTGCTAAAATGATATTCGTTTATTAGAATTAGGGGCAAATACAAACAGCCAAATCACCTCTTTAAAGCATTGACCTCTGCTCAAACAATCCTTTCAGGACCTGGAGCCCCATTCAACGTTTTGAGTTCTGAGGACATGTCGAGAGTAAGCTCTGTAAGACAGGGCATGTACTAAGATCCATAAACCATAAACACCATTTTTTTTTTCAAGACAGGATTTCTCTGTTGAACTCTGGCTGTCCTGGAACTCATTCTGTAGACCAGGTTGGCCTCGAACTCACAGAGAGTGTGAGTGGCATGTGCCACCACCACCTGGCTATAAACACCATTTTTAATCCAGTAGCTGTTAATCTTTTTCTTTGGTTCTTGAGTACTATTTCTTAAAATAGGTTTTCACATGAAACTTAAATGTACAGAACAGACTATAATAAATTTATTCTGATAATTCAGGAATGTGGGTCAGACACACCCCTGAGTGGGTTGGTCTCTCCATGGTCCCTCCCTATACCATACCCTAAGGCAGTGGTTCTCAACTTGTGGGTCACAACCCTTTGAGGTTGAATCACCCTTTCACAGGGGTTTCCTAAGACTATCTGCATTTCAGTTATTTACATTATAATTTATAACAGTAGCAAAATTACAGTTATGAAGTAGCATGAAAATAATTTTATGTTGGGGGTCACCACAACATGAGGAACAATATTAAAAGGTCGCAGCATTAGGAAGGTTGAGAACCACTGCCCTACAGTGATCCTTGTTCCCTACCATGGAAAGCCGAGTCTTTAAACAGTTTATTACTGGTCTAGTCCTCACTAGAGCCAGCCCTGCCACACAGTATAAATGTCAGATGATTGCTCCCCAACCTGTCTTCAAATACCAGGCAGTCAGCATCCCACTTCAGCTGCAGCCAGACAGAGTGCCATTATCAACAGGAAGAGGCAGATGCTGCTCAATACAAAATCCTTCTGGGGTGCTCAGGCCCTGACCCTTCAACAGAGAATACCAGGTACCTGTGTGAGACCAGTTCTCCAACTGCAGTGGTGGGAGAGGAGAGTCGCATCTGGATCTGTGCCGGCGTCCTCCCGCCCAGGGAAGGCAGGCAGGCAGCAGGAGGTGCTCCACAGAGAGCAAGCACCCTGGAAAATAGGATTGGGCTCTCTGGCAGTATCTTATCCTTACCACCGCTTCAGGCCTGGGGCTGCTGGCTGACTGAAACATCATTTTAATTAAAACACTTACCCTAAGTGACAGGAGCAATCTAATGGAAGATTACCAAGACTAAGCATGGTATTAAAAATGCGTCTATTCGCTGCTGTTTTGTCAGGACAGCACTCGTCAGGCTCCCTCCTGTACGGGCAGCCAAGATTTCAGTAGATTAAATTAGGGGACTCAGTGGGTAACACTGAGTTAAGGACCTAGGTTTGATTCCCGGAACTCACATGACAGCTCACAACTCCCCGTAACTCCAGTTCTAGGGGCTCTGACACCCTCCTCTGCCCACCACGAGCACCCAAATGCATGTGGTGCACATGCGTACATGCAGGCAAACACCAATATATATAAAACTCATAAATCTAAAAAGAAAGAAAAAACCAAACCAGATTAGATATCCATGATCAGAAAATACATACATTAATTCTTGCTAAAAGAAAAAAAAAAAAAAGATAGGGTTTGGAGCAGATGAAAGCATGTGAAAGGCATTATGGGAAGAGAGAGTCTTCATATCAAGTTCCACATGCAGAGGAACTGAGCAAAAGGACTGCCCTGACATGGAGAAGCACAGCGGGCAGCTACGCTCCTACTGGTGGTTTTCCAGAGCCTCTCAGTATAACCTCAGGCAGGGTAAAACCAGAGACCCTCTCTCAGCCCAGAATTATTGCCTTCCAAGGAGACCTGGTCCCTCAGAGGCCTGAGGGCTTAGAAAGAGAGGGGAAGAGAAGGCACAACTTTTCATGAAGGAAGTGACTCGTTTAAAAATCCAGTTGGCTCTCCTTATCTTTATTCTAGGTTCCACATCAATGCATCAGACCTATGCTGGA
Organism: Cricetomys ansorgei; assembly: GCA_026225945.1. NCBI lineage: Eukaryota > Metazoa > Chordata > Mammalia > Rodentia > Nesomyidae > Cricetomys > Cricetomys ansorgei. The sequence goes on along the minus strand of JAMJFZ010000116.1, from coordinate 18,396,786 downwards.
CTCTGATGCCATATTAGCCCGAGATGGCAGCATCAGTATTGAACATGTACCATTTATTTGTCATTATTTGCTAAGCAATGCAGAGCACCTATTCCTGTGGTGTTCCCATGGTGTCAGGCATGATGGGAAGCTAGAGATGATCTTAAGTGTACAGGAGGACGTGCCAAGTCCTCTGCAAACACCACGCCATTTTGTAGAGGGGACTTGAGCATCTATGAGTTTCAGCAACCGCGGGAATCCTGGAGCCAATCTTTTAGACACTGTCTTTTAAAGACAATCTGAAAGTACACTCTATGAAGAGTAAGGGTGTGGTTGCTGGAGCCAAATTAGCAAAAAGCAACATGGCCAAGATTAGATTTTTGTAGGTATGTGCTAGTCCATGGGTCAAATGCCACTAAGGTAACGGCCGATGGGAACACGGATATCAGAAAACATGAACAAAAACAACATTTCTGGGGGGTTGGGGGGGGCTTGCATCTGAACATAGAGGTCAGCAGTCATGTGGAAGCAGGAAGCACACCTTTCTACTTAAAATGACTTCATGTTTTCTGCTGAAAAATCATAGCAGTGTCCGGCTATGAACCAATGAGACCCTGGCCAAGTTTCCTCCATGGTACCAGTGTGGGAGCGAGACTGAGAGTCTTTGGTGCATAGTTGAGTAGAAATAGCATATGATATCCACTCCTAACAGACCACAGCATGACCAGCCTATGGTAGAATAAAGTGACACCAGGCAGTAGCCCTGAAACCAGAGGGTTGTGCTTGGTGGGGGCCAGAATTAAGGTTGGAATCCCCCCACTTTTGCCAACTATACTTTGTCCTAAACTCACCTCCTTTAAGAAGTTTCATCCCAGTTGAAGTCACTCCAGTCTGCCCTGCAGCCAGTCTAGGTGTGAGTCAGGGTATAAAGACATTGGGTATATGACATCAGGTTATAAAGCATAAAATCTTTCTAAAGAGAGAAGCAATCATTAAAAACAGATTTCTCCCTGATCTGCATATGCATTAAGATAATAGACTCTTAGAACTGGAAGGAATGTCAGAGGACATCAATTCCCATCATACCCATCCCAAACTTGGCATGGAGCTGTGCAAATTAAGTTTGCAAGTGCCCACAGATCAGCAGTAAAACTTCATGCTTTCAAATCCTGTTATTTCCAATTTTGCAATATTGCAAAAGGGATGGAGAAAGATAAAAGAAAAGGAAAAGCTTCTATTCTTGAAGATATATTATCAAAGAGCTCTGGGATCAAAGGAGAAACATGAAACGATTCCTTAAATTTTCTAGGAAACAGATATTTTAAAATGTCAGCGGTATGGTAAAGCAGTGCCAAAAGGAAATTGATAATAGTAAATACCTGTAGTTAATAAATATTAAAATAATTTAAGTCTATAACTAAGAAGTAGGAGAGTCATCAATGAGAAGAAAACAAAAGAAAAGTCGGTAAAGATAAAAGCAGAAATTAGTAAGATTGAAAACTGAAATTAATAAATTTCAAAAGCTGATTCGATTGAAAGAATTGGCTAACTTGATTTTTGTTCTGTTTTTTAAATGAGAAGCACAAAGACATCAAGTAAGAAATGGTAACCTGACAGTTAAAGAAAGAAACAGTATCTGAGGCTTACATGATTAACTTGATAGAACAGTGATTCTCAAACTTTTGGAGGCTCCTAAAATAATATGATGGGGTTTGGGGTGCGACATGGTGGTGACGCAAGAGCTCAGCACACACGGGGCTCTGGGCTCCATCCCCAGCACCCAAACGAAGCTTCAAAGGAGTGGCCATTTTGCAGGTTGTATCTGTGAATATTTACTTTGAACAATAGTAAATTGGAGAATTAAAAATCACCTATCATATTGATTACGAAGTGCATTAACTCTTAAGATCAATTTGGGAAGAACTGGCACATTTACAATGTTGAGCTACTAGTCCGTGGATACAGCGAGTCCCGTTTGTCCAGGTGTTTGACTTTCTAAATGACATTCTATAGTTTTCTCTGTACAGCTCTGCCACATCTGGTGCCAGCTTTCTTTTCTTTGAGATTGTTTCTTTCCTATTGTACAGATGTAATTTTAAAATTTGTATTCTCTTAGCAGAGTCTGGTAATGCAGAGCCTGGTAATGCAGAGCCTGGTAATGCCGAGCCTGGTAATGCCGAGCCTGGTAATGCAGAGCCTGGTAATGCAGAGCCTGGTAATGCAGAGCCTGGTAATGCAGGCTATTTGGAAGTGTGAGGCAAGAGGATTGCAACTTCCCAGCCTTTCTGGCTACAAAGTGATTTGAAGGCCAGTCAGGGGAACTTAGTGAGACTGTCTTAAAAGTGAAAGTAAGAAAGGGCCTGGGATGCAGCTCAGTGGTAGGGGAATTCCCTAACACACATGACACCTTAGGTTCGGTCTCCAGTGCTGATAAAAGTATGTTGTAGTCCCTTTACTTATGTCTGGGGTATAGAAATACAACAGATGCTTTCGTGGCTTGACCTGGTACCCAGTAATCTAAGATTGCGAATTTCAGTAGTTGGATTATCTTGGATTCTACATATTCCAATCTTATCATATTTGGACAATGACATTTCCATTTCTTTTGTTTTCTTGTCTACATGTTTCCCCCCCTCTGTTATAGTGGCTGGAACTTCTAGTTTAATTCTGTCTGAGGTAGAAATAGCAGATAGCCTTGTAAATAGAAAACTTTCAGTATTTTACCATTAAATACAATCTGGTAAAATTTTTTTCTTTTCTTCAACACAGAAAGTGTCCCTATATTATTAGTTTATCACATTTTAAGCCATGAATGGATTTTATCAAATGATGTTTGTCCCTCTGTTTAGGTAATCGCATGGGTTTTCATCTTCATGCTATTCATTTGTGAATTAGATTATTTGGCTTTCAAATTGTAAATCAACTTATAATTCCTAGGATTAGAAAGACTTGAGAATTGGGTGGGGGAAGCTAAAGAGATGGTTCAGTGGTTAAGAACACTAGCTGCTTTTGCAGAGGACTGGGGATCAGTTCCCAGCACCCACATGGTGACTCATAATTGTCTGTAAATACAGTTCTGGGGATGTGGTGCTCTCTTCTGGCCTGCATGCATGTGGTGTACGTACACACATGTAATCAAAACACATAAAATAAAAATTAATAAATCTTTTAGAAAGCAAGACTTGGTTATAAAGTATTATTCTTTTAATTTCACACTGGATTTTGTTGGCTAATGTCTTGTTTGTTTTCTATGTGGATCATGGCTTCCATACCAAGTTTTAGTACCATCACTGTCGGCCTGATTAAACCAGCTTTCTTTTATCTGAGAGTGCAGCTGTAATCCCAGCACTGGGAGGAAGAGACAGAATGTTTTCATTGATTTTTTTTTCCCCTTAAATATCTGCAAAGCTTCCTGTTATAACAGTCCGAACCTGGAATTTTCTTTACAGGAAAGTTTTTCATTACAATTCAGTTTTTTACTCAATATAGCATAATTTACACTTCCTGTGCCTTCTTAAACTGATATTGAAAGGATGTGTTTTAAAAGAAAATTTTTCTTTCTTTCTTTTTTTTTTTGGTGTGTGTGTGTGTGTGTGTGTGTGTGTGTTTTTGTGTTTTTTTTTTTGAGACAGGGTTTCTTCTGTTGTAACTCTGGCTGTCCTGGAACTCAATCTGTAGACCAGGCTGACCCTGAACTCACAGAGATCCGCCTGCCTCTGCCTCCCAAATGCTGGATTTAAAGGCGTGTGCCGCCACCACTGCCTGGCTGAAATTTTTTCATATTTTTTAAGATTTCAAATGTATTAGAATTAAGATTTTTCACGATGTCTTACCTTAGATATCACGTATGTCTGTCTCTTTGTCATCAGTGATTCTCCTCTCTGAGGTGGCGTTATAGCGACAACAGTTCCCTTCAATGAGAGTTTCTGAGATCTAGCTTTTCCTGTGACCCTATAAAGGTATCTTAGAAGCCACAAATAACTGGACTATTATCCATTTACTTTGACCATCTCTCTTTTACCCTTTGGTGGAGGGTGTGTAAGTCCCAGGGGTCCGTGCTCCCCTTCCACGGTGTGGGTCCCCAGGATGGAGGTCACCCGTCAGCGTTGTCAGCAAGGGTCTTTACCCACTGAGCCATCTCACTGGACAGCAGTCTGTCTTCTAAACACAGATGCGAATCCCTGTTCATTGTAATTGGACTAATCACATGATACCGGGGTCCAATCTATCATCTTTTTTTTTCTTATTTGTCCAATATGTCTTTGTCCTTCCATGTTTCTTTTGGGCTGCTCAAGAAATGCTTATTGTCTCATTGTGTTCTTTCTCTAAGCTTGTATGTTTGATTTTTAATTTTTTATACTAGTGTACTACTTACAGGATGCATGCGTTCATAAGCGGCTTTATCTATATCCACCAGTTCTGTACAGGTCACCTGCTTGAATTGTCTGATTCAATACTTTTCGACATGGTCACAAGTTTATGGACTATTATAATCTAAGCTTAGCACATCCTGTCACTCCAGAAGGAAAGCATGTATCCACTAGTAATCATCCCCTACTCCGTCTGTAGCTTCAGATGTACATTAATCTACCTTATGTCTTTATGGATTTGCCTATGCTGAGCATTCTGTATTAGTAGAGTCAGACAAGATGCACATTCTTGTGTGTGTGTGTGTGTGTGTGTGTGTGTGTGTGTGTATGTGCGCGTGCGCATGTGAGTGTGGAGACCAGGGCCTGATGCTTCGTGCCTTCCCCAATTGCTCTCCCCTTTATTCTCTAAGCAAGAGACTTTTACTGATTGAGTCACTGATTTGCCTGCTTTGGCTGGGTGGACAAACCTTCTGTCTCTGCCTCCCAGTGCTGGGATTACAGTTGCACTCTTCAGTGTCTAGTTTTCCCTGGTTCTATATCTGGGTGCTGGGTGTCTGAACTCTCAGGTCCCAATGCTTATAGAGCAAGCACATTGCTTACTCATCCATCTCTTCAACCCAAGGTATGGCTTGGTTTTGTGTCTTTTTTTTAATTGGCAGACATTGTGTTTGTTAGTTTGAGACAGGCTCAGTGGCCTAAGCTTGTAGCCTAGCCAGCCATGAATTCCTGATCCTCCTGCCTTCACTTCCCAAGTGCTGAGGTCACAGGTGTGTACCACCATAACCAAGCACCAAAATATGTTTGCTTTTGTCACTGGCTTCTTTAATTTATCATATTCTTTTTCAGAATTCATCCATGTTGTAGCATGTAGCAATATTTCATTCTGTTTACACTTATCTACTTTAGCTCCCCCCTCCCCTGAACACATTGATCTTCCTTCATCCCCTTCATCTCTCATGCACTTAGTTATCTTGGGGGACTGGTTCCAGGAATCTATACAGATACCAAAACCTGCAGAGCTCAATTCCTTTACATAAAATGGCATAGTAATGGCGCACGCCCTACACATTTCCTCCTGTGTACTTTAAGTTTTCTCCAGATCAACTTTACCTAACTCAATATAAATTTTATATAAATACTTGGTTTTATACTGTTTTGTTTGGGAAACAATGGCAAGGAAAAACAGTCTGTGTGTGTTCAGTACTGAGAGAAATTTTTTTTAAGCTTTTCGATTCACTATTGGCTGAATGTAAGGGTGTAGGATCTGTGAATGCTGAGGGCCAGTGGTGTATGTTCTGTTGTTTCTGTTTCTGGAGAGGAATCTGGTGAATAAAGAAATGATTGTCAGAAAATGGACATTTATCAAGAAAAGGTTTCAACAAGAAATGGAGATGATTTAAGATACCGCAGGGAAGGCTATTGTATTTGTCAGCGTCTCTAGTTATAGATAATTGATGTCTCTGACTGCAAAGCATTGATTTTAGGACCTGGCAGAGTGCTTGGGCCTAAGAGAAATATCTTAAATGGCTGCTGAAGGATAGATAAAGACAAAGTCTCCACAAGGAAGTTATTCCCAGACTGTGTATTGTGCTAGAATGATCTAGATCCCAGGGCTATGGCGCCAAGACGCCAGAGATTTAGACACAGTACAGACTATCTGTGACCCAGAAACCTTGTTTTATAGGTAACGCCACTGAGCAGCCGTGTCTGGAAAGTACCTTTTAAAACAAAACAACAACAACAACAAAAAAACAGGTCTTACTCTGTAGCTTTGGCTGATCTAGAACTCGCTGTGTAGACCAGGTTGGCCTCAAACTCACAGAGATATGTCTACCTCTACCTCTCATATATTGGGATTAAAGGTGTGTACCCCACACACCTTAAAATACTAACTGGAAACTAGTATTTTAAAGCAGCCCTAACAGTTTGGTTTTTTTCATTAACGAATTAATTTATTTATTTACTGTAGTACTGAGGTTTGAGCCCAGGCTATATACACACTAGGAAGGCACACTACCTCTAAGCTGTACCCCCAGCCCCAAGCAGTTTTATATAAAAGTCATCGCTAGCTTCTACTTCATGTTTTCATACATTTATCATAGTCATTAGAATTAAGCTTTCTTGTTGAGGTGGGGATTGGATGTAATTCTCTCATTGGATCTCCACAAAGTTCTATATTTTGTACAAGTTATTAGGTAAGTCTAAAATAAAAAAGGAAAAAGAAACCTAGTATTTATCTTATTATTTCCAAATGCTGTGCTAAGTCACTTTAGCTTGAGCTATCTCATCCCATCTGCGCCACAACCCTCTTTAAATTATTCTTGCCTTTAAGTCTTTTGCTCACGGCTCCAAGATCTTGCTCCTTGCCCAAGGACATGCAGCTGAAAAAATACTAAGCTGTAATTTGAAGCAGGAAAATAGTTTAGAAGTAGGGCTCCAGGATAAGTAAACTTGAGTTTGATTCCTGTATGTTTTAAGTTATAAACTGTACGGACAAGGCTGAAGTTGCTCACCCTTCCGAGTCTTCAGTAAGAGAGGAGAAACGGTACCTACTTCACTGACGCATTGTGAAGGTTTGACAATGGAAGGGGGAAAAAGAGTGTTTAGTGCCTTGTTGCCAGGAGCCTGTTGACCCTCAAAAGCACTAATGGTTGCTGTTATTATATAATTACTAGGTTTAACTCCATATTTGTCCCATCCCCTCAGTTTATCTCCAAAATGGAATGTAAGGAGGTAAAGAGCAGACACACCGTTCGGCCCTCGTCGATTGTCGTTAACTCTGAAGCCTGAGTTCCACAACGTCCTCTTTGGACAGAATTTCCTAAATGTGCTCTGCTTTCTGCTGCACAGTTACAGCCAGTGGCTTCAGGCTGGCACATGTCTGACTGCTTTGTTTCTCTTACACACTGTGAGCTTATTTATGGACACCCTGTTAGCCATTTTCTCGTAGCTCAATTCATACGTCAACACTACGGTTTAGCCAGTCTAGCTCTTTCTGATGTATGATTTTTTTAGAATCAACTTATCAATTTCTTTTCTTTTTTAAAGATTGATGTGATTTTGCGTTGGACTATGTTGAATCTGTAAATTTATCTGTGAGCTGCATTTCTTAATTAATGAATATGGTTTAATGCTTCCTTTAATTTGATCTTCTCTTGGCCACGTTTCCAGTTTTCACTGTATGTGTAGGATTTGTACACATTTTATAATGTTTTTGCCTAAATATTCATGATTTGAGGTTGTTAATATAAGTATATTCAAAATTGTACTTTCCAAGTATCACCTACTAGGTGTATGTCTTAGTCAGTGTCCTATTGCTGGGAAGAGACACCATGACCAACGCTGCTCTTGTAAAGGAAAACGTTTAGCTGGGGCTGGCTTACAGTTTCAGAGGGTTAGTCCATTGTCACCATGGTGAGAAGCGTGGTGGAACACAGGCAGACATGGTGCTGGAGAAGTAGCTGAGAGTTCTATACCCAGATCCTCAAGCGGCAGGAAGAGAAAGACACTGGGCCTGGCTTTTGAAACCCAAAGCTTACCCGCCGTGCATACTACCTCCAACAAGGCCACATCTGCTCCAACTAGGCCACACCTCCTTACCCGTCTCAAGTAGTGCCACTCCTAATGACCAAGCATTCAAATATATGAGCTTATGGGGGGGCATTCTATTCAAACAACCACAGTATGCATTTATAACTGGATTTTCTATACTATCTTAACTTGCTAATTTCACTTTGGAGTGTATGAGGGGTTCACTGCTGCCCCATTCTCAATGTCCCTTGGTATTATCTGTCTTTTCATTCATAGCCATCCCAGGGGATGCATTTTCCATTGGTGGCTGAGGAATCTAAGCATCTTTTTATGTCCTTCCTGACAGTGTCAATCAGCTTTCTGTCACTGAGGCAAAACAACCAAGACAAACACAAGAAGAAAAGGTTTATTTTGGTTCATGCTAGGTTGGCCCATCACTCTGGGGGCACACAGTGGGGGCACACAATGGGGCCAAGCTGCTTCCCTTGTGGATGGTTGAGAAACAAAGAAAGAGGAAGAGGCTGGAGCCCCACTATATCTTCAAGGGAACACTTCACTGATGTACTTCCTCCAGCTGGCCACTACCTCCTAAAGTTTCCAGTCTCTCCCACAGGTGCCATCAGCGGAGGGCCTTCAACATATGACCTTTGTGAAGAGGGGGTAGATGCAGTTAAAACTTAAACTATATCATTGATTATGTATTTTTCCTTTGGAGAAATATCTAGTCAGATACTTACCTATTTTTAATTGGGTTATTTGTCTTTTATTACCTATTGGTGTCCCTTTGTAATTTTTTTGTTACACTTGTTCATCTGTATTGGGGGGTGTGTATGTGCTATGGCACGGCTGTGGAGGTCAGTGGACAATTTACGAGAGTTGGCTCTCTCCTTCCACCATGCGGGTCCCAGAGATAGGGTCAGGTCACTAGGTTTAGTAACAGGCACCTTTACTCTCCTAGCTGTCTTGCCGGCCCAAGTTGTATGTGTGTGATGACATATGCATCAGTGTTTTCAGGTTTAAAATGTGCTTCTTGCAAAGAACATACGTTCTCTTTACAAAAATTATTGAATGTGCTAACTGCATCGATTGTGGGATTGGATGTAGTGTTTCAGCGCAGCCATCCATTAGTCAGACACTCTTTTTCTTCATCATTCTGCTACCCTGACCCCACTTTCCCCTACCACTGTTCCAGGCCATATGTTTTCTCTTAATATTTTTCTATTCCTCCTCCCTGTTACCTGGATTTTTAAGAAATCCAGATTGAAAATTGTTGCCCTTTGTTTAGACGCTTAAACCGTTTACATTTAATGTAATTAGGTATGGACAAGTTCAGGTCTATTGTCTTGCTACCTGTTTCCTTGTTGCTGTTGTTTTAATTAATTAATTATTTAATTAATAATTCAATTAATTAATTGACTAAACTGCCTAGCGACCTTGAACTCTCAGTCTTACTGCCTCTGGTTCCTAGGTAGCTGAAATTACAGTCATGTGTCACTGTGTCCGGCTACTTGTTTTCCTTTCTCCCATCTGTTCTCCTTTTTGTTGTTCTTTTCCTTTCTCCTTTAGGTTAAGTTAACATTTTTAGAATACTAGTTTTTATCAGCAAATGGCAAAGTGCTTGGCATATGGTGGGCCACTCTGTGTGTGTTGCTTTCTGAGTTTGCAGTGTGCATCTCTGTGTTAGCACAGTCCAGAGACATTCTTTACTTTTTATACGTAATGTGATGTCTGAACAGTATGTATTTTCCGGTAACAGAGAGAAATGAGGTAGGTAGCCCCAGGTCTCAGACATCTGTGTAAACATACATTAAACTGAAAACCACAGAAATCAGAACAGACTCTTTCAAAGCTCTAGAACCTGATATGATATTTATATTAGCCATGAGAGCACTCAGGAGAGAAAGAAGCTGCTGGACCATGCTAAGAGAATGCATGAAGATTCAGCAGCCATCTCCTAGTCTTCAACCCCTACCTGGTATAGGGTTGGCCCCTGTACATCTAGGATGCCTTGTTGGAGACAGTGTAAGTGGTGAGGACTTTATCTCCCCGAATCTATAGTGATACATTTTGGCTGATATGCTAGTTCTCTGAAGGACTGGGCATAGATACTGTTTCAGCCCTCTTAAGCTATGGTGGCTTCCTGGTGTCTATCAGAAGATTTAAGAAAACAGAACTTCCCTCCCTTTCAACCTGTCATCCAAGGCTACATCTGGGGCTAAGTGCCAGGATAGCTATGAACATGGCCCCAACATATTTGTAAATTACAAAGTCATGTTGCATTGTCAAAGGTTGTACACCCCTACATTAGGTCCCCGGCTAACATAGATATCAGAAAAGAAATGGCAGTCATCTACAGCCTTCCTTATCAGTCCCCGAGGAGAGGCAGAGAGTCTCTGACTTCCAAGTAACCACAGTACAATATTCAAAACAACTTGATCTAAATAAAAACAGGAAGTCTAGATACTGCACTGAATGCTGGGACACATTAAGGTATCTGTGGTAAATGCATTTGATGTGCTCCGAGGAACCATCAACCAAACACTGACAGGTATTTGTTGGCGTATAATAGGACGATAAAGGTGAATAAAGGTATAGAATTTGTAAAAATAAAATAAAATTCCAGAACTAATTCCAATAAAAAACAATAAAGAAAAGAAAAGAAAAGAAGATACAAACTACAAACAAGCAAATGACCAGGATGATAAGAAAACTGCAATAATCCAGTGTACAGAACAGAAGGAGAACCAATGAGGGGAACATGAGCAGAAACAGAGGCACGCGGGGAATAACATCAAATGTGTAGCACGTAGGTTAGACATTCCAACGAAAAATAGGAGGAAGAAAATATTAAGAATGGCCCAAAGGTCTCCAATTTAATGAAAGACATGAACCTAATTATCAAACCCTAAGCAGAATGAACTCAAAGCCTCACGAAGGCAACGAGAGAGAAGCAGCTTGTTCCCAGGGACCTTCCGTGAGATCATCTGATTTCTCATCAGAAACTCCAAAGGCCAGGAGGCACAGGGAAGACAGAAAGTCCTGAAAGAAAAAGGAAAAAAAATTAAAAGAAAAATTTAAAGGAAAAAAAAAAATAACCCAACCTCAAACCCCATTTCTAGAAAACCATCCTTTAAAAAGAAGAGAAAGTAACACACACACACACACACACACACCTAGAATAAATAAAAGCTAATAGTTCCATAAGAAATGTCCAAGAGCCTCCTTCAGGTGGAGAGGAAATGACCCCAGACACAACCCAAAGCGATGTGAAAAACAGGATAAAGGTAACTTCACAGATGAAGATAAGGTCCCGGGTGGTTGTACTTTTGTTGTCTAACTGCTCTTTTTCCTATGGGGTCAAACACAAATACATGAAGCCACTGTTTAAATCTACTGACAGACATGCCAGGTCTAAAGACACAATGTGTAGAAATAACTATCAGAAGGGATGAGGGATGGAAATGTATAGGGCCAGGTGTGTGTATACTTGGAAAACCAAGTTGACTGTATGCAAACTAGATTGTTCTAAGCATCAAGTGTTCACAGTGAATTCTAGATCAGTCACAGGAAAGAGTAAGAGATGCACAGGAATGAGGGATTCAAACAGTGCTGTGCTGCCAACAGCAAATCGGCCTTTAAAAGATAATTGCAGAGAAACTGAAAGAGCAAAGACAGACACACGGCAAGAAAGGGAAGTCTTTCCTCATCTATGGACTGATAGACTGCTATGCAGATAGTAGTGAGGGAACTGGGCGGCTTTGTTATTACCAGATAAAGTAGATTTTGCATAGACCAAAGTCTACAGAACACACGCCAGTGCATTTTGATAAAGGCTCAACCCAAGAAGAAATAATGATTCTAGATGTGTATGTGGCTATAGTGTGTGTGTGTGTGTGTGTAAGCACACACACACACACACACACACACACACACACACACACATATCTCCAAGATCTGTAAAGCAAAAACAGACAGAATGGAAGGTGACAGATGACTGCGATAATCCTTGGAGATGTCAGCAACACACTCTCAACAACAGTAAAAGCAGATAGAAAAATCAATAAGGAAACAGGGAACTTACATAACCCTATAAACCAATTAACCCCAACAGACAGGCATGTAGCACTCCATCCAACAACTGCGGAGTACACACTCTTCAAAATGTGTAGAACATGTCCAAGACCAGAAAACAAGTCTCAGGGAAAGCAGAAAGGAAAAGGAAAGGAAAAGGAAAGCAGAAAAGTGGAAATTAACATATGCTTAAATAACCAGAAGGCCAAAATGGGGAAAATTGAAGTTTACGGTTGTGGTAGAAACTATGTTGAGATGGGAATTATAGGTAAAACCTATATTGGATAAGTGGAAAGACCTCAGTCAGTAACCTAACCATATAACTTAAGGGTTTAGGAAAAGAAGAACAAAGAGAACCCAAGCTAACAGAAGGAAGAGAATACTAAACATCAGAATAAGTAGAAACAGAATGAGGAGTGAAAAAAAAAAAACCAATAGGAAATGTTAGCAAAACCAAAAGATGGTTCTTGATAAAGGTTGACAAGATCTTCAGTTAGGTGACATAAGAAAATCAAAATTAGTAACATCAGAAGCCATTTTTCCTAACTTCACGCACACACTTACCCATACACAAAGGGATTGTAAGAGAATATTAGAAATAATTTTCTGCAAACTGGATAACCTAGACATACAAATACCAAAAGTGATTCAAGAAGAAATCAACAATCCAAAGAGACATTAGCAAGCAAGGTTGAATCACTAATGAAAAACTCCTGGACAAAGAAAAGACCACTCATTGATTCACAGTGGCTGTGGCTCCCTGTCCAAGACCCACATGAGGAAGGGCCCGGCGGCATCCTGCCGTGGATGAGAGAGAGACTCGTGTGGCCCTGACTCCCTGTGTAGCTATTGCCAGGTCATGGTTGTTGGAGTAGGAATCACTTTCTTCAGCAATGTAGCCACTGGCAAGTTGCCCATGCTCCAACATGCTCCACGTAACCCCCAACTCACATTCCTGTAAACAACTTTTACTAAATACCAATATCTTGGGATATTGGTCTGTTGAGGATGGGCGTCCTACTGTTTGTGTCCTAGTTCTTATCACATCTTTATATTTCAGAGATGTTTTTGCTTGTTATCTTTCTTTCAACTCATCTGGCTAGCATTGTTTCTGAAGACAAATAGGAAGTTGTTCTTTTTTTCTGTATTATAATGTATCCTTTTCTCTGGCTGCTTTGAAATATTCTCTTTATAACTTCTTTTTGGTGAATTGATTACAGTATGCCCGATATCACTTCTTTGGTGTTTATTTTAGTGGGGATTTATGGAGCCTTTTGTATTTTCAGGTTGTAGAGGTCTTTTCTAGTTTGATTCCTGTTACTATAATAAAGTACACTGAACAAAAACAATTGAGGGAAGGAAAAAGTTCATCTTATGCTTCCAGGTCCCTATCTATCACTGAGGGAAGTCAGAGAAGACATAGAGGAATGCTGCTCACTGGGCTTATGTTCTCTGGTGTGCTCAACCTGCTTTCTTACATAGCATAGGTCCACTTGCCTAGGAATGGTGCCTCCCACGGTGGGCAGAGCATTCCACATCAATCACCAATCAAGACAATTTCTACACAAACATTGCCATAGGCCAGTCTCATGGAGGCTCCCTCTTCTCAGGTGACTCTCTTTGTATTGTTGACAATAAAAAAAACTAACCGGTACAAGATGCTTGGGTTCTTACTCCCCTTCCTCCAACTTTGTGATAAGTTTGCTTTTATTTCTTTTTTATTTATTTATTTTGTTTGTTTTGGTTTTATTTTGTGTTTGAGATTAGCCTTGAACTTATGATCCTCCTGCCTCTACCACCTGAGTGCTGATTTTACAGGCTTGCACCCTGTATATGCTATCCTTTATTCACATTTTTTCTGTATCTTTTTTCTCTTAGACATTAGATCATATAACATTAGACTGCTTAGTATTTATATTAGACTAATTAATATTCATATCAGAGTACTTAACATTCACATTAGAATGCTTAATATTTGGGTTATAGTACTTAATATTCATGTAAGGCCACTTAATATTGTCACACAAGCCCCAAAGACTTTCTCTATTGTTTCATGTTTTCATTCTGTATTTCTGTTTATTTATTTGTTTGTTTATATGTGGTTTGAAGGAGAGGGGCTTGTGCATGATAGGCAGGTGCTCTACCACAGAGGTATAGCCTTAGCCCTCTTCTTTGCTGTCCAGATCTTCTATATAGCTTCAAGTTTCCTGGTCTTATGTTATATCATTAAAAGTGTTATTAACCCCAACCAGCAGATTTTCTGTATCACATATTATGTTTTTCATCTTGGAAATGTTCACTCAGTTCTTTAACACATCTTCAGTTTCATCTTAAACTATTTTACATTTACATATAACATTTACAATACATTTGCCATAACTTAAAATTCCTGTCTGACAATTGCACCATCTCCAGCACTTTTAGGGCTGTCTCTATTGAATTTTATTGTACGTTTAGATCCATACTTCCTGCTTCTTTGGGTCTAATAATGTTTTATGGGATACTAGATATCATGATGTTTTGTGTTAAGTGTTTAGATTGTTTATCTTTCTTCAAAAAAATGTTGTGAGGGTTAGGGGGAAGCTATTAAAATACTTTATGATCAGTTTGGTCCTTTACAGGACTTTATGCTTTTTTTTTCTTATGTAGCCATAGAACAATCTCAACTTATGGTTAATTTAGCTCGAGGTGTGTGTGTGTGTGTGTGTGTGTGTGTGTGTGTGTGTGTGTGTGTGTGTGTGTTCATGCATGGCACTGTCACGTGTAGAAGTCATAACACAACTTTTGGGAGTTGGTTCTCTTCTTTCAGTTTCTGGGTTCTGGGGCTCAAACTCCCATAATCAGGCTTAGCAACAGGCACTTTTTACCTGCTGAGCCATCTGGCTGGTTCCAAGTTAGCCCCAGTTTTAAGACTTGGCCTTTCTGAAGTCTTTAATTGAATACCCTGGATGTGTAATGAGGACTATATTTAGCAGGCATGGTGATACATGCCTGTAATCCCAACACTCTGGGAAGTAGAGGCAGGAGGATCAGGATTCAAAGCCAGCCCTGCTTCATAGTGAGCTCAAGACCAACCTTGTCTATGTGACAGTCTATCTCAAAAAACAGGCAAGTAAACAAAGAGGTCTCCTAGTGTGTTTGAGCTACCTGTCTTAGAACTCCTGAGAGCTATGCTCTTCCCAGTGGGGTTTGCCTTGGTAGGGTCATCCTATGGAAGCTTGGTTTGCCATTCAGCTACAACCTAAAGAACTCAGACAATAGTTCTGTAACTTTGCTTCCTCAGGAAAAACTGTACCTCACCAGCCCAGAACTCTAATCTCCATCTCCTTGTGTAAATCTTGCACACTCTGTGTGGGCTCCCATTCCCAGACAGCAGTCCTGGCAGCCAAGGTCACTGTAGCCCTAACTTTGCTTGCTGCTGCTCCTGAAGGTCTCAGCCCTGTCTGTGGTCTGTATGGCCTCTGTCCAATGTTGTTTCATAGATTTTGTCCAGCTGGAAGTCAGATCTGATACCAGTAATGCCACCATCCCTGGAAGCAGAACTGTAATCCACTCTCTAATCTCACGAACAATGATTGTTGAGGACTATATTCCCACTTTAGGTAAAGTAGAATGGGGGTGTGAGTGAGTGAGTGAGTGAGTGAGTGAGTGAGTGAGTGAGTGAGATGTGGTCAAGCAAATTGCCTCTGGGTCTTCCACAGCTTGGAGAAACTAACTTCAACAGCTCTCCTGAAACACGTCGTGTGGGTAGTCTAAACAAAGACCCATTCTTCCCTGAGGCCAGGCATACCTCAGAAATTATCCCTTCATGATGGACTCGTAATTAATCATTAACCACACCAGATACCTTCAACGGCACTGCCGTATTCCTTCCGGCATCTGAAAGGCTACCAATGTGGAGTATGTTCCCATTCTGTCTGCTTCAGCTAAAGAAAAACAGTAACGCTCAGTAGTATCAGAAACCACTCAACCAACAGTGCTGTCCAGGCCAGGCACGGTCATTTTTATCATTTCACAGAGGGGAGAAATTATTTTTTTTTTCATAAAAATCTAAGATTCTGCTCTAGGGATTATGGCCAGCTGCCTCTCCTGACTTGCACTCAGCATTTGGGTTTTTAATCGTAGAGATGTGGTTACTATTTTGAGTGTTTCTGTGTTTTCATTATGTTTTCTGATAGATGGCTTCCTCTCTGAAGTCTATCACGCATTTTATGCTTTATCTGAGAAAAAAAACTAACCATGAAACTGACTTTTTAAAAAAGTTGCCTGTGCTGGGTCTGCCATGAGAGGCTAAAGCAGGTGAGTGAGGAAGACAATCCATTTTTGCTGTCCGTCTGTGTTGTTTAGTGCTCCGAGGACAGGACTGTTGCCGGAGCTCTTAGGGGGAGGGGTTAGTTAGCAGAGGTTGTCCAGGTTCGTGAAAATGTTATGACACTCTTGAGCATGCATGCCAAAAACATGCCATACACAAGGAGGCCTGACCAAGAACCAAGACTACTTGATGGGGGAGGGGCAGAAATGTATGCATGCAACATTGTAGAATTCCTCATTGTTTTTATGGCATGAGAACCCTATTAAGGAGCCAGCGAGGTGGCTCAGTGAGTAAAGGCACTTGCAGCACAAGCTTGGCGACCTGAGTTCAATCCCTGGCGTAAAGGGAAGGTGAGAATTGACTCCACAAAGTTGTACTCTGACATTAACATGCTCACTGTAGCATGTGCATGTGTCTACACATGCCCACCATGGACACACAAATAATAAACAAGAAAGGTTTTAAAAGAATCCTCTAAGAAAGTTAAAAATGAGGCTGGAAAGATGGCTCAGCAGTCAAGAGTGTGTGTACTGCTCTTCCAGAGGACACAGTTTGAGTCCCAAGTAGACAACTCACAGCGACCTGCAACTCCTGCTCCGGGGTGGGGCATCTCGACTCTGTGGGCACCTGCATCACATGCACACACCCACATACACACACACACATATACATAGAATTAAAAAGAATAAAAAAATGAGTCTTTACCTTTTTTAAAAAAAGAAGACTAGAAATATTTTAAGCTTAAAAAAAATTAAGTCAAGTCCTTTAATTTCAGTATCTCCTAGTTCTTTGACTTTATGAATGGAAAAAGGTGGCATGTATCCACTGGCTTAATCTAAGGTGTCAACAATCCCTCTCTGAAGCTATTGAAATAAGGGGAGTGCCCACAATTACTAAAGATCTTCCGGAGATAAAAGAGCGATTGCATAAACTTTTGGCGCCGTGCATCACAATGAATCAGCGTTTCACAAAAAGCTCAGCTCCATCGGCATTCCACCTCTATACGTTTTGAGGAATAATTTCTCCTCACATGTAGGTGAGTCACTGGGGAGGCATAGATGCTCACTCCTGCAGCATCGTGGCCTCTCAGGGCCACCAGAGACCTGTCTGCACTAAGGTTTCCGTGGCCCGCTTTCTCCTGGATATTCACTTTTGACCAGAGATGGTGACTTGGCCAAGGCAGAAATCTCTCTCCTGGCAGTAAGTTCCTAGCTTAGCAAGGGAGAAATGGCATGGTTGCAAAGACAAAGAACTGCCTCAGACTTCTTGTTATCAAACTAAGGCATTTACTTGCTGCCAAGCTTTGACAGCCTGAGTTCATTTCCCAGAACCCACATGGCAGAAGGAGAGCACTGAATCCCAAAAGTTTTCCTCTGACCTCTACATACATATGTGACCTGCGCACACACACACATGTACACACTCACATTAGATAGATGGATAGATAGATAGATAGATAGATGATGATAGATAAGTAAATAAATAGATACTTAAAAAAGAAACAAACAAACCTCAATTTGTCTAATTCACCTGGGAGATTATGTACCTGGTCCTATGCTTATCTGTTGTGCTCCCTAGGGGGCCTGATTAGGAAGGAAAGAAATAGGATATAGAAGCATTGCCACCAGGCACCCTGCAAACAGCTCTATACTAAAGCCTTTGCTGAAGCTGTGCCCATTAACCTCTGCCTTCCCTGTTGTGTTTACACACAGGGCAGAACTTGGCCCCACAGAACCCTTGGAGAAGGAGTGCAGTCTGGGTAGCCTGGTTTCCTGGATGGCCATGAAGAGACAGCCAACCTTATAAAATAAGAGCCTCAGCTAGGGTGTGGCTCGCTGGTAGAGTGTGTGTTTAGCCTGCTGAAGGCCTCAAGTTCCATTCCGGCACCATAATATAAACTATCCAGGAAGGAAATCCTCCTGACATTTGTTTTTTCCCCTTATAAATAAAATATATAGGGTACCATTTTCTTCAAGTCATACTATAAATTATCAGTCACAGTGAGCCACAGTGTAACAGGACCCTTAAGCATAACAAGGCACTCAGACATATCTCCCAGCACGAAATAGTTCTAGACTTCTGTTCTCTCTAGTTGTGACTTCTTCTCCCCTGCCGCTCTCGTTGGCTCTTCCCTCACAGATACATTGGCAGCGGTAACATCTTCCTATTAGGAGGAGGATATTAAATTGAACTCATTTTAAATAAAAAATTTCAATTTAAATTGAATGTGGCATAGAAACTACTATTGCTGGATCTCGTGTACAGCTTTTCTTACAAATACAGTTCATTAGATTGGGAGCACAGACTTTGTGCCACCCATGTTCTGCTCAAGTTATATTTTTTACTCATTTTCTTTGGGGGACAGAGGATATCCTCCAAATAGGTGGGGCTGCCTGGAAGCTGCAGTCGAAGTTCTACCGCTCTGTCACATCAAAGAAGTGACTCCCTCTCCATCCACAAGAGGAATGTACAGAGCCCCACGTTCTCTGGTTATAAGCATATATGCATGCATGTATGAAGATGTCGGGATGAAACCTATTACCACGCGTAATTAGTATATGCTAATAAAGCCTTTTCAAAATTGGTGTTTTCATGGTATTCACCCAGTATATACACAGGGGATACACTGCAAGAATCCCAATTAATGCCCAAAACATTGGAGAATACTAGCCACTGTCTATAAAGAATTTTTTTCCTTTATATACCTACAACAGAGCCTAGTTTGTAAATTAATATGAAGATACTAGCACAGGAAGAGATTAGCTAATGAATAATAAAATAGAAAAATTATATGTTGTGATCAAAGCTCCATGAATGTAGTCCCCGCCCCCTGGCCCCTTCCCTCCCTCTCTTTCTATTCTTTCTTTGACATAGGGCCTCACATAACCCAGGCCGACCTCAAACTCATTTGTAGGTGAGGATGACCTTGAACTTTTTTGATTCTCTTACATCAGGCTCCCAAGTACTGGGCTTACAGGTGTGCACCTCCACATCTGGCTCTCAAACACTTTCACCGCTTTATGGCACTGTACATCTGAAATTGCCAGCATCAGTTTGCTTGGGCTCTGGAGCCCTCTTAAGTAAAACAATATTGTGATAGTGTATAACACCCCAGCTGATAACCAAGATGACTGCTAAGTGACTAATGGGTGGGTAGCGTATACAGTGTGGATATGGTAGACAAGGAGATGACTCATGACTGGTGTGTGACAGGGCGGGACCTGGAGATTTCATCATGCTACTCAGAACAGAACAATTTAAATCTGCATAATTATTTACTTCTGGAATTTTCCTTTTGTTTCCAGACAGGATCTCCCTATGTAACTCAAGCTGGCCTTGAACTCCATGTTCTCCTACCTCAGCCTCCTGTGTGCTGAAATTACGGGTTTGCACCTCCACACTTGGCTCCACACTTGGCTCCATTTGATACTGGGCAGCCATAGTTGTCACTCCAGGTGTCTGAGCCTGGAGAGCAAAGCCATAGATACATCAGATCACCGTGTAAGTCAATACTTTCACAAAGAGCCACCTTTACTGAAGAGGGTTCTTCCTGCTTATGGCTATGAAGTATCAAGGATATTTTTATGTTTTATAACCTTATTTCTTCAGTGTTAGAAGTGTTCATTTTTATTATTCTACTTATTCTTTTAAACCAAAGATGTGTTTTAAAATTATGAATATGTATTTCCCTCTATCTTGGTCTTCCAATTCCCTAGCTAGTTTGAACCCCCTATGCTCATTCATCTCTTTGATTCCAGGATCCTTCCCACTATTCTGACAGTTAGCTCTGATGCCTTCCTTCTGGCATTAATTTCAACTAGAGGTTTTTAGTTCAAAACTATTTAAGTAGCCTGGTTAACCAAGTTGAATATAGGGATTAGAAAAGCCACTGAAAAAAATCCCAAGCATTCTAATGCAGTAAAAATTTTAATTTAGTTAAATCACTTATAAACGAACAAACAAAAATGTATCGCTGCCCCAAACTAACACACCACAGACTCCTATAACCTGTTTCACAGATTAGCAGGCACGGAAGGGGCCTTGGATGTTAGCCAAGCCAGCATCTCATTCTAGGTACTGAGCCCAGAAGTGAGTTCCCTGGAGTCCCACACGCAGGGTAGGTACAATGGTCACGAGAGCTGGAACGCCCCATTGAGATCTCTTGATACTCTGTTTTACCACATAACCACGGAATTCCTTCTACTTTCTCTCCAAATCACTCCATGAACTGGAACATTTTCTTGACTCCATTCTTTGGTTACCACAGTTATTCTAACTTTGTTGCTCTTTCAACCTCAAGTAGGTTTCTGGCATTCCTAGTTCCTAATTCAGTTATGCAAGCCATCAGCATAATTTAACCAACGCGAGTTAGCTGGGGTGAGAAACTATGTAGACACTTTCATCAATATCAGCTTTTTTTTTTTTTTAAGAATAGCCTGATGAGACTTTTTATGAGCTCTCATTGAACCCAGTGTACTAGTACACACACACTAGAAAATGCCTATGTTCTCTTCAGAAAGAGCCTCACGTGCCATAACCCAATTCCTCCTATGACTTGTCCTGTGGCCTGTGATTAGTTGAAACTCTTTGTGATCAAAACTAAGTGCAAGCTGATATTTTTCCCATGAAATAGGCTCCATCTGAATAAATTGAATAATGGAGAAAGAAATAAACATCCAGTTATACACACAGTGACCATGGAAAGACACAGGGTGAGCTTTCAACTTAAACAAGTCTTAGAATTTCTCAAGGAAGACAAGGGTGGGGAGGATGCGGGGACTCTGATTCGCTTTTGCAAATATTTTCCTTTCCTATCTCTGCTCTTGGTCAATCTCTCTGGAGTCACCAAGGCAGACAAGAAATGGACAGTTTCTTTGAGCAAATCATTTTTGCCTAGAAATCCTGCAGGACAGGTAAGGCCAGACTTCGCTGCAAATGATAATCTAACAATGTTGTTATGCAAGTTACGTGAGGCCTGAAGGATCACAAAGCTACCTGCTGTATGGCCGTGATCTCTCCCTAGGAAAGCGATAAAGAACTTTGGTGCAACGGGCAGGGGCGGGGGCGTGCTAGGAGGGCAATGTTTCTTTTGACCTCTAGCATGACACAGAAAGCTAGAATTCTCCACAGAGAAACCCAAATCTTGCTTTGACCTTACTTAGAACTGAACTCTCTAGCCACATCTCCAAAGATCTCTCATACTACAAAGATCTGAACTGCAGCAGTGTCTCTCATCAACTGGCTTCTTAAAGAGTGTTCTCATGTCTGGTGGGCGAATCCCACCCTGCTTCTTACATATACCTAAAGTGGATGCCCTACTCCAGAAATGACTATATGTCCCTACCCTGGACTTGCCAGGTGCAGACAGCTGTCCCTCACTCATGTCAGCATCATGCTGTTTTCCTGGAGCAGGCAGTCTCATTGAGAAATCCTTGAGCACCCTTCTATGCCAACCCCCCACCTACCCCAGCCTCCCCGCCACCAATGCTAACCCCCTGGCACCCTCTTTTTGGGCATAGACACTCAGGCTGAGACCTGCTTCCTGACAAAGATGTTTCCTTCCTATCTGGCACATCCCAGGCAGAAATCACGTTTCATAATGTCTCTCTCCTTTTGTTCTCTGATGGCTCCTTGTAGCTCATGTCCCTGTTAGCACACCTGGGCCAGAGCTGGCTCCCAGAACAAGGGAGAGACTTGCCAGCAAACTTGCCTAGGATGTCTCTACAGGAGAAATCCTGGGACCAGGGCCTGTTTAGAAATACCAGAGATAACATGAGAGAAGAAATGCCAATGCCTCCTATTTGAACAAGCCAGAAAAACATATCGATCCTTATAAAGCTGCCAGGCTTTAGGGGGTGGCAGGTGCCCCTTCTTGGCAAGGGTGTTTTGCTTTGCTTCTCTGGTCCCAATTGGAGCAGGTTGTCTGTCAGTGACTTCTCAGGGCATTCACTGCACAGCTGGGGTCCAGCCACTTGAGGGATGTGGAAAGGCTGTCGAATGCCTCTAGCATGAGAAATCCTTCCCTCTGCTCTATCTTTTTAATCACCAAGAATGTTGATTCATTAAAGTCCAAACTTTTGCTGGCACCATCTTGGCCTCCCATGCCCTGCCTTGGCTACCTCCATAAAAGCTAGGGGTGAGTCAGCAAAATGAGAAAAAAGGAAAGAGGTGTGTTTCTGGCTCTTGCACACATGACTCTGAGCAAGGGAGGACTGCAAACAAAAGCTTCGCGCTGAAACTACAGGGCAGGGTGTGGGAAGCCTTACAGCACGGGGCAAGCAGGGTTGAAGCGGCGTGTTCAGCAGGTCAGACATGTGTACTTTCCTTCCATTTAATAATTAGAAAGGAATTAAGTCCCTGCTGAACTGTGGGGCAGCTTCTGATGGCTCTTGTGGAAAATGCCACCGAGACAACACCGGGCTTCCAATCGCTTGTGTGTCCTGACTGGGGATGGAGAACTCCCTCTTTCTCTGCAGTGAATTTTCTTGTTTGTTCCGTAGTTACTCATGGTCTAGAACATGTATCACTTTTGTTCCGCTTCTCAGATTGGTTTTATAGCAAACTGTTTTTGAGCTGAAACAGCTGAACACCTGCCATAGAGTCTCCCTTACATCGAAGGACGCAACAAGTTCCTTTGACCCTCATGGTGTGTTTGTGGCCTTGAAGCACTACCCTCCAGTGCAATTCAAGTTCTATGCAACTAGAAGTTTTCTGTGTTGGCCCAAGACAATTTCAGTCTTCTCGTGCCTCCATGGAATGCTGCTAGCTAAGAGACAAAAACTCCGCCCCAAGCCTGGAGTTCCCAGTGTCCCCTCATGGACCAGCAGATGCTTTGCAAGACTCTTCAATTGTTACCCTCAATATGAAGCTTAAACATCCAACAAAACATTCTGAAATCTGATTTCTATCTCCCTGGCATAAGGGACAGGATGGTATTTGGTTTTAGAAGCACATGCATACAACACTGTGGGGACAGGTTTCAGCCTGTTTCTGCATCTTAGAACCCCTGTTAAGTCCCAGGAGATAGAGAGGTACTAAGCAGGCCTGTCCCAGTTCAAATCCCAGCTCTGTCAATGATTACATATGAGCCTGTGGGCAAGCTACTTGGTTTCCTCATGCTGGGTGGTGGTGGTGATAGGGGCTTCTGTTCAATATGAATGATGGTAGCCCCTGCCTCCCAGGGCCATTGTAAGGATTAAATTATATTTGTAAATTATTTAGAAGAATTTACATCATAAAGTATTTATTGAAGGGCTCAGTTAAAGTGCTTGCTATGCAAATTCCAGGGCCTGAGTTCAAGTCCCCGGCACCCATGTAAGAAGCCAGGCATGGCAGTGCATATCTGTGACTCAGACACTTGAGAAGCAGAGACAAGCAGATGCCAGGAGCTTGCTGCATAGCCAGTCTAACTGAAAGGGTGAGCTTCAGGTTCAGTGAGAGACCCTGTCTCTGGCCTCCACCTTGTAGGGATACATGCACACCCCACCTCAACTATTGTTGAACAGAGTAAAGGTGTGCACTGCGATGTATCACTTTGTGACAGTTGCTGAAACAAAATACAGCAGCAATTTATTGTCTCCTAGTCTGGAAGCTTGAACTCTGAGATTGAGATGTAAGATGGGGTCTATTTAAGGACATGTTCCAGGGCCCATCGATGGCCTCTTCTCTCAGTACCATTGCATGGTTTTCCGTATGTGTCCACGTCCGAGGTTTCTCTTTATGTGAGGGACCAGAAGTATTGGATTCAAGTTAGCCCTGCCAACTTCATTTCATTTTTTTAGAGATTTATTTTATGTTTATGCTTCTGTGAGTGTATGGTGTGTGTGTGTGTGTGTGTGTGTGTGTGTGTGTGTGTGTGTGTGTATTAGATCCCCTGGAGCTGGAGTCATGGTTGTGGGCACTGGGAACCAAACTTGGGTCCTCGGCAGCAAAAGCACTCCTAACCCCTGAGCGGGCCCTCCAGCCTTTTAACTCAATTTAATTGAATTAATCTCATAAAAACCCTGTCACATTTGGAAGTGATAGGGGTTAGGGCATCCGCATATGAATTTGCTTGTTCCTTTTGAAGCAGCCACAAGTCACAGCAGCCACTTGAGCACGGGGTGGGGGGGGGCTTGCCTTCATTTGTATCCATCTCCTTTATTTTTAGCTAAGTTGCATTTTTACCTCGTGCTCACTTAAAACTGCTCTCACAGGCTGTGCATCTCCCAAAGACTTCACAAGAAAGCTCATTTCTTTTTCTTTACTCTTCATTGTACAAAATATACATAAAGCCCACCATTTTAATCCTATTCGAATGGCAGTTCAGGGGCAATGAGTGCGTTATTGTGTAATTACCTCCGCCATCCAGCTTAGAACCTTCTGACCATCCCCAGCTGAGACTCTGTACTCTCATTAAACACTAGCCATAAAAAGGAAGGAGGTTCTGACACACGCTGCACTGCGGGTGAACCTGCAAAACATCGCGCTAATGTCACCAGAGGGCAGGTGCTGGATGGTCCCACTCACATGAGGTTCCTAGAATTGTCAAGTTGGGCTCATAGAGACGCAGAGTCAATGGGCTGAGGACTGGGGCTAGGGGAGAGAGGAAGTTAGTATTTCATGGGGACAGAGTTTCAGTTTTGTAACACGTTACCAGAAGTGAATAATTATAGGAAGATGGAGTTTCTTGCAGGAGGCTTCTTCCCCTTGCTTGGCTGCAGGCACCCTGACACAGCTCTGATGACCCAAGCACTCACTGCATCGGAATCAGAGTCTCCACCTCTTGGGTCCCAGCCCTCACCATACAGAACGCCTTCCGCTTGGTCTCGGCACCAGCATCTACTTCCCACCACCCCTGTGCCATCGACTTTCTCTCCCAGAGTCACTGTCACTCCTGCATGCTGTTCTGCATGCAAAAAAATAGAACCAGCAGACAGGAATCCTACCGCAGGGGTGGGTATGTGTTCCCCACCCAGAGAATATTTGCATTTTAGAAGGTGGTGACTCAGGGCAATCTTAGCCAGGGGACAGAGCAGAGGGGAGGGCAGGCCTTGGGAAATGACTCCAGAATAATGGAGGGCTGGGAGGTACTGCACCCAAAGACACCATCCTGCCTCTTCTTTACTCCCCACTTCCAGGCCAGGCACCCCAGATGGAACCTCCCTGACAGCACATAGCTGTAGTGGATGAAAGCACTTGAAATGTTCTGATGCTTGGCCCCTTGTCAGAGTTCAAGTGACAAAGTCCCTGCTTTTATAGTTTATAGCCCCTAGTCATAGATATGCTGAGGTCAAAATGGCTGTTTCTTCATGTACCAGCTGAAACCATTTACACACACACACACACACACACACACACACACACACCCCTACCTGATTTACTGGAGATGCTAAATAACATCTTACTGAAAGTGAATAGCAGACTTCCCTTTTAAACCAACCTTCCATGTTTCTAATATGAATTCTGGAGGCAAACCTTTGGAAGTCAGTTCTCCACCGAGTTTCAATCAGCAGCATATAGATTCTTCAGTATTGCCAGAGTTCAAGCCCTGGGGTCAGCTCCAGGCTGGCACTAGAGCTGAGGAGATTTAGTAGTGGCTCTGGATACAGGAATGTAAACATGTCAGCTCCTCATAAGCCTTTTTAATGATAGCTGGTCTATTGTTCTCAAGTGAGACACTCAAAGAGCTGAGTGTCAGTCTTCACCCTAATGAATGGGCTTTCTGTTCTCCCGCACCTTGAATTATGAGAAGAAAAGATCAGATCGCGTTAATACGTTGTTTTTAATTGCACTTGGCCTAAGGGAGCTGCCAACCCCGTCTTTCTTCTTGTTGCTCTCTTCTTGAAGTGTCAAGCCAAGGAAAGCAAGATTCCTTCCTGTGGCATATTAGAGCCACTCCAGTAGCAGGAGAAAGTTGAAAATGAGAATTTGTTGTCTTAGGAAAAACAGCACAGAGAAATCTCAGACTACAGTCAGGCAAGGAAAAGCAACGCAAACACCAATGAAACAAGGGCTGTGTGGCCACGCCAGTTATCTCAGTGATGGCTACAGCGCCTGCAGGGGCAAATCCAGCCTCACAGCTGGAGAGCCCTAGGAGCGTGCCTGAGCCGTCCGACCCTGTGTCCGGGGTCCTGGTTTTTCTTTATTCTCAGGCATTTTCTGTTCTCCTTTGCTTGTCATTTGTAAGAGACTCATGTTTGTTGTTGGGTGACCCACCCTCGGCCATTCAACTTACCTTCTAAATGTAAGACATACTACACATTTTGAACACTAGTGAACTCACTGTGTCAAATCCCAGACCCGTATGCCTAAATCAGATCCTGCCTCTGCCTCCTGGATTGTTGGGATTACAAGCATATATCGCCATGCCAACTTCAACCTAAGGAAATGTTATAAACAAGTCTTCTTATATTTCTTTAAAAATGTATTAAGGGGAGGGGGGAGCGGTGAGGTAGGTACTCCTGCTATGTGCTCATGAAGAGGTCAGAGGACAACTCTATGAAGCTGGCTCTCTCCTTCCACCTCAGGTGGGTCTGGGGATCAAACTTGGGTCATCAGGCCTTTGGGGCAAGCACTTTTGTTCACTGAGCCATCTTGCTGGCCCATTGTTTTCTGTTGTTTTGGTTTTGGTTGTTGTTGTTGTTGCTTTGGTTGCTTATTTATAAAAATAAATAACATATTCAGTTTTCTGGGGACTAAAACCTGAGCATCCATTTCAACTGTTTCTTAAGTTGAATTTCAGTGATTCGAATAGACTAAACAGAAACCTGAAAGGCAAGGAGAAGAAGATGCTTTCCTCGGATTCTCTTAAACCTCACTAATAATTAACACTCTACTAGACACTGGTCCTGATAAGATTTAATTTCTCTTCTTTTGCCAAAACCAACATCTTAACCTTGATGCCAAGGACAGAAACATTTCCAAGGGGCGGGCATTAGGACGCCCGCATTTGCGGTACACTTTATAACCGTTGTGGTCATCATATTGAAAAGTCCTTGTTAAGCCAGAAGGTCTCAGCGGCGCTGTGGTGGGCAGGTTGTGAAGAGAACCACACAAAGGCAATTCCCATTTTGATGGGTGCATAAAGAAAGCTGACACAGAGGCACAGCGTGACAAATATGGAAGTGCTCCGGTGGAGAAGGGTCAGGAGTTTAAGAAGAATGGGGGTGGCGGTGGGTCATTCAATGGTAGAGTGGGTGCTTAGCCTACACAAGGGTTCAATCACCAGCACCAAAAAGAAGAGAAATTGGGAGGTTTTCTCGTTTGTTTCATAAATGAGTTCATTTAAAAACAAAAGCATCAGTCGGGCCTGGTGGCCACGGCTCCATTGCTCAGAAGGCAGAGGCAGGTGATGTGGAGCTCTGTGAGTTTGAGGCTTGCCTGGTCTACATAGGGAATTCCAAGTGGACTCGGAAGAGGAAAGAACTGCATGTGGAGTTGGGTGTTTACTTTCCATTTGCAAGAATCATAGCATGAAAATCCACAAGCCAGGGAGGAATCTCGATGACCCTTAAGTTTTGTTTTTTAGAACAACGTTTTTATTCATTGCCTGTTTTCTGTCTTTTTTCTTTCTCTTTCCTTTTTTAACATTAAAATTTGATCTTTGCCTTATTGGAATGATGGAGAAAGCTAAAACTGAGCAGCCCTTTTGTTGTGGCTGCTGCTGCTGTTTTGTTTTGTCGACAAAGAAAATCAGCGTTTTTGTACTTAGTTACCAACCAGATGGGGGTGAGGCAGGACTGTAGACTGACCATACTCATCTCCCTGGTCATCTCCAACTCCCCTTCCCCAGAGGAATCTCAGCTCTCTTGCTGTGTTTTCTACACCCTATCTTAAGTTCAAAGATCGGTGACAGCAGTCCCCATTTTGATGCAAACACCTGCCTTTGGTCCCCACCTCACCCCATTTCAGGCTGTGCTAGGCTGTGCCATTCTTGCACGTGAGTGTATTTCAGACACAGCCTGGATACAGATTTCTTGGTTTAGCTCTGTAAATGACAATCGTATTCAACTTCAAACCTTCTGTCCCTCCTCAAAACCAGCACACACACAATAACCACAAAACCAATTCTCACCTCTCACAGGCACTTAGACTTTTTGGAAATTAGCATAGTTAGTCTGTTTGGTGCTACTCCTACAGAACACCTGAGGCTAGATAATTGGTAAAGAATGAAGACAGGGAACAGTGTGATCCCAGGACTCTGAAGGCTGAGGAAGGTGATCACAAATTTGAGGCCAGCTTGGGCTACAGAGTCAAACCCTCATCTCAGAACTGAAACAAGACGATTGAATGGGGAGTCATTGTGCACAGTTGCTGAGGCCCCTCTGGTGAGCACACATCCAGACAGCAAGAAGGCCGGGCCTGCCTTAACAGCAGCCCATTCGGCAGCGACCCCTCCCCAAGGAATGGCATGAGTCAGTTGAAGGGGTCAGAGCCCTCAAGACCTAATCATTTCTTAAAGGCCTCACTTTGCACTGAGGAGTAAGTTTTCAACCCAGAAATTTTTAGGGTCACATGAAAACCTAAACTTCATCCTGAATATAATCAAACTTTTCATGGGTCTGTTGCCTTCATTTTAGTTGTATTTTGGTAGCATCTAAAAATGGAAACCCAGGCCCGGGGTATGTAGAGCTCAGTGGTAGTTTTTTGTCCAGCAGTCGTGAGGCCCCGGGTTCTGTCCTCAGCACCACCAAATACTACTATAACTACTACTACTTGTAACTGAAATACAAAATAAGTATATTATATTGCCAGTAATCATAGCAAGCAGAACTGGGAGTTTTAAAATGTTTATCCAAACAATACACACATGTATACCAGTCAAACAAAATAATCCTAAGGAACTATGATTCAAGATGGGGCAGAAGCATCATAAGATCCAGAGGTCAGAGAAGACCTGAGCAAAACTGTCTTCTAAGCACAACAGGACCGATGCCCTCATGAGCTCACAGCACCTGCATGGGACCCTTATTTAGATCAAGCCGGTCAACATTCCAGTGTGGGTGGAGAAGGAGCTCACAAGCTCCCACCCTTAACTGAGGAGCAGCTGTAGACAGTCGATGGCTTCTGGAGGAGAGGACAGTCAGTTTTCTTCAGGGCATGACCCCTGGTAGATCAACCATGCTCCAGTGGGTTGCACCCCGCCCAGGAGTATATGGGCAGCACAAACTGAGATGGAGAGGGTGGGGATGGGTCCGGGGAGTTAAGGTGGAATATGACCAAAACACATTCTCCAAGAATTAATTTTTTAAAGAAACCATAATTCACTTCCCTATACCACCAACCGCAAGTTCTGTTTCTTGGCCATTCCTGCCCACCTTCACTCTTTCTTCTGCCGACCCCACCTCCCCTCCCTGTGTTTCTCTTGATATTTCTAGCTGATACGCTCATGCAGTCTTTCCTTTATCCATCAACTTGGGTGTTATCCGACTTGAAATTATCGAAGGAGTGAGTCAGCTCCCACATCACGCAGTTCTCTTCTTTCTTTCGTTCGCTCTCTCAATATGATTTTCATCTTAATTTTTTGGGAAAATGAGTGTTTATTTGCATTATCATTGCTGTGTAAACGCTGGTCACAGTAGAGCTAAGGGAGTCCATCATGAGCATGGCCCACCCCTTTCCTACACGTTTGCTTTTCCCTAGGGTTGATCACCGCCTCTTCTTTTAGTTGTCTTTAGTACCAACAGTACTTCCCACCTTCTCCAAAAGAAATGTAAAATTCCTTTCAGCACAGAAACATCAGGCAGTTGAACAACAGGTATTGTTTCAGAAGGTTAGAGACACATCTCTCTGGCAGCTCCTCCAA
The DNA here is from genome assembly GCA_026225945.1 of Cricetomys ansorgei. Taxonomy (NCBI): domain Eukaryota; kingdom Metazoa; phylum Chordata; class Mammalia; order Rodentia; family Nesomyidae; genus Cricetomys; species Cricetomys ansorgei. The sequence goes on along the minus strand of JAMJFZ010000116.1, from coordinate 18,366,737 downwards.
CATCACCCCAGGCAGGATTAGCCTTTTTTGCTGGCTGTCTGTTCAGTGTCAGCCTGGCCTTCAGTCATCCTGAGCATGGCCTTTCCTTTCTCCAGGGCTGATTCCCCGGTTTCCTGGATTCTTGTCTCCTGTGTAATTAGACTACTCCTTTCTTTCGTTAGAGCACATCCTCCAGGAGTCTTAAGAAAAGGGTGAACAGAAAAGGCAACTCAAGAAATGCTCTTTGAAAATGCTTTCAATTTTGCAGAAGAACCACAAGAATAATACTACACCAGATATTCATCTCTTCTGTTCCTAACATTTCACCCCTTTGTGTTATTACTTGCTTTTATACATACAAAGAAGAGAGAGAGAGAGAGGGAGGGAAGGAGGGAGGGAGGGAGGGGAGAGACAGAAAGAGAGAAAGAGAAAAAGAAAATGGGGAGGGGAGAGAAGGAGAGAGGATGGGGAGAGAATACACTTCTATTAAGCAAAAAAAAAAAAAAACCCCCCAAAAAAAACCGGAGCCCTTTGGAGGCTTCTGTGCCTATGACCCTTTACCCCTAATTGTCTATTTAGTTCATAAGACTAAAAGTGTCATTTTACATATCAGAAACTTTAGTAAATGTAATATTGATAAAATACTTGTATCAAATCCCCCCCTCCTTATTCCAACCTCTGCTGACCCAGAAGTGTTTTGTGTGTGTGTGTCTTGGGGTCCAGTCTCGGCTCCCACGTTGCATTTAGCTATCATGAGTTTTCAGTCTCCTTTCATCTGAAACGTTGCCACAGCCTAACTTTGTCTCTTATTAATTTAAAAATAACTAAATAAAGCCCCTCCCTTACATTTATAGACTCCTCCTCTTGCAGTAGGTGATACAGGAAGACCCTTCAAAATCATGCTGATAGCCTGCCTCTTCGCCATCAAAGTTTCTCCTGGCTTTGCATTCATTCATAATTCCTGCCAGAATCAATATTTACTAATACAGTAAATGATTTATGGCTGCCCTCCCTTCAGCTGGACCAGTGACTCCTCCGCACACTGTAAAAAGTAATAGCTACTGTTGCAGCTTGCATGGCCATCCCCAAAGACCTGTGTGTTACCTTAGCGCCAGCCTGGTGCCCCAACCTTTAAGCAATGGGGCCTCCTGGGGGATTTAAGTCATCAAAGTGGATTGTAGGCTCTGGGCTCTTTCATTTTGCCACCATGAGATGAACAGTTTCACTCCACTGTCTTCTGTTATGATGTAACTAGCAGTAGCTCAACCAACTGAAGCATCTAAAAGATGGACCCTTGATAAATCATTCCTCTTTATAAGTTGATTAGTGGGGGTATTTTGTTACAGCACCAGCAAGCCAGCGATTCACTTTCCTTCCCATCTGTCTGTCCATCCGTCTGACTACCTCTCACTACCCTTCCATGTAGCATGCAGCTACTCTCCATTCTTAGTAAGGATTTTTAGATTTTTTTTCCCTTGGTGATTTTAAATTCATTTCCTTCTTTGCCTTTAGAGTTCTTGTTTTCCAAATACTTGCACGATCCTCTAATTTTCTGATCTTTTCTTCCCTTTTTCACTCTTGGGTCTTCTAGTTCTTTCTGGAACAGTTTCTCAGCTTTAAGTTCTAACCCCTGTGTCAGCCACTTATCTTTAACTGTGATAGTTTTAATTTTTAAGAGCATTTGGTTTTTTATTCCTCTTACTTCATGGGTATGGGGGAGGGGGGTTCTCTCAGATATTATTGTCCTTGTGTTTTTTCAATCTCTTTCCCTTCCTTCCAGTCTGTCTGTCTTTCTCTTTCCCTTCCTGTATATCTCTCTCTCTCTTACTATCTACCCATCTATCCATCCATCTATCTATCTATCTATATCTCCTTTGTGTGACCTTCACATTGGCAGTGTTACTCAAAGGGGGCAGTGGTCTTTGACAGATTATATCTCAGACGAGGCATGGGAAGGATCTGTTAAGCTTCTTTGGAGAACACAAGACATTTAGATGTTTGTCACCTGGTAGTTTCTCCAGGGGAGAATCAACTGATCCTATAATTGGAAAGATGTGGGGAAGGGAAAGAGAAAGGGTTGGACAAATAGTTAAGAGAAGCCAGCTGGGCTGCTGGACTCAAAGGCAGGGCTCTTGTCATCTGCTCAGCTACACCCCCATCGTGCCTCAGTCCTGTGCCTAAAGCCTCTGCCTCTTTTAGTCTCTCCAAAGACTAAGTCTCCCTTCTTCTATAGGGCAGTGGGGAGCACTGCTTAGCGGGGTGAACTAGCAGAGGCGTCAGAGGAACTAAGTGTTCTGGAACCAGTTTTAACTAATCTTCAATTCTCCTATTCTAGTTTCACTTCTGTTGCTGTGAAAAAAAAAAAAAAAACCACCCTGACAAAAAGCAACACAGGGAGGAAAGGGTTTGTTTGGCTTACAATTCCACATTACAGTCCATCATTTTGGGGAAGTCAAGGCAGAAACTCAAGCAACTAATCATGTCACATCCACAAGCAAGAACAGAGGAGCAAACAAATCTTTGCTTTCTTGTTCTCAGCTAGTCCTCTCCTTATACTGTTCAAGAACTCCTAGGTAGGGAATGGTGCCACACACAAGGGCCTGAATCTTCCTACACCAATTAGCAGTCAAGACACACACACACGGACGCACACAGACACAAACAGATGCATGCACACACACACACAGGGACACACACGGACACACACATTCATACATGGACACACACACAGATGCACACACACGGACATACACGGACACACACACAGATGTGCACACACACACATGGACACACTCAGGCACATGCACAGATCTGCAGGCCAATCTGGCCTAAATAATTCCTCATTAAAACTTTTTTCTTAAATGATTCCAGGTAGTACCAAATAAGGACACTTTCCTTCCAAAGGGTCACCTGATGTACCAATTCCTGAACTTTCAGGAACTCTGCAGAATGAGTTGCTACCCTCTGCCACTTGAAGATTTCAGTCTTCACCTTCTATATTCTACTGTCAGTCCCCATAGGTCCTTCTTCTCATTTCTAGAATCCTTTGTCACGTCCTTCCAAATTGCCTTTATTCTGGTGCTTTTCTGAGAATGTTAAGTCCCTACTCTGTCACTTGGTGTGTCTCAAAGGGGAACAAAGGGGAAGGAATGTGTTTGAGCCCCTCTGTTTCTCTGGAACATGAATGCAAACCTGGATCCAGATGAAGGAAGCAAAGTACAAAGTCACTGTGAGCAATGGTGCCCTCCCACACTCCTTTCAAACAGTGCCTGAGCTGGAGTGTAGTTAAGTTTGCTTTGTGGTCAGGAGGAAAGTCATACCCCTGAAAGTCTCATTTGGGGTAAAGTATGATACAGCTGCTCAGGGCAGGGTGTGAGGATGTGAGATTACATTCTGTTTCACTATAAGATGCATGCGCGCACGCACACGCACACACACACACACATGCCTCATCTACACTATTCCACACAACTTTGCAAGACAAACCAGAAAGTCTTCTAGGTTTGTTGCTTCTACAGAGCAACTGTAGAAGGCCCAGGAAGGGAGAGCTGTGTGTCAGCATTATACAGATGATTAACATCTCACCACTTACAATAATAATCAGAGGCTGGGGAGACGGCTCTATGGGTGAAGGGCATTGCTGAACATGTGTGAATACTTGAGTGCAGAGCATAAAACGCAGGGCTGGTGGTGCACACCTGCAAGCCTAGCACTGGAAGGCAGGCACAGGGGGATTCTGAGGCTCGCTGGCCAGCCAGTCTAGCAAGTCAGTAAGCTCCAGGTTCATTCAGAAGCTCTGTCTCAAAAAATGAGATGGAGAGCCAGAGAGATGGCTCAGTGGGTAGGGGTGATTGCTGCCAAGTCTGACAACTCAAGTTTGATTCCCAGAACCCCGATGGTGGAAGGGGAGAACCAACTCCCACAAATTTATTCCCTGGCCTCCACACAAGTTCCATGGCACAGGCATTTATGCGCAAACACACACACACACACACACACACACACACACACACACACACACAGAGTAAATGTTTAAAAAGTTCTTTAAAATAATAAGGTGGAGTGCCAAAGGGGAAGATGTCAACCTCTGTCGTTGGCCTGTGTATGGATGGGCACATGCACACATGCATACCCCACCACACACAAATAATGCAAATACAAAAGTAGAACGTAGGGAAAGAGCTGGTAGTAAATTCTACCAGAAAAAAAGGTTAATGGACATGAACTGGGTGCCTCTTATATTTGACGGCTACTAGCAGCTCATTTCCTGGACTTTTCTTGCTGGGTTACCATTAACATTTGCAGCAGGAGGAAACTGATGTTTGACAGCGGCCAGACAAACCCCAGTCACTGTGTGGCCCTAGATTGTGAGCAATTAGGAAGAGTGGACTCCCCGGAGTGCGGTATGACTTGTCTCACAGGACTTGAGAGTTAGATTATAAACTATAACCTTGATGTCTATTTTATGATTCCATAACTTACTAGAAATTCCACAGTTTGACTGAATTAGTGGCATATTTGTAAACATTGACTGGTGCGTGTGAATCCACAGCCAGTACGTAGCTGTGCTTATTTCTCTAGTGGGTTATGTCAAGCAGCAAAGGGCAGGCTCATTATATGATTCATCAAATGGGAGCAGGGAGAATCCATGTGTCATCCAGTACTCCAGTAAAACTTAACAAAATCTGTGTTGATACATATCATCAAGGAAGAAATGATAGTGTCCATAGCAATTCTTTCCCAGAGTTTATGGGCCTCGGTGTAATGTGTAACTTCCGAGGTGAGGCGTCGCTGCTTAGATTCGTGAGAAGCATTGTCTTCAAGGAGATCTGCCCATTTGCTATTGACTTACACAGCAATAAACAGAGCATAAACAGGGAGAGGGAAAGATAAAAGTACAAATCCCTCAGAAAAATACCAGCAGAGAAGTTCAGCTATACTGGAGATGCAGTTCAGCGATAGAAAACTTGCCTGACAGGTTCCATCCACAATCAAGTAAGATTTACCCCTCAGGAGTTAGAGAGATGGCTCAGTGGCTAAGAATGTTTATTGCTCTTGTAGAAGACCCGGGTTCAGTTCCCAGAACCCACGTGGGCAGCTCACAACCATCTGTAACTCCAGTTCAGGAGGCCTGATTTCCTCTCTGGCCTCCTGTGGCACACTGCACACCATACATGTAGGTAAACACTCAAGCACATAAAACAAAAGCAAATATAACCTTTTAAAGAGCGCGCTGCTGGAACCCAAGGTTGTTTTAACAGATACTAATCACTGAATGTGATAAGCCATATTAGCTAAATGAAAGATAACAGCACACAAGTATGTCAATAATTGCAGAAGTATTTGACAAAACTTACATGGAGCTAAAGGGCTTCTGTCCAGTAAAGGAAACAGTCAATAGACAGAAGAGATGGCCAGTGGAATGGAAGAAATATTTGTAACTCTGAGGAAGGCTTACTATCCAAAATATGCTGGGAGCCAGTACCACTCCATAGCAAAACAAATATAATCTGACTGAAAAGCAGGTAAAAGAACAAAAGATGTGTGAATAGCCATCAGGTTCGTGAGAAAAATGTTCAAAGTCACAAATCATCAGAGAAACACAAATCAAAATCATGACATCACCTCATCCCTGTCAGAACGGCTGCTACAACATAAAGGACAAACAGAAATAGGAACAGCTGCACGCTGTGCGGGAATGTGCAGTTTTATGGAAGATACATAGATTCCCCAGGAAACTAAAATTAGAGACACCACATGATCCAGCTGCTAGTCTATACTCAAAGGGTTTGAGATCAGTATGTCCAAGACACATGTAACGCTCATGTCAACACAGCAAGGCAAGAAGCAGGCCAAGTGTCCACGAGCGGATGAAGCAGATGTGGCATGTGTATACATGGAGTATATGTACACATGGAGTACTATAAATTCCTTACAAAGAAAGCCCTAGCTTCAGTATCAGGAGCAGAGAAGTTCATTCCTTTAGAGGAAAGAGTCCTAAGAACAAGAAAAGGCCTCCGTTCTAGGGAGCTGGAGTGAGTCATTCAAAGCAGGAATCAGGGAAGAGCCCCAGTGAGGAGAATTTCGGTCCCAAGAAACACATTGCAGTGCGAGTCTGATCTCTTTGATGCTGAATTGCAGCGCTGGACTGACGTCCTCGCCTGAGCACTCCCTAAAGAGATTGGAGATGCCCCTATTCATCTGAAAACCAAATCAGATTCTAAAGTTAAATTCTAAGGAGGAATGGCTTGCAATGACTGTGTGGGTATCTATCTTTGTGAATTTGTCATGCTCCCCATTCTCACTGAATGAAACCAGGCACCTACGTACCCTCTCGGTCAAGCTTGATGTAACTGTGAGCTTCCCAATCTTTTTCGCATCATGTAGCTAATGAAGAATGGTTTTCATTTATAATACAGCGGGGTTTATCTCCCAGGTCTGTGTAGACAAAGATGACCAGCCTCGGGTCCCTGTGGGCCCCAGCTCTGCCTGGCTTCCCTTGGGGCTGAAGCGATCGCTATCACAGTCCACCTGGCCTGTGCTGTCCCAGGCAGAGGAAAATCTGGTCTGCTTGTAAATGTCCTCGGGGGAGTGGGGGTGAGGAGTGGGGGGGATCTTGCCTCTTCTTCTCAGATACATTTTCTCTTCAGCTTTTCCGCATTGGCCATCAGAACAGCAACCCGAGTCTTTATTTCAAGCCACATGTCTGTCTAGGCCACAACTGTCTTTTTATTACTTCCTGACACTGTGTACAGAACCCAGGGCTTCAGGAATGTTGGGCAAGCACTCTGCCACTGAGCTACGTCTCCAGCCGCATGATTGTACTCCTAAAAGAAGCAATTTCTTGGCGTGTTTTCTGTGCGATGACATCATAGTGTAACACAGACCTTACCTATAGTGACCCAACTCTGACTGCCGTTTGCAGAGATCTCTGGGTAAAGGCGTCTTTCTCTCAGGAGTCAGCAAAGCTCTCATAGCTGGAGGGTAGCTCAGTTAGCAATCCTCCAGTTGTGTGTGGTTGGAAGAGGGGGCTGTGACAGAACCTTCCAGAGGAGCAAATGTGCAAGAGAAAGGGAAGGGATGACAAGGCTACCCCACCACAACATCCTGGTGTTCACTGTTCAGTCAAAGCAGACTGAAGTTCACTATTCTTACTGTCTGCTAAGTCTAGTCTAAAATTGGGCTGCTTGATTTTGGTCATTGTATTTCAAAGGAATAACAGACATGGGGAAAGGATGTACAGAGATGAACAATCCAGTGCTTGCTTTAAATTTTTCTTCTTTATTTATGTGTTTGTATGTGTGTGGGTCTGCATGAGTTTATGTGCCACATGAGTGCAGGAGCCCATGGACGCCAGGTTCTCTTCTCTTCTTCCCTTCCCTTCCCTTCCCTTCCCTTCCCTTCTCTTCTTTTTCTGAGACAGGGTCTCACTACAAGGCCCCGGCTGTCCTGGAGTTTGCTATGTAGACCAGGCTGTCTTCAGATTCATAGAGACCCACCTGCCTTTGCCTCCTGAGTGCTGGGATTAAAGGTGTGTGCCACTACCTAGTGCTGTCACTTGCTTGTAAGGGAATAATTTAAATGCTATCCACAAACCACGTGATTTGGATTTCTTTTCACCAAAGATATAAAAAAATTATCTAATACTAAAAAACTTTATATTAAATGTTATTTATTTACTTGTTTGTTTGTATGTGTGTATACATCACTACCCACCTGTGAAGGTCAGAGGACAGCTTTCAGGGGTAGATTCCTCCACCCAAGTCCTGGCGAATCAAACTCAGATTTTCAGCTCTTGGAGGCAAGCTCCTTCACCCACTGAGCCACCGTGCCAGCCCATCAAATATTTTTCGACTCTGTGAGGAGTGGTGCATGTTCATAATCCTGGTGATTTCAGAGGTGGAGGCAAAGGATCCCAAGTTTGATGTCGAGCAAGGAACAATTATAATGAGACTGTCTCAAAAGCAAACAAAGACAAAAAAGTGTTTCGGTTCTTTAAACTTGCTGATTATGTGAACTGTCCTGAGCAGTTAATGGGAAGGGGTGATATTCTAGACATTAGACTCCTTGCTGTCTCCCCGCCCCCCCTTTCTGCGGTGTACAGAGGTTAATGCTAGAGACTGTGTAATCACTACAGAGTGCTAACAGCTATATAACCCATCACGTTCTCACTCCAGCTAGTGCTTCCCTAAAGTGAGACAGACATGTGCCTTGCTCCCACCCACCACATTAAAAAGCAACAGTTTCTGGCCTTTCTAGCTCCCAGTAGTGGGAGTGACACCTCAGAGGCAGTTTCAGAAGGGGACTTTGGCTCCAAAAAGAATTTGTCAAACAGACTGAAAGCATCCAAAGTGTACAGTATGGTGATTTTGTTGTGTGTGTTTTGAGTAATGGTCAGCACAATCAATTAACAAGCTAGCTGACAACACATTGTAATCCCAGTGCCTCCAGAGACCAAGACAAGAGAAACAGGAGTTCGAGGTCAGCCTGGCCATCGTGGTGAGATCTCCTCACAAATGAAACAAAACCCAACACAACACAGCATATCCATCACTGCTCCTGCTGTACATTAGAGTTCCTGAACTTATTCTATAGTTACAAAGTTTATATTCAACATGTCTGCTAGTGCGCCACCTCCAGCAATCATCCTAACCTTTGCTCTGTAACTTCTTCCTTTCCTCTTAGATTCTACATAGACATAAGGTCATGCAGTACTTTTCTTTCTGTGTTTTAGTTATTTTGCTTAGCCACACATCCTCCATATTATATCCTTGTCCAAAATGGGATTCTTTCTTTTACATGGCTGAATGATATTCCCTTGTTCACATGTACTGGATGGGTTAGATTGACTGTTATCAAAAAGATGAGGATAACACGGGGAGCTCTTGCTCGCTCTTAGGATAGCCACTTTGAAAGCAGCGTAGAAGTTGCTCAGAAAGTTCAAAGCAATCCAGCAATACCAAAGGAAGTGAAATCAGTATTTGGGGCACCTACACTCACGTGTCCGTTAGTACACCATTTGTAGTGGCCAAGACATAAACCCAATGAAGGGGTAAAGAAGTGTGGTGCACACAGCTTACTCTTTATGCTTCTTAAAGAACATCCGGACTCGAGACAGACGACTTTTTCATCACACCCTTTAAACCCAAATTAGTCATATATGAGATCTCTTTTTCTCCAGTGCATGCAAACTGTTATGTCCCTAATGTTTATGAGGTGAGATGTGTAGGCCGTTGTTTGTTTGTTTGTTTTGTTTTTGTTTTGAGACAGGGTTTCTCTGTTATAACTCTGACTGTCTTGGAACTCATTCTGTAGACCAGGCTGGCCTCAAACTCACAGAAAGCTGCCTGCCTCTGCCTCCTGAGTGCTAGGACATAGTCAGTATGCTTGCAGTTTGGGTACCTTCCAGCAGATGAGAGGTAGGACCCATGTTATGACTTTATGTAGGGCAATCAGCTCCATTTGCCTCGGCAGTGTAGATAACCAAAAGCCCATAGCCCTGCCAGACACGTTTTTCTTACTGTGAAATCACTCCATTATATCTAAGAAGTCCACACCTAGATACTTAGCCAAGAGAAATGAAAACACCATCTTCACATAAAAACGGGCATAGTGAAGATCATACCAATGTATTTGTAGAAGGTGAACAGTAGAACGAATCCGAAGTGCTCATCAGCTGAGTTATGGTGTGTCACCCAGCTTCCCACTATAATGAAGAAGAAAGCAACAGTTACTTGTGTAATTTATAACGAGAAAGTTACTCTGGCACACATCCTTGGAGGTGTCGGTCTGAGACTGGTTCTCCACACCAGTTTATCATGAGCCAGAGGGCATGTTGGATCAACTGTTCACCTTGGGGCCAGGAAATGAGAGTGGGAAGCAGGGAAAGGCTGAGTTCCAGTGTCCACTTCAGAGGCATCTCCTCAGTGGCTGGAAGACCTGCATCCTAAGACATGGAACACTCACTTAAATCAGAATTTTAGATAAACAGTGAGCATGTTTGATTTTTAGAATACAGGTCTCAAATATTTCATGATACACTCACATTAAACAATTACTAGCTGTTGATCTGAAATTCAAAGTTAAATTTAACTATGCTTCTGTCTTAGTTAGGGTTCCTATAGCTGTGAGAAAAACCATGGCCAAAAGCAACTTGGGGAGGAAAGGGTTTATTTCAGCTCACAGTTTCACATTAGAGTCCGTCGCTGAGGGAAGTCAGGACAGGAGCATAGGCAGGAACCTGGAGGCAGGAACTGAAGCAGAGGTCATGGAGAAAACTGCTTACTGGCTTGTTCCCTGTGGCTTGCTCAGCTTGTTTTCCTACAGAACCCAAGATAGTACCCAGTACCTATAGTACCCAGGGGTGGCACCTCCATAGTAAACTTGGCCCTCCCACCTCAAGAAAATGTAGTTCACCTTAGAACTGCTGTATGTAAAGTTGGCTATTGTGGGAAAACAGAGAAGCCATTTGTCCCAGACTAGGGATGCTCTGTCCTGAGCCAAATCAGAGGCTCCCTAAATACTGGGTAAAATTAAGCTGCAAATTGAATATGAGATGACCTAACATTACCTGCTGCAAAGAACATATTGCTTTAGGCTAAGATGGGATCATTAATTAGAAATAAATGGATAAAAGAGGCAGGGAGAAAAGGAGGGAGAGACAGAGGGAAGTGCTTAGCTTTCTTCTTTCTTATATTTAACTATTTACTAAGTAAGAGACTTTTTACATTTATGGGCAGTCTTGAGTTAGGCTTGAGATCCTGCCCCATGATTAATCTCTACACATGTGACCCCTGTGAATTCAGCTTCATTTCCAGCATCCTTGAACCTGGCTAAGCAAAGGCAAGGGGAGCTGAGTCACTAAAGACAAAGTAAAATCCCAGTAGCCCATCTGTGAAGCACAAAGGTTTTGCCAAATGTCTAATTAAAAGGAGGCAGAGCTTAAGAAAAGATTTGTGAACTGTTGACTTTTTTTTTTTTTTTTTTTTTGGTCATTCAAAAAAATGGAAAACCAGGGACTGGAGAGAATGCTCAATTCTTGGCATACATGGGGCCATTGGTTCAATCCTTAGCATATAATCCCCAAATCTTAAAAGTAAGTAAAGAAATAAGCAAATAAAAATGGCATTTTACTATTGAGGATGGGAAGATTAATTTGTTTCATCTATCTATTTTAAAAATGTGTTTGACAAAATATTTGTCTGCTTATGTGTATATGCACCATGTGTGTGCAATGCCTGCAGCGCCCAGAAGAAGGTATCAGATCACCTGCGACTGAAGTTACAGACAGTTGTGAGCTGCTATGTGGGGGCTGGGAATTGAACCTGGGTCCTCTGCAAGAGCAGCAAGTACACTTAACCACTGAGCTATTCCTCTAGCCCCTCATAGATCTATTTTTAAGCACAAGACTATAGACAATTCAGAAGACAAATTCCTTATGTAGTAATAGAAATAAATTATAAATGTCTTAGTTGAGGTGTGTATGTGTTCGAATTCTACCTTCCACATGCCCGGTTATCTGAGGAGAAATGCCTTGAGTTAGGGAAGCAAGAGTGGCGAGAGAAGCCCGTGGGGGCTTATTTAATTTAGAAAGAGGACTGGAAAGGAGCCAATCAATTTCTTGGCTTTAAATGAGACCCTGGTGACATGTTTCATTTTGATTCCTGAGATTAATTAATTATGGGAAAAAATCTTAGCATTTATTTAAAGGGTCACATGGGAAAATCATACACCAGGCAAGGCCTGGCCTGAGACTGGGGCACTTCCAAGATGGGATGATTGGCGTGTGGAAAATTACTAGGAAAGAAATAATGCCTAATGTTCATGGTTTCCAAATTAGAAAGGAAAATTTATTTTTGATGCCACTGTTGTACTTGAACCTTTATAAACTTTTTTGGGGGACAAGAACACGGAGTACACTGAAAATGAAAACTTTTCTGAGTTGTTGGTTGTTTTCGAGCATGGAGCTGGACTTACGCATGTAATTGTATTTAGGATGCATTAGAATGCAAATGGAAAGGTCACAGGGTAAACCATCAACATGTACATGGAAGAGAGAACACTCAGGGCAGTTTCAGGCACTAGAGTCAAAGTGTAAGCTGCCTGATGTAAGTGTGGAACCTGAACATTAAGAGCAGTACATGCTCTTATGGCTGAGCCATTGCTCCAGCTTTGCTTTTTTTTTTTTTTTTTTTTTTTTAGTTCCTTAAAAAAAGAAAAAAGAAAGTGTTGTTTGATTAGTTATTCTTTTCAGACAGGGCCTCACCGTGTGGTCTGGTGTGGCCTCAGACTCATCATCCTCCTGCCTCAGCTGCTTGAGTGCTACATAAGATTTTAAAGAAACCTGCAATGCTTCTGTTAACATTTAAGATGTAATGTGCAGTTATGTGCTGATAAAAAGGAAATTTTAACTTTTTAACCCCTTTTTTGATCATTCCACATTGTTAAATATGTGTTCATTACCTCACTAAACCCCACATAAATGTATAATTCCTAACAATGCAAGAGTGATAGTTTTTAAACAGATTTAAAATACAAGATCAAAACTTAGCCTTGGTCTCACTTCTATGTGTCTGAAAATACTTTTATATACTAAATTTTTTTCCCCCGAGTTACAGAATGTTTGAGGGATTTTTCTACCATGACATACAATTAACAAATTGTCACGGGGTTGGGGAGGGGATACTCAAGCGAAAGATCTCTTTAGGAAGCTGAATTTTAACTTGCTCTCTCTCCTCTTTAGTTTGAGGTTTGAAGGAAATAAACATAATGGCCAAGTCACATGCCTGTCACGTACTCGGGTTCTCTGTCAGCTTCCCTTTTTATCTCTGGCTTTTTCTCCCCTGTCAGAATTCTTTTTACAACTTCGGGAACATTTGTGAAAGTCATGATCACAGTTTGTCTCACATAAACAACTTCTGCTAAAAAAAAAAAGTGCTTTAGTCATAATTTGACTCTTTTTTTTTTTTTTTTAACATCAAATATCTCTTTTCCCATCTGCCTGCAACTTCGGATTTTGCAGCTTCCCTTGGAGGCTGGCTCACACTTTCTTATGAAAAAGATTTTCCCTGTGCTGTCAGATGTGGCCCTCAGTTGTATTCTGCAAAACTCTCTCCCTGGTTAAAACCACGCAGTGTGATGAAAACGATGGAAAACGCTTCCTCCGCAGCGACTGTCCTGCAGATTCTAGCTGATTTGTGCCAAGAACAAAACTTTCACTTTTGTGCACAGTAGCAAGTGGGAAAGTTGACTTTAATTCCTTTTCCTAATTTAGGGTTCGTATTTGTTCAGTGGCTGCATTTTGTTGGCGCTACATGGGGATACAGGTGCAGTTCCTTTCTAGATTTTGCATTGTCTGGAATGTTCCATGTTTTGGTCCAAAAAATACTTTATGATCCACAGATGGAAGGAAGAGCTTGGAGGTCTAGGTGATTTTTACAAAAACTGGCGCTGAGTTCTGTAATTCTCCAGCACGGTTCAGTGTCTGGTGCATAACCAACATGATGTGCTTGCCCAGGTTTGACCTTTGCTAGTTTACAAACTCTAGAAGCTGAATTTCTACAAAATTAAAAAACTATCAAGAAAAAAAAAATCACCAGGACTCTGTGCCCCAATGTGAAAGTCTTTTTAACAACCTGGTTTATTTGGCTTACACTGAAAATCCGATAAAAATTTCACGTGCTGTTTATGAACATTGTCCTACATAGCCTCTGTGTCTAGTACTGGGGGTGGGGAGTTGTGTATGTAAGGGGGGGCAGTTTTGTGAGCTACTGTTTCCCCCTCACAAGCAGCCCAGGTTGATTATGTAAAGCTGAGAGGGTGGGAGACACTTTAAAAGGGCAGAGTTAGAGTGGTAACAGTTTGTGCGGAGCCGACCGTGCATGGGCTGACAGCACACCAAGTTCAAGTTGCTTTTGTAGATCTTCGAAGGAATAAATTTCACCCCACTTGCCCCTATGAGTACTCACCAGCTATTTTTAAATTTTAATCTGAATATTGTTGGTGTTAGTTGTTGGTGGGCAAGCACTCAGAAAAACACTAGTGTATCAAAGGGTGTTCCCTAGTGGGTTTAAATCATGAGCACTGTTTTTTGTTTTCCAATACCCTTTTGGTTTCAGTAAAATCATAACGAGTAAGTTCATTCCCTTCAAATGTAATTGTGTGATAATAGTGACCGGTGCCGGAGGCATCATAAGCATGTTGGTTTCTTCAGGCATTGCACTCCACTTCTAGGCTGCTACATTTCCATGCTCTGATACCAGCCATTCCAGGAGAGCGGATCTGCCCATATCTTCCAAGACAGACGGCTTATTTTGTGGAGATATTGAACTTTGTCTGTGACCTCCATTATGACAGAAACTAGCATACATTCTTAGTCTCTTTACTTCTCTGTGTCTGACACTCGGTCCCCTGCCTGCATGGATGGTCTGGGTGGCTTCCTTCAACTTGCACATTTTCTTCATGATTTTCAATGTTACTTATCAGAACGACACCACATACTGCCCTTTGCTCTTTATTTTCCCCCAGTACACATTAGCTAATTCTTTAAGCTGGGAATTTTTTGCAAGGGTCTAGAAAAAGAACACATGGACACTGTTGCCAAATATCAGGGAGTAAACGGGGAGTGTATTTTTATAAGAGCTGTGTAGACGTGGAGGGCAGTTTCCACAGAAGTATGACTTGGTTTCTCAGGCAATTCGCAGCAGAAATTAACACGGTCTCCCGCAATGCAAAAACTAATGTCACAAAGGTGAACCTAAGATGCATATTGACAATAAAGAGCTGAAAGGACACAGTGGGCGAAAGTCCTAGCTAACTTGAAAAATATTTAACTGAACAATAATGGAGCCATGCCAGATGCTAAAAGTCACCAGAGATAATTTTAATTGTTGTAGGCATAATGGTGTTCAATGACAGCTGTTTTGGAACAAAAAGGTTACTTCCTGCAAATTTCAGTAGGTTTTCTCCTAAAATAAACTCTCATTGATTGTTAAAAATTACCATTTGTCCTTAATAGCAATGGACACTGACGTTGGCCTTAAACATGGAGTCACTTCTTCGTGTTCATTTATAAACATTATCTGGAGGAAAAATTAAAGACATAATGTGGCCCTGTGTTATTTCTCTCTATGGAGAGATTACAGGGCTCTTATGTAAGAGAAGTCAGGAAACAAACAAATAAATAAATAAATAAATAAAAATCTAAGGTAAAAAAAACTCCTTGCAAGCTGTCGCAGCTTCCCTGCTGTGCCCAGCCAGCTTCCCTGGAGTTTTCCCTTGCTAAAAAAGTTCAACCCCTAGTGGTGGCAATGCCTTTAATCCTAGCACTCAGGGTGGTGGAGGCAGGTGGTGGATCTCTGTGAGTCCAAGGACCAGCCTGGTCTACAGAGTGAGTTCCAGGACAGCCACAGTTACAACAGAGAAACTCTGTCTCGGGGGGCGGGGGAAAGACAGGAATTTTTAAATTGAAAAAGTATTAGTAGTAATTTAACAAATTAGTAAATAAATGAATGAGTATTAGTAGTAACTTGACAAACTAGGAAGCAAATGTATGTGTTGTGTGTTGACCGAATGCTACTGAAGGAAATTTCTTTAGGTGTGTTTTTCTACATTTTAAAATCTTTTATGTTTTTTTTAATCTAAAACTATAATCATATGCATTGTTCTTAAATGGCCAATACATTTTTTTCTTTTGATGCCAGGCATGGACTCCAGGGCTTTTCATTTCTGTGTATGGCAATCATTGAGTACTGAACTATACATCCATCCTGTTCTGTGTTCTAGAAACATTAAAGATATGTCTTGAAAGTTACTTAAGTAAAAGTAATTTGGGGAAATGCAAACATAAAGAGGTTCCATGTTTCATGTTTTCCGTCTGAGATGGAGTGTTTCCAGTCTGCTGTGTAGCCAAGGGCTCTAGACATTTTTCACCACGCCAGGTTTGTACAGTGCCGGGGACGGAACCCAGTATTTCACTCATGCCAGCCACCACCCTGCCACTGAGACACACACAACCCTAAGAAGAACAATTTGTTTCTTCAAGTCAAGAGACATAGTCATTCCACACATTTGCTATTAATTGACTTTAATGCCTCCGTTTTGTTCTAAATAGGAAAACCAGTGAGTATTTACTGTTGTTTTAAATTGGGAAATTCAGAAAAAGATAAAGAATCCAAGTGACCTGAGTAGACATGTTCACAAGAGAAAGCCACTGTTGATACAGGAACTTATGTTCTCTAAGCCTTTCCATGGGCATGTGCAAATCCATCTTTAAGTGGGAGCTGACAGAGTTTTAGTTTAGTTTTAGAGACAGGTTCTCACCATGTACTCCTGGCTGGTCTGGAGCTTAATTTGTAGACCAGGCCTCAAACTGTACTCAGAGATCTGCCTGCCTGCTTATGCCTCCTGAGTATTGGGATTAAAGACGTGTGGCACCGTGTCTAGCTGAAGTTTTATTTTTTGAAAAAATATTTTAGTTATCAGTTGAATAACAATAACTAGAAGATTTTATAAAAACAGACATTGCCCTTGGATAGTGTAAGAATTCTCATTATCCTAAAATATTTAGTATTTTTCTTTTTATTTCTGCCTGTGGGATCCACAGTATTAAATTATACATGCTCATTAAATAGAATTCCCCTATTTTCTACTGAAGCATTTCTTTTAAGAATACTTGGTTTTAGCAAAAATATTTTACTTAAAGCCTTTTGTATATCACAACAACACAGTAAGATCTGTCTTTAAAAAGGTAATGTAGGAAAAACTTTATGAGTGTGTATTCTCAAATAAGTAATTAATCATGGAAATAGTTTGACGTAATTGCTGGCATTTACTAATCAAGGGCTTTAGAGCAAAATCATCTTTATTTTGTTCTCCTACATAGGAAAAATTCTAAACTTTATTCTGTGCTGCCCTGGGCACAGGAAAACAAATACCACATGTTCTCACTCATTTGTGGAAGCCAGAAACACTGGTCTCCTAAGGAGAGAGTGAGTGGTGGTCAGCAGAGGCTGGGGTGAGGGTGGGGCAGAGAGCGAGCAGATCATAGCATTGAAATACACTGTGGGAGAGTAAAAGCTAAAGTTCAAGAGGGTGACTGCAGTTTATAGCAATTTTCGTTTTATTTTATTTCACCCTCAGGATTGAACCCGGAGTTCTGGGGACACATGCTGTGGCATTCGGCCACGTCCCTATACCAATTAAATATTTGTAAAGAACTCAGAGAACGTTGAACCCTTTCAGCACAGAAAAACGAGAACAATTTTAAGTAAATAGAAATATGAATTACCCTGATATATGTGTGTATGACTTTGACACTGTACTCCATACATATGTATAATTACTTTATACATTTAAATTAGGCAATTAAAAATTTTATAAATGAATAAACCTGTAGCACCAGCTACTTAGGAGACCGATGAGGGAGGATCCTGAGTTCTAGGACAGCCTGGCCAATATAGGGAGATGGTATCTCAAACAAGAAAATGTAAATTTCCAAAAGTAAACATACACAGATTTTACCAAGAATACGTTTAAATGTTGTGATATGAAAAGGTTACTTTTTAAATAAAAAACTCACAAAACAATGCACTTCAAGTAACGTGTGCCAAGCACCAATAAAGGTATACGTGTACCTTTAAAGCATGTGTACGTGGAAGCACATATTTAGAAAAATGTACAGACAAGAGACTTGGGAAAAAATGTCTCTTTTAGGCAATGAAGTAGACGTTGGTGGTAGTAGTGCTGACTAACATTGGTCCTAGCCCGGTGGTTCTCGACCTTCCTAAGGCTGCGGTCCTTTAATACGGTTCCTCGTGTTGTGGTGATCCCTAACCATAAAACTATTTCTGTTGCTACTTCAGAACTGTAATTTTGCTACTGCCACGAATCGTATTGTAAATATCTCATATGCAGATGGTCTTGGATGTCATGACCCACAGGATAAATACCGTTGTTCTAGAGATTGCTGTCTTGCTTCCATCGAGAACATAGTCATACAATGGAGAAAAAAATTTTTGAAATGAAAGAAATCAAATAACCCAATGTCGTCACCTGTCGTCACTGATTTTAAGTTCGTTTAGCTTTTCCATCCTGGGAACCGAATGCGGACCTTGCGCATGCTCAGTGCCCCTATTATGTGGCCCAATCCTCCGGTCATTTCTGGAACAATTTAATCTCCTCCAAAAAGGTCAAAATCTCCTGAATTGAGTAAAACCATCCCCCCCCCCAGGGGGGCGATCAACTAAGAGCTCTGGGTATGGATTTGCTTGTATATCCGTGTGATAAAATTACAAACAAAATCTGGAATTAATCCTTTTCGAGTGTAATTATGGGACGTTGATCTAAATAATGTTTAGGCATGCTTGGCGTCTTAGGGATAAACTCGGGGTTGGGGTGCTGATCACTTTCAGGAGCATAGTAGGGCCAGCCGAAAGCTCCTGGCTAGGCGCGGAGGAGCTCTGCGGAACTGGGTCCCACGTGACATCAGTGGACCGGAGAAGCGGAGGAGTCCACCGAGCGGGGAGGAGCCCCGCGGAGCCCCGCCAGAACGTCGTCATGCACCCTGAGCACAGGTGGAACAGGCCTAGTATGTGTGACAGAAAAGTTCTGAATGGAAGCAAGAATACAGTCACCTTCTCCCTAAATTTCTCCTTATGTCAGTCTGTGAGTCAGTTCCAAGTCCGGGATGTTTGCTGCTGGTGACTTCTTTCGTTTTTGTTTGTTCTGAGCAGGATCTCACTGTATCCCTGGCTGGCATTCATCCTGAGTTTTTTGTTTGTTTGGTTAGTTGGTTGGTTTGGTTTGGTTTGGTTTTTTTGTTTGTTTTGTTTGTTTGTTTGTTTTGTTTGTATTTGGGCTTTTTTGCGGGGGGTGAGGGGTGGGGGGGTGGAGACCGGGTTTCTCTACTGTAACTCTGGCTGTCTTGGAACTCACGCTGTAGACCAGGCTGGCCTCAACTCACAAAGATCTGCCTGCCTCTGCCTCCAGAGTGCTGGGATTAAAGGGTTTGCCACCTCCCTCCTGTTCGTCCTTGGTTTTGATGCTTCGTATTTGACCCCAGGGCTTTGTACTTGCCCTGTCACTGAGCTCCGCCCCTCGTGAGTCTCTCCACCCTTGGGCTTTCTCTGTTCTTTCTCCTTAGCTTATGACATGTACAGGTCTCCTTCCTATGACAGACAAAGATAAAAAGACGTGCTATTGAGGATTAGTGTCCCCTTTGTAATCTGCCCTCCTTATTCTAACAAGATTCTGAGCAGTTCCTATTCCGTCCCAGGCAGGATGAGTGCGAAGAGTTTGTTGAAACCAACCCAAGCTACAGAGTATCTCAAAAACAAAACAAAACAAGCAAACCAAAAGAGCTTAGTAGCAAATGCCTTCGATCCTAGCACTTGGAAGGCAGAGGCAGGCAGATCTCAGTGAGCTCCAGCCTGGTCTACAGAGTGAGTTCCAGTACAGCCAGGGGTACAACAGAGAAACCCTGTCTTGAAAACAAACAAAAACAAACAAGAAGGTTATAACCTGAAATCTGTTCCCAACTAGTTTTACAACTCTCTGTGCCTCAGTTTCCTCATCTGTAATTTTAGGGTGATGATTTTAATACTAGTAAATAAATACTAAAGTTCAAAAACGATACTCAAATAAATGGCACATCTGCCAATGTGTTTGCAACAGATGCTCAGTAAACCGCCCTGAAGGCTTCCATCTTGCTTCTCACCGAAGCTAACAGGCCTGCCCTGTGGGCCTCACTGTGTCACATGACAGTATGACAGTATTGTGGCCAAGAGTGCTCTCTCACTCTCTCTACCCCCTCTTTCTTCCCCCTCCCTCCTTCCCACTGTCCCCTTTCCCTCTCCTCCCCTTTCTTCTATCCCCCTGCCCCAGATCTCCTTAAATCACTGGGCTAGCCTTGAACTTAAGAGCCTCCTTCTGTGGCCTCACAAAAGAAAAGATTATAGGCCTTCAACATAGTGCTGGACCATGACCTTTTTCCTTTGCAAGTATGGATTCTGTCTTTCATGCCAACAAAATACAGGGCAGAGAGGATAACCTGTAGGGTTGGAAAGTGAGCCTTGGCCCAGCCCACCATTCATCTCAATTAACCACACCGGTGTCTTAGTCACACTCCTATAAGCCTAGAATTTAGCTAGATGATGGTGAGATGGCTCAATAACATTACAAAGAACTTACCAAACAGTCAATCTGTGCGGAGGCAATTAAGAGTTAACTATATACCAGAGGCCAAGGGAATCTTGCCAAGTCAATAAATTACTTGCTGTTTACTGAATACCAACTGTTTCCTCCACACACTGAATGTGTTTATGGTTTCCACAGCTTGCCTTTCTTACCCAGAGCTATTGAGATTAAACTTTTTTATTTTTCTGCAAGAAGGAAAAGATTCTTTCTGTGAGACAGCATCTTGAGTGATGGCCCTCAGATGGTTGGAAGGCAATTCTCTGTCTTGAGTGGGGCTTGGACTTTGCAATTCACACGGTAAAACACAATGTCAGATATCTGGCCTGTGTCTTGAACTCTTAAGATGTTTTGGCTTTCCATCGCAGGGATGACTCTTCAGTTTTCATGTACATAAGAAGCATTGAGTCATGGAAGCATAGCAGCAACTGGTTGGAAATGAGAATTTGACTTTTTTTAAACCTTCCCATTCAGGAAGGCTGGAGGGGTTAAGAATACTCCCTGTGATTGTTAAAGGACCTGAGTTCAATTCCCAGCACCCACATCAGGTGGCTCATAACTGCCTGTAACTTTAGCTCAGGGGGGCCTGACACTTCGGGCCTCTCCTGACACCTGCACAACCCACATGCATGCACCTCGTTTTTAAAAAGTAAAATAAATCTTAAAAATACTTCCAGTTAAAAATTGTTACGTTTTATTTATTTGTTTGTTGTGTGTGTATGTGTATACATTCATGTGTGGCACAGCCCAGGCGTAGAGGAAACAATCCACTTGGGTTATTTCTCTCCTCCTATCAGGTGAGTCCTGGGGCTCAAACTCAGGTCATCAGGCTTCTGAGTAAGTTCCTTTACCTGTTGAGTCATATAACAGGCCTCCTTCCAGTATTTCTTTTTTTATTTTTTTGTTTTTGTTTTGTTTTGTTTTGTTTTTTTCAAGACAGGGTTTCTCTATCGTAACTCCAGCTGGAACTCACACTGTAAACCAGGCTGGCCTCAAACTCACAGAGATCCTCCTGCCTCTGCCTCCCCAAGTGCTGGGATTAAAGGCGTGCGCCACCACCACTGCCCTGCATCTTCCAATATTTCAATAAGAAAAAAGTTTATAAATTGTTTATGTAGTTAAAAATCAAACCTCCCAGTATCACCTCAGATGCTTAACTATCAGGTTCCTGAACTTAATCCCAGGGTTCTAATGAGCCCCCAAGGCCCAGCTCCCACCTTTCAGGACTTGAAACAAAACAAAAGCACTAAACATTGAATGTTCAACCATATTTTCAAAACACTGATGCTTGATTGTTAAATTCTTGGGATCGTAAAAGTCAATGATTCTGGAGTAATACTTCACGAGCAAGTGGATAAAGTAGCAAAAAATTACTGAAGAAGACTATCAGTTCAAAACAATACAGCTAACACTAAGCCAAACATTTGCTGACATGCCAGAATGCTTAGATTCATTTCATTGGTCCAAACTATACCACTTTTTTCTTCCTTCAGGAAGTTTCTATTCCCTAATGTTAGGTGGGTTAGGCACCTATAAAGTTCAGTGGTTATTAGCTGTTGTCTCACCTTTATGCACCACAAATAAACAACATTAGTCTCCACTTATTGATTCATCTGCAAACATTACCAAGTTCCAGGCCACAAGTAATTGGTATGTAAGATACTAGGATTGGAGGCTTTTCCTGTTTGGAAAAGAGTGTTATTTTGAACATAATAATAATTCAATAAATGTGTGCTGAATCACTGATTAAATTTAGTGTAGAAAATACAATTATTTGAGCTCTTTTGAAATCGACAGAGAAATGCTGTTAGAAAAGTCTCGCAGAACAGTGACTTCAGAATCCGAGGTCTCAGTGCACTGGGTTCAAACCTGGACCTGTCTTAGAGGGACCACAGTGTGAAACTGAGCAAGTTCCTGAGAGAAAGTCACTATGAAGGAGCTGAGCAAAGCACAAGCCAGAAGCCTGCTCTTTAGATTAACCAGACAGCTGGACAGCGACATACACTTTTGATCCCAGTACTGTAGAGGCAATGGCAGGCAGATCTCTGTGAGCTTACGGCCAGCCTGTTCTATATAGAGAGAAACTGTCTCAGAAGAAAACCCAAATTAGTCAGATTCTATGGACTCAGTTTGCTAAAAGAAGGCTAAGGGGTGCTTCACTCAGGAGAATGATTTATGAGTGTAAATCATGATGGTATCACAGGAATTCAAAGCACCTGATTTCAGATCAAGATGGACCCTTGAGTAAGAGCTTGTACTTACCTATCTTCCCATCCCCAAATGTCCTTGAAAAGATTGAGACCAGTGCTGGACACTTTTCTGTAAACTAAAGAGAGGCAGGCCTTTCTTGAAGAGGATGAACAAGGGTCTTGGACTTCAGCTCCTTTGTGTACTTGATTGGCTACCTTCCTGATACATCACAATCAACCTAATCTGGGCTGGTGGAGCATGGTAGGTAAGTGGGGATGGTTAAAGCAAAAACAAGCAAGCTTCTACCTGGTCAGAGGAGGGGACAGAGGCACATTGTTCCTCAACTTTATTGTTTAAATAGATTTTTATTGAGATACAATTTATGTATAATAAAATCATCCTTTTAGTTAATATATTTATTGTATCTTACAGTATAGCCCAGGCTTGAATTGATTTCACACTCCTGCTGTGTTGGACTCCCTAGACCTGTTATCGACCATGCCCAGGTTAAATGGATGATTTAAGTAGGTTTTCATATACACTGTCACCATCTCATTCTAGAGTATCCCATCACCCTCAAAGACTGTCTATAACTGTCCTCTGTTATTCGGTTTCCCTCCCGCTATCCCTGGGATGCACTCATCTACTTCCGTTTCTGTAAACTTGCCTGTTGTAGTCCCTGCGTTGTAAAAGGAATCTTCTGCTCCTGGGCCTTTTGTGTTTGGCTTCTTATACTTAGTGTGTTTGGGGGATCATCCATATTGTAGTACCTGTTAGAATTTCATTCTGTTGGGAGCAGGTGTAGAGATGGAACTTGGGGCCCAAAGTATGCCAGCCTAATACTTTACTAGTACAACCCTTTCCTCTTTATCTAATGGAATAATGGCCTGTCCTAAGTCAGCTGTGTTTGTTTATCTGCTCACCTGATGATGGACATCAGAGTTTCCACTCAGCGATGATTTCAGATAATGCTGCTGTGAGCACTCGCACACAAGCTGTTGGACTTTTGTTGAGAAGTTTATGTGACTCTGACATCCATCCACACACGGTGCATAGAAACTTATGAAGGCATGCACACTACATATAAAAATACACAAATCAATTTTTAAAGAATATAATTAAGTGAATGTATTTATTTATATTCACCTGGAGACTGTAAAAGCAATTTTGCAAAGAGAATAAGTAGATTTTATAAGAGATTAATATCAGAAAAATATTCTGAGAAGAGAAAAATATACCCATGCAAAAAAAGACACTGCCAAAGTGTTTTGTCAATAAATAATATATCACCCACCCCCAGTACATCCTCCCATGGCCCTCCCCTCTACAGTTCACACTATTCTACAAATTTGTCTAAGTATATAAATATGATGCATGACAAACCTTCTAGACCCTGAACATCAAAAAAATCCAGCAAAAATGCAAAACAGAGCTCTGGTCTGTGACAAATCATCTCCCCCAACACCCCTGAAACGAATTCCAAATTTCACATCCTAAATATATGAAAAATGCTGCTTTGGGTACGGGTGCTAGAGCTGCACCCTAAAGACTGGAAGAGAAGTCGTGGCCATGGCAGCAGCAGGGAGTGTGGAAGCCACTTCACTTGGTTTGCAGGCTCTCAGCTTCCAGTGTAAGGAGCAGGCACCTGGGTGCAGAGGGGGTGTGGGGGAGCCGCTCCTGAAAAGGGAGGGGGCGTCTGTTACTGCAAAGCATAGTGGAAAGGAACTTGAAACCACAGTCTGAGAAAGCCCAGGTCTGGAACTGCACAAAACTGAGGTCATGTGTCCCTCAAGAGCAAAGTGGGCCATTGGGTCCAAATGTTCCTAAGAAAAAAATATCTCTAAAAATGGAGGCTCATGGCTACCTAAGTAAGGTCCAGATTAATAGCTGAGCCCAGGAATTTGCATACATGAATGCCAATCAACTTAATAAATATGAAGGATAAACATATGACCTTAAAATATTTTTTAAATTGTTTGAAAACTTCATACATTTGTACAATGTATTTTGACTGTATCCACCCACCTCGACCTTTCTCCAACTTCCTCTTATGCCCTCCCCCCATCTTCCTCCCAAATTCATGTCTTTTTATTCTTTTTTTTCTTCTCAGAGACAGGGTTTCTCTGTTGTAACTCTGGTTGTCCTGGAACTCACTCTGTAGACCAGGCTGGCCTTGAACTCACAGAGATCCATCTGTGTCTGCCTCCTGAGTGCTGGGATTAAAGGCCTGCCCCACTACTGCCTGGCTGTCTTTTTATTATTATCATTATTGTTGTTTTGTTGTTATTTGAGACAAAGTCTCTCTATATAGGCCAGGCTGTCCTCAAATTCACTATGTAGACCAGGCTGGCCTCAAACTCAGGGAGATCCTCCTGCTTCTATCTCCTAAATTCTGGGAGTAGAGGCCTTTGCTACCATACTTTCCCCTCCCTTTTTAAATAACCCCTAAACCTAATTAATGCTGTCTGTACCTGCACGGGTGTGGGAGCATACACCATTACATAGGCAACCTACCTGTGGCCATGTGCCCAGAGGAGAGGGACTCTCCCTCCTCCAGGAGCCATCAGCTTGCTAGGGGCAGGGCCTCGAAGCCTAAAACTTCTTTAAGTGATTGAAATGATGACTTTACTACTATTTTAATAATTTTAAAACAGGAAAGGAGGTTCTGGGTACATGGCTCAGTTAGTATTGGGTACCAAGCCTTAGGCTCCAATTGCGTATCAAGCTCAGATTTACATGTTGAACACTCAGCATTTGTCATAGGTTACCTACTTACTTGGTTTGGAGTCATAGTAGATGCAGTGTGTCTAGGTATAAAAAGATGAGTCAAGTTTGATTTCTGTTCTCTAGATGCATGCATCTCAGTAAGAAAGACCCTTCCAGAACAATCTATATAAAAATAGCATGCACCAGATCAGAGCACTGCACTCCAGGCAGAAACATGTTCTCATCCCCACATTTCTGGAAGGCGAGGCATACATACAGCAGTCCTCGAAGCAATGAGCACAGTCTGCAACACAACAATGATAGATATTAGCCCTGAGCTATTTTATTAGAAAAGATGATGAACCCAAAATCTTCCAGAAAAAAAGGATGCTTCCAAACGTTTTCCTTTTTTTCTTTTCCCTCCCTTCCTCTGTTCCTTGTTTCCTTCCTTCTGTTCTTTCTTTTTAGTAGACAGAGCTGCCTCCAAACTCACAGAGAGACCCATTTGCCTCTGCCTCCCATGTGCTGGAATTAAAGGTGTATGCCACCCACACTGCACTTCCTAACTTTTAAACCACAGAACAATATTTTAAGTTAGATCGGAAGTCTTGCAATAAAATACATACTCTAGCATTTGTTTCAGAATTATGTATGAAGAGGGATGAGGATAAGGGTTTTGACAAAGCAAGCTTGACATGGGGTTCATTAATCTATGTTTATGCATGCCTTGTATTTTCTTAAAGATTGATTTCTTTGTATTTATGTGTATGAGTGTGCATGTGTGTGTGAGAGAGAGAAAGAGAGACAGAGAGAGACAGGGACAGAGAGAGAGTTTTATGTGCACTGTGTATATATAGTGCCCAAGGAGGCCAGACGAATGTATTGGGTCTCCTGGAACTGAAACTACAGAGAGTTGGAAGCTGCCTGATGTGGGTGCTCAAACCCAGGTCCTCTGCAAGAGCCTTAAACCCTCTTAACTGCTGAGCCATCTCTTTAGCCCAGACTAGTATTTTCTATTTTCTTTATAATATATTATAAATATTGTTGCATATATTTTAGAAGTATATATATTAGAAAAACATACATATGCATACATTTAGTTTTATAGTATGGATTTAAATTTACACACACACACACCCCACAAGAAAACCATTCTCATAAGAAAACCTTGAATTTGTAGCTTTTTAAATATCTATTCTCAGAATGGATTTGTTTTTATATATCAGAAAGAGATATAGAAGTAGAACATCCATGTAGATGGAAAGCTAAAAGGGAAACAATATGTGAAAGCCATTACATGGTGCTCTGACATTCATGAGTAACTATCAGAAAAAGATTCGAAATGCTTTTGCATGCTTGATGAGTAGCAGTTTTTGAGATCCTGCTGGGCTGGGAGCCTGACATGGCATTTTCTTACGTCCCACCACTGGTGGAATTTTGTGACTGTATAAATTCATTGTATAAATGAGGAGACTAAGCTTCAAGGGGACGAACCAAGGTCACAATGAGCAAAAACAAAGATCAGGCACATAAAATAAAATTTTTGTGCTAACTTCAACTGTGTGTGTGTGTGTGTGTGTGTGTGTGTGTGTGTGTGTAGGGAGGGCGAGGAATCTTGTGTGTTTGTTTTAGAGCAGATCTCACTGTGTAGCACAGCCTGACCTAGAATTCATAGTCTTCCTGCCTCGGCTTTCTGAGTGCTGGGAGTACAGACATGAGCGACAGAGTGCTGAGTTGAGGAAAAAAAGGGAGGAAGGCAGACAGGAGGGATGACCAGCTGCCCAGCTCTTCCCCAAACCGAGTTTTTTCTTCTTAAACTTTACTTCTTTGCTTCCTACCCCAGAGTCCTGAGAAGTCAATCTGATGAACCACACACGTCCAGTTTCTAGGGGAAAGTAGAGGAAATAAGAAGGCTGGGCAAGTGGCTCTCTTTTTGGATCTTCTGAAAACCAAAAGTATAATTGAACTGTTAACATGTTTTCAAACCATTAGAACCTTAAGATCTACTGTAACTCAAAACAGTTCAAATCATCACATGGAATTTCCTTGAAATTAAATCTCCTTATTGATATCATAGGTGTTTACAAATTATGAAAAATGAAGAGTAATATCTTAAAAGGTTAGTAAAAGAAAAACAAGGCATGACTTCATTCTTTAATAGAAAGGGTATTTTCAAAGAAATGGTCTTAAGATTGTATTTCTTTCAGCTTTTACCTAAAAGCTCTAAGTTGAGATATTGAGGGGAAAAAATACTAACTTAGCTGTATTCTCCATGTTTTTTTGTTTGTTTTGCTTTGTTTTGAGATGGGGCAGGGTGTCAGTGTGCACCAGTCTAGACCCAAATTCAAGTCCTCCTGCCTCAGTCTCCCAAGGGCTGGATTCAGATGGGAGCCATTTTAACCATTGAGTTGACATATCACACTCCTGACTAATGGCTTTTTCTTTTTCTTTTTCACTTTTTTAATTCAGCACTTGATCAAACCCAGGCCCTGTAACTGCTATGCAAGCACCTATTGCTGAGTAGCTGAATAGACCAACTGGACTTAAAGGTTTTTTAATCAAAATACCCCCCAGGGGTATTATTTATTTGTTTGTTTATCTATTTATTTATTTATTTATAGGCAACCACTCAAAACAAAAATGCAATACTGAACTAAACGAAGGTAGTAAAAAGATCAAATGCTCTGAATTTAGGAGAAACGTTTCCAAGCTTGGCTTTGGGACATAAGAGCTTGTAACAGAAATCATTTGAAGAAGAAGAAAAAAGACCCTAATAAAATCCAAAGTAAAATTGAGAAGCTGCGGATAAAATTACATAGATGAACTAAAAGACAGACAAAAAACTCACAGGTGGGAATGTGTTAAGACTTATTCAAATGGTAGACATGTTTGTGGAAGTGTGTGTGTGTGTGTGTGTGTGTGTGTGTGTGTGTGTGTGTTTAACTTGTTCGTTGTGTTGAGCTGGTTTTGATTTTTAATTTTGAGTGAAGATCTTCTGACTCTCCCTGGAATTTGTAGTGGTTGAGGATTGATTAGATTTGTCTCAGATAAAGAGGAGGGACACATGCCAGGGTTGTGCCCAGCAGCTGTAAAGAGCAGAACAATCCTCTCTGGAATGATGGCCTCCTCATCTTCCACACTTTGAAATGCCTGTTATAGGACCCTGGGAAAAGAAAGAAAAATAATTATGTTATTTTAAATCTCCCTGTAAAACGTAATGTAAGACTACTTTTAAATTCTTGGGGACTACAGAGTTTAAAGTTGAAGTAAATGGAAATCAAGTCACTTAGAGTCAACTCTCACTACTCAACCCGGACTCTCTTCCCAATATAATAAACACAGCATGCAAACCTGGACCTGGAGACAAAGTACCACTCTTTAGACAAAAGCATGTTGTAAACCTAAGAAAAGAACACCCGAGCATCTTTTTGAGTGTTGCAGGGATCGACACAAGTACTTGGAAGGAATTCTTGTGAATGGGGAAACTGGACCAGACACAATTTCTTGTATCTAGGAACTCTGTACGGACCACTCCTGTGCTGCTGCAGGGTGGAGAGCATGTGCTTCTCACCATTTCCCCAGCACTTAGCAGAGGGCCTGGCACAAAATAAGCCCTCAATAAATGTTTGTGGAATGAGAGAATTCTGCAAGTATAGTTTTATACAGTGTTTTTCCACCTTTTAAAAATGTCATCTGTGGTTAGGAAATCCATGTTACACCAACTCCTGGTACACACAAACACACATACAAACAAACTCCAAAGCCATGCTTTCTTTCATTCTGATAGTTTGTGTTTCCTATTCTGTTCTTTTTATTTGATTTGAAAAGTATGGGCTTTAAACCACTAAACTGATTTCGTAACCCACTAATGGCAAGACCAGAGATTTGAAAGTTTAGACTATTTCTTTTCTATTGTTTACTCCCTTGTATTTGTAGATTTCACTAGCCACAGACACTTTGAAAATAGTGGAAGTTTTGATCCAGGAGACAAATTGTTTAGAAGCAATCTAGATCAACTATAAACTTTTGTGCCATTTATGAATTCTCTGTGGTGGAATTTCTTTTTTACAGCTGTTTGAATTATGGACATTTCCTCCACTAAAAGCTGATAACCCCTTCCCTTACACCATATACAAAATTAATCTCAGAATGGATTGCAGACCTGTATTGAAGAGCCAAGCCAATAAAATTTTCAGAACTAAATGGAACAATATTTATCTTTGATCAACGCCAAAGTAAAACAAAATTAAAACTAAAATAAATTGCTGGGTGGTGGTGGCACATGCCTTTAATCCCAGCACTCAGGAGGCAGAGGCAGGCAGATCTCTGTGAGTTTGAGGCCAGCCT
Source organism: Cricetomys ansorgei (assembly GCA_026225945.1). Taxonomy (NCBI): domain Eukaryota; kingdom Metazoa; phylum Chordata; class Mammalia; order Rodentia; family Nesomyidae; genus Cricetomys; species Cricetomys ansorgei. The sequence continues at coordinate 18,337,325 of JAMJFZ010000116.1, read as the reverse complement.
GGTCTACAGAATGAGTTCTAGAACAGCCAGAGTTACAACAGAGAAACCTTGTCTCAAAAAACTGGAAAAAAAATGCTTTTTTTCATTAAGAAAGTAAAAAGACAAGCTGGGTGTGATGGTGCACACCAGTGATCTCAGGACTCAGGAAGCTGAGACAGGAGAGCTCCAGTTAGAGACTAGTCTAGGCTAAATAGCAAGATCTTGCTTGTCTCAAAAAAAATTAATTAATGTAAAAAAAGACAGCTTACAGATGGGAGAACATACTTGCAAATTTTATATCTTAAAAGGGACTTGCATACATGATATGTAAGTAACTGTTTCATGCAAAACTAAAAAAAGCAAATAACTTTAAAATGGGCAAAAAATCTAAATAGCCTTGTCTTCAAGAAGGCACACAAATGGCCAGTGACTACATGGAAAGTTGTTCAATGTGGTTAGTCATCAAGGAAATGCAAATCAAAACAGTAAGTTGCCAGTTGTTGGCTGATCATTACATCAGCTGAAATATTTTAAAAGTGCCAACAAGGATGTAGAGAAATTAGACCCCTCATGCATCGCTGGTGAGAAAATAAAATGCTGTTTCTCATTCATACAGGAATGTCTAAATTTCTTTAAAACATATTGTTATCATATATGTGAAATGAAATGAGAAGACATACACAAATAACATTGACAATCACTGTTCATAGCATCATGGTTCATAATGCCCCAAAAAGCAGGACCCTGGTTCAGGATATGGCTCAGTTGATAAAGTATTTTCTTTGAAAGTTTGACCCCCAAAACCTACATAAAAAACTGGTGGAGAGGTGCACAAGCTTGTAATTTGATACTGGGAAGACAGAGACAGGAGGATTCCAGAGGCTGCTGCCACATAGTCTAAACAAGGAGCTCCAGGTTCAGTGAGAGACCCTGTCTCAAAAACTTAAGATGGAAGTCTCAAGAGATGGCTCAACTCTTAACAGCACTTTGTGCTTTTGCACAGGTCCCGGATCGGTTCCTAACACCCATATGGCAGTTCACAGTTGCCCATAACTCCAGTTCCAGAGAAATGATACCCTCTACTGACATTTGCAAACTTACACATGAATGTGTTGCACATACATACACATCCAATTAAATAAACTAAGAAAACAAGGTGGAGAGCAATTGAGAAAGACATCTGGTCTCTACAGGTACCCGCACATACATATGTGCACACACAAACGTGTACATACAAAAAGAAAAGTAGAAACAGTCTAAAGCAATAGCTGGATAAACATTTGTCATACAATAGGATATTATTTTGTAATAAAAGAAATGGAATATTTCTAATTCTAGCCCACTGGAGGCTAGAGGCAGGAGGATTACAAGTTCAAGGCTAGCCTGGAATACATAAAGAGACACGGTCTCAAACAGACAAAGGAAGGAAATAACACAAGCTACAGCCCAGGTAGGCCTTGACAACATTACGCTAGGTGAAAGAAGCCAACCATGTAAGACCTCATACTTCATGGTTCTGTCGTATGAAATGTCTAGACTAGGAAAATCTATCCAGACAGAAAGTAGATGAATGGTAAATCTAGGGCCAATGTGAATGACTGTTCATAAGGAGGAAGTTTCTCTATAGGGTGGTGAAAATGTTCTAAAATTAGGTTATGGTGATAAACGACACAATTTTGTAAATAGGCAAGAACTCAGTGAATTTTGAGTGCACGGTATTTGAATTTTAGATTATGTAAATTATATCTCAGTAAAGATATTAAAATGCCACGAGGAGTGGTACAAGCCTCAGGAGAACTCAGCAGTGAGTTCAAAGCCAGCCAGTGCCACATAGCAAGACCTTCTCAAAAAGTCAAACGCCAAAACCAAACAACAACAAATGGATTGGAACTCCTGGTGAGCAAGAGGTTGGCTACATACTTAAATACATACATACTACATACATATGTACTTCCCTCTGGATATGAGACGCTGAGCCAAGTCAACATGGCCACTTAACGATGGACATAGAAATGGAATCTTTCCATGGCTAGCAAAATGGTTTTTAGAGTCCCTGTGGACCCGACTTGTGTCTTTTATTATTTTAGTGATTAAGTGTGGAAGAACATGAATCTATTGATTCAAGTTCTGAAGTTTCTGCATGGTGTCACCCTCACAAACACTTTCTGGAAAGCACCGGTGAGGAGTTTTTGTGCCAGAATAAAAACGAATGCTGTATCCCCTAACAAACAGAGATGCTAAGGGTGGAGGAACGTCGTGAGCAAGAAGCCCAATTGTAAACTTCCAGAAGTCAGAGCCTCCCAAAGGAGAGCCAGACTTAGAACACTATTTTCAATCAATAAAATTAGAAAAAAGAAAGGCCTCTGGTGTGCTGCTGGATATAGCAAGCTCTCTGAATGTGCACCTTTGGGACAGATCACGATGGAGAGCGGAGAGAGCCTAAGAAAAGGAACTGTCCATTATGTGTGCTTCAGGCTCCTGGGACAACAAAGCCCTAGTGTTCTCACTTAAAAACAAGAGATTCTCAAGTCCACACCCACCCTGTATGTGAGGCCCCCTGTGCAAGAAACGCTGCTAAAGGATTTAAGAAATTCAGTGAACAAGCTTGGCGAATAGTTTGAGGGCTGGAGAGATGGCTCAGCGGTTAGGAACACAGTGTTTGTCCGGAGGACCCGCGTCCAGTTCCCAGCACCAACCTGTAACCCCAGCTCCAGGAGAGCCAGGACTCTCCGTTCACTGAAGTTGTCACTTTATGAAGGTGTTCACCTCCATAGCGTTCTGAGATAAAAACCAAAAGATCCCAAATGCATTTAATTCATATATGTGGACTTTTTTTTATAATATTACTGAAAACATCTAGAGAAGTCCGGGCACCAGCCCGGGGCCCTGGGGGACACAGGACCTTCCTGGGTCGCCTCCCAGCGGCTGCGAGGAGCAGGGCGGCCAGGTACCAGCGCAGAACACGGAGCGCCGGGGGGGGGGGGGCGCGGGGGACCCGAGGGCCACGCGGGCCTCGTGGGCGCCGGCCTCTGGTCGTGGGCGTGGGGCCTCCGGCCTCTCCCTGGGCGCTGCCCCAGGTCCGGCCCGGCCCGGCCGCTCGGCTCCGCTTGTCCGCGGCCAGGCGGGGCTCGTCGCACTCGGAGCGGCAGCCGCCTGGGGCGCTCGGGTCGGGTCGGCCTCGGGGACGCACTGCGCCCGCCAAGCCGCCGCCACCTCAGGTCAGAGTCGCCCTGGGCCACGCGGTTGGCCGGAGGGACGCGGAAGGAGAGATCCGGGGCGCCGCGCTGGGGTAACGGGGTCGCCTGCGGCCTGAGGGGACCGAGTGTGACGACAAGGTGACCAGGCTGAGGGGACGGGCCGAGGAGTCACACTCTGACAGGACCCTGTGTGACTGACAGCCAGACGGGATCTCGACTGAGAGGACGCGCGGGCTGAGAAGTCACACTCCGACGGGACCGAGTGTGAGAGACAAGGTGAGAGGGGTCTCGGCTTGGGGGTCCGGATCTGACTGGCAAGGCGGCCGGGTCTCGGCTGAGGGGACAGAGGCTGAGGAGAAGTCGCCCTCTGACAGGACTGTGTGACTGACAGCCTAAGCCGGTCTGAGCCAGAGAGAGAGGACGCGGGCTGGAAGTCACTCTCTGACAGGACCGAGTACGACAAAGTGACAGAATCTTGACTGAGGGGACCTGGCTGGGAAGTCACCTTCTGACAGGACCAAATGTGACAGACGAGGTGACGGAGGCTGGGTCTGAGAGGGACGCGGGCTGAGGAGAACACACGCTCCGAGGAGAGCGCGGCGAGCGAGCGCGGTAGACAGCGGGGCGGGGTCGCGGGCTGAGGGGCCGAGCGAGGGGTCTCGACTGAGGAGACGAGGGTGACTGACAGGGCGACTGTCCTCGGGCTGAGGGGCGCGGGCCCGGCGCGGAGGGTGACCGCGAAGCCACCCCGGGCTTCCTGTGGAGAGGGTCCGCGGGCGGGCGCGAGCTCGGAGCAGGGTGGCCGCCGGCAGACCCTGACAGGAAAGCCTGGTCTCCTCCGCACAGTCCAGAACTCACGCGGGGGCGGCGTTGTGCGGACTTTGGTGACAGTTTTCGGAGAGGGGCGCGCCTGCAGCCTCCGAGTGCCCCGAGGCGGCGGGGAGGGGGAGGGGTGAGCTGGCGATCCTCTGACGACTTGGCCGGAGGCCCCCGCCCGGAGCGGGCCCAGGTGTGTGGGGCAAGCAGGGTCACTGTCACCGAGGCCCCGCCCCGCCAGCGCCCACCTCACAGCACAGGGCCGGGCTGACTGCTGTCGGCGGCCCTCGTGGTGGGGGTGGAAGGTGGGTGTGTGGCCCGGGTGCTTTATGGTTCGGCCGGGGAGGAGCCTAAGGTGAGGAGGCAGAAACTGGGAGTAGCCAGGGCTGCTTTTATATAAGGGACGCAGGGAGGTCAAGAAGGGGCCTGGACCTCTGCTGGGGATCAGAAGGCTGCAGCTCTAAATTCTTCTTAACTCCCATTTGCTTAGGTGAGTGGCCCCCTCGTCGTCGCGTTTTGTTGGAGTGTGTCGGTGAGCTGGCCAGACTGCCCCAGGTTCGTACAAATCAGGATGGTTTTGCTGTGCTCTTGTCGTACAGTGAGAATCTGCCTCGCTTCTGAAGCTAACGGTAGGGAAGGTAACGACAAGTATTTCAGGAGGGAGAAGAAAGTTAATTCTTCTGACAGGAAGAAGCTGAAGTTCTTCTTCTTTGCAGGATGAAGGGCAAACATGTAAAATTAAATCATCATTTGAAAACAGGACCACACGAACCAAGTTGTAGGAAAGCTAACTTGTTGGAAAGCCTCTTGGTTTTGAAGCTCATTGTTGTAATGTCAACTCTTTATTATCACGCCTGAAGCAAACTGTTAACCCGAGTTATTAAATGAATAACTTAGTCTTGGACTTGGTTAGGTCTTCCAAAGATATCAGGTGCTCTGTGGAAGTCTTCCTATCCATAGCTAAGTGATCAGTTGTTGGTTAAAAACTTAACTCCAGATGCTACGTGATTTAAAAAACCTGGTTAGCCCTGTAGGACCTGATGTTCCCAAAGAGACACTTCTCTTAAAGTTGGATAGAAACACTCATAGATGTTAAGAGCTTTTGGGGTGATATTTCAGAAGATTCATTTTCAACTCTAAAATACGTTCTCCGTTGTCTATCTCCAACCAGATGTGCCCTAGAGTTAAATACGCATCCGTAATATCCATTTTATTATAAGAAATAAAATTAATAAAATAAAAGTGAAATCAGTGTCATACATTAGCTGGAGGGAAGCATATTATAAAGCCATCCATTTTTATCTTACTGTGTTTTGTGTCAATTCGCTCCTTTAAGTTATGTACTATTTCATTACATCTTCAGTGAGAAGATCTAAGAGGCAACTGACGGCCATCTCAATCTTTTGCAGCACACTAGAAGGGAAAAAACTGACGGCAGTTTTATTTTTAAGAAGAATATTCTTTTTCATATGTAAAAGTTTTATTTCTCACTCTTGTAACTGCCGTAGAACAATGGCAGCAGTGAAGTCTGTAGTTGTGGAGAACCCTAGGCCGGAGTTGTTGGATGTTATTTCCTCGTTCTTTTATATTTAAAAGAATATAAGTTATTTTGTTAAAAAAATAGGACTAAAATATCCAGAAGGTTTATTACATCTTTTATTGAATTTAAGACCACTTTGAGATTTTTTGTGATAATCGTTTTTAATAATTAAAATATATTTTCTTTAAAGGGACTGGTTTTCTTAACATTCATGTTCCTGCATATTTCAGAATCATTTTATAAAAAATTCCAAATTACATTTTAAAAAATAATACCATTAGTTTCAAAATCCTCATGACATTAAAAAAAAGTGTGACTTTAAATCTTTGATGTAGAAATTAATTACTGAGTACGTTTTCAATGAGTGAGTTTTACAGATTTAAACAAATGATGTTTTTTTCTCCTATAATTCTCTGAAAATAGGAACATTTTTCAGCAATTAGCCTTGTCAAGATCCTCCTATGTGGGAAGACGCCCCTGTGAAAACATATATAAGTACTGCTATTTCACTTCTTTTTCAGACGATGAAGTGGCTGCTAATAGCATGAGACTTTCATAAAAATTTTGTTAAAATAATTTTTCCAACTGTCTTATGTGCCCCGGACCATACTTCCACAGTTCTCATAGGGCCTGGTGAATATGGCAGAACATGTTGGTCATTCTAATTTATATCTTCCTGCTGAATTTATTGTCACTTGAACTTAGGAATATTCTCTGTGTCGTAAAGTGAGACAAACCCGCTGGAAGAAATTTTTGCTTTCCTAGGATTCCAAAAAGTAAATCTCTGTAGAAAATTTTTAAAAAATACAATAGTCAAGACAATTTGATTTACGTCAATAGTATGTAATTTTAAACATATGCTCAACCCACAAATTATCAAAATGAACTTCTTTCTGGATTTTCTTATTTTTATGGCAAATTTCCCTGTTATCTATTACTTAACTTCACGATCTTCTTAACGCTGAAAAGCAGCAAGAAGAGCAGCAGCGTGATTGCTTACAAAAGCCGTCAGAAACTGAACTAAGTTGACCCAAACCAGCAAGACCTGTTAATATCAGTTCACCACCAAACAGAGACCTCATAGAGCATACATTAGTTTGTTTCATAGCATATGAGGTTTTTCAAAAATAAATTTTAAGTTTTTTTTTTAAATATTCCTGGGGTTATTTGTCTACTATTTGTATTTTTCTCCCAATATAGAAGTCGATTTTCGATGGCTATACAGTATATTCTTAAAAGCTATTATTTAATAAGCTGACATATCTTAAATTTTATTTATCCAACACACTTAACTGCATTTAGAAGGAGATCTCAAATACAATAGACAGTATTTTGGTGAAATGTATGATTCGTGTTAAGATAACATCCACCTTAAATATCCTTAAATCATTGTCTTAAAGCCTAGGTTTATGTATTCTTACTATTTCTCTTCAACTATATATTCATGTCAATATTTTATCTCAAATATTATGTTTAGAGTATGGATGTCTATATTGTTCAGCTATCTCAATTATTATACTCTAACATTCCATGCTTGGAAAGTTGAAAAAGTTTTAAAGTTGCCAAGCCTTATTTTTGTTTGTTTGTTTTTAGTGTGGTTTTAAGACCTTTACCAGCAAGCCTGGATATCTTAAATAATAAGAGCTTGGCCCTGAATTTAACTGAGCTGATATTCAAAAGACAATTGACACAGCTGTCTAGGTCACAACTAACTCGTTTTCAAATCCGACTAGTTTGCCCTCTTACGACTTTTGAGATAACTGTTAAGAAAGATAATAATGTCTGTCATATTATAGCTAACTTAAGAAAATTTATAGAAATATTCTGTTTTTCAATTTCAAATTATATTCCCCACTCCCTGATGATTTTGGACAAAACCGAGCATAACATTTTTTTATCTGTCTCTGTGTGTCCTTCATAAACAGGTAGTCTTTGTGCTAGTACTAAGTTTCCAGGATGGCAGGCTTGTGAGTTTATTTGATAAAGCACTGCTCTATGAATTTTTATGGTACGCTTCGAGAGCATTGAATTTATGTTCTCCAGGGGCAAGTTTATTTTACCAAGAATAGTAGTAGCCTTCAGCTCTAAACACAGTTTACTACTGACACCTAAAAGGCCACATTACGTGTTGTGTTAGTTATTAAAACTGTTTTTTATTTGTTTTTGCAATAAACAATAACCCAAATTAGCCTTCTAAAAAGCTTGACAAGTCACTTGTGCCTGCTAATAGGCCACTCACTGATAGGGAGCAACTGGACTAGCATGTAATGACCATGCATTTGAAGCCTTCCATGGATTAACTAATACGTAATATTTTAAGAGGCTTTCCTATGCAAGAAACTGACTTGGATTGAGTGAGGCAACAAGGGCTGGGTCCAAGTAGTGCATGCTTGCAGAGTAGGGTGAAAGAGGCTTGTGTGCAGCACTGGGGTTGTTGCCGGGGAGAACTGCTGTGAGCTTGAACAGCACATCGCTGACCCAAAAAAAAAAAAAAGGACCTGGAATTGCCAGGCTCCGATAGAGACAGAGTTGCAAGGCTGGGCCTAGGCTAAGGAGGCAAAGAAAGACTCAGTCTGGCACTTATAAGTGGGGGTGAGTGTCTTTGTGGATTTCCCTTTGGGAGAGGGAGCCTGGATTCTCATTAACTTCTACCCTCTTCGCAATAAGTACTGTTGGAGCTTCCTAAGAGTCTTGACTCTTCTTTCAAACCCCACAGTGACCAGCACAGTGACTGAGAAATCTTTTTTTTTGGTAGACTAGAATGGATTTTTCTCCATTGCGCTGTTTCAGGCACAAAAGAAAGGTCTCATTAATCCTTGCAACTTGCATTGCTTATGATAAATTTAAACATTTCAGGTAGAATTTAAACTAGATAATAGAATGAGGTTTTGTTATAGTTAATCATTTTTTTCATTATTTATTTAGGTGTTGGAAATCAAACCCAGGCACCTTCACATACAAAGTAGTGTTCTGCTACAGTATCCACCCCAGGCCCTACTTTATTGTTTTTTGTGCTGTATGGTTTACTTTGAATGCTGGTAATTGAACCCATGGCCTTGCACGTGCTAAGCAAGTACTTTATCACTCTCCAGCTATTACCGTTTATATGTTTTATGTGTATGATTGTTTTGCCTGCACATATGCCTGTGTCCCACTTGTGTGCCTGGTACTTGTAGAGGCTGGAAGAGGGTGTTCGAACCCTTGGAACTGGCATTACAGATGGTTGTGAACCACTACGTGGATGCTGAGAATTGAACCTGGGTCCTCTGAAAGAACAGTCAGTGCTCTTAACTGCTGAGTCATCTCTGCAGCTCTGCTTTATTATTTTTAGAAAATAAGTTCACTGCTAGGTTTAACTACTTAAACAAAAATACTCAATCTGTAGACTTATCTGGAATTATAATATGGAGATAAAATGTATTGAAACAAATTATTTGACCCCTGGGAAGAGTTCAGATTGGCATGGACCTAGTGTGAGGAGTCCTCAGTTTGCAGTGGATAAAGACAAAGGTAATACGAGAGAAGTGGAGAAAAGGGGAATACCCTGTGTAGGAGTGTGTAGAAGTGGAGCGTACAGATCTCGGTCTTCTCTGCTTTCAGGCACAGGCTGTGTCGTTTCCGAGTCCTAGAATGTAAGAGTAGGTTGAAAGAATTCCCCCTGCTCCTTGGTAACATCTCAGGCTTCTAGAATCACTGACATTCTAAGGTTGCCTCTCACTGCTGTTACTTTCTGACTCTCGACTTGTAGAGAGAATCTAGCAAAGGGAGTAGAGATGGGTTATTCTTTCATCTTGTGTATTTAAGCAGTACATTCTCCTTTATAGTGAGGGCAATTGAGAAACATAGAGCTGTGAGACTCTGAGTGCCAGAATGAAGTTCTGGAAAGAACGCCTTAACCTTGACCCCACCCCTGTAGCTGTCATTCCACCACTAAAAGTGCTGTTGTCGTATGAAGGTCTGGAGTCCACTTTAAAGAGCCAGTGCAGTGTTCCAGGCAGAATTAACTGACCACGTCACTATCAGCAAAAAGAAAGGTTGCTTCCTTGATTTCTTGTTGACTGAAAACACAGGTAACATTCATGTGGAGTTGGAAAGAGAGAGTAGAAATTGTTTGGTGAATGCCTATAATCATTGCACTTAGGAGGAGGAAGAAGGGTATGGTTGGGAGGGGATAATTGCTCACATGTGGAATTGGATAAAGACTTAAAAGAGGAGAGATAAAAATAAACTAATGTGTGGCCTTGGCAGCAAAATATATGTGAGACCAACTATATGAAATAGCAGAGATAAGAAAAGATAAATAATTTACTCACCTTGCATACATTTTTTTCTTTTTAAGAATCAAGACATGTACCTAAGAGATGGCTCAGTGGGTAAAGGCACTTGCTGCCATCCTGAGATTGATTCCCAGGATTTACATGGTGGGGGGAAATAATGGACTCCTGAAGGTTGTCCTCTGAACACACACAGACACAGACACACACAGACACACACAGACACACACAGACACACACAGACACACACACACACACACACGCTAAATAAATGTGATAAAAATTTAAATCAAGACAGATTGCCGATGTTCCTCAAATTATTTTCAGCTCAAATGAAAGCAAGCAATTATTGAGCAATAACATTTTACCTAGGCAATGTCATCAAAGTTCAGAGCTGTGAGCTGGCAGTTAGATAATGTAATCAAGCATCATACTATCACCTCCTCGTTATGCCCTTCATTTCTTCCATGAGGTCACACTAGTTCCCTGCTGTCTTCGTGAGTTAGTTCTACCAGACCTTTAAAAGAGTGAAGGGGTTTTTCAATCACTTCAGTGGGAATATTCACTAAGAAGAAGAAATGATGTTTATATGCTTTCACAGATCCACTTCATACATATTGTTTTCTTCTCTTCTGGCTTAAAGTAGTTACAGCAACTCAATTAGAAGCTCTGTTAGAAACTGAAGCTTGATGGCCATTTCAAAATCAGTCTTATTAGCTCTTTGAATCAGCTAATTGGTGGAATTTAAGTTAAGAATGACCACCCTCACACTCAGTACTATGCATACTGCTTACTTGCCATTAGCGTTTTACACAACCTTTCCTTTTTATGAACCTAAAACTGAGAATCCCAAAGCCTCACTGTACTACATATTGTCCCTTTCTTGTAGTTGATAATTACCCAAATAACAAGCTTTTGATTGTGTGGAAAAGTATACCTATGAATATGAATTCTTTAATTGTTTTATATACTGGATAAGATTTATAAAAGAGAGAACAAACATGAATTATATTCACATAAATGGAATTGAAACTTCAAAAAATTATTTGCATATGTCAGAATAATTCAGAATTGGCAGTGGAAGATTGCTACATGTTTTCTTGAAGCATTTGGAATGACTTAGAAACATCCTGATTTTATTTAAAGGCAATATAATATTTTTAAAATTTTATCCTCAACAGTTTAAAATTCACTGGCTTTTAGGACTGCAGAAGTAATAGATGGGAAGTTTCTTGAAGGAAGGTACCAACAAGGTTTTATTCATCTCTCTGTTTCCAGAATATAGCACAATGATTAATAGGTGCTCAGTAATTTTTTTCTAAAAGGGTAAGAAGGGCTAAGGATGTAGCTCAGTTGATGGAGTGCTTGCCTAGCATATAGAATGTTCTAGATTCTATCCCCAGCAACACATAGAAAAACAAACAAAAACCAACCAACCAAACAAACAAATAACAAACAAAACCCAACTTGGAATCTTAGCACTCAGGAGGTAGATATCAGATCAGAGGTTTACCATATTCCTCGGTACTGCACAGTGAATTTGGGCCAGCCTGGATTTATTAAACTTTACTCTTGTCCATAGCTTATGTGAAGTGCTTTGCCATATTTCACTTCATTCATAGAATCCCTGGGAACTATCCTGTAAAACTCACCTTCATTGGCTTTTTAGATTACTTAGAAAAAGTACAACAGTGCTGTTGACGGTAATTTTCTGTCAAGGTAGGCCAACTGGTTGTCCATAGCTTCTATTGCTGTAGGCTAACTGGATCTCTTAGTCAAGGTCTCACTGGCTCTTTTTGTCTTTGAGTGGCGGTTAGAAATCTTGAGTCTCTGAGACTGGATTTTAAACTATCACAGAAAAGGATTTATCCCTGGAGGACTGGTCTATGTTAAGTAAATAAAGCAGTTCTCAATTCCAGTTTAATAAAGGTTGACAATGAGCCTTTCCTAGTGACTTTTAATGACAGCTTGTTTCGTTCTTTAAAATTCTGCGATTTGGTGACTGCATCCATGGGTGTGGCTCAATGCTAGAGGGGTTGTCTAGCATGCAAGGCCCTGTGGACAACTCACTATGATTTAAGAGCTGAAGAAATTTGTATTTACGTATCTCTGATGTCATTGTAATTTACTTCAGGCTGCTTAGAAAGCAGTTGAGCAATGTGTTGCACACTGTAACACTAGACCCCCATTTCTGAGGCTTTTGCCAGAGTGCTAGAGGATACAGGAAAAGCTGATAAAAGAATTTCATAAAAACATTTTTATACGAACCTATCCATGAGCCAGGCATGGTGGTATACATACACCTGTAATCCCAGCATTTGAGAGACTGCAGAAGGACTGCATGTTTGAAGCCAGCCTGGGCCACATAGTAAGATCCTATCTGAAAAGCATACTTGGAAGTGATGTAGATATTCAGCAATAGAGAAAATAGTTAACTTTTTTAGTTTATCTGTGATCCTGATCAGTAAAGATCAAAACAAACTGTAAGAATCTTCTAGTTAAATAAATATAAAGGCACTATAGAAGTTTTTGCTATTATACTCAAACTTTATTTCACACTTAGTTTTGTTTCACATATTGATTTTACCTGTGCTCTTTTTCTTTAATTTTCATGATTTATTTATTTGGGAAGGAAGAAAAGAATCTTTAAAATCCATCTTGTTTTTTCACAGCCTCATGTTTGCAGCCATACATAAGGTTCAATTTTGCAGATTTCTTATGGCCTGTGATCTTTTTGATCTTTAGTGTGTGTTGTCATCTAGAGCTTTGAAAATAGTTTTTAGAATTACTTTCTTTTAAAGTCCTTCTTTTAATTTTTGTTTTTTTTGTTTTTTGTTTTTTGTTTTTGTTTTTGTTTATGTTTTTTGGTCTTTTGAGACAGGGTTTCTCTGTTGTAACCCTGGCTGTCCCGGTACTTACTCTGTAGACCAGGTGGCCTCAAATTCACAGAGCTCTGCCTGCCTTTGCCTCCCAAATGCTGGGATTAAAAGTATGTGCCACCACTGCCCAGCTAATTTTTTTCTTTAAAAAGATTTGTATGTATGTGTTATGCTTTGTTTTTTCTATCTCTGTAAAACTGAAGGGCCTCATGAGAGAGTTATTTGTTTTTCTGACTCCTGGCAGAATGTTGAACATGTAATCAATCATAAATGCCACTGATGCAGAAGCCTACTAAGGTAAGCTTCCCTTATTAATGAGACCTTGATACAAAATGTGGTAGAAATACTGAAAAATAATGGACTGAAGGTAGCAAGGAGTAGGTTTCTCCAAATGCCTGTGAGCAGTACAAAAATAAAGAAACCAATAATAGTTTTAGGACTTCTGTTTTCATCTGGTGTGTTGTTCTAGAAATTCCAGAAGGGAAAATGAACTGATTTTGCCTTTGACCCAAGTTGTATATTGTTCTTGTCACTTTCTTTGGGAATATATATATATATATATATCACTAGTCTTATGGCTCAGAATATCCTTTTCATCTTAAAATGTTAAAAATCTTCTAGAATTTTTATATCAGTTATACAAAATATTTTCTTTTTATGCCTCCCAAATTCCTGCTGATTTAGTCCCTAATATCAGCCAATGTGAACTATATCTAACAAGACTTCAATTTATAGATCTTAAGATCTATTGGTAGAACAGATTCAATGTGGTAACACCTCAAATAGTAAACCCACCAAAGCTTCTCTGTGGATGGACAAAGTATGAGGCGTCAAATCCTGTGCCTTGAACATGCTAGGTAAACTGTTTACCACTGAGCCACTTCCTTTGCCCCCATACCCTAGGTAGAATGACTATTACCTAATCTAGTTGTAACTATTCTGCATTTCTTAACTCATAAACTGCCTTATTACCATTATGTTTGAGATTTAAAATGACAGAAAAAAATGTCTGATTGATCACTTAGAAATAAATTCTGAACATGAATGAGGTCAGTACACAAGGAAAATACATTTTGAAGGAATTTATGTGAAATCAAATGGAATTTATTCTTTCCTACAAATAGTGTTGTGGAATATTGAGGGAACCTCAATTATATTTGGCAAATGTTGCCAGTGTATTTCTTCTATCCCACAAACTCCACCATTACTGAATAACCACTGACTTTACAACCCGTGTATCTTTACATTGGAATCAAAATCTGAAAGCATGGCCACATGCATGGTGAGACTGCAGCTTGGGAGCCTAAAGATCACGATGTGCTGACTAAAAACCTGCATCTAGCACTGGGCTTTTTTTTTTTAAGACCCTGGTTCAGTCAGAGATGAGAAAAACAACAGTGATTAAACTATAGCATATTGGCATGACCAGCCATGTAACCTGTTCCATGTGTTGACTGTGCTTCTCAGAGTAGTCTCTGACCTAACAGATATGTATGGATGATTCACTTGGTCTTGATGTTAATATAAAGCTTTGAATATCAGCTTGTAAAGAAAAGATTTACCTTGACCTTGACCATCAGCTTTTGGATTCAGAGTATTCAAACTGCTCTTAATCTTTACCAAAATGAAGCATAAGTAGAAGACAGACTTACTATGAAATGTAATGATACAGTCTGTCTTCTGTATCACAAATTACATTAGGGGGTCATTTCTTCTCATTTTATGTTCCTGTCATGCATTATTAGAGTGTAGGAGTGTGTGCCATAGCTCTTGTCACTCTTTTTACCTATCTCCACACTGTGTACCTTCCCTAGTCCTGGTCTGCAGCAGGAGACACATGCATCCTGAATACTCTATATGTACTTTTCAACTTGAACTTTAAGAACAAGTACATGCTTTTTAAGTATAATTTAGATATAGCTCTTGATATTACTGCTCCCCAAATGTTTAGGGAAATCCAAAAATTGCTCTTTTTTAATGCTATTTCATATTCTGTGTAACATTTTTAGGACACATGGAATTAATGTTTCACTCTACTCGCTCTGATATTTAAGAGCAGGTAAAGTGAGACACGAAAAGGGGAAAGATGTTAATATAGACTTCAACATTCTGCATTCGCTCTTTTTGTTGTCCTGGTCAGAGAACAGGTTTTATAATGGCCTAGGGGCCTAAGCACTGTTTTTTTTTCCATTCCTGTTTGTAGACTTCCAATGGCAACTGTGTCAAATTCTGTTTAGTACTACAGCTAGGAAAGTTTATAATAATACGTGGCACAAATGCTGCTGAGACTTACTGTCCATGCATCATTTAAAACTGATTCTGTTTCACACCTTTTGTCAAGTTAAGTAAAACACCATCAACTTTTGACCTATCCACTTTATAATAGATAGTGATATTTTTTTTTTTCAAAACAGGGTTTCTCTGTGTAGCTCTAGCTGTCTTGGAACCCACTCTGTAGACCATGCTGGCCTCAAACTCAGAGATCTGCCTGCTTTTGCCTCGTGAGTGGGGAGATTATAGACTTGTGCCATCACATCCACTTTTAATAGATAGTAATTTGATTGTTCAGCTATTTCATATATGAACCACAAGTGCTATTGTCAGTTATTTAACAGTTAATCATTTCCAAGGAAGATCTGTATTTATGAATTTCAAAGTATCAGACTGAGAAACTAATTTACACATAAAAACAGACATAGACAAAAGAGAAGCCTCTTTAAAATAGTACCTTGTGACATCTCTGGACACTCAACTCTTCCTGATAGGCCTTCTTCTGTAGATGTGGAATGAAGGTAGGAGTCTGTTTGCAAAAGATTAAAGATGAATGCAGGAAACCTGCACTCTCTCCACCCTTGGACAACCTGCCATTTTCCTTCTGTTCTCATACCTGTGCAACTACTAGGGCAAAGAAACAGTGACTAGATACATACAGACCTCTTTCTTCATGAGAGAGAGCATCACAGGAAGGATACAGAGCCAAAGGGGGTATAAGATGCTTTCTCATTTGATTATCTAAACTTCAGTTTCACTTTGTACACACAAGGAATTAAACACCTGTTTGGTTGGTTCTTGACTCAAAGGAAGATACAGAGTACCTCAGCTAGGAGCCTTGAATTCACCTAAGTTCAAAAAGGTTACAATTGAAATGATTAACCAGCAACCCACAGCAACATGATCATACAGGGCTGAAAATCAAAGGAGGGATAGGGTAGCCAGGAAATGCCTGCAGAGAAGAGTTCAGAAGTTCAAGAATTTAGAGGATAGGTAGCCTTAAGAAAACCAATACAAAAAAAATGTACAGAAAAAAAAAACCAATAAAGGCACCAAATAAAGTAGGCAGACTAGTGGATGGTGTCACTGCTTAATGAACACAGGTTTCCTTTGGTGATGAGGATGCTTTGGAACTATATAGAAGAGACTTGGGACTGCCTTTTTTTTTTACTTTTTAATGTAGTACTGAGAATCAAACCCAGGCCCATGTGCATGCAAGGCAAGCAGCTGACTGCCAAGCCACATGGCCAGTTCCTGGCTACATGGATTTTCCAGTGTGCTAGACAGTGATACTGATCTGACTACTGCATATTGTGTACATGTATTGAAATATCATTCTGTACTGTACACTATGTACAATTATTATGTATCAATTGAAAACAAAATAGAAAAAATTTACTAGATACCTCCATATTATACTCTGAAATAGGTAATTTTGTTTCCTCAAAAATTAATGATCCTGGCTTAAAATAGTCAAAGAGAAAGAGAAAAAAATCCCAAGTATAAGAAAACCAAGACTGAATGGTGACTAAACACAGCCCTGGGGGACTACTCCACATGAACCAATTGCAGGTGGAGAATATAGGGATATAAGCAGTCATGGGGGTTGGAAATGTAGCGTTTTCAGACTGATGACAAATAGTCTGGAATGTAGATGGAGAAGTATGGGCTTTATTTTAGAACAGGGGACATTCCAGATCTTAAGTTGAGGATGATTTAGTCAGAAGATTAACCTGGCAGCTACGTGCAGAGAAAGCCATCAAGAAGCTGTTATAAAATCTGGACATAATGTGTGGAACACCTGTAAGAAAGGCCCACCTGAGTTGTGCTCTGTAGCAAAGGGATAGTCTACACGCTGATGCACACTGACATGGGGCAAAGGAAGAACAATTTTGAGGTGACATTGTCATAGAAGCATATGATTTGACCTTTCATGAAACTATCCACAGTTATATTACAGAGAAAATGCCCCTCGTTCTCAAATTAGATCCATACTGTCTTGAAGAATAAATTATTTTGGGGACTTGCCATAGATTTTAGGGTATTCTCCTGTGTATCACTTTATATATTGGACACAGAGGCTAAACAGTAAGCAAAACAGAGCTGGTCTTTCTTTATGGAATGGTCACACAGTTTTTATCAAAGGACAGCCAGACATTAAAAAGAGACATACTTCAGCTTAGTGAAGGAAAGAATTATAATAACTATATATATCCAGCAGTGGGAAAGGCTTCCACATGAGTAGAAAATGCTTTGTCATTAGAGCCCAAGTGAGTCTTTTCTAAGATGACTTCTCCTATTAGGGAGAAATGAACTAGGTGACATATAAGCTCCCACCTAAACCTGAGGTGCCAAGATTTTCTTTCTGTTAGTAAGCTGGTAGAAAACTCTTCCTTCATAATTAGCTACTTTGGAACATTAACATACGTTAAGTTTTTAGCTTTTTCATTAATACTTGTAAATAAGCTTATGTAAATGTACGTGCAAATTAGATTTTTAAATTATTCTACACTTAATTCCACAATTGTGTGTGTGTGTATGTGTGTGTGTGTGTTGCTGGGAATTGAAACCAGGTTCGCCTATATACTAAGCACATGCTACTGAGCCTCACACCCCCACACCCCGTAGTTCTCCAATTCTTTTTAAAGAAATTATTATTTTTCAATGCTTTCTCAGCCATTCACTTATTTCCAATTTTAATTATAGTAAGTTCCTCTTTCACGTGATGTTTCCCACAAGTAATGCAAATATCTGCAGCAGTGAGCTACGTAAATTTAAGTCAAGCTGCTGACCTCTAAGCCATTTGTTCTTGCTCCTATGATGTAATGTCATGGTTGAACAAGAACTGGTGTGACTACACACTTGGGAATATCTTTGGGGTGCCTTTTTTTCATTTTTAAGGATTAGTTCTTTGAGAATTTCATACAATGTGTTTTGATAACATCCACTCCTTTCGCTCCCCAGCTCTTCCTAGAACTACTTCTCCTTTTCTATCCATCCAACTTTGTGTCCTCTTTTTTTTTTTAAAGCCTATCAAGTCCAGTTTGTGTTGCCTATGTACTCTTGGATATGTGGCCTTCCACTGGAGTATGGTAGACCTACTAGGGACTACACTCTTTAAAGAAACTGACTCTTCCTCTCCCAGCAGCTACCAATTTCCAGTAGGTCCTTAACTAGGGGTGGAACTTGGTGCCTATCTCCCTTTTCCATGCTGGAGTGGGATGCTATTTTGATGTGTGTATTAGATAGCTTTTATTATTCAGCAAATTTGACTTAGTCATTATAAACATCAAATTGTTTCTGTCAAAATCTAGTAACTAGACTTACTACTGATTAGTTGCATTTCATAACATTATAACTTTTAGACTCTTACATATAAGGGTGGTAGCTTCAGTGTGTTTCCTGAGAAATGCTAGAATGTTTTAACCCAGATGAGGAACATTCTTTTCATGGGGATTGTTTTAGAGTTTATGATATCAGGTGAAGAAAACGGTTATCTGTAGAAGAAAAAATTCATTTCATTTCATCTCTAGTAAAATACCTTGTTAAAAGCTGACAACCTCTCACCACAGTGTATGATTAAAACAGATTATGCTTTTCACCAAAAATGTGTATAAAATTTTGACATGTGCCTAGAACATTACCTGATATACAGTAGGCACTCAAATACTTATTGAACATTGTTCAGTTATTGAAGTAGTGGTAGATCAGACATCTCAAGTGAAATTTTTCTGTTTGAATAAGCATAGTAGTCAGGAGAATTTAAGTTTTGAGAAAAGCTAAGACACTTCCCTTAAGGTAACATTTAGATGTAATTACCAATTTGAAAATTAGATTAGTTTCAGTGGCATCTTAATTTCCATGCAATATTTAAAATGCCAATGATACCTAACTCTGTTGGTTAAATCCAAAGTGAACAGCTGAACATGTACATGCACATTATTGCTGCTGAATGGCTGGAATGTCAGAACCTGTCCTCTCTTTCTGTCACCTTCTCTCCTGCCCTTTTTCCTTCCCTCCTTTTCTCCCTTTTTTCCTTCCCATATCTCTCTCCCTTTCTCCCCCACTCCCATCTCTCCCTCATTCCTGCTCTTTCCCTCTCACTTCTTACAGTAACTCTGGTTATTAGTCCCTCTTCTCTGCCCTATTTTTTCATCCCTGATGCTTTTTATTTCTCTCTTCTGGGGTTTTACAACTACTTCTTCTGAAGATTCTTCCTTTTTATCTCTGTTTCTTGATGCCTATTCTTATCTTTTCCTTTGGTCAAGACTTTGACTACAATGTGAAACTAATGTGTGTTTTTAATCTACTAATCCAGAAGGTCAAAAACAGGAATGCCTTTATCCTGAAATTTTTGCTGCTCTTTCTGACAGAATATGGTTTCCATTGATTGTTTTCCAAATGGATTCTTAAAGTATCGAAACACTAATTCTCTAACAATCAAGGTCAATAGGCCTTGACTGGTAAATACTTGTAAAGCACAGTAGCGTGTTGAGGTAACTCCTGATTGTCTCTAATAACTTTCATTTCTATCCTCTTTTTCCAAACAGCACAGAGAGCAGATAATCCTTGAGCCACTGGCTTTTGGTTGTGTCCTCCCTCACATGTGCAGTTACACAAGAGAGTCTGTCATGTTTATTCTGTAACTCCTTGTCTAGAACGCCAATAATAAATAGCAGATGCTCAGCAGATGACTGTTGCTTTAGTATTTCACACCCACAATCTGAATCTGCTTCCCAGTACTTAATAGCTTTCATAACTTTCTTGTGTAAAATTACTCATTAGAGAAACTTAGTTGTAAATTATTTATCAATGGAAGTGTGTGATTTCCTGCTTAGAGTATGTTTTTTTTTTGTTGTTGTTTGTTTTTTTTTTTTGTTTTAACCATCCATTGTCTTGCTTAGCTTATCACACAGTTTAAATCCTTAGCCAAACTTCACTTAAGCATCTTGCTGAAGGACTGTTTCTTAATTAACTCAAGCACCAAAAATTATTAGAGCTAATTATTGAGAGTTATCATGTTATCATTAATATTTGTTGGTCAGTCACTCTTTTCAGGCCCTATTTAAAGCATATTGATTCACTATCTTATTTTATTCTTCCAATAGTCATACATTGTATACAATGGTAAACTCTATACTGGGATGTGATGTGGCTCACTTGATAGAATACGTGTCTAGCATGGGTAACACCATGGGTTCCGTCCCCAGAACTGCGGAAACTAGGGATGGTGGCACATGTATGTATCTCAGTCCTTGGGAAAATGAGAAATTCAAGGTCATTCTTGGCTACATAGTGAATTTAATGTTAGTCTGACCTTTAGGAGACCCTGTCTCAAAAGCAGATGGGTGCCGGTTGTACATTTCATATATTACTCAGGTCAGCGAAGAAATAGGAACAGAGACCAACTAAGCTGCCAAATGACAAAACTAGGATTTGAATCCAAGCAGTATTTTTTGAATGTTTATTTATGATTATTGTGAGTATGTATAATATGTAAATTTGGGCATACACATGCCACTGTAGGAGTGTGGAGGTCAGAGGATGGCTTGTGGAGTTGGCTCTCTTTCTTCTTTTACATGGGCTCCAAAGACTGAATAAGTCATCAAATGCTTTCTCTGCTGAGCTATCTCCTGAAAATGCATTAAAAATATTTTCAATGTGTAATTGGATAAATCTAGGGATACAAAATCCTCAGATATGGAGGAATGGCTACATTTAGTTTGGAATAAAAATTACTAATTTGAGCATGTTTGCATACTCCCTACCTTTCTCTTACACACTGTGATGGACATTGTATGATGGAACAAGACCACTTTCCCTACCTTTAAAAAAAGATACTTTTTCAGCTTGCCTATCACATATGAACTCTTAGGTTCAATTTCCACAGAGGTGTGGGTATATACATGTGAACACACACACACACACACACACACACACACACACACACACACACACACACAATCTTCCTCTGTCAGTCTCTAGACTTTTGTGATAAAGTACCATTAGAAAGGTGCTGATCAAGAGGTGCTGGTGAAACTGCAAGTTGAAGTGTTAAGTCAAAATGCAAGGAAGAAGAAAATGGAGAGAGCTTGTGTTTACTAAGCTGGGAGTAGAGAAAGCAGTTAAGTAGCAGGGATTTAGGAGGAGACTACAGAGAATGTGAAAAGAATTGAAGCAAAGGGCATGAAAGGGCTACTTGTGGATATGAACTGAAACCTATTCATTGGATTTTTCAAAGACCCAGGTAAAAACTTGGGATTGCCTTGAATGTTTTGAAGAATGAAAAATATTTCAATTTCAGTTTCACTTACTGCCTCAGTTTCCCCATGCTCCCCAAGATGAGTTCTACCCTCCAGCCCATATTTCATAATTGTGCTTTGATATTTCGGGGGGATAAGATAGGTTCCCTTGCCTTACACTGAGTTTGAGATGCTGGGAACACCTCAGCAAGAGATGGGTGTCCCAGAGGTAGCTGTGGAAAGATTTAGAACTCTTTCTTATTTAGATTGGTTTGGGTTTTATGTTTTTTTGTTTTTGAAGTGAGATCTTGCTATGTAGCTTAGGCCAGCCTAGAACTCGTTGTCCTGACTCAGCTAGAAGTGTATCACTTCTAGCTCTTACTCTGCTGGAGATTTGAAATCTCACTGTGTCTGTGTGGTAGACCTGCCTCAGAGACATCTTTTGGGAAACATGAAATCCATGTCTAACACCACAGAAACCAGAGAATTTTCTCCATGTCAGGAGAGCTAGCTAATAAAGCATTTTCTAGCTTAATTGGAAAACAGAGTAGAGATCAAGAAGTCTAATGGGTTAACAATGACACACTCTGTAACTAGTTTCGGTAAAAAGATGTGTTTCATCACCCCAGTGCAATGTATGAAGGAACAGAAAAAACGGCAAATGATGGATCCAGTTTTGGGGCAAAGTTGAGAATAATGAAGCTAAATGAGTTGCTGTTGATGATGTTGTTTTTTAATTGTGAGGCTTACAGGGCATTTACAGCTTAATGTCTTTTATAAATCTCCAAAACACACTACTCACATATTTATTTTCTAGTGAAACCTTCACTGTTAGAAAAGGAACTGGTTATTTATAGACTACACCTCAGGAAATGCCACTGTCATATTTCACAATTAAGACCATATTAGTTTTGAGTGTGAGACAAATTCAATGAGCTTGTTACATTATTTTATGTGTTTGTGTATGTATATGTCTGTGGCATGTGCACATGGTGAAGGTCAGAGGGCAACTTGTGGAAGTTGGTTCTCTCCTTCCACCATGAGGGTTCTGGCAGTTGAACAAAGGCCATCAGAAAGCTCCCTTACCCACTCAGCCATTTCAATAGCCCTTTTTTGATGTTTTCTTTTTGGGGTGAGGGAAAAGGATCAAATTTTTGTATGATATTATGATACTTAAAAAAATTAATTCGGTCAGTGTAAAAGTTTTTATTCATAGTTCATATAAGACATATCTTTCACCAACATTTGAAAAGAATGCCTATACAATTACCTTTTGGGAGAGGTTTTTGTTTTGTTTTGTTTGTTTTGTTTTTTTCAGCAGTGATGGAGTTTGAATCCAGGGTCTTGTGGGTGGTAGGCATCTGGTCTACCACTGAGTTATACCTGCAACCCTTTGGGGATATAAATCCTGGATAAGTTTTCAATGATTTCCTTTTTTCCCTTCTGTTTCTTGGGTGAATTTTCACTGTTTATTCCATTTCAGGAAAATTAATCTGAGTAAATTGCCCTTGGCCTACATTACTATCTACTGTGATCCTAGTGGAAAGTCCTATTTCAAGAATTCCTATATGGAGTTGGCCACCCAACGAACATAAACATAGAATTAGAAGGAGCTAGATACACTGTCCTCAGAATGTCTCTGACAAGGCACATCCTGTATCTGTACACTATGCCTTGACACAAAGCAGTCTGAGTTCATCCAGAGAGTGAGATAGGGTATGAGTGAAAGTTGGAATACTACCTACTCCACAGACAGTAGGAACTGTCCTTGTTTTCTGTTTGATGTAACTTTTCTTTTGTTGTTTTGTTTTTGTTTTTGTTTTTCAAGACAGGGTTTCTCTGTTATAATTCTGACTGTCCTGGAACTCACTCTGTAAACTAGGCTGGCCTTGAACTCACAGAGATCCACCTACCTCTGCCTCCAGAGTGCTGGGATTAAAGGCATAAGCCACCACCGCCCAGCTTTGATGTAATTCTTGGGGTCACAAGTCTTAAAAAGATAGAGCTTTCCATATTTTTGTGTATTTTTTTAAAAGAGAGAAAGAACATGGAATTGGATGGGGGAAGGATCTGGGAAGATATAGAGGATGGGAGTGAATATGTTCAATATATATGTAAACATTTAAAAATAATAAATAAAATTACTTTCTTTTTGACTAATTTTCAATGAAGTCACATGTATCTAAGGAAGAATAGGAACAAGTATCAAGGAAATTAGTATTGCTTAATCTTAACCTAGAATCTTTAAATTTTTTGAGTTAGTGATTTTATTAATAATTTCTTATTGATATATTTCTTTTGTTTTCATTTTTCTAAATCTTTTTTATCTCACCTTATATGCTTTACTTAAAAGTCAGGGTAGTGATCTCTTACAGATAAAGCAGTTTCCTATGTGTTAAACATGCTACATATAAAAAGCAGTTTGCGTGTGGATGCTACCTTCACTGTTAACTAGCAAATTAGAGCATCTATGGAAATCATTATGATGGAAGTCAGAAGTTACAGCCAAAAAACAAAGCATACAGGCAGAAAGTGCTGACAAATTAGATCTTCCTGCAGAAGACTGTCCCATTCTGAGATGAGAACTGCAGTTTACTATTGATACTGAGATGACATTAAGACTCTCCCATCTCCAAGTAACAGTACTGCACAGTTCTGGGGAACACCAATAAGCAAAGCTTGTTGAACTACAGGCTGTAGTTCATGTTCTTTCATGTTATAAATAATAGAATGGGAAAACTGTCTGTCTTCATGATATAACGTTTTTATACCATGCATCATGTAACTGAACAGTTTCTGTCAGTTCTAAGAACTCAGAAGAGCAAGTGCTGGAGTTTTGTGTGTATCAGACTGTTCAGAATGTTGGGTCTGCATGCTGGGGCTCTCCCGCCCTCCTGATAAGGATTTTGGCACCAGATACTGTTTTGTCTTTACAGAATGTCCTATTCTGGGCATCCTGAGCCCTTTTAAGAGACAAGGATGTGAATCATTATTTAGACAGTCTGCTCCCTGGACCTTCCTCTGAAAAGTCGGCTTAGTGTGGTGTGTGCATCTCCAAGGCCCAAGCAGTCTGGGCTCTCTACTGTGACCTGAGACTTTCCAACTATGTAGCTTCCAGACGAAATCAAATTTCAGTAAATATCGACTTCGCAATGTAGAACTCTTATCAAACTTGTATCACCCTAACCCCAGAATTGGATATGGACAGCAGGTCTCCTATACCCTGCTATACCCAGAACCCTCAGCTCCCTATCTTTTGAGGTTGCTAATCCCTCCAGAGATCTAGTTTTCCCTAAGTCTGAATGGTGCTATAGTTATTATTAATTTGATGTATAAAATGGGTACAATAAAGAAGTTTGCATCATGTCAGTGAACCTACTGGTAAAGCAAGAGAAGTGAATCAAATACCCATCTGTCTCTTTTATGCAACCATTCTGAGAAGACTTTTTTGGCCCTGCATGATGCTTGATGGTCATTTGATGGTGTGTTGGTTACTTCTAGAGAATATAAAGTTTTACATGCTCAGGGAAAGCAAATACTGGGGATGACCCTCAATGTGGCAGCCTGGGTTGTATGAGAATTTTGAGTACCAATGAATTTTGAAAATATTATTTCTTTTTAATTATTTAGATTTGAAAGAAGCTGACTGATCTGCTGATATCCAAGAAGGACATTTTTTTAAACAAGGACCACCTTTTACTGGTATGTACATCAGAGTTTGTTATATTAAATTTGTATTTTAAAAGCTTCTTTTACTGCCTCAGTACTTTCTCCTACATAATTTGCCAGTTAGTTTTATAATAACATACTTGTATAAGACAAAACAAAGATAGGAAAATGGCCTAGAAGTTGGGCTACAACACAAATCCTTCAAAATAGCCCTCTAACCTCTTATTTTTTATATCCATGTAATGACTCCAAATGCATTATTTTACATTTTTATACTTATGATTAAATTTAGATAAATATATCTTGTCTGGCCCTCATAGGCCATCAACCCTAATCTCTAGTCAGATAGAAGTAGGCTTATATATACAAACATGTTCTTTTGAAGGAGAATTTCTAACTTCAACTTGTACCTACATGAAAGTACTTCCTCCTTAGAACTGAATAGCTAGAGTATGGCTTCAGGGCCTGTGGATAAAGTTCTGAGATCCATCATCTCTTCGGGACCTGTTCCTAGGATGCTAAGACAGTTCTTAGTCCCCAAGTGTGCAGTTTTGCCTAGAGACATAAGTCACTCTGAAGGCTTATGTAGTTTTAGGACTATTGATTATAGTCAGCAAGGAAAGTCACAGGATGGCCCATTTTTCTGAAACCTTCAAATGTACTGAAAAGAGAACAGTCAGATAAATACGTTCACAAATTAACTCAGACTGTGTGTGCATGCGTCAGTGCATATGTGCATGAGAACACCTACATTAGAGCTTCCTCAGTAGCAAACCAAACTGTGGTGTCCAAAAGCCATTTTCTCTCAAAAGAAACTGGAGCTCTTTATAGAAGAGGTTGATTCCAAAGCTGAGGCAAAAACAGTCCAGCATAAGCCTGGAGGCTCGTGTGGCATCAGAAGCCAGAGTGTGCTCCAAAAGAGTCAGGGGAAGAGGGGGAAGCCCAGCAGCCAAAGCTGAGACAATTTGAGCAATAAAACCACTAACTGTGGGACTGTATTATAGCTTCCCAAGTAAAATATATGCAAGAGTTCTGACTGATGTAAATAATTATAGAGTAAATGAATAAATGGAGGTGGAGAGAATGGTGACTCTTCTTTACAGAAGAACTTAATAAGGAAAGAGGGCAATAGAAAGTTGTTGTCAGAGAGCCGTAGCAACCGTTGCTGGACCCACCAATGAGCGCTGACTTTAGTGGGTGGATAAGAATGTAAGGAGAAACAGGATATTTGCACTGCCTCTAAGTATTTCCCCAATGTGTGTTAATGACAAACGGGAACGAAGAGACTTACAGTGCAGAGTCCTGGCAGACACCAACCATAGCCAAGCAGCCAAGGTCAGTATCAACAGTAGTAAGACAAAGTGAGCTGTCTGCCCTGTGCGGTGTCCTGAGAGGGTCACAGGACATGTTTGGTATTCTTCCTAAAACTCCATAACTTCAGCTGAATCATGAGAAAGCATTAGACAAACCCTGAATAGAGATGGCTTAAAAAGATCTGAGCAACATGCTTCAGCAGTGTTAGAGGCATAAGACGAGCCAAGACGAGAACTATCACGTGTCTTAAGGAAGGCAAGGAGACATGGCAAATTGAATGTGGTGGATCCTTGAGCTGAAGAGGGACTAACACTAGTAGGAAAACTGGAGAAATCCAAATAAAGAAGTGAATATTATTAGTTTATTATTTTTGATAATTGTGCTAGGGTTTGAACATTTAACTGTGGGTGAGGATCCACAAGATCAAGATCTGTTGTCTTTTTATCTCTGGTACATTCCCCTTTCCCTAGCATGGCTTGTTATTTATGAGGCTAAACCCAGATATAGGCAAGTTAAACAGGCTTTCTCCCACTGAGCTGTCCCTCCTACCTTTTTACTCTCTTTCTATGCATTCCCACTCCTTTCTCTACAAAACTGTCTCTGTTCAATCAACTTCAGATAGTAGCCAGTTACTTGCAGACTTTTAGAAAATGGTGATAAAACTCCACAGTGTGTACAGGACAGCTGAGAGCTAGAACATCTGCCTGCCGAGTATGTGTGTTACCCAACACCCATGGCTGGAGGTAGAGGGAAAGAGATCCCAATTCACAAATCTGCAGCTCCTTGGGAACTAAGTAGCAAATTGTTTAATCCATCTGGGGACAGGATAGGATTCTAATGTTCAAACAAGAACCATGCAAGTTTTTTTTTTTTTTGTTTTTGTTTTGTTTTTATATCTCCTCCATAAGCTCTTGGCCCCTAATCTTTATTACCCTGAATATTATATTTGAACAGCAAGATGGGGAAACACTACTTGTTATTGGTCAGAATCTCAAGGAACTCAGTGAGGACAAGTAACACTAAGAGAGCTTAGATGCTTAGAGGAAATCAGTAACAACATTAAGCTTGCTTTGACGTTTTATTTAATCTTAGAAAAGCCTAAAGTGATTTAAAACAGAAAGACCAAACCCTTCAAAACTGGGGTAAATATGCACTTTGGCATCCGAAGGAGTGGTCTAAACTCATTTATTTGACATGAAAATTAAATGTTAGGCATTTGGAATTTGACCCTGAATTTTTTTTTTTAACTCCTTGCATGTTTAACCAATTTGGCAAACTATATGTTAGCAAGTTTAAGTGAAAGGAAGAAGAGCAAAAGGTGTACCTAAAGCAGTTAGATTGTAGAACGTAGAGTGAGGACTCCGAGGCTGGAGGCCAGGAGGGAGGCATGAATGTGGAATGAACAATTTCTGTTCTGCAAACTGAAAAAGTGCTGGTGATACCTACTCACCACTGTGAATGTACTTAACACCGCAGAGCACACATCTCAAAGTGACTTAAAATAAGAAAAAATATAGTTAAGTGGCAATTTTATGTATGCATTACAGTAGTAGGAAAATTATAGATGTCTTCAATAGCTACATTCCATTTCCTTTCTGTGGCCTTTACCCACGGGAAGGTTTTGTTTTAACACCTACGGATGATTTTCTGAACAGAATTTGCCAACTGGCAGTTTAAATGGCCCCTGTGCCATAAATTGTGAAGTTCAAAGAAAAACTCAATGAAGTTGCTTGTGGGTTAATTTACAACTAAGGCGGATGAATCTATATAAAGAAGAAAAGCCTCCGTAAGAAATATGTTTTAACTGATGGTAAGAGAGAAAAGAGTATAGATAAAAGATACCTGAACTTGCTTGGTCCCAGTGATTTTATGACAGAGGAATTCAACTATATTTATACCGGATGGAACGAACACAATTTTGTAAATTGCTAATAGGATACAAAGATCTTTATCGGTTTCTGTCTGTGACGTAAGTAGTGTTGGGTCCTGTCCTCTGTACACAGCTCTGCCTAGCTGACCTGCTGTGCCTAAATTCAGAGCTTCAGGACTGAAATACAGATCACACATGACATTGAAACCTTTATGGGTGGGCAGTTGGTATGTTTACAGCAATATGTGAAGCTAGAATAAGTTACTTTGAATTTTACCCAATGGGTTTGCTTTGGTTTACCTTTTTTTTTTTTTCTTAATTTGATTGTGCTGGGGATTATTAGACCCAGGGCTTTCCAGATTCTTAAATATACATTTCACCACAGAGCTGGTCAAGTCTTACAGTCATTTCTTTTCTTTTTTCATGTGTGTATGTGTGTGTACTTTAGGACTTGCTTTTATTAACTTTAATTATACATAGGTGTGCATGTGCTTGTGCATGTGCATGTGCATGTGCATGTGGAAGCCAGGGATGTTGGATCCTCTGCAGCTGGAGTGACAGACAGTAGTTGTGAGCTGCTTGATGTGGGTGCTGGGAACTGAACTCAGGTATTCTGGAAGAGCAGCAAATACTCATAACCATTACATCATATGTCCAGCCCTGTTGTGATTTTGTGAGACAGGATTTCATATACTCTAGACTGAGCTGGAACTCACTATTTAGCTTAGGATGTCTTCACACTTGTAGTAATCTTCTTGCCTCACCTCCAAAGTGCTGAGATTTCAGGTCTGTATACCATTCCTTGTCCTCCCTTTGCCTGTCTGTTTTTCTGTCTATCTATCTATCTATCTGTCTATCTGTCTGTTTATTTAATATGTATCTCCCTATCTCTACCTTTCTCTCTCTTATGAGGTTCACTACAAGGTAATCACATCCAGTGAAAACCTTTGTCTCTTTTATTACTTCATTCTAAAACACTATTGTTCTTAAAAAGTTGTGAGAATATGTTTAAAATAAAAGTATCAAATCACACAAAAGCTTTTCTCCCATAGTTTTTCTAGTTCTTGTTAACAAGTATACATTTTCCTACTCACATTCCACTTGGCTCAGCTTACGTTGCTGCTAGAGCATTTACATTTTCTCTAGTTTCTGCCTGATTTTCAGATATGTTGTTATGGCAACAAGACTCCATCATAGTGACTGTAGTGATGTCACTAAATTTACTAAGCCAGGCTTTAGTTGTTTTTTTTTTCCTTAAAAAAAATGAAAAAAGAAAAGAAAAAGCAGAGTTGGGATATAGCTGAAGTGGAGTGGCAGAGTGCTTCCTAGTATGTACAAGCACTTGGGCCCCATCCCTAGCAGTCAGACAAACAAACCATACCAACCAATAAAGCCAACAATCTACCTTTATAGCAAAGATTATTTCCTGCAGGATGTTTCTTGAGACATGAAAATCTAAATACAATTTAAATTTTACTACTACATGTGCTGGTGACTAAATCTGTATACTGCTGACTAAGAAGAAGGAATAACAGCTTCTGAAAATGTAGATCTAACAAAGTAGATCACAGCCCAACTTTGAAATTATATTTATTTAGTGAAGCATGATAATACAGGCCTGTAATTCTAGCACTCAAAGAGCTGAGATAGTAAAATCTCAAGTTTAAGGCCAACTTGAGCTACATAGGGAGATCATGTCTCAAAAAATATTTTTTTTATCAATTGAAAAATTATTATTGGGTTGGAGAGATTGCTCAGTGGTTAAGAGCTCAATTCCCAGCAACCATATGGTGCCTCACATAGTCTGTACTCCAGTTCCAGAGGATCAATGCCCTCTTCTGGCCTCCTTGGGCACCAGGCACACACAGTGCACGTACATATCTGCAGACAAAACACTCATACAAATAAAATAAAAATAAATCTTTAAAAATACTATTAACTATTTTAAGGGGATAAGAGTCCTGGTGCCTTGAAAAAAATCAACTATTTAAAATTTGTGATTTAAATATTTGGAAGAATAATTTTAAGGTAAAGAAAACATAAGAGGGAATTTTAAGATAAAAATATTTATAGTTAAAATGTATTAAAAATGAACAGGAAAAATATTAGATTATGGATGAGATTCATTTTTATTGCTAACTCTTTTGGGGGTTAAGTCTCTTCATTATCCTCTGTCCCCAGTTTTATTTGTCTTTAAGGATTAAAAATGAGTGTGTATGTGTGTGTATGCCTGCAAGCACCTGTTCTTTGGTTCCTGCCAATCATTTGTATATTACAAATAATGAATATAAATCACACACAATGATAAGAGCTACTGTTGTTCTATGGGGCAAAGGGGAAGCAGCTGTGATTTCTTTCATTTTATTTTAGTTTTTTTTCCCCATTAAGCTTATAAACTCCTTGTTCTCCAGATTCTATGATCTGAAAATATTTAAATTATTTGATGTTTTTAACTTTTTATACTCCCAGTAGGCAGGACATAGGAAATTAAGTGACGTAAACATCTTTAATAATCTTTAAAAGTCACAAGACTTAGTGGCCAGGACAAGAAACAATCAGGAATAAATTGCGGGGAAATACCATAATGGCACGAGTTTTGTTTTCTTTTGTTAGCAAGCCTCATGCCTTTTCCTTTCAAATTCAAGAACACGTAGCATGGTCTCCTTTTAGGATTTCATTTTCATCTGCCTCACAGAAATATATATTTCCCTGAGTTTACTCACTATAATTTGTGATTGCTTTTTCTTATCTGCGAAGGAAGTACAGCAGTTCCCACTGGGGAAATACCATGTTAACTCAATCCTAAAATAAGAAATCTAAGGGAAAGGTCACATCCTAATAACTTGTGCAAATCTAAATTCCCATGGAGCTTTGAAATCATTTTGTAGGAGTCAAGTATTAACAATGTGTTATTGAATTTCTTCCAGAAAGTGTCGTAAAACCAAAGCACTTCTGCATCCAGAAGTGACCACTGAAATTTAAATGCAATTGACAAGATCTAGTTTTGTTAGTTTTCTACAATAAATAGTCAGAGAAATTTAGCATAACTGATAAGCCTCAAATTCCATTTTTGTTACTTTCCCTGGAACTATAAGGAATTTCACTGGGAAGTAGTGTAATTAATGTAGTGAGAATGGCCTTTCCCACTACCGTGGATACACCTCATACTCAGCTTTTTCTAGCTGACCTCTAGGACCTACCATACTAATTCCAGAAAAATGCACTGCCTGGGGAGTCAACAACTGCGATCTCCTCAGTAAACTGGTTCCTTCTCAAAGACTTCAGACCTCAGTTTCTTTATCTGTCAAGTAGGAAGAATCAAGTAAGACAAATTTATAAAAAGCTTAGAAACTGTTACAGGGTTGTTCTTAAAGTGTTATCATAATCATGACTTCCACTTTTTTCCTCAAAAGAAAAACAGAGAAGTGAGTCAACTCACTCTATCCTGTTCACGTCCATAGTCTCCTACAAACCCCAGTCTGACTCTATTTACCACCAAGTCCAAGTCATTCCTGAAAAGGGTGGAATTTTCATGGAAGCCAACACATTATACCAAGTACAGAGAGACATGTTTACAAGGACTGATTTCTAGAACAAACCAATTTTTTTCAGAAGATATATTGTTAGAAAAATGTCTTAGAAATGTCTTTATTGTTTTAGAGGAATGTGCATTTACTCCTGAGTATCTCCCTAATTATTACAATTAAAGCAAAGCACAGTGTGTGCCCTTTGTCTCTTTTTAGTTTTGTGGGTTTTTCTTTTGACATACTGTTATCTATTTATTTCATGATAATAGTGAGCTTCCAGTAATTAAGGGTTTTTAGGGATATCTGGGTATCTTACCTCCTGGGACTCAATCTATGGCAAGACCTAGCTGTTCGTTAAGATTATTTACATATATCTTCATTTGTTTTTCCAACCTCAGACCTCATAGTAACGTAATACCAGACAATAAAAAAAACACACAATTTACCTAGAAACTTGGGGTTCAATGGTAGAGTCCATGTTTAGCATACACAAGGTCCAGTCCCTAAAGACCAAAAGCAAAATAAAACTAACCCCCAAAAACCAACTTATTTTCTTAACTGTTTAATCTATATGATGAGTTCAAAGAATTCCTGAAGCTTTTCAGTATCTCTTTAATAATCTTCACACAGAAAAATAATAAATTTATTCTTCATGTTAATTATTGTACACCATCATGAAAAGCATGGAGGTGTAGGAGGCCTGTCTTGGCACCCTACTGCATATTAACAGAATAGGCTGCCTTGTGCTCACAGAGGCAACCACTGTTTTACAAACCTGAGTCCCTGCTCCTGACAAGCCCTCAGCCCCTGCGGATTCACATCTTACTAAAGAACAACTGGCCTGGGAGAGTGACAGCTAGCATGCACTAAAATAACGTGACTTTCTCCCTAAGTCAAGATGTGTGGGGGTTTGCAATCATCTTGCCAAGGCATATTCTTATTATGTAAAGTCACTGTTTTATCTACCAGACTTTGGAACAAAAGCAATAGCAACAGTGAATAAGCACTTCAGAATATGTATTTTCATATATTTCTGTTCCTAAGTGCCAAATGCTACTGGAGAGGCAGGATCTTTCTTACTTTTCACCCAATTGATTGCAAATGTATCCCCAAATGAACAGTCATCATCTATTTCATATTCACTGCAGAGCTGCCTTTTGTGCCTCTCTAAAAATCTAATGTGATATTCTGCCCCCACTGAAGAGAGTGTTACAGACTTTGTGATCAACTTCTTCCTCTACTGTAGTGTGCTTACCTCTAATGGTTCTGACACCAGACTTTTCAACAGCATCACGTTTACTTTACTGGTCTGGACTAATTATTTCCAGTTATTGTGGAAGTAAGAGTTAGTTTTTCTGTAGCTCACTTCTTAAGAACCCAGGATATCTAGTGCTTAACAAAATTCCTAGTAAAATATTGGAGCTATAAAATTATAATGCAATTGAAATTAAATTATTCAAACATTTTTGTTTCTAATAAATAAGCATAGTATGATTAGCAGTCTTCACTGAGAATTGTGTGTGTGTTAGGAGGATGAATATCAAAGTCAGATGTCACCCTCAGGTGTCCTTGTTCAGGAATCATTCACCTTGGTTTTATTGTTAATTTTTATTTGTTATTATTATGACTATATGCATGATGAGGAGGTGCATGGAGATCAGAGGACAATTTTGTGTAGTTGGTTCTCTCCTTCTCCCTCTATGTGGTTCTGAAGCTTAGACAGGTCACCAAGCTTGTGGGGCAAGTGCCCTTAATCACTGAGTCTTCTCACCACTGGCACCATGTTTTTGAGACAGGATCTTTCATTGGCCTGGAACTCACTGAATAGGATACACTGGCCAGTGAGCCCCAGGGATCCTCCTGTGTCTGCCTCTCCTGTGCTGGAATTACAGTATGCACCACCACACTTTGCCTTTTGATGATGGTGCTGGGAGTCCAAACTCAGGTCTTCGTGGTTAACATGGCAAACATTTTACCAACTGAACTATCTTCCCAGCCCTTAGAATTTATTTTTAAATTTACCAACCTGAGATACAAACCATGCTACAGAGCTGTATTATTTTTTTAATTCTGTAATTGATTATCTCTAATTTGAAAAACTGAGAGCTAGCATGACACAAATAGAAAATTCCATAACTAACCTCATGTGACAGGTTGCTGTCAAAATATTGTATAAAATTGTTTCAGGCTGTGAATCTAAGGGATACAAGGAACATAAATGAACCTTGTATATAGTCTTGAATCTTTCATCTAAAATATCTCAGCGTATAAATGCAAAAATACAAAATCCAAGACACCCCTGTTGGATAAGAGACATTTATCCTATATTTAGTCTGTGGTTATTTTATCATATTTTTAGATAGGATCTCACTGTGTAGTCCTGACTGACTTTGAACTCTCTATATAGAGCAGGATGGTCTCAAACTCCTAGAAATCCAATTGCCTCTGCCTCTTAAATGCTGGGATTAAAGGGGTGTGCTACCACACCTGGCCCGACAATCTCCAGTTTTAAACTCTTTGTGAAATTTTATTGATACAAACATATAGGTACTTTACCAGAGCCTTTAGATCTCTATAATTAGGGGGTAAGGAACAGTCAATTTACAGATAAGTTATGGACTTTCAGCTTTCTATAGCAGTTGAAGCAGGGTTTATAAGGCTAGGGCCAGAAGTGTTGTTGCTAGTAAGATTTTTGTTGTTGTTATTGTGCCTATTTGTATTATTAATAAAGCTCCTGAACTCCTTTTACATATCCAGCCCTGTGCTAGACAGAACGGCATCATGCTGGATTCCTTGCTCACAGTTTTGTTTCAGGACAGTCCTAGAAAGGGAGAGAATTGAGCAATAGAGCTAGCTGTGCAGTGTGTAGTTGAGGAACAGTGTGGTAAAGATCCATAGGAGAAAGCATATATACAAAGCCAAAGCACTCAGCGCCTGCATCCTGGGCTGGTTAAACCTGAGCCCCCCCAGGAAGGTGTGGACACCCAGGAAGGAAGAAGTCAGAAGTTTTAATGATAAGGTAAAAGTTTTAAGGTATCAGTAGACCCAGAGTGAAGGATTTGGACTTGATCCGGAATTCAGTGGGGACGAAGACTTGGAGTAAGGGAGTGACAGGACCACAACTGTGCTCAAAAGAAACTGCAAAAAAGATATCTCACTATCAATGACACCGTGTGATGATTGAATACACAGCACAGCAAAGAGGAAGAGAAAAGGTTGAAATGACTTTTTTTTTTAAAGACAAGGTCTCACTTTGTAGCCCTGGGTGGCCTAGAACTCAATACATAGACCAGGCTGCCTTTGAACTCACAGAGATCTGCCCACCTCTGCCTCCTGACTGCTGAGATTAAAGTTGTGTGCATCATGCCCCATAACTTCTGACTGATGTACAGATATAGAAGTATGAAAAGAAACAGTAATTGAGTTGTGTTTGAGGAAGATGAGCTGATTCTGGACTTGTTGAAATTGGAGTGAAGGTGGAACAACTGATAGACAGGCCCAGAGTGATATGAAGTAGACATGTCAGTTGAATGTCTTCAGTGTCAACTGGAGAAATCGTTGAAAGATGAGCCCTAAGAAACAACTCAGAAGCTAGCTGTGGTACACGTACCTTTATATAATCTCAGCACTTAGGAGTTCAAGGCCTGAGCTACTCAGGGGATTCCAGACTAGCCTGAGTTACATAGTGAAACCTTGTTTCAAAGAAAACTAAAATCAAAGGAGCAAACAGTTACTTGGTTAATGTTTATGTATTTTTCTAATTGTAAAATGTTTTTAAGAAGAAAAAAATCAACATCATCTCCATTTTACTTAGCATACAGTATAGTATATGACACTCAGTAGCTAATCAGTATTTATAGAAGAATCTACAAAGTAAAATGTCACAAACAAAGAGACTTCATGTTATTTTTCTCCTCTTTGCTCCATTCTCTCAGTCCCTTTCATGAAAATTTAGGGGCTTATTAATTGTGTTTAGATAGTTGCATTTCATGACTAACTGGTTTTGCATGATTTTAATTAAGTTTTTCATTTGGCTGCTATGTTAACTTTTTGTTAAAAAGGAACCAAAATCAGAAATTGTCTGAATTTAATAAGGTTTTAAAAAATGGCTGGTATAATAACTTAAAAGATCATTTGCTTCTTAGTTTTTTTCACCTTTGGTTAATTTTTAATTTGCCAAGAATGTTTTTCTTATAAGAAGGAGCTTTGCTTATAGTGTCATGGGAAGATTATCTAAGAAAACATAAATCTATGTCTGAACAAATCTAATGATGCTGGTTTAAGAAAAACAAAAAACAAAAACCACAAGAAGCCATCCCAAATTTAGTAATGCTTCCCACTAAATCTATGATTTCAGTTGTTCTCCAGCTAAAAGTTGCCAAATATCACCATAATACCTTTTAATTCCTATGGGTTCTGGTAATCCCAATAAACCCCTAAATGTGGTAGACTTGAGTTATAAAAAACACCAAAGTAGGGCAATATAGTTGCAATTGTATTGGGAATATTTTGCCAAGATGAGCGAAGAGCTAGAGGAAGTGCATCTGAGCTTACAGCAACCCAGTGATATTGAATAACCTTTTCCAGACCACTCCAGTACCAAGCCAGTTTGCAGCTCCAATATTTTACAGGGAAAGTTACTGCTGCAACCAAGTCAGCAGAGCCCTCTGGTTAATGTTGGAAATGAAAAAACTGACTCAAGAATATTTGTCCAAACCATTTTGTATCCTCTTGCTGCCCCAGAACATTATTGTTTATTATATTATCTCTGAGGCCACTGATTCTTTCCAGTCAGGAATGAGTGGAGTCATACATTTCACACTTAGCAGGCCAGTTCTAGCCATCTGGTGATTTGAAGACATCTTTGTCTCTTCATTATAGAGTTTCAAGCTTGCCAATTTATCTCTGAAACTCCCTTTCCCCCAGGTAGAAATTTAGAGTATTTGTTTATATAAAGAAAAATGCAGATTTTCATAAATGGCTCTTTGGTTCATGGGTAGAAATTAAAACTCCAAGCAGGACAGCCAGGCAACTACAAACTGAAGGCTCACTGGGAGCTGCCGAGAAGGCTGGTAAAGGCAGCCAGCCTGCAAAAATACTTGGTAAATCGGTAAAGATGTGTTCAATTTTAGGTATTAGTTTCTTTTTCAACATGGACCATCATATTTTAGAAGAGTGGCCAATTTGCTGTGATATACATAGATATAACCTCGGAAGAAATTACCTTATAGATTGGGGGGTGGAATGAAAAGAACACACAGAAGACACAGAAACTTGCTATTTTAAACCAGGCTACCTCTTCTTCCCTGGCCTGAGATTTCAGTGGTTCTTTTGCCTCCCAAAGACAGAGCCATGGTGACCTTCTGTGTGCGAGTCTGCACACCTATAAATCAGCAATCTGAGTGGAATCTTGGCAGATGAGACTTGCTCAGGAAATTATATTTAGATAATTTTAGCACATGGCCTCTGGGCACGTGGTAAGAACTCCAGTAAAAAAATGTCTGAAGAACAGAATATTTGTTGTAAGTAATCACCTTCACCCTTTTCCATTTGATTTAGTCCCAAGTAGCCTCAGAGGTGGAAGAGGGGAGGGGGAGCCCAACAGCTAGAGACATGAACTCTTAGGAGAGAAGCCAGAACCCAAAGAGAAGGAAGACCACAATGTGTTAGGAGGGTGGCTGGCGGGAATGGTTTTCCTGCACTGTTGAGAAGGCTGCTCCTCCTCCACAGAAAGGAGATAATGGTGAATGTTCTATGGTGTGGTTGACTTAAATGTGGGCAAGTCATTCAGATATACAGTCTTATCATACATAGCTGAGATGTCAATCCCAGATCAAAGTTGAAATTGATATCCTTTGTCATTAACCAACAAAGCAAGCAAACTGAACTAAGAACTATGGCAAAATGGACAGTATGAGAACTGCTCTTAGAGTGTGCCAGGCGAAACAATCCTGCTGTCACTGATTGCCACTCAGATCGTCATCTTGCTTAGTGAGGGGTAAGAGGGTATACTGAGAGATTAGAATGTTCAGACTTGTGATTTTATCCTGAGACCTTTATGACTTACCAGTAAGGGTGATACATGTTTTGCCTGAGCACAGAGTGAAGGTATAAGCTGCTTTTGGTGATCAAACCCACTCTGGAACTACTAATACTTTGCAGATCAGCAGGTAGCAGGGGTTATTCAATACTTACACCGTGAGGTCTTTTTTTGTGGTGCTAGGATTGGACTCAGGCTCCAACATGTGCAAGGGCTCTACTCTGCCATAGAGCTGCCCCTGCCTCACTGTTGATTCCTGCGTACCTTATGATTCTCTTAGATCAAATTCACTTAGGGTTTAAATGGTCAGTCAGTAAACAGCAAGCAGTTCATCTCTCCTTTCTATTGTGGAAAAATATAGTCAACAAAAAATTACCATTTCAAGTAAACTCAGGGGCATTAATGATATTCAGAGTGTTGCACCGCTGTCCCTTACATCTATTTTTAAAACTTTCTATCATGAAAACTCTAGCTCTGTACCCTCTGAACAGTAACCCCCTCCCCATTGCTCTTCCCTAGCTTTGGGGGTTACCTCTCTTCTGCTTTCTGCCCTTCTGAGTTTGCCTATCCCAATTATTTCATATCAATGGGGAATCATGCCAATTTTTTGTTTTAGTTTTTAGTGGTTTTATTCATAGTTTGTTTCACTTAGCACCATGTCTTCAAGGTTCATTCATTAGTCGTACCGTGAGTCAGAATGCCATTCCCTTTTGTGACTGAATAATACCTCTGTTTTATGTGTGTATCATATTTTATTCATTCATATTTTGCATGAGCACTTATTTTGTTTAACCCTTTCCTTTGTAAATTACACTGTTGATATTCAAGTGTATGTCGGAGTATCCACTTTAAGTTCTTTCGGATATAATATACTTAGGAATAGAACCACTGAATCCCATAATGAATAGATCCATTTTTCATTGATATAACAAAATAAGCAAGGTTGAGTAATTTGAAAGGAAAGAGATTTACTTTAGCTCTCAGTCTTAAAGCTGCAGGGCATAGTTCAGGCTTTGATTGGGCTTTGATGAGAACTTTAGAGAAAGTACTATTGCAGTACCAGGAATGGGGGGGTGGAAGCTGCACAGAAGTCTGGGCAGGGACAATCTTGCTCTTTTGTAACAACTCTCTGAGACTGAGCAAGGGTCCCAGGAGAGGTACCACAGTCACTTCTGAAGGCATCGTCCTACCAGGTCCCACCTCTTAACAATCCTACCATACTTAATAGCACTGGGGACCAGATTTCCAACACATAAACCTTTGGGGAGGAACAAGCCATATCTAAATGGTGCATGTGACAATCTCATGGTTTTTGTTACTGTTCTGGTTTTTTTTTTCAAGACAGAGTCTTAATTTGTACAGTCTACAGTCTTGCCTTAAATTTGCTATCCTCCTACCTCAGTCTCTCAACTATTGAGGTTATAAGCATACCTGGCTTGTGTTTTACTTTTTAATGAATCACAAAGATGATTTTCACTACCACGTCAGCAATCTACATTCCAAACAGCAATATATTTGGACTCAAAGTTTCTATGTCCTTTGCAGCAGTGTAGCAGCCATCTTATAGTTTTTATTTGCTTTTTGTTGATAACTAATGGCTCTAGAAATCCTCTTCCTCCTCCTCCTCCTCCTCCTCCTCCTCCTCCTCCTCCTCCTCCTCCTCCTCCTCCTCCTCGTCCTTCTTCTTCTTTTTTATGAGACATGGTTTCTCTGTTGTAACTGTGGCTGTCCTGGAACTCACTCTGTAAGCCAAGCTGACCTCAGACTCACAGAAATCTACCTGCCTCTGCCTCCCAAGTGCTGGGATTAAAGGCATGTACCACTATTGCCTGGTGAAATTCTTATATATCATTCATTGTTTATACATTTTCTTTGGGAAAATGTCTGTCAAAGTCCTTTGCCTACTTTTTAATTTCTATGTTTGCCCCTGATGTCTCTTGTTCTTTTTTCCCCTTTAAATTCACTTTCTCACATCCTTCTCCAGATTGTAAAAACCTCCATCCCTTCTGAACACAAGTAGATGTTTTCCATCGGCCTCCACTGGCTACATAATGAGAAAGCTGACTGCTTTTCATGCTGTTGCTTAAAGGCATTACCTAAGAGTCTATTGCTCTTCAAATGGATTCCTCAGTGCAGTGGAATTGTTTGTGTTCTTTCCAAAACCTAGCTTCACAAGCCCATGTGTAGGTCTGATTCACTGAGAAGAAATCTGGAAGATTAATATCTATTTTTCTCAGAATGATGAAACTTTAGATCTTAAAGAGGCCACCAAATGTCTCAAATGGGGACCCACAGATTCCTGTAGATTTACACATGAATGTAAAAATATTGTGCCTTTGTGTCATAACAACTCATTATAAAGACTGAATTCCACAAGTTAAGAATATATCTTTGGGGCTGGAGATGATTTGGTAGTTAAAAGTGCTGCTTTTCAGGAGAGCACAAATTAAGTTCCCAGTACCTGCATGAGATAGCTCACAGCTGCCTGTAACTCCAGCTCCACGGAGTCCAGCACCCTCTTCTGGCCTCCAGGGGCATTGCTTACATGTGACACACACACACACACACACACACACACACACACACACACACACACACACACGCAAATACAAAATAATAAATCTGGTTAAGTAACCTGACCATCCCAACACAGTGGATCGATTTTAGTCAACACCAAACTCTCCACTGTTCTTTGTTGCTAGCACTGTGGTACTGCAATGAGTTCACAGTGTTGGGGGAAAGCAGTAAGCAAGTTGC
The DNA here is from genome assembly GCA_026225945.1 of Cricetomys ansorgei. NCBI lineage: Eukaryota > Metazoa > Chordata > Mammalia > Rodentia > Nesomyidae > Cricetomys > Cricetomys ansorgei. Next base: position 18,296,950 of record JAMJFZ010000116.1, on the reverse strand, counting down.
CATGGAATGGTAAGTACCACCACGGAGGAAAGGGAGTATGGTAAGCTGTTTAGAAGAGGTGACTTATCTGGTCTTTGTTGGAAGGAGTGATTTCTTTTTTTACACTGACATTTGATATGGAGAATTACGGTAATTAGAGTTGTGAGAACAGCAAGGAACAAAGTGAGGTGTTGGAGTTTTGAGGTGGGAGAAGCTGCTCTCTTACTGGCTTAAGTGGAAAGGAGTCAACTGAGGAGTCAGAGAAAATGAAAGTTTGGGTTTAAGAAAGAAGTCAGCTTGAAGTTAAACTGGGGGTAAGGGGAGCGATATTCTCTAATTGGCATCCTTAGAGGGTCCCTCTGGCTGTAGCAGGGGAATTGGCTGGAGGAGATAAGAGCAGATGGGACACTAGATAGGAAGCCAGGGGGAGGTGTGCATGAGATGCCTGTGTTACAGGGGTAAGGAGATAGAGAAGGGGCCAAATGTAAATACTTAACAAGTAGAGTCAATAGGGTATAGTTGTTAGCACAAACATGTATGACCTTTTACAGATGACCAACTGGGAGATAGATCCAGCCATTGGAAGTTAGGGCTCAAAGAAAGAGGATGACATTAGGAGAATTGGTGCAAATTTAATTTATGACCATTAACTTTGAGTTGCCTTGAGATATTTGAATGGAGATGTCAAATAGATATTTGTCTATAGGGCTGAGCCTTGGAGGGAGGACTGATATGGAAACAAATCAATACCCATACATCTCTGATATTTTCAAACCTGACATGCTGAAGTACATAGTTTTATACCAAAAATTGTTAAGTTGAACAGTTTTCCAGTTCTTTTGACAGAGTCTTATCATATGAAGAGGTAGTGAACCCGTTCAAGAAATAGATTGTTCTTGGTAAAACTACTATTATTTTTTGTTTGTTTGTTTATAGAGAGGTACTGGGACTGAACCAGAGCCTCAAGCATGCTAATACTCATACACTCTACCATTGTGCTCTACCCCAGGCCCCTGTTCTTGGTAAAATTAAATTTCTGGTTAACTCAGTGAACTAGAAAGCTCTTTTCATTTCTAGTTGTATAAAATACTTCTTCAATAGAGTAAGCCATTTTTTATTTTGGTAACTATTATAGGACAAAATGAAATATAGATAAAATTTAGGTAGTCCCAAATTGATGAATTTAGAACTTTTAATGTCATAATTTCATTTTGAGAAATGTCTATTTTTTCCTAAAGGTATGGAAACAACTTGCTGAACCAGTGCTATATGGTTGGCTGTATGGTTGCCAGCCACCAAACAATGAGTTTTAAGAAGGGAAATAGTTCATTCATAAGGCAGGCAAACATGAGGAGACAGAAGGCCCTAGCTCCAAACCTGCCTCCTGGGGAGAAGGTTTGAGGTACCTGTGGGAAAATGAAACAGGGTGGTGGAAGGCATGAGAAAGGGAGTTGAAGGGAAGGGAAGGTAAACCGGACAGTGTAATAGACACCACTTGCACAAGCTTAAGTGAAGGATCCCTGTTCTCAAACCAGTTTGAGCTACACAAAGGCAGGCTCTGTGTTCCCAAAAAATATTTAGAATTTAAGCAATTTGTATCCTGGCTGATGTGTCAGGTGTTGTGGACAGCAAAGCTAATGGGAGTTTACTGCTTAACTCCCAGAGCTCTAAACTCTGTAATAAAAGTGACTGAGGCAAGAGAGTTTGTTCAAGTCTTCCCACTGCTTCACAAATTTCAGTACAAATCAGTTAGATTTCATTTTTTAATTTAATATGTGAACTTTGATGTAATTTCAGCTAGTATGATTAGGCATGCCAATGAATTTCCCAACATTCTTGGTTTTATTTAAAAAGCATATTTTTGATCAATGACCTAATGTATAAGCCATTTTTTTCAAAATTATTCCACTAACATTAAAAGTGTGTGTGTGTATTACAGTAAAGAGTCATTATGTCTATAATAAGTTTCAGTGAACTTAAGTTATGAGCAGACTATACCAGGGATCTTTCAAATGGTAGCAATAACTTAAGTATATGGCTATAAATACATGTTTGTGTGTGCATGTGTACATGTGAATATGGATGCACGAGTGCATGGAGATTAGAGGCCTACATTGAGTGTCTGTCTTTATTGCTTTCCACATTAATTTTTAAGACAGGATCTCTCACTGAACCTGGAGCTCATGGATTTGGTAAGACTGGATAGCTTGTGAGCTCCAAGAATCTGCTTGTTTCTACCCACACCAAACACCCAGTGCTAGGATTTTGTATGCCTTCCTTTTTACTGTCCCACTCTTCTTTTTACATGAGTGCTAGAGATTTGAACTCAGGCCTTCATGCTTGAGCAGCAAGTACTTTACTGAACGAGCTATCTCCCTAGCCCTGGGGATTTAAGGAAATGCTTATACTTACTGTAGGCCAAGCACTTTTCAGTTCAGGCTTCTTTCTTTTCTTGTTTTGTTTGTTTGAGACAGGCTCTCACTGTAGCCTTGGCTGGCTCGGAACTCAAAGAGATCCACCTATCTCAGCTTCTGGGTGCTTGGACTACAAGTATGTCCTACCATGCCCAGCTCTTGTTTGTTTCCTTGCTTTTTCTTTGGATTACTTTCTTTCCCCCATCCTCTATGTTGCTAAGAGTTTAATCCAAAGACTAGGAGATTTTGAATGATACTCTTAGTCTCCATATTATTTCTTTCAGTCTTCACAACAAAACTGAGACGTAATAGTTTGCACATTGTTACACCACTAGTTGTAAAGGCAATGTTGGAACTCAAACAGTGATGCATTTCTTGTACCTTTATCTGTGTACCTCTCTGAAAGTCTGGAGTCCTGTACTGTTCCATGCATACGCCTTGGCTAAACTGTTTATCAGATTATTTATTTTGAAGCAAAATAATTTGTTTACCTGCACTGTCTCTCCCATCCCCATCATATTTTTCCTTCTCCTTTCCAAATGTTTTATCTTTCTTTCTGTGTGTTCATTCCTTCTATCATTAGTCAGTTTATTAGTCAGTCTTTATTCATATAATAGTAAGGCTGTAGCAAATGATTAAGATAGGAAAATAGCACCAATGCACAGTCACCTTCCTTCAGAAGCCATACGCCCAGAGTCTATGTCCTGCTCCCTGTACAAGTCCTCACTGAAATCCCATGTCTTCCACTGGGACTTTTCCAGGAACCATCCCACTTGACATGTTCCTCTGAATCCCTGTGAAATTTTTTTAATCTTCCTATTAGCTTGGCAAAGATCCAGGTCTACCTTTTGACATCTCCTCTGGTGTTGGCTCAATTCTTATTCAAATCATAAACCATTGCCTAACATTTCACTTTACTGTCACTTGTTCCTACTGCAAGATTATAGATACTTTAAGGGCAGACTTACACTCCTGTGTATTTCCCATAATGTCTTGCAAATAGCAAGCAGTGTTTAGTTTGGTTTATTTTGAGACAAGGCATCTTTGTGTTGCCCAAGCTAGCCTCAAACTCCTCGCTCCATCAGTCCTCTTGCCACAGCTTCTGGTGCTCAGGATTTTGTTGTTTTGTTTGGTTTCTGGGTGTCTTATTTTAGGTTGATCTGACACATCTTTGATGATTTGGGTTAAATATTTTTTGTACATATTTCACTTCCTGATTCAGTGATCTGCCAATTTTGGTAAAATGGAAATAATTTGTACTTCTCAAGATTAAATGAGTACTATATATAAACATGTTCTGTAATCGCTAAAAGGTTACATCATCATGATTAGTCACTTTGAACTGCGTGGTTGGTCCTCTTGTCCTAAATCTCCAGTACACCTTCACATCTCTGTTCTTACTTGAGTTGTTCACATGGTCTACTTTAATATTTACCTGCCAGTCAACTCTTTACATCAAATGTTGTTATTGATTTATTTATTTCTACTTCTTCATTTTGTTTATTATCATCTAACTTTTTTTTTCCTTAGACAGGCTTGCTATCTAGCCTTTGGTGGCATTGAACCACCAATCTTCCTGCTCCAACCTTCTGAGTGCTGAGACTACAAGTATGCTCCACACCCTGGCTTCCCAAGTCTTATTTATGACCTTGGATTAAAATGGTGTGAACTGCACTCAACTAGTCTGAAATGATGGTTCTCAAGTTACATAGGTCCATCACAGAGAGAGAGAGAGAGAGAGAGAGAGAGAGAGGGAGAGAGGGAGAGAGAGAGAGAGAGAAGAGATTGTTAGTTTTCTTTCAGGGTAGTTTAATCTATCTACTTGAAGTTTCAGATTGTTAGAGTGATCATTAGGAACTAGCTATTAAGATTACTTTGGACTATATTAGAGTTTTTTGATGTTATTTATGGACGGTTTTTTTGTGCGTGTGCTTTGTTTTGTTTTGGCTAGACAACAGGCTGGCCTCAATCTTGCCAGTTCTTCTGCCTCTGCTTCCTGGGTTTTGGGTTACAGGTAGGCACCAACCCCCCAATCCTTCCTCAACACCAGCACCTTATTGTCTCCAGTATACAGTAGGTAGTGCTTTAAAGATGTGTATTGTCTTAGGTAATATTTACAGGTCCTCAGCAGAGTTGGAAATAATCATTTCCCTAGCTGAAACATATGATTCAGACTACCCAAGTGCTAACTGAGGTAGTGATTAAAGTTGAATTATCCTGAGTTTTGCTGGTTGGGTTAATTGTAGTCATCAAAACCAATGTTATGCTATGATTTTCATTGAAATTGGCTATTTTACTCATTCTTATTTTCACTAAGATAAGCACTTGGTCGAGTTTTTAATAGTATAGTATCTGTGTGGTTAATATGTATCCCCTTTTAGAAATTTGAAATGCACAAATTGACTATTGTTATTGTTATTTATGATGAAAGACATTAAAATGAGATTTGTAATCCAAGTGGGCATTAATTATTTCACATCTGGTGGCTTGAGAAGTGGCCAGATATAACACTCCTTAATGCAAGAGAGCCTAGGGCAAAAACTGTGCAATTCCCACCCTCCTTTGCAAAACAACTACCCGTGTGAACCTTCAGTGTTTAAAGAAAAAGAGAAGAAATTTTATAGCACTACATTCTGCTATAGTTTTCTTTAAAAAATAAAATAAAATAAAATAAAAAGTGCTGCTACAAGTCCTGGACCAATGAGATAAATGTCAGAAGGGGAAGGTTACAAGGAACAAACAAACAACCAAGTAATGTAGCATTGACCTAGTTGCTAGTTGCTAAGGACCAAAGGCATCAGGACACCTCTCCTCTCCACATCTCCTCACCTTGCTTAATCTTAAAGTGATGATGACCTGGTTTGCTGTGACAGTTTCAGTTCAAGCCCAAGGCCCTATATACAGTGCTAACAGTGCCTTGTTTCATTCTTAATATTTGTCCTGGCTGGGAGTTGATAAAGTATCTGATCATCTTAATTGAACCCCTTTATCTCAGAGACATTACTCAACAAGGCTAAGATGTGGAATGATGAGAATGAATTCAAGGGGGAGTGATATTTAAGATGAGAGAGTGCTAGAAACAAAAACTGATCAGAATATAAAAGCCATAGGTGGTGTTATTCCTGCTCTCAGTCTTGGTCACTCAGGATGTCAAGGCAGGAAGGTTATTTGAGCCAAATTGAAGGCCAGCCTTGGCAACTAAGCAAGATCTCTTTAAAAAAAAAAAAAAAAAAAAGACTCAGCAATAAGATGGAAGCTGAGTTTGGAAACTGGTTTACATACACTGTGAGCATCACAGGAGACAATATGATTATTCTAGGGAGTTGGAGGCAAGCAGAGAGGCAGGCAGCAATGGGGTCAGGAGTAGTGCTGCTGCTGTCTATTAGAAACACATCAGAGATGGAAAAACAGGTAAGAGATAAAAATGAAAAGACTTGCACTGTTCTTGATAAATCCAGTCATTGAAAAAGCTTAACCAAACATCACTGCCATTGATCTTAGCAATCTACAGAAACTTAGTTTTATCAACTCTGCTGTGTGAGGCTTACTGAGCATGCGTTCTTCCTTAAAGAGCCCTCTGGCTTGGTAGCTGTTCTTTTTCTAATAATTGTTTCACAGCATCTTTAAGTGAGGTGGTGATTAAAGTAATAGCTGCTATTGCAAAGTCTACAGAAGCACACGGAGCAAAAAGCCCCTCCTAATGAATCCCTTCACCCAAGAGTAACTACTGTTAGCATCTTGACACAGCTGTTTCCAACTCTCGGCAGAAGCGTTTTATTTATCTGTATGTTTATTTGTGCTTAAGGTGGTGGAACCCAGGGCCTTGTGAATGCTAGGCAAGGGCTCCGCTACCAAGCTACTTCCCCATCCTGCATGTGTCTTTTCAGATTTATTCAATAAAGCTTTAAAATTATAATCTTAAGAAAAATGTTTTTAGTGTTTAGGTCACAATGGAAGAAGAAGGTATGTTATGTTCACATAGGAGTATTTTATTGCTTTGGTTTTATTGTGTTATCTGTGTTTTTTGTTTGTTTTTATCAGATGGGATCTTTCCATGTTGCCCAGGCTAGCCTCAAACTCCTGGGCTCTTCAGGAGTGCAACAATGCTCCTAGCTACACAGAACTTTAAAATTTGTAGTTTTTCATATGGTAACATGTTTCATCTTAATGTTTTCTCTACAATAGGATAGTTGTTACTTCCTGTTTTTCACAGGAAGAAATTGAAGCCAGAAGCACTCAATGACTTGCCAAAGTAGGAACTCAGAGAATCCCATCTTAAACCCTTCACTATCAGTGCTTTCTATATATGACACCAGGTGTTTGTTACACTAGAAGTTTCAAGTGTCAGAATCCAAGCTAAAGAACTTATTATGAACAACCAGTTATTTTTTTAAGTCAAGGAAGAAAAATATTGTGAATAATAGTCTTAGGTTTGTTTGGGAAGTTTTTCCAAGAATGAAAACTTTTTCGGTGCCCCATTTGAAAGCAAACAAGAGAACAGGGCTTCTTACAGACATTTACATTTGAGAGAGAATTTCCTAAGGCCTTGAGAGACAGTGTGTAATCTGTGTGGGAATTAACAATCAGTCACAATAAGCAATCCAGTCGTAAATACTTAATGCTATATCAATAATTATTATTAAAGTTTAATGCAATTTCTTCTCTGTTTTCAAAAGAGTTAACAGTATATACCTGGAGAACTAAAACAGAAATGTGAAATAAATTAGATCTAAGTTGTGTGTTATTGACTCCACATAGTGAGTGATCTAATAAATGCTCATTTACTGGGTGACAATCAAGAAAACATGTATCAGTTAAATATTATAGCAGAAATGAGGTCATGATGCCAGAAATAAGTCCTGAGAGATGACATAAAACTGGAACACATACATTTATTCATTCATCTACTCAGTATTTATTGACCATCTTCTGTATATCATAGACCCATAAGCATGAAGAAATAAATTCTTTTAAATAAAATTTAAGTTACACATTAAGAAATAGCAATAGGTGTGAGGGTAGGATGGAGTGTGTGCAGTGCGCATGTGGATGTGTGTGTGCATGGATTATAAAAATAGTAATCCTATGCAGAAGTTAGGTCATTTAAAATTTATTAAATAGAAGAGCTCAGAGAAAGTGTTAGATGCCAGCTAATCTTTGCCCTCTCCCTATTTCTGCTTGAAAAATGAAGAATTGAAGCCAGTGCTGTTGTGACTTGCCTCAGTTCATAGACCAATTAAGTGGCATAACTGGAGATCCATCCCAGCTTCTCACCCCCTCCACATACTGTTCTGCCTATTTCCTCCTTCCCTTCCTCCTCCTCAATCTCCTTTGTCTCTTCCTCCTCTTTTAGTTTTTTTATGAAATGGAAATCTCATTTTGTAGCCCAGGCTGGCCTTAAATTTATGGGCAATCCTCCTTGCTCAGCATCCCAAGTTCTGGGACCACAGCATGAGCTACTCGGCTTGTCAGTCTTGAAATTAACAAAAACATCTTTCTTTCCTCCCAGTACTATGAATGCCAGGCTTGAGATTCTAGATTAAAGATTTGGGTTATGATCATCACTCAACTATTAACAGAAAAATATGATTTATAAAATGAATGTTTTACATCTCAATTTCAGCAGACATCTTGTTTATAAAACTACAAAAGGTTCACTGAGGTTAACACATACTACTTGAATGAATTCTTGTAACCATGGCATTTAAGAGTCTTGTTTTAGATGATGTTTTAGTCATGTTTAAACTCAGTTACTAACTTGCTGTGTGATTTTTCATAAAACATGTCATCCTTTTCTGTACTTAAGAAATGAAAGAGTTAGAGACTGGAAAGTTCCCAGCACCCATGTTGGATGGTTCACAACTGCCTATAAATCCAACTCCAGGGGTCCAATGTCTTCTTCTGGCCTCTTAGAGCACCTGAGTACAGATGGTTGCATGTGCATGCATGTATGCGTGCGCACACACACACACACACACACACACACTAAATGAAATTAGTTCCAATGATTTTAGGATGCTGTATTACACTATGCATTCAAGTACAAATTTCAAGGGAGGAATTTTTTATGATTCTCAGTATTCACAACATTTTTATTATATTGTAGCAAATATGCATAAAGTTAGCCATTAATATAAGCTCTACAATTATAGTTCCCGCATATCTATAATCTATGGAACCAAAGCAAGTTTAGTGGCAAGTTTAAGTCCTTTACCATTCACATTAGAATTGCAGTTATGGAAATGCTATACATGCATCTTTTCATCATTTTCTGCTACCACTGCTGTATATGCAATTACACTGTCCTGGACTTTCTCTTTTGGAACTCTGCTGTGAAGCATTCCTTTCTATAGCAACACCAGCTCTCATTTGGCCTTCAGAAATACAAAGTAATTATTTACATATTAAAAGTCTACCTTTGCCCTCTTTATAATCTTATACAAAGAAAGTGGTGCTAATGGATACTGGAGAGTTTATAAGCTGTAGCACTGGAACTTCTTGTCAGAATGTAATTATAAAATGATGCAAATAATCTTAAAGATGAACTTTTATGTCACCAACATGAAGCAAAATTAAAATTGTAGAATTGGATTGGTTCAGAATGCACAAAACCCTGGGTCCAGTCCCTAGCACTGAAATAAACCAGTCCCCAAGGGTCGTGGATTTTGTTTCATAAAATAAATTTTTTTTTCAAAAATGAGAGGCAACCTAAATGTTCATGAGCTGCACAGATAGTCAAAATATGCTATGTCCATGCACAGCCTACTAGAGGTTGGTGTATACCATAACTTAGGAAACAACAGCCAGAAACATGAGATTCTACATTACATGAGTCCATCTGAATATACTCTCTGTTGAAAGCAATCAATCTCTAGAGGAAGAATAGTAAATTAGTGGTTGCCTATCATAGGATTTGTAGTAGGAACTGGGATTAAATATAAATAGGTATGTATTTGGGTGATGAAAATATTATAAAGCCAACTTACGATTGTGGTGTAAAACTTGGCAAACTGAAATTGCAAAAATATAAAATCTAAAATGTACCACAGAGCCAGACCTGGTGGTACATGCTTATAAGATGAAGCAGGAGGACTGTCACTAGTTCAAGACTAGTCTGGGTTACAAAGAGATACCTTGTCTCGAAGCAACACAACAAAATACATCTCAGTGTGCTGTAGAGCTTCATAACATTTTTCTGTTAGTACTCTTTCTCCCTGAAGTAGGCCCAGCTACAAAAGCATTACTGTTTTAGTGGAATCAGAGAACAGATCTAATAATTAGAACATCATAGATTCTAGCTTTGACATTATCACTAACCCTGCACTACATAAAATGAAGCCATGTGCAAGTCATTCTACTTCTTTGTGCCTTGTATCATCTGTTAATGAAGCACTTCAGTTTCCCCAGATACTAACAAGGTGGAGGTCAGATTATATGTGCCTAAGATTTCTTGGACATGTGAAACACTCATATTTCTATTACTTGTGAGTTCCAACTACTCATATACTTGCCTTTTATTCAGCCTGTTATATTGATTTTCACATTAACTCTTGTCACCACAGCTTCCTGATTTTAATGCATGGGTCTTTTAAGTGCATAGTTCCCAAAATGTTTATGTGAAACTGAATGAATGCCTCCTGAACTGGATGCCACATCTCCATTAATCTCCCAGAGGCTATGTTCTCATCCTATGTAACTCTCTTATGGAAGGTCTCCTGTAGATAACAATATACTTCCCCTTCAGGCAGTACATGGAAGAAACAATGGACTATACAATGGAGTCATCCTCTGTGATTACACAGAGTGAGAATCTGGCCCATTGTTTTCTCCAGCTGCCTAAGGAAGGAGCTGTACTCTCTGGATCTCCATAAAGATTTTGGCTTGTCCACCCTTCAGACTCTCAAGTAACAAACAATTAAGCAATCTGGCCTCCTTCCCACTTCTCATTTCAATGTGTAGGATATTTGTCAACTTGCCCAGAGTGACTGTAGGCATTTTGAGCTATTCATCTGACTGTGTGCAATAGATAACAAATGAAAACATAATTAGAGGGACTAAGTTAAGGCTCAATTTTATATTTGTTTTAGATGCAGGAGAACACCTGTTTCAGAGTTGAGAAACTTGTTTCTTGTCTGTCTTCCTGTTTGGTCCCCTCCCTCTCTTTGTGTTTTAATAAAATGTTTCTAAATATTTCAAATGAAGGTTATTAAAATGAAACTCATGTTTGTGAATATGTAAACAGAATATCCTACCTCCTAGATCTTGGTATATCTGCATAAACCTGGAGAATGAAGAATAAAGTATATAGTTTGAATGTGATTTGATTAGTCCACAAACTTGTCAGGAATCTTGGACCTACTTTGCAAAGCTGTGCTGACATTCTGTGTAACTTTGGAATGATCAGTTGAGTTCATTTGCTAATGCCCCTTATAATTTAGGAAAACTATTTGCTAAAAACTGAAAATCCCTGTTGATGGAAACTTAGGTAAAACTGAAACATTGGTTCTGTTATTTTCAGGGGTTAGTAAGTGGTTTTTTGTATGTGATAAAAAGAAAGACTGGTGATTTGAGGGACTAAGGCATACAAGTCTTATTTGTAACTGTCATAGAAGAAAAGTGAAATGGAAATAGAAATTCTCTAAAAATAGCTGAAAAAAGAAAAAGCTGTTTTGCAGCGTGAGCATTGATGAAGAGGGGACACTGATATACCTAACCAGGGAAGTTTGGTATTGAAATTACCTATGTTTTTAGTAAAAGAGAGAAAATTAAACATTTAGTCTTTCTTCCCAGGAGAAATACATTTCAGACTGATTACACAACTGTACTGAAGGAACATTCTCTCCTATAGAGAAATGTTAATGGAGTGATATATAAATGATAGGATTAGAAAAACCTCATTTATAGACTCAAACTATTAATTTGGAGAAAAGATGATCAAGTTTATTAGAGCCCTGGCAGAGTGATTATTGAAACTGAATGCCAGGGCTGATGAGATTGTTCAGCAGTTAGTAGTATCTACTGCTCCTGAAGAGGACCTGAATTCAGTTCCCAGCACCCACACTGGGGGTTCATAAGTGCCTGTAACTCCAGGTCCAAGGGATCCGATACCCTCCTCTGGACTCTGTGAGCACCCATGCACATGTGGTACACATTCACAGAGATGTACATACATACAGGGAAGTAATTAAATACATAAATCTTTTTAAAATACATTTTTAAAGTGTAAATGTCACAGTAACTGCACATATTACTGTCTAGCTGCAAGGAAGGGGGAAAGTAGTCATACAATGGAAAGGTCAGACTACTGTCATTCCAATTGGTGATTTATGGGCTGAAAAATAACTTAGCCATTAAAGGTTAGGCTCACAAAATATATATATATATATATATATATATATATATATATATATATATATATATATTCCCAAATTAGTAATTGATCTTAGTGTCACTAATGCAGCCTCTCTCTCTCTTTCTCTCTCTCTCTCTCTGTATGAGAGAGAGAGAGAGGCAGACAGAGAGAGAGTCAGAGAGAGAATGATATTGAAATAGGGAATTAACTCTATAGCCTCGATCATCATAGACAAATGCTCTACCATTGAGCAATATTCTCCAGTCCTTATTTTACTTTTTTTTTTAAAACAAGGTCTCACTGATTGCCCTGCCTAGCCTTCAATAATAATAATCCTCCTGCCTCAGCCTCCTGAGTACAGATTGCAGACCTGAGCCATCAGGCCTAGTGACTATATTTCTTCTGCTGTGCCACAGTAAAGAAGCATGGCTCCAGCATTTATGGCTTGACTGTAGCATATAAACCTTACATAAAATATCCAATTTGTCAAAAACACAGGGGATAGAGAAGTGATATAAATGATGCCAAAAGAAAAAAAAAATAACAGGTCAAATCCAGAGAGTGGGACATTCTAGGTGCTCACTCAGTGACTAATGTGGGTGGGGTAAAGAGAAGTCATGCTAGATTTAAAAGGGCTTAAAGGGCATACAATCAGTTCATCATTATCAATGAAGTTAAGATAGGAACAAGCCAACCATAAACATCTGGGCCTGGGAAATTTGAATAGGGACTGGGTGTTGTTTGAAATGAAACCTTAAATGGAAATATGGAGATTACTGACTTTAAGAAACAAGTTACTACAAGTAAATACAAAATATCATTTTTATTAATAACAATCGTGCGTGCATTATATGTGTATGCTTGTGCTATGTATGTATGTCTATGATCTTGTACACATGTACAGGAAAAGATCCACAGGACACTAGGAATTCAAGATCGTTGCTCTCTGGGTAGTGGGAATATAACGGCTTCACTTTTAGTCCTTGCATTTTTTAATTCCCAACACTGTGAATTAGTTCTGTAACCATAGAAGTAATCATAATGCAGTGTGTAGTCCTGACTGGCCTTGAATTATGATCCTCCTGTCTTCTTACCTCAGCCTCTGAGTACTCGGATGACATAGCATGTTTAATGTCAGGGAAGAAGATAAAAAGATTGGAAAACATTTTAGCCTCTCAGAGCAATAGGCATTCAAGATCAAGGGCTTGTTAGGTGTAAACTATGCTTTATTTCCTTGTGACTATCAATATCTTTACCACAGAGATTTCTTCTAACTGTGCTACATGGGGATAGTATTGTAGTTCTAAATGTTTTGGTTGTTGGGTTTCCTGAGCCAATCTGAATCACTCTCCCACTCCCTTGGAGTTTTACATCAGACATTTTTCTGAGGCGCCCTGTGCTGGATGGGCCCTCATTACCTGTTTTCATCCTCAGTTTTCTCCCATTTTGTCTTACCTTGGTTCATTCTACTCTCTCCTTCCCACCACCCACAGTTTCTATTTCTCTGGGCTCATCTCAAGTTTTCTTCTTGTTCTTGCATTCCTTTCAGATTCCTGCCAGTTCTGTCTGACTCAGACAGGTGCTGTTCATCTTCTGAACCTTATTAGTACTCAGTTTCAAGTAGTTTAAATCCCTTCTCTGACCTTTACTAACTTGGTGACCTGAGACTCAATTTTTCAATCTGTAAAATAATGGCAGTACATTAATCCTCATGGCTTAGTACAGAGTATGCCGTGCATACAGCTAGACAGAAACTGGGTTTTTGCCACCTAATCTGCAGCCCAGTGTCTTGTCCTTCTCTCCTCTTTCATAAATACATAAAAGGGCTTAAGAATTGAGCCCAGGCTTGCCCATGATTTTATTTATAGTTATGTGATACTTTAACTGTGCTGCATGGTATGTGAGCTCCCATTTCTAATCCTACCACTTACCATCTTCTGCCAGAGTAGAGTTGCCTCTGAAGCTCACAAAATTTTTATAAAATCTAAACAAGAGTTAGTGTCTTAGAACAGAACAGTACCTGGCAGAGTGGATGCTCAATAAATACAGCATCTGAATAGTTAAGGTACTTGTTTTTTTGTTCTTGTCGTTGTTCCCAGCCTACTAGCTTTCAAAAACTAGTGTAGCTTTATTCTATAAATTCAAACTTAGAGACCTAGACTGTAACAGAATTTATAGTGTGTCTAATAAAGACTACTAAAGATATAAACCTTTAGGTAGGTAATTGATATAATAATACATTACTAAATAGAAATGGATATAAAATACATTTTATGCTGTTATTTAGTTATCATCAAAATTCAGTTTCTTGTGACCATGTTTTACAATTCTATCTCATTCTCTATCAAATATCTGTTATTTATCACAAACAATGTATTTGTTTCTAAGTGAATTTATAAAATTCCTACCCAATCCTAAAGATTCCATGTTCCATTTGTGCAGTTTCTCCCTGAAATATAAGTGTGGCTCTAGGATCAGTGGGTATATTACCCGGTGATGGATATGTTTACTAACCAAGAATCAAGCATAGCAATCAAGGTTTTGATTATAATAATTCATAACATAATAATTTTGAGAGCCTGCTCTATTCTAGGCACTGGTTTATTTAAAGTGTATCTAATGCGAATATTTTTTCTTTAGATGAGGTAACAGGCTTAACAAGACATCATAAAGTAAGAGTTCATGTCTGTGAATTCCAGCACTGGAATTCAAACCCTGGTCTCCTGCACTGCTTAAACACACAGGCGAACTTCTTTCGCTCTCTTTTCTGAATTGCTGAGGATTGCACCTAGACCCTCATACATGCTAAGCAGGTTCTCTACCTCTGAGCTACACTTCTATCGCCCTGGGATCCATACTGAAGCTCTATCAAGTAGCTGCTATTAGTTTCTTATTTTGCTTTGCAATAACCTCGCAGCTTCAAACTGGAAATAAAAAGTCTGTGTAGCACTAAGATACTTTTTTTGTTAGAATTTTATTACCACAAAGAAATTTTCTTATAATAATATTATTATTTTCATAAGAACAATAGACTGTGTCATTGCGGGTAGAAATGTTAGCACCAGAAGAGTCCTAGAATTCTAGATGAAACATGTAAAATCTATAAATGAGGTAAGAAGACATGTGTTGGCAAACTGAATTCCCAAATTGCTCTCTGAATGTTATCACATTTTGTTAGCCAGTTACTATGAAGTGCTTTCTTTCTAGAGAGTACTCTGCTGTGAACTCTGATTTCCACGGCTAATTCATTCACATTAAGTGAGTCAGATAGTAAAATTCATTCAGACTGATCAGCTATGATTGGTAGAGCTAAGGATAATTGATTGCAACATGTATTTGAATGTTTTATTGTTTTATCTTAATGAGATAAAGTACAATTTGTAGCTTTGAGTTGGGACTCAAGAAACTACTTGTAACTCAAACTCTGCTCCTAACTATCTGAGTAATGACCTAAGTGAATCATTTCATTCCTTTGAAGTTCATTTGTGTTATAGGAAAAATTAAGAGTTTGAGTGTGTTAATTGTCCTGGCACAAAGTTTTGTAAATTGGTGGTTCCAACAGTCTATACATTTCCTGTAGTGAAATCACAGCACTGATAAATTGCTCATTTTACAGAACTAAACCAACATCTAGTTCTGTGGCTCTGAATTGCTGTAGTATCTGTGGATTGCCAGTGCGGTTCCTCTGCCAGTGTGGCAGGAAGATAACTTGACCTAAGTGTTTGAGGCGAGCCTGGACAGCGTATGGAGCAGACCCTGAGGCTCTGTCTTGAAATCAAGCAAACAAAAATATATAAAGGAGTTCAAACCTTAGCAGATGGGTTTATAAATGCTAGTAAGAGGATAGGATACAAAATCTATGTCTGGATTTCATTTTACAGACAAATACTAGAAATATCTACCAGAAAACATTAATAGTTACTTACCTTATGATGGAGGGTTGTAGGTAATATTTACTTTCTAAAAATATGAATGAAATTACAGTTTTAATGAAAGAATGGGTTGTGACTGTAAACAAAATGGCGTAAATGTACTGGACAGTTGCTTTCTCTGCTTTCTTCCTCTGCATCAGGCTTGCAGGGATGGCATCTAGGATCAGGATTGTTTCTTCTCCAAGCCTGTATCTCATTGGCACATCATTCCCCAAAGCTGTCTCCTTGTGATGTGAAGAAACCTGAGTTGATGCAATCAACCACTTGAAGATAAGGTTCCCAGCCAGCTTCAACTGAGCTAGAGAAAGGCCGTGTTCTGAACAGGGGCAGAAGGGATCTGGGCAGTCAGTCTGCCTATTACTTGGAGGCATCACCGGGAAACTGAAGTCTTATTAGGACAAGAAAGATAAATGATGCTGTTACCCATTTATTAGGCTCTAACCTCCTTGAATAGCATATGAGACAGAAATGTGGTAAGCAACTGTTATCTCATCATCCTCATCATCAACAAAAACAATCCTACTATATTTAAGTGCCAACTGGAGGCATTGTGCTGGGCTCTGGAGGACAAAGAGCTGTCAACTCTCAAATTGCTCCCAAACTTTTAGGAGCCAGCATAAGTATTAGCAGAACTGATAAAAGTGAATAAAGCAACTTTTAATTGAGAATATTAAAAAAATACTATTCTATAAAATATAAACATGTTATTTTATGTGAAAGTAACAAATCAAAGAAGTTCTAAAAATCCAAATTCAAATTATTAAAAAGATGTTACATAAACCATTCTAACACTGAGTAATGCTAAAATATTAATATTGTAATTTTACTAATAATTTTTGGTCTTTTTGATATTAAATTCTTCACAACTTTTATGGACCTAATTATCTTTCAAATATACAAAAATTTAGGGTTTTTTTTTTTTAGCAAATAAAAGATTAACATTCAAGACTGAATCTTAAAGAGTCGCCTTCTGTTCAGGCATAGTAGTATGGTCCTGACATCCCAGCAATGGAAAGGTGGAGGCAAGAGAATCAAGAATTCAAGATTATCCTCAGCTACAAAATGAGTTTGCGGCCAGCCTATCTTAAATAAGGAAAAACAGCTTAAACAGCCTTTCTTACATAGCAAACTACCAACATGTTTTCAGGTATCATGAACAGGGAAAGAATTAAATCGTCTTTCTGTGCTCACTTCTGCAACAGATGCATTAACGTAGGCTTTCCATCTTCTTTGTTGTATAATTCATTATCTACATTCTTTCTCCTCCAAATAATGTAATATTGAACCCATAGCCATACTCCTTATGTTTTCAAAACCCAAGGCAAAATGCTCATCTCACTCTGCACTACAGAAAGCCCTACATTCCTCCACACATGTCCAGTCCTCTCTGGTGCCAGCTGATCTTTTCCTTGACTCTGTAAAATTACCCTTCCAGGCAGCTTTCCACAGGACTAGTACTGATGAATTTCTCTACTGAGGTGCAAAATGCTGACAACACATTGTTGTTATGTTATGTTATGTTATGTTATGTTATGTTATGTTATGTTATGATATCAACACTGCAAACTCCTTTGTGAGTCTCACCATGAATTTCAAGAGTAGGCAACTAGGATTATTAAGGTTTTGAAGACAAAGTATATGTCAGAATCCCCATGGCCTTACGAGCTTTCTGATAATGAGTACTGCCCCCTGATAATAATAACTTTACTAAACCAAATATATTTCTGATATGGCTATATGCTAATTTCAAAGTTATGTAAACTAAATGATCACTCTTTTAAGTTTGTTTGGATAATTTTGGTAAATATAATTAAGCGTAACTCACTGAAGCTAAAAACTGTGGCTTATTAATGTGTCTGTTGGGGGTGTCTAGAGTAATACTTAACACTTAGTGGGTAGGTAGATGATGAAACTGATATAAAATAAAATTTTAAGTCTTTCCAATATTTAAGAACAAAACAGATGAACAATTATACAAAAAGAGACTGACTCCATTAATTTCCCCCTATCTAAATGTCTATGGGAGCAAATTATCTCTTAAATGATCTAGCACTACAGTATGGTAGGACAACAGATTGTAATAAACATCAGCTATCTTAAAACAGTCCACAGCATGTAACTATTTTTTTAGTAACTTGGGTGTTTTGTGTGTTGCATGGTTCAATGTACCATCAAATATGTAAACAACATTTATTGGGCCTGCTCTGTGACTTTTGTTTATTGGTTATTTTTGAAGTCTGTAAGAACACACCCATCTTGTTCATTAACACCCCTAGCACCAAGCTTAATGTTTGCCATCTCTATACTGCCAGTAAATATTTATTGAACAAATGAATGAAATGTAACAATCAAGAGGCTTTTGCTTTCAAGTAAAAAAGCAGGTTAAGCTTATGGCAAGAAAGAATGACAAAACACAATCCTAGGGGTAGATGTTACCAGATTTGGATGCTATCAAATAATTAACTGCTAAAACAATTGTGTGATTGAATAACAAATACACAGTAAGAACAAGTACAGGCTCAGAAAGCCTAGTTAACCGTTAGATACACAAGTGAAATGTTGTCTTGGGAAAGAGAGGAAGGGAGAAAGGGAAGGAAGGAGAGAGAAAGGAAAAAGGAAGTAACAGGCAAAGAGTCCAAAATTTCATCCCTTATAGGATGGTTAGAAAGTCTAGATCTATGTGGTGTTCAGCCCAGGTAACAACAGAGACTAAACAGCCTGAGAACCCAGTGAAATCTTCAGAAACAAACTAAGAAGATCCACAGAGTCACACAAAATGAATGAGCTACATTGGCACTGAAGGAATGTGTGGGCATGGGAAAGAAAGAATTGAGAGACCAGCCCTCACTTTTCACCATAGTCATTGGTATTGAAAATAGAACAATATAAGTATTTATTAATATCCCCCTTGAGCCTCCTCTTCTTCTATCCCTATGGTGTCTGAGCATTAGAGTCTAGCTCCAGTGCTGGCCTTACCTCTCTTTTTAATTCAAAAGATTTATTACTCAGGGGCCTCATTTTTCATCTGTTTTATACTTCTAAAGTGGTATCACTCTGCCACGTGTTAGCATTTCAAATACCTATGCAATCTTAAGAAGGTTTTAATAAAGGTTCCCCTTTTGAGGGTGGGGTACTGAGGATCAAGCCCAGAGCCTACAATGCCAAGCAAAAGCTCTACCACTATGCATACACCTTTCCCTCTTGACTATGTTTCAAAAGTTAAATTAGGCATCTGGGGACAGGAATAAGGGAACCATGGGACATAGGAAAGGAGGCTGAAGTTTGCTCTCAGAAACAAATACCAGAGACATCACATAGAGTATCTATAGATAGAATGGGACACTAGATTTTGTTCCAGTCTGTTAAAACCAAAACAAGTTCTTGATTTTAGTGATTGATTTTGACCTGTGAGTTCCATCAAGAATCTTGGATTCCATCACATCCTTAAGTATTATGTCCCTGTGTCTATGATTCCATTCTTTTGTCTGGTTACTTTGTAATTTAAGGAAGTTTCTAAGCATTGAGAAAGAAAGAGAAATTATTTTATTGAGAAATCAAATTAAGTAGAGCTAAAACTAATCCTGCATGGTAATCATTAGTCCCATCATTTTAACTACTGAGAAAGTTAATTTAACTTGAATTACTTTAGTACTGTTTTGGGGAGTTTTAAATGATGTAACTGCCAACTCCTCACTTCTCCATGTGCTATTTAGAGTCAGTGAACATTTTCCCATTGAGCTATTGCTTCATGATTGACAGGGAAACTCTTGCTAGTTCCCTTGAAGAATGAATAGTTACTCAACATAGATTAACTAGATATATGATTATTCCATTTGGGGGATATCAGGATGAATATAATTCGGGGAATTATTGCCATCTGATACACTGCCCTGTGTAGGGGCTCTTTTAAAGTCCACAAGTCACTGAATTCTATTGGGCCACTTATGTGACAAGGGCTGCTCTCACGTTAGCAGTTTGGCACAGCTAGTGATTTTTTCTGCCAAAAAGGGCAAAGGCCTTAAGCAAGAAGCCAGCTTTTTCCTGATTACAAAACTGACCACAATTCCTTGCCAACCTAGCAGGGTAATTTTTTTTCTTCTGGTAATGCATTATTCTCAGAGAGAGCTCCAATTTTCTCATTGTGACATAGCACTTATCATTTAAACATCAACCATTGGAGCATTGCTTCAGTTGGTTGCTATTGATAGAAAAACAAATTTAAAGCACAAACTTTGATATATAAAATTGAAACTTTACCAAACCTTTATTCTCAACCATTCAGTTTTATAGAATTTAGATAGCAGTAACATCTTGGACCTTTGTAAACTTGTTGAATAAATCACCTTTAGAAATACATCCTTCAGAAGCCTGTGGGTAACAAAATTTAAAATAAGAATGTACATGTTTTCGAATTCCAGAGTTTTCTTCAAATAATGTGATTAGGAGATTCAACCAAAGATGAACACCTAAGAAAAACTTTGCTCAAATAAGTTTATCTGGTATTTCATAACTTAGAGATTAAAGTTTTTCATGTAAAGAGCCATTGATGAGTATTTTATTGAATTAAAAAAAGGAATCAGATATTGAACAATCTCTGCTCTGATAACTCCAAATACTATACAGTTCACGCCCCTCACAAGACATTGAACGTGTGGGTCACTGGCGAGACAGTGTAGCAAAGTTTTCCTTGTATGGTACCAAGTCTTGCCAAAGCAGCAGACAGCATTATGACACACCATTTTGTCACAGTTGGCATTCACTCAGGACAGTGCCAGCCAATTCAGGCTTGATTCTTTCTGTGTTTATTCCCACCTCTCCCAAATATTTGAAAACTCGTGTCTTGACTCATTAGCATATTCATAAGCTCTATGACCACAAGCCTTTTTCCTTTAACAAACTGATCTTTTTCAAGACATAGACAAAACACCCCTGCGAATTATAGCAAATCTCTGTTTTATGCTGTTATGGGTGAAACTCTGGGAGATTCTCCTGTTGACCCAGAGCATGGTGCCTTCGCTGATGCACTGCCTGTGAGCACTTCACAAGGTAAAGTCTGATCCTGAGATTGCTGCTGGAGATGCTTTGGGTGCTCATGTGTGGGTGAAATTGCATGTCTGTTTTCCACATATGTTCATTACAATATTTTAATCCTTTGATCTTGTCTGTGGTGGTCACTTATAAACATATTCAGAACCTTCAGCACAGAACCCTAACTTAATCCATAGTTTATATCTGTGCATGGCTTCCATCTCCTGAATTATAAACGTTAAAGGTATTTTGATATTCCAAACCAGACCTGTTCATTTTTGTTTCCTGAATTTGCATACATATCCCCAAAATATCTGTGAGCGTTTTAGAATACAGCCTCCCCTCTTTTATTGTGTTAGATATCTTTCGTATCAGTTTCTATCCCTCTTGTAGAATTTTTATTCTTCAATAAGTATTTTTGTTGTATTTTGAAATCTACATCCTCTCCAAAAGAAATTGAAGCTCCTAGATCATAGAAACATGTTAGATTCTTTTAGAAAAAAAAAAATTTAGGATGCTCCGAGATTAATGACTAATTGAAGAAAATCTGTTCTAAGCCCCTCACTTCACATACATAAATACAATGAGATCTCTGAAAGGCTAGATGCATGCTGAATAAACAATGTTCCATTACTTCTAATTAGATTTGTCGAACAGGAACAAAGTTCTCCTTTTCCAACTATTTTTTTCTTGTTCATTGCAAAATGTTTTCTCCATTTCTGTAGCTCCTTCTACTGGAGTTTCTTAAGCATAGCTTCTTCTATTTTGTATTTCTTACTTATTTCTTATTTATTCTAGTGTTTCTGTTTGTTTTATTTTTCTCATCTTATAGATTGCATGTAAAATAGGTTGCTGAGTAGGATGATTTGTGTTTTATAGTGGATGTGTGAAAGCCTTAAAGGGAAGGCATTTGTTGGTTAAAATGAATAGCTTCACCTTTTAATTTTTCTAGAAGCCTAAAATTTGAACGCATTTGTCAAAAATTTTAAAATATTAGTTTTTAAAGTGAAAAAATATTTCCTGAACTTTTGTTCTGGTTTTACTTTTGTGTATGATGCTAAGAATCCAAATCAGGACTGAGTGTACTGTCTCTCCCTGATCTGATCCCCATCCTGTCGTTGACTTAGTCTATATTTTTGTCATCTGAATTTTTTATACAGGAGTTTAGTTTCATTATATACTATAAATATTCTATTTTTCTGTAAGCCATGAAAGTGACTGCTATCCATGTTAGTTTTAGCCCATCTTGGGGCAGAATAACCTGGCTAAATTATGAAATAGTTCTTGGTTCCAACTTTGGCAGTTTGTCTTTTTGAGAAGGACTTGTCTAAAATTAGCACAATGAATACTTTAGGTTGATTAGGGGGCAAGTGCTGGTTATGGCAATAGATGGTTAAGAGATTCAAGATTTTTACTCTATACCAATCTCTCATTTTTATGCCATGAATTTGTCCTAAGTGTAATTTCTCTGAGTCTGAAATTTCTCCAATAAACTAACCTAGACTTTCTTTCTCCATTAAAATGGCACAAAATAGAATTATTCCAGGTGTGGTGCTGTGGCTTGTAGTCTCAGCTACTTGGCAGCTGGGCTGGGAGGATCGATCATGAAGACAAGTTGGAGCTAGCCCAGTTTTTTTAAGTTATTAAAATGTTAATTTTAATAATTACTAAAATGCTACATTCTTGCTAATAGTTTGAACTTTGACTTTTAAGGTCATCTGGCTTATTCATAAATGTTTTTTCTACTAAAAATTTGGGCTACTAAAGTCCAACAACATGTTTGTTACTTCTATTGTGTCTTGTGGTTGACCATTAAATATTTATTTCACTCCTGCTAAAACAGATAAACTTGGAAATAAATCAAGTGTATGTTCATCATAGCTATCCAAGGCCAACATCAGTGAAGGGCTATAGAGATCCTGTCTTTGGCCTAGAACATCAGCTTAGATGTTCCTTCTTCCCCATCTGAAGCAAAGAAGATTGAGTGTTGATACAGCAGCTGGGTACTGCTACTGAAAAAAGGAAAAAAAGAAAAAGAAACATACATTTAGTTTTGGTTTTAGAGATCCAGCTGCACACATTTAGTTTTGTTCTTAGCTGCATTGGTCATATCCATGAAGTTAAAGTCTCTCCTTTAGCCACTATGTCCAAAGAGGGCATCTATACATTTCCCTTAGGCTCCATGAGCACTGTGTCCTTTGCTTCTCACTCCTTTTCTTTTTCATCAAGAGTTCTGCAGGCAACCCCAAGTAACCTCATACTGGCTCTGATTTCCACTAATAAAAATTGGCACAGTGGAAGGGACGCTTCCTCGGACTCACACTCAATATGCCTCCCATTCTGAGTGCCAGACTCAGTCCTATGTGGATTCTATAATTTTCGGCTCTTGCACCAGAGTTGAAGGATGATGACACTTGTCCTCTGGAGCTGGTTGAGCAATGCAAATGTGCCTTAGAGACATGACAAATGCTGCAGTAGAGCTTCAAAACCAGAGTCCCATAGATATGGGAGCAGTGCTGATTACGTACCACTTCTATGGGGGATATTTGAACTGTCTAAGGGGCTCTAGGCAATGGTATACTAGAAACAGACCATTGACTGAAGTTCTCACCTGACCAGAAGTTTATTAAAAGGACCAAAATGTAAAGGACTAGTCCTGTGTTGCCCACATACAGGTTTCCTGAATGGAGCATGTCATTTTCCTTTTTCTCTGTGGACCTTCTGTGTCCCCTGTATTAACAGAGCTACTGTGAAGATTATATAGCACAGTGATTGTGAAGGCAGACCTAAAGTGCTCTGTGAAGTTTATTGTCCAGTCTTGCTATACTTGGCTCTGGAGGATTGGGTAGAAGGCTCTGAGAGTAGAGTATCTTATATTTTAAGCAGTTTAGAGAATATGGAAAAAGAAAACCTGAAGTCGTCTTCATTGCATTAAAAGAAGTGGCAGTTATTTGAATATAAAGGGGCTTCTTGGAAGCAGCTGTGCTCACCACTATACTACCAGTGCTAAAAGGGGCATCTTTATGAAACCACCCCAGGAGTGTTTTAAGAAGGAAATATTAAGAAAGAAATAATCAAACTCGAAGAAAACAGCTTTATAGCTCATCTTTAAAAACAAACAAAACCTTTACAGTGCTGGGGCTGGAACCCAGGATCTTGTGTATGCCAGGTCAGTGCTTTACCATTGAGCTCCAGCCCGGTGCTGTTGTGTTTAAGATAGGGAATACTTCCCACTGCATTCACTTTTGTCTCTGAAGAAACCCACCTGCCAAAAATTGAAATCATTGTTTAGACTTAAATGGAAGCAATGATTGTTCTTTTTTCCCCTAGAGACATTAAAAAAACTGTCTAGGTTATGATAGTATTTATTTGCTATAGTGAAAGTCCAGAAAAGATTTAAAGTACTGATACAACTCTGAATTTCATAATATCCTGTGCAAGATTAATTGAGAGATAGACTGTGGCTCAGGGGAGAGGCACTTGCCTAGCATGCACAAAAATCCCTGCTTCTATCCCCAGCCGTGAAGAAGGAAAAGTAATTCAAGGCATTTTAAGAGAATTGTAAAGCTGTTGGTATTGACTTTTTCCTTAACTTAGTTCTAGTTCTGTCTTTATTTCTGATTTATCCGGTTTGAACTTCTTTCTTAAACTCCAGACTTGGATTATGTAGATTCCTAGAATCAGGGTCTTCTCATTGTTTTCCCTAAATGGTCAGTTCTCTTATTTTCTCCCCAAAATTGTGAATTAAAGTATATGAAAAAGATGAAAGAAAACACAAGATTTTTTTAAGGGAGTCTTTGCTATCAAACCTTAAACTCACACTATTTCTGCCTCTTCCTCCTTAGTGCTGGGATCACATGCAGGCCCACCGCAGCACACTTACTTTTGTTAATCACATTACAATTGGATTTGAAAGCAACCTGACAGCAGTTATTCTCTAAAAGTGCTAAAATATGAGTGTAAAATATGTAGTGTAAAATATGATCCCCTAAACAAAAAATACATTCACAGCTCTGGTATCGTGAGTTTACTATGTCTGTGAGTACACTCTCTTAGTTATACATTTACTCTGAAAAAGTAATGCTAGAGAAATCCTAAAATCATAGCATGTTAGGTATACCTTTCTTGGCTCAGCAGAAATCTGCGCTGAGTAAATTTCTTAACTGACTTGAGGGATCAGAACTGACCCACAGCTTCGTTATTCTAGCTTCCTTGGGCACACCAGAGCGGCACAAAAGTTAGTGAATTCTTCCTGGCCATCTACCAGTGCTGAGTATTTGTGAAAATATATTTGATAATGTATTGGGGTCATTTGAATGGAATTGGGTTTCTGTACATTTCTGCTGGGCTGTTCTTTCCTTTGTCTGCAGTTTTGCACCTGTAGCTAATTTATAGACACAGAAATTGCACATGCAACTAATAGCAGATGAAATCCCACTCTTACAACCTCAGAATTGAGGTCATGTGGCTATTTGAACACACAGTGCTTTAGACCCATGTAATTTTCATTTGAACAAGAGATTGCCAACACAAGATTAAGGTCCCCACACGTGGAAAGCACCATGTGTGGTTAACACCATAAAGTAGATTTAAAACAGTCAACTATCAATTACATGTAAGCTAACCCTCCTTAATCCATGTCAGGTTTCCTGTATGGTCTTTCAGCTGCTCTCCTGGATGAGAAACTCTTACATCCACTCTAGCCCTTCAGATGAACAGCCCTGAAGCATCTCCGTTAGTCTTCTGTTATTGAATGCCTGCTGCTTGCAAGGCAATGTTGTGACGTCTGCACCTTTGACTGGCTTTCACTGCCTTCTGGTAGCCTGGCTCCACTTTATATAATTTACTTTCCTTCCTACCATATCCCAAGAAGTAGTCTGCCTGGCTCTCTTCAGACTAATCTCATTTTGCAAGAATGCAACCATGCTCCCTCTTGCCTCCAAGCTTAGCATGTCTTTAAATGCCTTTCTCAGTCTTCCACCTTTTCAAATTCTCCCTGTCTTTCAAGGTCATGTTCAAGAAACTTCAACCTGTTCCAGGAAACTTTCTCTGATTATCCACATTCAGTGGTTCTTGTCTTCTCCAGTCTGAAAATGTGCTCTCTCCTCTACCTCCTAGACTGCCAACAGCCTGATCCAATCAACTGTCTCTGGACTAGAGAGTGGTCACTTGACAGGTTTTGTTTGTTTGTTTAATGTGTCTGCCCTTCTTCCCAACATTGTTTTCCACCCACCTCTTACGTATTATGTTAAAAAGTCAGGCCTGGCAGGAGGTACTGGTGCACCTCTTTAATTCCAGCACTCAAGAGGCAAAGAGGAGGATCTCTGTGAGTTTGAGGCCAGCCTGGTCTACAGAGTAAGTTCAGGACAGTCAGAGTTAGAACAGAGAAACCCTGTCTCGAAAAAATAAATAAATAAAATTTTAAAAATAAAAAGTCAGGCCTGCCCCTACGTCAAAACCCTTTAATTAGTAGCTCCCGACTCACAGGTAATGAACAAAAGCCCAAATTGGCCCTGAACTACCTACCCCACCCCAGGATACTTCTACAATTCCTTTCTTCTCCTGTCCATCTCCCCTTGGCTCTGCTGCAGTGTCACTGTCATCCTTTCTAGTCTCTCAACACTCAATACACAGTCCTGCCTGGTGTCTCTCCCCCAGCTCTATTCTTCCATGAGTACTTTTCCTCTGACATGTTCTGGACTGTCTCTCTTAGCCCCTCAAGTCTTTGCTCAGATCTTACCTTCTGACAAGAACAGTCTCTTCAATCATATCCTGCCAACTGCCTTTCTCCCCGTCTGTTC
This sequence comes from Cricetomys ansorgei, assembly GCA_026225945.1. Classification (NCBI taxonomy): domain Eukaryota; kingdom Metazoa; phylum Chordata; class Mammalia; order Rodentia; family Nesomyidae; genus Cricetomys; species Cricetomys ansorgei. Next base: position 18,270,444 of record JAMJFZ010000116.1, on the reverse strand, counting down.
TCCAGTTTTCTATTTCTATTCTATATAGTTATTGGTTGATTGTATTTATAGCTTATAGTCTGCTTCATCCCTCTAGAACATTAGCACCAGGGAGCCAGAGATCTTGGTCAGGTTGCTCATCCACTCTTATTCCCAGAGACCCAGAACAGTGCTTGATAAAGAGTAGTCCTCATTAATAACAGTCAAATGAGAGTAAAGCCCTATGACACTGATAGTCTTCACGATGTGATTTAGCCTTTAATAGATACAGCCTGTTCTTATTTTCTGTTTTGGTATATTCCCTAAGCCAAAGTATGCAAGCACTGAGAAATAATTCATGTTTTAGTCTTTATTCCTAGGGGAAAAAAAATCATAAAATATCTAACACATAATAGTCAACTTGTTGACTCATTAAAACCAAGATCATTGTCTGTACTTCCAACACCCTCTTCTGGCCTCCAAGAAAGAGCACCTGCTCACTCATGGTACATACATACTCAGGTAAATACACATAAAAAACATTTTAACAAGAAAATCTTTTTTTAAAGCTGCATAATTTTACTTTTTCTAGAATATTATATAAATATATATAAAGTTACTTTCAAAGTAACTTCTCTCCCTAAGTGATGTAAGCTTCCTCTATGTTCTCTTGTGGCTTGATCACTCATTCTTTCTCAGAACTAAATATTTCATTGTCTAGCTGTATTACAGTTTATCCACTCCTCTACTGAAGAGTTCCTTGGTTACTTCCAAATTTTGACATATCATAAAACTGTAATAAGCATCTATATGCAGATTTTGGTGTGGACTTAATTTTTGAGTCTGTTTGGACTGTGACTGCTGGATTGTATGAGAGGACCATGTTTAGTTTTTTAAGAACTGCTACATTGTCTTCCAAAGTACATTACTCCTGGAAATAAGGGAGTATTCCTGTTACTCTGCAGCCTCACCAGCTTCTGGTGTTGTCAGTGTTTGAAAATGTGGCCCTTCTAATCAGTATGCAACATCTTGTTGTTCTCATTAGCAATTCCTAATGACTTATGATGTTGAAGATAATATCTTCTTGTTCAAGTCTTCGGCCTATTTTTATATTAAGTTGTTCATTTTCTTAAGTTTTAAGAGTTCTTTCTGTATTTTGAAGAAGACATTTATCAGATGTGTTTTTTAAAATATTTTGACATAGCTTTGTGCAGAGTCAACAAATTTTAACAAAGTTCAGTTTATCTTACCTTTGTGTTGAAGAAATCACCACCATACCCACTTAGGTTTGTTTTTTCCTATGTTATCAGCAAAAAATTGTATGCATAGTTGGGACAAATAGTGTATAGTGTTTTCTTTTAAGGGTCTCTCTATGCAGCCCTGGATGTCCTGGAACTCTCTGTGTAGACCAGGCTGGCCTCAAAGTCAGAGATCTGTCTCCCAAATGCTGGGATTAAAAGGTGTGTGACACTACACCCTCTGTGTGTAGTTCTTGTACATTGCTGGATTCAACATCTTAATACTCTGTGAAGATTTTTGTGTCTATATTCATGACTGAGTTAGTTAGTTTGTCTTTTGTAATGGATTTTGATATTAGGATAATGTGAATAATAATATTACATATATTAGTACATATAATAATAATAATGCCATTATTATTATTACTATTACATATATTTCTACTGGCAAAGAACTGATATGATTTCTGCCTTCAATGACTAGTAGAACTGACCAGTTAATACACTTTGGCCTTCTGGTTTATAAGGTTATTAATTACTTATTCAATTTCTTTAACAGATATAGGCCCATTCAATTGTATATTTATTCTTGGGTACATTTTTACAGACAGTTTGGAGGAATGGGCCCAAGAAACATGCTCACTTCATCTAGGTTATTGACTCTGTAGCATAGAATTGTTCATAATATTCCTTTATAAAGTGTGTATGTGTTGTGTATGTGTGCTTAAGATTGAACCAGAGTCTTGTGCATACCAAGAACATCCTTTATCACTGAGCTACACTTCAGCCTTTTATCATCTTTTTATTGTTCTTGGGACCTATAATAGTGTGCCCTCATTCATTTCTGGATGAGCACAGATCTTTACTTGATACTAGTGTATATTGTGCAAAGTCGTAATTTCAATTAAACCACACTAGCTATCAGCAGTTAGCCTTAGTCCCAGTTAGATTATTACTAAATCTCTCTTTAGAAACATAAGAAAGTTTAACAGAAAAACCATAAACCATGCTTGAACTAGTTTGACCACAGTGGGAAAGGATACAGATCTGTGAGTCAGGAAACAGAAGAGATGGTCAATACGATCCGCTCTTCTTCCTTTCTCCCAATGCCTCACAACAGGCTTACACAACTGAAACAACATGTGGCTCATTCAAGAAAAAAATGAACTTCTAGAGATAAAATATGAGTGTGCTTTAGAAGTCGAGGCTAAGACTACAGCTTCTTTGAGGCTTTGTTGTTCTAAAGTCAAACATTTGCTCTGAGCCTTTAGCTTATTATGAAGAAATGTGCTTATAAAGATACATATTAGATTCTTTGTCTTCTGCCAAATCCACCAGTGGGAAGTCAAGCCTGAGAAACACTGGGTTTGGTTTTTAATACAGTCCTAAGTAGGTGGCAGAATGGAAATATGTTTTCTTATATTGAATAAACAAATGGCATAACACAGAATTTATTTCTGAGATTTTCTATCGTCAGAGAAGTCACAACTGAATTTAAATCCTTGCTTTAATATCAACTAACTGTGTAACATTATATAATTTACTTAACTATTAAGACTATTTTAACACTATTAAGTGGCAATAATTATGTATAACTTCTAGAATCATTTATATGCAAATTATATATTATTTATCATATACACAAAAGTATGTGCATGGTGGGCATAAATACGATGACTGCTGCTTAAGCGATTAAAAACTGTTAGCTATCATTATTAAATTATGCTTCTGTGAGTGAAATTCAGAGTCACTTTCTTTTTTTAATAAACAAAAGCCCATAATACCAATCAAGGGATAAGAAGAAAATTGGTAGAGGGGGCTGAGGAAATGGCTCAGTTGATAAAAAGTGCTTGCGTAGAAGACACAAGGACCTGATTTCAATCCCCAGAACCCATATTTTTAAAAAGCCAGCACACAATTGTAATCCCAGAGCTGAGTGTGCAGAAGCAGACAGAACCATGGGGCTCAATGGACAGTCAACCTAACCTAATGGGTGAGCTCCAGACCAGTAAGAGAACCTGTCTCAAAACTAGGGTGATGATGTTCCTGGGGGTAACACCTAACATTGTCCCCTGGCTTCTGCATGTACACAGCCTTCTGCACACACATGTATATGTGAACATGGACACATACACACATATACTAACAATTTTTAAGTAAATAAAGAGAATCTTATTTTATAAATGTATTGCTCAGGAAAGCCATCTTTTGGTCAAATATCTTTTTTTTAAATTTCAGTATATCTTTTCTACTTTTTCATACTATTACCCAATCATTCCTTTTTAGTAACACAAAGTACATGCAGGGAATAGATTTACTTTCACTTCTTAGGTGTAATCATAGTAAAATATAACAGTTAAATGGTATTTAGGACATTGGGGTATAGTTCAGTGATAGAGTTAAAAATGAGGATATCCAACTTAAATTTTAATGTAACCAAATTAATACATTGTTTTTTAGAAATCAGACAGTATAAAGACTTCAATAATAAAAAAAAATAGAGATCCTCAGTGCCACAATAATTCCATTTCAAAGGTACTGATAATTAACTCCAAAGCTTTCTTCTAGCATTCACCTCCATGTCTTGAAAATCACGGGTCTGACTGCTGTGTTTTATTCTGTGCCACCATCTGTTAACCTCTAACTGTAGAACTTAAGTTTTGGATCCTTTTACTTCCATGTTCCCCAAAACACTTCTTTCTCCTCTCACCTTCACAATGTAGTGTCATGTAACTGGGAGTTAAGTAAGTTGTCCATGACTACACTGTAATAACTTTGAAAGTAGTATTTACAAACTCCAACATCAGTAGACCATGATTTCATAAACAATTGTTCTTCAAATATCAAACTGTAATACTGCATGTTCTCCTTTCTCTCTGAGTGTGAATCATGAGTCTAAGTCTTGCAGTTAACATGCTCAACCTTGCCTAACCTAGCACTTCCTAAATTTACTTGACTATCAGGTTTTTTTTCTGTGTAATGATTTTTAAAGAGACGTCATTAGCATATGTATAATACAGTTGGGTAGATGCCAAATAAGACAGACTTTCCTGGCCACAAACGAGCAATTAAGCACTGGGGTGAGTAATTTTGAGAAGCCAGGCACTCTCCTTTTCCAGAGGTCTTTAAAACAGGACATCTGTTTTAGGCATAGTCCTGTTTGAACAATAGGACTCTGCTGGTGTTTCTTCCTCTTCCTGTCCCTCAGAGGCTGTGTTGGAGGCTTTTAGCCCACCTTTTATATGACTATGGGACTCTGGCTACTAATATGTACAAAAGTTGCAACTATTACTTATTTAGAGCTTAAGTATCTGTCCTTATGCTAGGGGTTTTACATATATTACCTCATTAGTCTTCAGAATAGAATGAGGTAGCATTATTTTACAAATGGCAAAATTAACTATAGAGAGATCATGAAACTAAGTCCTCCAAGGCAGAATTAGATTCCAGGCATTGGACATAACACTGTTCCATCCTTTCTTATTGTTAATGTTCAGAACAGAAACCTACAAAAGTAACAAATAAGATAGGGCTATCTGTGTTTATTATGTGAAAACTCAGGCTACCACAATGCTTAATCTATTAGACTAACCATTCCTTTAACCTTCACATTAATTTGAAATTTATTATTTTTGTTAGTGTAGTGCATACTTTTCATTTCACTGTGACCAAATGCCTGAAGAAGGATTTACTGAGGATCCTGGTTTGAGAGGCTATGGCTAGAAATGACAACAGGTAGTTCAGACTCCTCAAATCCTCACCCTTCTAGGGAACAGGAAGCAGAAAAAGACTGAAGGATGAAGTGAGGCTGGGCTAAACCCTTAAGGCTACCCCTCAACAGCCCACTTCCTCCAGGTAGGCCCCTCCTCTTAAAGGTTCCATGCTAGCTGGGTGCCAAGTGCTTCAACATGTGATCCTGTTGGGGTACATTTCACATTTCAAACCATAACAGGAACAATTCTGTTGCAGATTTCTTCTGCATTTTATTTTGTGACAATCTGCCATCTGGTAAATGGTTTCTTGCATGAGACTTTTGAAATTTGATGTGACTCGTATATATTAATTAAGACCAAATACATCTTGATCTATGAAAATTGGCTTAGAATAAAAGTCTCTTTTTCAACATATTATATCAATATAGTAACAGCACCATGCAGCTCAAAAGATACTGGACCATGAGAAAGAAAAGATGTGTTCTCGCCCACCCAGTCTTTCACTGACTATATTCATAAGCAGATTATTATCCAATTTTCTTTTACTGTCAAATGGGGAACAGCAATAATTTCAAAATGGCTTTTTCCCCTGTAATATTTCAAGAAGATTTATATCTCTGGCTGTTTGCTTACAGATAGGAGAGGAACTATATAATTCCCAATTTAATTTGTATATGCCATGATTTACACAGATCAGTGAGAAAGGTCTGGCTGAGTAAACAAGAAGGAGCCATACTTATGAGTACCATGACATTAACATAAAACAAGAAGACACTGAAAATCAGTAGCTAAGTGTCTCTTGAAAGGCATTGATAACAAAAGTCTATAGAATCTATGAGGCATTGCCATATGCTTCATTACCTATCTGATTATGATTCTCTAAGTTACTCTTTAGAGTTCATCACTAGCACCCTATGTCATGTTGATGTTTGTGTAGACCTGGAATATCAGAAAGAGAGATGTTTTCCTAGGCAAAACGGTTTAATTTTAGGTTAAGTGTGTGGCCACTGAGCTTCAGACCATCTGTGCTCAACACCCAGCTCTTCCTAATAATTTTCCACAAATTACTTTTATATCTGTGCCATATTTCTCCCAAAGCTTTCAGAGCTGGGCTTGAACTCACAGCTTCATGTGTGTTAGGCAAGTGTAATATCACTGAGATACATCTTCAGCTCTTGATTACTCTTTAAGAATTTTGAGTACATGGTGACCCGTGCTTGTAATCCCAGCATTGGGAGGGGTGGGCGCGGGGTGGGGGTGGGGGCGAGAGGAACTCTATGAGTTCAAGGCCAGTCTGGTCTACATAGTGAGTTCCAGGGCTGCACAATAAGACCCTGTCTAAAACAGAAAGAAATAAAGAGAAAAAAAAAACCAAAGAATTCTCAGCACCCCATTTTACAGAGTTGTTATATATATTAAAAGAGATCATTGCAGTGGAGTATCTAGTATAATCACTACCAAAGACTCTAAGGTCCATTAATATCAATCACTGTAAATATTGAGGAGGTACAACATTAACCTAAGAGTTCTTTTTTTCCCCTTTCTTTGAGTGCTGGGAATTGAACCCAGGATCTTGTACATGCTGAGCAAGTACTCTTTACCATTGAGCTACAATCCCAACCTCTAAAGAACTTTATATCCTGGCTTTTAAACAACCATGGTATAGATTTGATGTCATTTAACTTTTGTTGTTGCTTACCTATTTTTTTCCTGTGCTGGGGATTAAACCTGGGACTTCACTCATGCCAAGCAAACTCTCTACTACAAAATCACACTCCTGCCCTCCTCAGAATTTCTAGTAGAAGTTTTTCTTTCACTAGAGAACAACATAGTACCCACAGGCAAACTATATAGTCCTGGTGCTTGCTTTCATAATCTGATATCTTTCTGACCCACTTCTATACTCCCAAATAAAAACCTATTCAATTAGAGAAGTCACTTTACTCTTGCATGAAATCGATTATACTTTTGTTTGAAATGCTTTATACTTTGGAGCAGTGTAAGAAAGCTGCTCATTAACCATAACAGAATTGAAAGCCAAGTGTGAAGGTCAAAGAGGAATAGCATAGAGATGTGTCCTTGCACACAAAGTCTGTCTAAAGACTTTCTTGAAATGTTGTGAAATTGAAGGATATACCCTGAGGCAAGAGGACTCCTGTCACCCAGCTGGAAAATTAAGACACTTACTTATTCCTGAGAAGGACTGTTGTTCATGCAAATATTTTGTCCATTTGCTCTTTCATGGGTAATTGCACGGAGTAACAAAAAACACCTACTTGACTTACAGCTTGGCAGCAACAGAAGCTTATGTTTTCTAGAGACAAAATAAGAAGCAGCTTTCCTGGATCCATCTCTAAGTCAAAGTAAAATAAAACATGTTTGTATCCTATGCCTCCCAGTAACCATGTCCATGGAGTAATCCTCTTGAGGTCAATGTGTCCCAGAATACAGAAAAAGGAGAGGAAGGGAAAAGCATATATTTTAGCAATATGCCTTCCTAGAGATGAGGAGTCAAGTGCTTTTCTTTCTTCTTTGTCCTCCCTACTTAGGGAAATAAGGAGCCTGAGAAAACAGAGAGCTCAGTAGTAAAGCACTTGCCTATCAAATAGGCAAGTGGATTCTAATCTTCCTGATAATCCCCAATGGGAAAAGACTAAAAATATGGAGTTGAGAGCAGGATCCTAGTTCATGCTATGTCTTAGTTATAATAGGAAAGCTTTATCTTTTCAGGGCAGGTTACATCTTGACAAAACTAAACCACTGAGAAAGCATCTTAATTTTCTTCTTCCCTCTCAGCAAAATGAGAAGTCATTCTATTCTATTCTTCACTATATAACATTATTACTTAATTTGTAAGTGTTTAGAACATAGCCACCATGCAGAAGGACTAGAGGGAAATAGGATAGTAAGGTGTCTCCTTACTCCAGACAATATGTAAATGCAAATGCTATAAGTACTTAACCAGATAAGAAACTATGTCAGCATTAAAGAATTAAAGAATTAAATTTAATTAATGAATTAAAGAATCTAGGAAGGCTTCATGGAGAAAGTAGCATTTCCATTTTAAAGATAAGGAATATGGTGCACAGAAATGAAGGATAGAGTAAAGATAGGGCCACCTCAGAAATCTGAATCTACAAAGAAGAGCAAGAGTAGGAAATGCAGGGCAGGTAGGCAGCATGGTACATCTAGCAGCAGGATATGTCAAGCATGGGAATAAGGCCTGAAACAGCCAGGTGAAAACATGACTGAAAATGTAAGTTAAAGCTATGCCATGGAGGACTTCTAATATGAAGCTAAGACATGGTAATTTATTATACAAGTTGCTGGTTGTCCTGATTCCCTGACAACGAACACATACTAATAGAGCTCAGTGAAACAGCATTCTTTGGAGGAAGGGTGAAATGAATACAGGCATTCAGGGGTTAATTAGGACAAATAGGTAGTTCTATGTGATACTGTAATGATAGTCATATCACATTACATTCCTGTTAGCATCCATAGACTTATTTACACACAGTGACTAATATAGACATGACTTTAGTTCATAAGAGCATATCCATACTAGCTTATTAGTTATTACAGGTGTGCCACACTAGCACAGGACAGTGGCAGGGGGACACCCTATGTCTCATAAGGTAAGGTGCTATATAAGAGCTCTGCTTTAACTTAATTTTGATATAAACCTAAAAAGTTTTTTTTTAAATATGTAAAGCCAGACCTGATAGTGAGCACTTGTAAATCCAGTGCTTAGAGGGAAGGCCATGAGCTTGAGGCCTGCCTTGACTGCTATTTAAAACCATGTCTCAAAACCCAAGGGCTGGGAAAATGGTAGAGCATTTGCCTCACATTTGCAAAGCCCTGGGTTCCATCCCCAAATGGAAAAAGAAGTTAGCCAATAAAATGATGAATGACAAATTTTTCCTGCAACCTAGGTATTTTTGCATCATTATTTTCACTTCTCAGTATCTGTACAGAGGCATACCCATAACCTTTAACTCACTTAACCAGTCATAATAGATGTTATGGGAAACATCCAACTTTAAGGATATCACAATCTGGACAAGAAATAACGTCTTTTAAAATGAAAATAACTGATAACAAAGACTAAGGACATAGAGAAATAAAAATTAAACATGCTAGGGAGAGACAAAGTAAATGCAGTGACTTGGGTTGGGTCCATGTAGATGAATTTTGAATCAAAGGACACAGTTTGATGGGTGCTTCTGCTAATTAAGAGCACAGACTTCTTTCTAGATGTCACTGAGATCGGGATATCCTCTTAAGTTATCACTTCTGCACATTCCTTGTTTTGGTGTAGTGTTTACACAGTAACATAGATAACTGAAGGTTGTTTGGGTACTTATTATGCAGATATTCGACACAAGAACCCAAATGTTGCCTAATGAGCCCTCTTACAGCCAGGAAGCACATCCACAGAGCCAGTCTCCTTACTTATATCTACAAGGAACTTTGTTTTCTCTTGAAGACCATAGCTGAACTCCTTCATCTTATGCAGCCTTTGGGAAAAAAATGCCTTAGCTCTCTGCTTGCTAGGAAAAAAACAAGAGAATCATTCCCAGATACCCCATGAGAGGAGCCCATCTTTCAGAATATTTTTACCAATGAGACTGTTTGCAAGTTTCTGAGTCAGCCTTGAGTTTAAGTCACCCACACCTACCTAGACTGTGGACCTTGGGCAAGTCATGTAACCTCTCTAGTCCTCTCTTACTGATCTGGAAAGTGAGGGTATTTCAGCATACATGGAATAAAAGTCAGATGTGTCTGGCAAATGGGAGGTACTCAATGGATCTGTTTGTTTCTCTCCTTCCTGCCCCTCTTCTAAAAGTTCACAGTCATTTCCTTTAGCCATCAATTCATTTAGTGTTTAATAGATAAATATTTAATGAGCATCTACTGTGAGTCAAACCTTTGTTAGATGATGTTAATATGACTACAGCCAAGATAAAATTTATGAGTTCATTTCTTTGTCACCAGGGTTAACAATCTTGAATTTACACAGCTCTGTAGCATTTAGAGTAGTGATTGCTTTTCTAGATACTACTTTGAACGATGAGCTCATTTCAAGTAAACCAAGTCAGACTTAAAACTGCATAAAGATTTATAGTCTATACTAATCAGTGGCTCACAGTTTATATTCAGAACTTGGGACTCAAATGGGGCAGAGTTTTCTTTTACTTACTATGATAGCAAATCATACTTAGAAAAATGCACACTTGCTCTTCCAAAGGTTCCTAGTTCAGTTCCCAACACCTAAATGGCAACTTGTAACTGCCAGTAACTCCAGTTCCAGAGGATCTGATACATTTTTCTAGTCTCCATATGCACCAAACTTGCACATGGTATACATACATATACGTCAGCAAACACTCACACACATAAAATAAAAATAAATTTTAAAAAAAGAGCCAGGCATGGTGGCACACGGTTTTAATCCCCAGCAACAGGGAAGCTGGGGAAAAAAAAAAAAAAAAGGAGGACAAGACTCTCAAATACATAGGGCTTGGAGGATGGCTCAGCTAGTGAAGTGCTTGTACGCATGAGAAACTGAGTTCAATATACAGAACCCACATAACAATACCAGGCATAGTAGTACACACATAATCCCAGCACTGGAAAGGCAGATAAGGAAGATTTCTGGAGCTTACCACCAGCCATCCTAGCCTAATTGGTGAACATCACACCACAAGACCCCATCTCAAAGGATGTGAAAGGTATTCCTGAGGATGACACATCTACATGCACAGATATGCATGTGCACACACATATGTATGTGCATACATATGCACCCACACACAAGAGGAATGCAAATCAGTAACAAAACACCAAAGATCTCGGTCTAAAACAATGCATAACAGTGATTCATAACTATTTCTAAGAAGAAAACATACAAATGGTGAACAGGTATACGAAAAAATCTTTGACATCACTAATCCCAGGGGAAATGCAAATCAAAACTATGATAGAATATACTATTCTACAGCTGATAGAATGGCCAGTACATAAAGAGAAGAAAAGATGTGGAGCAACAGAAACCTTTTTAGTGATGTATGCTGTATACTGCTATAGCCATAGCATTATAGAAAACAAATGAAGAGTCTCAAAAAATCAAAAGTAGAATTTTCATGTGATTAGTAGTTCCGTTGCTGGACATATAGCCATTGAACTAAGATCACTATGCCAAGATTTCTATACTCTTTCGTTCATTAAGACACTATTCACTACAGCCAAGAGGTGAAATGTGTCTAAGACACATGAATAAGGAAAAAGAAACCAATAACTCTGTGATGTGTGTATACACATACATACAGAATGTACAGACATGCACATGCATGTGCATACACACACATATACTGGAATACTATGTGACCTTTAAATTCTGTCCCTTATAGCAATATAGATGACCCAAAGAAACACTGTGCTAAGGGAAATGAACCAGAAGCAGGAAAGCAAATGCCACACACTCTTGCTTGTTGTCAAGGACTGGGCATAGGGGAAATGGGAAGACTGACCAGAGTTTCCATTAGGCTCTTGAGACCTGATGGACAGCATGATGAGTACAGCTAGGAATGCTGTATCATATATTTGAAATTTGCTCAGGGAACAAATCTTAACTTTTCTCAACTCAGAGACAAAGATAATTATATAAAATAATTAATATGCTAATTAAATTGATGGTGATAATCATTTCACAGTGCATACATATATCAAAACATCACTATGGTAATCATTTAAATATACTACTTTTATTTTATCAATTATGCCTTAATAAAAGTGGAAGAAATTTAAAGTAAGAAAAATAACCATTACCAGATCCAGCTGATGACCTGCTGTAGGTGTTAGTGTGAGCAGAGCAGTTGACATGACATTTAGATGGATTTGTTCCATGTAGCTACACACTGTAGGTGTCTGCTAGTATACTCAGGTAAAGGCTGACTTCCTTTCCACTGTGAAGCCAACTGAATGGTGCTAGGAAGGCAATGATGCACTCATCCCTCATTGGGTAATTGAGTAAAATGCCTTATTAAATTCATTCTGTTCCCTTTCCATATGTTCTTAGAGGACTGCTCTCTCCTCTGGAACTTGGCTCATATGCTGCTCTTTTCTCCATTTCAGAAATTACCATGGTTGACACAGAGATGCCATTCTGGCCCACCAACTTCGGAATCAGCTCTGTGGACCTCTCTGTGATGGATGACCACTCCCATTCCTTTGACATCAAACCTTTTACCACAGTTGATTTCTCCAGCATTTCTGCTCCACATTATGAAGACATTCCATTCACAAGAGCTGACCCAATGGTAGCTGATTACAAATATGACCTGAAGTTCCAAGAATACCAAAGTATGTTCACATCTCAAACTACTAAGACTGGAATTAGACAAATCTCTGGATAAACCTGGAATAAATGCTCTAGATATTAGCACTCTGGAAATAGGGCATCTTTACTCACTATCTTTACTTGCTCATCTTTATCTCTTACTCTCGAAGTTCTAGGAATCTGTGATAGACCAAAAAGAAGACAGCACATGAATGTTCCCAATCTCCCCTCTCCCTTTCCTTCTCCTTCCTTCTTCCTTTCTCTCCTTTCTTGTTTCCTTCTTAGGAGCATTTTCTAGCATGATTACATTGCCAGTTGTGTCTTAGGCTGAAAGTCTATCACATAAACTGAATTCTTCTACCCTCTTAATTGGTTGCAGATCAACTTATATATCCTGTCTTAACTAAGTTACTATTTCAGTTGTATTTTTTTTCTAATCTGTAGTTTGTAAAATTTGCCCTAAACCCTAGTTTTGGGCATAAACTTAAATTTTAACATTATAACTGATTGACAGATCATCATGCCATTAAGTAAATTAACATCAAATATCAGAAAAACCAGAACTGAACTTTTTTTAAGATAAAATACCATTTCTGTGATGCTGTTTCCTTGATTTTTATCTTGTGGGCTGATGTGCTGGTTTTCCAGAGTCACCCCTGTGTCACTGGCAACCATTACTTGGTAATAAGTAAGAACTTCCTGTAATTTCTAGTTGTTTTCTTTAGACAGATAGTATACGTATCTGTGTGGTTCTGGGTTAGAGCCTAATATGGAAATTCAGTAGGCCTGAGCCACCAGTAAGTGCAGTACTTGCTTTACATAGATCTCACCTGCTCTCTATCAAAGATCACTTTACAGACCATATCTTGATTCAACCCTGTTGATAGCCTGGCACCTCAGGCTGGGCTCACCATTTTCTCAGCCATGTTCCTTCTGGTTTGTTCTTTTTTTTTTTTCAAGGAAGATTTAAAACTACTTCTAAAGTGCAGCATTTCAATAAAATAAAACCCATAATATCAGGATGAGTGCCAGATGCAGCTCACCCCCTTGCCAAATGAGCCACACTGCTTTAAACTGTGTTCAGTGTCTGTGGGGAAAAGGAGGAGGGACTGACTTAATTCCCTCACTCTCAATTCCCTTCCCTCTTTATTTGTGCAGGTGAGGCTCTGGGATGTTGTGACTTGCCTGAGATGACAGAGTCTTACTTTTTCCTATCTGAGCACCAGTGTTTTTTCATGTTCCCCAGCACCTCTCCTTCGAGATAGTAAAGTTATGACATGAAAATATGAAGGCCACCATGGGAAGCCACGGTGCCTTTTTAGGGTTGTTTGTCATGAGATAACCATCTTCTCAAATTTTCCGATACACAGGTGCGATCAAAGTAGAGCCTGCATCTCCACCTTACTTTTCTGAAAAGGCCCAGCTCTACAATAGGCCTCACGACGAGCCTTCCAACTCCCTCATGGCCATTGAGTGCCGAGTGTGTGGGGATAAAGCATCAGGCTTCCACTATGGAGTTCATGCTTGTGAAGGATGCAAGGTAAACACATTTTAAAAATCATCCAAGAATTCTCTGAAATCTTGCCTATTCCATTTCCTATTGCAAACTCATTCTAAGAAATTAAGATAAAATTGTGAGGGTTTTTTTTTTTTTTTTTTTTTTTTGGCAGGGCTCATCCTAAAAGTAATATAATACTTGAAAATCTAAGAAAAGCTGATAAAAGTAGGGTTCCTCTGTCCCGCTTCTCCTGCTCCAAAATGATTTTTGAAGCACTCATCTAAGTGTATCTTGGAGAATTTTTTTGAAAGGACTTGTGAAGGTATCATAGTAAGACAGTGAATGGTGAGCCGACATCAGGACCTAAATTTCCTGATTTCCTTAGTGTGTTTTTCATCATGCTATTCAATCCCTTATACAAGTAAGTTTTGGCAGATTATATATGTGTATCACTTGATCCATAGACTAATGCTGTAACATTGAGCATATTTCTACATCAGAGCTGTAGAAACTGAATCAAAGGCATGAGGTCACTGTGGTGGAGGCTTCAGTACTAGAGCAGGTACAAGGCCCTGAGTTTCATCCCCGGGACTGCAAAAGAAAATATAATTATGGATTAGCGAGGCTTGTCCCTACCAAGCCCTAAGATAGTGCTGTGTTTCCTTAGTCCAGCATCAGCCTAAGCCTTGAGTAATAAACAGGGAAAAAAAGGCAACTAAGCTCTTCCTTTGTGAAGAGAGTTTTTAGAATGTTACTAATATGCTGTCATAAGGAAAATACATTAATACATCCATGTTTTTATATACAGTTTGAGAATAAGTTTAACATACTCAGGGATAAAATAATATTTAATTTATCATGAGCTTGAAGCCATAGAATACATTGTTTATTGATATTTACCTTATAAATAATGGACGGTCTGGTAGTGCATGCCATTAACACAAGCACTCAGGAGCAGAAGCAGGAACATCACTGTGAGTTCAAGGCCAGCCTAACCTCCATAGTGAGTTTCAAGCCAGCCCTGTCTTAAACAAAATAAAACATAAATAAATAAAGTAAATTCTGTTTCGCTTGAGCTTTTTCTGGAGAGTAAAGAGGAAGCACACCTGTTAGGCATGAGTTAGGACTTCTGTGTTCTAGATGGTTGGTATCCCAATAAAGGGAAACTAATTTTTATTAAATTATTAACCCCCAGCAGATAGTGTGTGTGTGTGTGTGTGTGTTGTCATTATTTGACAATATTCTACAAACATTTATCATCTGTAAGACAATGAAATTCAATTATGTGAACTCTAAGGTTCTTTTATTCCAAAAGCAATCTAATATGGTAAAAAGATACAAGCCAGAAGTCATCTTTGCCACTTTGTCAGTCATAGCTTGCCAGTCACATGAACATTTTAGCCCTCAGTCACCTCATGTAGAAAATGATTTGATTAGGTTGGCAACCAAGGTCTTATATATCACTAAGGTCTGAATTTCAAAATGAGTCCTTGAAACACTCCTGGCAAGAGATGTTTCATTTAAAACACTAAAGCCCATTCATGAACCTGGCATGATGGCACACGCCTGTAATCCCCACTCACAGGGGGTGGAGGCAGGAAGACGGTGAGAGACCTTGTTTCAAAAAAAAAAAAAAAAACAATGACAAGAAACCACTCCATGATCAAAATAGCTATGAAATTAAATCATTGTGCACAATCAATAATCTAAGATCCCTGTAAAAAGTGAGAGCATATCATTGTATTTAATGAGTAAGATTTACACAATTTTTTTGAGTTGCTGAATTCTAAGCCATATTAATCAGAAGAACGATTCAGTTTGGGTCATGCTGGTCATTTGCATTCGAGTGTGAACTGTATGATTGTTCAGACTTCATGGGAATTTATTTCCTACATGTTGATAGAGTACCTAGAAAATTAGAACCTCTAAGCTTCTAAAAGTAACTCCACCCTAGTCACACATTCACAAGGAGCTAACGTTGGTGAGGACAGCTGAAAATTGAGTCAGAAACATTCTCAGCATCTGATAATAGTCATAAAAGCTAACTCCCAAAGGCACTAAAACTCAGAATATAGAGCAAGCAAAGAACAAAGAGGAAGAAAATCCAAGAACTTTCAAGTTGTGATCAGCAAAGGGTAGAAACAAGACTGGGGTTATAGCTTGCTGACAGGGTACCTGCCTATCATGTACAAGGCTACATTCCATCCCTGCAATGCCAAACAAAACAAGCAGACAAGAAAAACAGGGTGGAAGGCAGAGACAGAGAATAAACAATAAAATCAGCAAAATGCAGGCAAGTCCTTACCTACCATAGATAAAACCAATCAAACAAAAACCAGTACAAGAAAACTATTATTCTGAACTATAATAATTTACAAGCCTCTCAAAATGTGGGAGATGGAATTCCTAGACAAAAATGGAAGTTGTGCTTTCCTAAGAAGGGAAAATAGACATGTGCACATTTTATTTATTTCATTTTATTTCATTTTTTTTTAGACAGGCCTCAAACTCATAATCTTCCTGCCTCTGCTCACCTTGTCAGGATTGCAGGACTGTGACACCACCCCTAGCAGAGCATCTGTACATTCTAAAGATGGAAACACATTAGTGGGGAAAAAGGCATAATGAATGATGCATATATATGATGACATCGTAATAGGACTCACTGATATGTGCTCACTTAAATTAATAGCAGAAATGTAAAAATGCTGATGAACAATACTATTGACTTCTTCACATCCACAAGTTCTCAAAGTGTAGCACAGGGCCTCAGAAGTCCAGGAGACTCTTGCAAGTTAGCCATGGATTTGAAACTAATCCATAGTGTTAACACTGTTTAATCACCTGCCCACTCTCTTCTCTCACAAGTATAATAGCAGTGTATAGAAACTACATGATTTAGGGCGATGGCAACACTAGTAGCTAGCGGGATGTCTGCTCATATACCCTTATATGTGATTTCCCTGTTGGATGCTGGTACTTGTCTTACTCTCTGTTCTATTGCTATGAAGAGCCACTATGACCAAGGCAACTCTTATAAATGAAAACATTTAAGTGGGGGCTTGCTTACAGTTTCAGAGGTTTTGTTATTATCATGCCAGGGAGCATGGCAGCATGCAGGCAGAAGCTGGAGCAGAAGGTGAGAGGTACATCCTGATTCATAGGCAGAGAGAGGAGGACTGAATCTGGTATGGGCTTCTGAAACCTCAAAGCTCACCCCCAGTGACACCTCCAACAAGGCTACACTCCTATCCTCTAATCCTACTCAACAGTTCTACTCCCCGGTTACTAAGCATTCAAATTTATCAGCCTATGGGGGCCGCCACCACATTTCCCTAATATGTGCACATAGCTCCAGCTGCTGAAGAGGCTGAGGAAAGAGGATCAGTTGAGACCAGAAGTTTGAAAAACAAGCTTGGGCAACACGGATCCTGTAAAAAAAAATAAGTCGTTCTCAGTTTTAATTTCTTGTCTAACAAATATCTGTAAATTGAGCCTACAAAAATAAAAGTTCTTTAAAGTCATCACTAGAATTTAATAGTAAAGGAATCCTAAGACTGAAAAGTTTGATGCCCACTTATTATAGGACATGGGGCCCAAAGAAACACAATGTAAGCACCAAACTGCTGCCTTAACCCCAAAACATTAGGCCAGTGGCTATCAGTAACCAAAGATGTCCGCTTAGCTAATCTCCAGTGCCAGTGAAAACTAAAGAAAATGAAATTAGCAAATGTTTTGTCTTGTCTGTACATAGTTTAAAATGCACCTTGTCAGTTTAATATTTGCCATTTCCATAGGATATGGGATATTCTCATACTTAAAATTCAGTTAACCATAAAGCTTGTGGACTCCTTTATGGATCTAAGGGAAGATAGCTGTTGTGAGATCTTCTCAAACATAGTTAGGATACCAGTGGGACAGCTCATATTTGTGATCTCTGTCAAAATTTAAACAGAAAGGAGCAAACTGACTGGAGTTTATTAAAGTGAAATAGTGAAAGGTTCTTGGTGTGTTATCATTGCAGACTTACACAAAATAAACAATCTTGCTTCTGAGAGGTTATACATGGCTTTGAGCTCAAAACTATCATTTTCTGCTTGCAAATATTTTTGTTTTCTTGAGTGTCATCATTGTTTTAGGTCCTTCTTCTCTAGTAAAAATGAAATAGCTGAGGCTTCAGGCTTACAAAGAAGAGATTTATTTTGGCTGGTGGTTCTGGCCCCAGAATGAGAGTCCACAACTGGCGATTGCTTTCTTGATGCAAAATTCTAAAGTAGTGTAGAACTTCACATGGTGAGAGATAGGAAGTGGGGGAGTGTGTGTGTGTGTGTGTGTCTCTCTGTCTGTCTGTCTGTCTTTTAGTCTCTCTTCCTCTTATAAAATAACCAATATTCAATCACAGAGGCTCCACCCTAATGGCCTTATCTAATCTTAATCTCTGTCCAAAGGCCCCACCTTCAGCCTCCAGCAGTCAGATTAAATTTCCACCCTCTTTTACTTCACAAGAAGATTAAAACTTAATGCTTGAACCCTTGGGAGACACACTCAAACCAGAGCAATCACATTTTGTAATTTTTGCTGAAATATTATTTAGAACCAAGATTCACCTAAGGCTCTAAGTAAATACAATCTGCAATGCAGTACAATGCACCCTACTTTTCTACTTGGTTTGAATATATTCCTGCCTGCCAAGGGTAGCTCAGTAACTCAGCTCCTATGGGCTAAAGTACTTCATGAGAAGGCTGCATGAAGTCCCAGCACAGACTTTTAATCTCATGGTAAAATCAATACCAGGCTAGGATTCAGCTTGTTATACATGAAGTTTTGTTAAAAATAAAAGAACTGTGGAGTGGAGAGATGGCTCAGTAGGAAAGAGCACTGACTATTCCTCCTGAGGGTTCAGGTTCAATTCCTAGCACCCACATAGTGGCTCACAGCCATATAGATCTTTAGTCCCAGGGATCCAACACCCTCTTCTGGCTTCTGCAGGTACTGCATCCACGTGATGCCAAGGACATAGGTGTAGGCAAAACACCCATACATATAAAGTAAAAATAAAAGAAAAATTAAAAATGAATAAAATAATTGGGCCATTAATATGGCCCAGCAGGCTGGGAAGTGGTGGCACACTCCTCTAATCCCAGCAGAGGCAGGTGGATCTCTGTGAGTTCGAGGCCAGCCTGGTCTACAGAGTAAGTTCTAGGCCAGCCAAAGTTACAACAGAGAAACCCTGTCTTAAAAAAAAAAAATGGCTCGGCAGATAAAGGTACTTGCTGAACACACCTGATCACCTAAGTCAGACATCCAGAACCTACTTAAAAGTGGAAGAGAAAATCAGTTCTACAGAGTTGTTATCTGACTTCCACACATATATTCCATGGCACACAGGTACTCCTCCTACACACATCACCACCACCACCACCATTATCATCATCATCATCATTAAATAAATAAAAGAACTAAAGAGAAACTGGAAAAACATTTAAAAACAAGACATAAACAAACAAAAGCAAGAGTCATTTTCTCACATGTAAACAGGAAGACATTGGAATCAATGAATACACAAGAGCAGTTTTTGAAACAGTAACCTACGGACTTTATCACACTTCCACTGAATAATAATCCAAAGAGTTAACTGTTAAAAAAATAAGAAAAATTTAAATGCAAGCTGATAATACCATTGTTTTCTAGACCCTAAAATAATAAAAAGTGTTGTTAGAGTGTTAGAGTGACATGAAGGAGCTTTGGAGAAGCCCGCTTCATCCTTCAAGTCAGTAAATAAATTCACAGAAAAACACACAGTGACATTCTTATGTCTTCCTCTTATTTCTTGAAAGAGTTAAATGATGTGAAAACAATTGTACATCATTAATTTATAGGGGAATAACAGAGAAAGCAAGTTCTTAGGTATGTGCTAGCATCTGTATATATTCAGATTAAGAATTTGTATATAGGGTTGGGCATAGTGACATTAGTCCCAGCACTGAGGAGGAAGCAGACACATCTCTGTGAGTTCAAGACCACTCTGGTCTATATATTGAGTTCCAGCACAGTGAGACATTGTTTTAAAAAAAATGTATCCATATAAAATGCATAAAAGATAATCAGGATGATTATTTTTTTAACATTGAAGGATCCCCAAATGGTTCACTTTGGGTATATATCATATGAATCAAGCTAAATTTTTTTCATGGTAATCAAAATTCAAAATTCCTCACCAGTAGCCAGACAGTGGTGGCACATGCCTTTAATCCCAGCACTCAGGAGGCAGAGACAGGAGGATCTCTGAGTTCTAGGCCAGTCTGGTCTACAGAGTGAGTTCTAGGACAGCCAAAGGTACAAGAGAACCCCTGTCTTGAAAAACCTAAAAAAAAAAGAGAGAGAGAGAAAAAAACTTCACTAGCATGGACCAAAGAGAGTGTTTTTGCACACTAACTTGCTACTAATCATCAGCACTGGTACAGCCACCATCCTTGAGACCCTTTGATAGGTGAGGTGTTTCTATTACATCAGGTTCTACATGGGACATGTTCTCTGGGATATGCTGATCTCATAAGGAGTAACAGAAATTCTAAAACAACATTGAAGACAAAGGATCCAACAGCAGAGTCCTTGGCAGGGCTTCCCTGAAGAGATGCTCACAGAGCTGAGAAGGTGCTATGCTGCCATGCTCGGAGCTATCAGGAGAGAAGAGTGGAGATTGGGGCTTTCAGATAGAACCAGGATTCTCAAAAGTATTAGAATACCTTAAGTCAGTGATGCCTAGACTTCCAGAAGAAGCATCTCCAATTTCTCTTTGAAGGAAAGCATATCCAATTTAGACTTTGTAGGATTTCCACCATTTATGATCAAAAGATAATTTTAAAACAAAACATCAGAAGCCACATAAGAAAACAATCATTTTGAATGACATCTATCAAAAATAAAACAAAAAAAACTAATATTGATCACCTCTACCTATCTCCCAAAAGCAGGTATTGGGATGGCCTGATACAAGGTATAGAGCAGATCTATAAGACTTGTTTTAAAAGGGAAGATGGGACCAAAGCAAGGAACCAGCCACACAGACCCCTCAGAAATGCCCAGGCTTAGAAACCAAATCAAGTGAAATTTCTACAAGTTAAATATATAATTATCACAATGAAAAAGCCAATGGAAAGCTCAAATACCATACTGGACACAGTAGGGAAAGATGACATCTGAATCATCAAGAATGAGGACAGCAGTGTTCATCCTGGGGTTGGCTAGATTTTGAAAGCTCATTTAGTTCTCAGAGCTGGTTGTGTTGTTGAAGGTTAAAAAGGAGTGCTTGAGCCAGACAGTGGTGGCAGGTGCCTTTAATCCCAGTACTTGGGAGGCAGAAGCAGGTGGATCTCTGTGAGTTCAAAGCCAGTCTGGTCTACAGAGTGAGTTCCAGGACAGCCAGAGTTATAGCAGAAAAATCCTGTCTCAAAAAAAAAAAAAGTATGCTTGTACTAATCAATATCAGAGTGAATTTAGAAAAGTCCTCACTAGCAAACTTGGTGAGAAATGTTAGTTTTTACTTCCATCAATATAACTGGGTTTTTATGTGGTTTCATTTGATTAAAGTTCTAATTTTTACATATGCACTCAATATTAGGAAACAAATAGGGGCAAGAACATGGAAAGCACAAAAAAAGAAGTTCAGAAACACAAAAGCTAGAACAAGTAATAACATTTGTCTAATTGGAATCCCAAAACTGATGAATAAGGGAAACCTAGATTCAGAAAACACAACCAAGAAAATAAGTAAGAGAAATCTACGGCTATACACACTATAATAAGACCACAGAGTGCTGAGGAGAAAGAGAATATATAAAGCAACCAGTGAGGCAGAAAGATCACCACCAAAATCATTTGGCAAGAGACTTCCTGCAGCAACAATGGATGCACAAGCACAACAGGATTCAATGTGTTAAAGGATGATCCTGTCATCTCTCAAGAATGGAAATTAAATGAAATGTTTGCAAGTTTTTTTAAAAAATCACTAAAAAATGCATTTCAGCATAAATCCAGAGAGAAGATACCAACATCTGTGACAGATACCAAACAAGCATCCAGAACATACAAAGAATGCCTAGTCTTCAGTTTTAGACAAGATAACCCATTGCAAACTTAGAAATGAAAAGTCAGGGGATATACATCGAGTCACACTTAATTTTACACATAATAGATTCTCAACAAAATCTGACAGTGGGGAATGGTGTCATGTCTTTAGTCACAAGTCTGAAGGAGGCTGAGGAAGGCAACTTAAGGAAGTCTGACAACACCAAACAGGGTGAAACATTCAAATTTTCAAAAGCGTTTAGAGAGCTATAAGCTCATATGGTCACTTTGGAAAATAATCTTGCATTATCTTATAAAGTACATCATTTGCATATCATATAATATAGAAATTCTGGGTAAAGATAACCCTTGCACATATGTAAATAAAGTATGTACAATGAGCTGAGCATTATGACACATGCCTGTAATTCTAGCACTCAGATGGCTGAGGCAGAATGATTGCTGCAAATTTGAGGCCAGCCTAGGCTACATAACAAAGCCTTGTCTCAAAAAAGCAAATAAAACTTTATAGTAATACTTATAGAAGTGCAGTCATAATAGCAAACATTGGTAATTCAAATAACTGTCAGCATTGTGAGTAGATTAATAAACTGAGGCAAACTCAGAGAATGGTCAGAAGGAGATATAATCACATGTGAGGTTTTAATGAAGTGCTGGTATAGGCTCTGGCTGTGTCCACTGGTAAAGAGACAACTCTACCCCTATGGGACTCACAATTTTAACTGAGGAGTGAGGAAGGGACAGAAAAGGAGCATTTAGGCAGCATGCTGAGCATTTAATCACTCAGGTAGGTAATTTCTGTGACATGTTGGAAAGCCACAAATACTACCAGAAACAATAAAAAGTAAGGAGACCAAGAATTCTAGAAGTGGGGCACATGCAAGGACAGGTCAATAGCATCAAATAGGGGATAAGGCTGATTGGGAAAGTAAGATGTAACCAAAATTTGTAATTGAGAAAGTAGAGGTATGTATAGATTGAGTATTCCTAATACTGGAATCCAAAATCCACAAAGGCCCTGACTTTTTAAGTGCCAACAAGATGTCATGTGGAAAATCCCATGGCTGATCTCACTAAACAGGTTACAGTCAAAACACAGTACTGTATAAAGGTATTTTTCAGCTACTCATGGTGGTACACATCTAAAATTCTAGCACTTGCAAGGCCAAAGCTGGAGAAATCCAAGTTCAAGGTCAGTCTGGGCTACATACTGAGACTCTTGTCTTTAAAAAGCCAAAGGCTTGGTAGCTCAGGGATAGCTTGCCTAGCTTGTGCAAAGCCTTGGGTTGATCCCCACCACCACCTTCAGCTTATATGTATAAAATGTATATGAGCTGATCATAATGGCACCTGCCTTGCAATCACAGCATTTGCGAGACTAAGGCAATATATCATAAGTTTGAAGACAGCCTGGGCTACGTAGTGAGACCCTTTCTCAAAAAAGGGGGGAGGGGTGGTGGGAATGTAGATCAGTGGTAGAGTCCTTCCTTAGCATGCACAGGGCTCTGGGTTGGAGTCCTGGCACTGTAATTGGAGGTGAGGAGTAATGCAGATTTCATGTTTATAGTCTTGTGTCTATATGTTCACCCCAAGAGCAAGATACTTTGTACTTTGTATATGCAGCTAGTCTAGAGAATTATTTTTTAATCTGAAATTCAAAGTACTTATGCTCTCAAGTATTTCAGGTAATGGAATATTAAGCCTGTATCTAGAGAAAGAACTAGCCATTTGAAGGAAAGAAAGATATTGAGTAACTTCAAGAAAAAAAATTAAGTTGACTTCATGAATTTTGGCTTGAGGAACAGAGCATGGAGCTGTCTAGGCTGAATTGGAAAAAGACATAAGTAAAGTAATTTATGGGGAGGGCCAGGACTTCGGTTGTGGACACTGGGTTGGAGGACTGTTGAACTTTCCAGTAATGTCAAGCAACCAATAAACATGCCTATTTGTTTAGTGTTCAAGACATAATTCTAAAGTTGGGGAGGTAGTTCACTAGTAACATGCACAAAAGCTCCAGGAAGGTGGATTCTGGAGAAAGTTAAAATGCCTCCCAAAGTCAAGCCAATATTAGTTCAGTGGGGTTTTGTTTCATTTTTAAATTAAATTTTAGTTTTACTTATATTATTGTCTATACATATTTGAGTATGAGCATCTACATGTGCCACAGTGCTCATGTAGAGGTCAGAAGACAGCCTTCAAGGGTCCATTTGCTCCTTCCAACATGGGTTCCAGGAATTCAAATTTGAATTGTTGGGTTTACATGTGAATTTACCTCCTAAGCCATATTGCTGACCCAATTCTGAGTTTTTTATACCTAACAAGACCAAATGAATTTGAGAAAAGTGAATTTCATGAAGATGAACATAATAAGAAATGAAAAACAGAAACAAAAAAACTTGTGTGTGTGTGTGTGTGTGCGCACACACACGCACACACACACACACATGCACACAATGGAGCTAGGAGAAATCCCTAATTAAATTTTCTGCAGTTCTACCCAAAATATGTAGTAAATTCAGATGAGCACTTTGTTAGCCCCAGAAGGATATATTTGCATTTTGAGGTAGCAGATTTTCTGAAGATTTCCCAGTTGTTTCTCATATTCTTTCCTGATATCTCTTTCTGCTTGCAAGCTACAATGGTGGGGGTTCTTTCAACTACATAAATAAATAAAACAAATTCTACAGGAAATTGCAACATGGAGAATTCCAAAAAGTTATCCACATGTGGATTTTTATTGGCCCCAATCAAGCTTTAGAAGGAAATGATTATAACTTTGCCAAGCTGCTTAGCACAATTATGAAGGCTGGGGCACACTGCTGGAATGATTTGCCGAGAGACTGCACTGATTACATGGTGTTTTATTTGCATTACATTAAATCCAGAGCACTTCTTAGAACATGCTGAAAACCAAATGTAGAGCCAAGGTACACTGCATGACATCAGTGAGATGTACTCAGTGTCTAAGAGCTGAAAAAGGACCCCAGAGGATGCTCCTGTTCTTTGGTTTACAGCAAGGATTGGTGAGCCACAGAGAGGCAGAGAGACTTGCTCAAGGCCCCCATAGTAGAACTGGGTCACAAACCCACCTTTAGTTTTATATATGTATGCATATGTTCATGTATGTGCACAGATGTGCATATGTCTAAGGTGTAGGAGCGTGTGTATGTAGTCGTGCATGTGAAAGATGGAGGACAACTTCAGGTGTCATCCTTATGAACATTGTCAATCACATTTGAGATAGGGTCTCCCACTCACCAATTAGACTAAACTGGTCAATGTGCCCCAGGGTTCCTCTGGTCTCTGCCTTCCAGACCTAGGATGACAGCCACACACCACACAATGCCAGCATCTTAACAAGGGCCTTAAGGATTGAGCTCAGGCATTCAGGCTTGCAAGGCAGCGATTTACTGGATGAGCTATCTTCCCAGCCTAAACTCACTTTTTCTGATATTCAGGTCAGTGGGTGTGTCTTTATCCATAGGTTTCCGCTTCCATGCATCACACAGATTTAATCATTGTTTGTTTTCTATATCCCTTTGCAGGGCTTTTTCCGAAGAACCATCCGATTGAAGCTTATATATGATAGGTGTGATCTTAACTGTCGGATCCACAAAAAAAGTAGAAATAAATGTCAATACTGTCGGTTTCAGAAGTGCCTCGCTGTGGGGATGTCTCACAATGGTAAGTGGACACTGAGAACCATGTGTACACCTTGTACTCTCATGGCCAATGTCAGGTGCAGGTCAATAGGCACAAGGACAACTAATGGAAATGGGTACAATTCTTCTATAAAACGGCTGGTTTCAAAATCATCCCGATGAAATCTTCATGTAGGCCAGCAACTTTCAGCTTTTAGATAGAATATTCCTCTGTTTGGCTGGGCACCTGCAATGGCTGGAGAAAAGACTTAAAGCTTGAGGAAAGGATCTATGAAACACTGTAGTGTTTTAACACAGAAGTAATGGTAACCATGATGCTTACGTTGCTTTGAAATCTGTTTTAAAAGTTTAAAAGCAGAATTATATTATCATGTATTGGTCATTTTTGCCTGCTTTAAGAAAATGCGAGTGTCTCTGATACTCAGAATATCAGAACTAAGTAGCACATCAGAATTTGGGTTCATGTATTTTCTTGTTGTTCTTTACTACGCAAAGATGAGTAGAGCTCTCGCCTTGACTTCAGAGAACACACAGACTTGCAGAAAAAAAAAGACACAAATATTTTGAATTCCCACAAAATTTCAATGTTATAAAACTATAAGAGAATAAAACTTCACACTTTTTAAACCTGTATTTAAATTCAAACTTACAGGGCATAGCCCTATGAAGCAGCATTTGTATAGAATATAGGAGATCCTAGGGTTCCAGCCCCAGCATTTAAAAAGATAATTTTGTTGGCTTCAGAAAAATAGTAGAGAAGGTCCATGTGTTCATGAGCTGTAGAACTCACTCATATTAATCATAGAAGATCTATGCCTGTTAAAAACAAATCCTCATTACCATTTGGTTCTGGTTGGTTGACTAGCCCACAAAACTAATTTTAGCTGTAATTTAATAGTGTTATGTTTGTCAAGTCTTAGTCAATTCTTAAAAAAAAAAAATCCTTATGGGTTCAAGAACTAATATATACTAAAGTTATCAAATTAAATCCAAAGTTTTATTTCATTTGATGTCCAATTTGTCCCTCCTTCTTCCCACCTCCCTCCTCCCTCCCTTTCTCCCTCCTTCCTTCCTTTCTCCTCTTTTCTTTCTCTCATGCAGGAAATCAAAACCAGGGCCTTGTGTAAGTATGCACTTTACCACTGAGCTACACCCCAGCTCCGATCTTTATTTTCTTTTGCTTTCATCTCTCGAAAAACTGATCTGGTAAGAAGATACTCTTTGAACTTAGTGTTCATCTTTTTGGACTCTAATATATCTATAAAGGCTAAATTTGTGTCCCATCATGAAGATATTTGTTTTTCACAGTGAGAACCATCAAGATGCTTGTCAATGACCAATTTGGTTGATACTTTACCCTTTGAAGGCAGAAAAAGCTGTAGTTGGGATGAGGGGACAGTTCCTTTAAAGGCAGGAGTGTATTATGAATAGAGCTATCAACAGTACTGGACAGGAAGGGAATTTGGTCCAACTTTCCTCAACATTTGACCACATCTGCTTTGTAGCAGTGTACTACTGCAGTCATTGATTGCAAAATAATTTGCTGGTTTAATTCCATCAATTTCCTTTTTATTTCGAACCTCATAAAACATAAGAGCAAGTTTTCAAGCCAAAAGCTTTATTTTAGTTGATGCAATCCAGTTGCAGCAAACTTATTTCATCTTTATGAAGAAATCATTGACTTTGAGGTCATTATCATCAAGATAGTCTAGGAAAACATGCCAGTACTGCTTTTAATGCTATTTTGGTTTTGCTTATTTAAAAATTGTCATTTCTCACATTTATATGAAATATAGTTCCTAGTACTTACAGACACTGCAACATCGATGCAAAACATTTTTCCTGTGGTTTATAAGCAAGCACACCTCATATGAAATGTATCTCTAACTGCATAGCATTTGCAGGTAAATAGTATTTAAACTATAGGCTGGGAGTGCAGCTTAGTGCAGAGATAGGCATGCACAAGACCCCAAAGTCCTTCTCAGTACCCCTCTCCCCCCAAACTCTAATTTATTAATATGGATAGTATAATTTTTCCACCCAGAAAAAATCAAAGAAAGCTACCATGCCACTTGATAATAATGTCACCATTTAACTTTCTTTAACAGTTATCTTGCACTCTGGAAGCAGGAACAGGCAGATCTCTATGAGTTCAAGGTCAGCCTGATCTGCATAGCAGGTTCTAGGCCAGCCATGGCAACATAGTGAGGTCCTTTCTCATAAGCAAACAAAACCAGGAGAGACTGCTCAATGATTATGAACACTTGATGTTCTTTCCAAGTACCAGTGTTCAATCTCCAGCACCTACATGGCAGGTTCACACTCCAGTTACAGAGAATCTGATGCCACCTTCTGACCTCAGCAGGTACTTGAATGTGCAGGCACACTTTCACACACACAATTAAAACTAAAAGTAAAAAAATTTAAAACCAAAACACAAAACCCAGTTCACTTACTCTACCTAAAGGAGGCTAATCTTAATAATATGTTCAGTTTGTTCTTGCAAAGGTAAGGACCAATGGGAGTTACATGTCTTGGTGTCAGAGATATAAACAGATCAACCATTAAAGGACTTAAAAGTTTCTAACAAAACTTCTCAGAGGTGTTCAGAGAAGTGTGTTTGCTGCACAATAAAGGAAATCCCTATAGATCATGCACAGAAAGGGAATCTGAAGAGGGCTTTAATCAATTCTGATGAGGAAGCATTTCTGAATACAGAATTTTCTGGGTGGTTGTGGTCAGCTAACACTATAAGGCTTCCATCCGCATCTAATGCCTTTTCAAGTTACCAAAGGAGATATCCTGTGCATCCTACATGAATATCAATGTGGAACTGTTTTCAGAGTATACAAGAGTGAACACTTCCCAAAGCCAACCTGTCCCAATATGTGTTGCTTTATTTTTATTTTTTTTTTAATTTTTTCTGTTTTATTGGGAGGTAAGGTCTCACTGTGTAGCCCAGTTTGACTCACGGTCCCCTGTCTCCTTGTCTCACACACAGGAATTACAGGCAAATGCCACTACACCCAGATTCTGTGTTACTTTCTTTCTCTTCTTTGCCTCTGTTCAGTCCTCTTAATGTGTTTAGCTTCTCTATTTGCAATTCCCTTGCAGTTTTAAAGGGAAATTCAACAGTGACCTTCAAGGAACCAAAAGGCCCTGGAGAATAATGGCAAAAGTCACTGAAGCCAGTGATCACTAAGTACTTTCAGAATGACAATTATCTCACAATTTATAATAAAAATCATAACTCACTGAATTCACTTTTCAACCAATTAGTCCATACATTTTATTAGACAATATTAAAGTCTTCCAAAATGTGTAGGTATCTGGTATGTCAGTTGCCTGAATTTGAAAGTTTCCACCTATAGATTTTGGTGCCATAAACATAATTTATGTATCTGAGTCAAGTGTGTGTGTGTGTGTGTGTGTGTGTGTGTGTGTGTGTGTGTGTGTGTGATCAACTCCTCATCATTTCAAGGCACTTATCTTAATGGTTGTGTGATGATGCAAGGCTAGAGTAAAAACCTAACACAGTCTGCCTTTAAAAAATACACATGGTCCATTTCAACTTTCTAAGCCAGGGGTGGTAGTATACACTTGTAACTCCAGACTTAGGAAACTAAGGCAGGAGGATTGCCATGAGTTCAAACCTAGCCTAGGATAGAGAGTGAGACCCTGTCTCAAAACAAACAAGCCAAAAAAAGTTTATTTTTAGCTCACAGCTTTGGAGGTTCTATTCCATGGTCATTTGGCCCTGTAGCCTATAATGAAACAGCTCATCCTTGAGGGAGTGAATGAGAGAAAGAGAAGGGCTGAGGTGACACAATTCCCTCCAAAGATACACCCTTGATACTATGGAGACTTTCCACCTCTGGAAGGTTCCACCTCCCAAGAGCAGTAATGCTTGGGGACTTGGGTCTTTGAGAGACACTTTAGAGTCTAGACACAAACAACAGCATATGGCTGAAGCTCTTGAGGTAGAATCTGCAGCTCTGTTGTGTCACAGACTAGATGCTGTGGGATATAGCTTTAGAATCCTCCTTGCTGGAAACAAGGTTGTTTCTCAAATGTCCATCTCCAGAATTGACTAGGAGAAACACTACAGGTTTTCCTGTAAATAACCAAGAGAAACCCATGTCCTGATTATTTTGATCATTTAATAAGCCATAATTTTCTGGACCATTTCTAGTACCACAGATTGCTTAGACATCTTGTATCACAGCACAATCAATTTGGTGCCCTGTCCAGACCACCTTTAGAGGGAAGCTCAGAATGAAGATGCTACACACATAAAAGCCCAGTGCTTAGAGCACCCAGAGGAACACATGTCTTGCAGAATGACTACTCTTAGTCCAGGAAGCTGGGACGAGAAAAATGCTTTCAGGGTTTTGTTGCTTCTTCAGTTAAAGGGACATTTGTACATATTTCTTTACCTTTTAAAACCATAATTTCTGTGGAAAGAGGTGCTATCATATCCCCAGTATTTACCATATTTAAAAATATATCTTCATCCTTATTAAAAATAATTTAGTCACTGGTCAGTGGTGGCACACAACTTTGATCCCAGCACTCAGGAGGCAGAGGCAGGCAGATCTCTGAGTTCAAGGCCAGACTAGAAACTCTTTCCAAAAAAAACAAAATTTTTTTGTCATAAAGCATTTTAAAGAGTGAATATTTCATATTTGGAGCTACTTTTTACATATAAACCAAATAACTAGGTTTAGGGTAAATATATTTTTTTAAATAATCTGAAGTAAAAAGAATTAATTTGTGTTACTGAGTCATTCAGTCAGGTTTTCCCTACAACATTGAAATTTGGTAATTATATTTTTCATATGTTTAAAAGTTAGTGAAAGCTTTGCTAATCAGGATGTCCTATGGTACAAATGATGTGGGTTTTCCTTTTATTGAAGATAAAAAGATGGCAATTTTAGAAATAGTTTCTCAGTGGTTTCATAAAAATCTGAAGGAAAAAAAAAAGGTGGTTTCACAATTTTTGCGTCACTCAGCATGTCATGTTCCTGACCTCTCTAGGTGACCTCCCCAAATATAAAATTAAAGTTGCTATATGTGACAAGTGCTACAACAGTCAGAATCTGCCTTTTTTATTTTGTAAGACCTCAAAGATGGGACAAACGTTGCTTTAAAAAAGAAGGCACAGTGTATTTCCAAGCGTTGTGAATGCTGTGTGGTTAGACCTTAATAGTGCCTTAGAGCTAAACATAGAGATAAAAGAAGGAATCTTGAGACATCTTTTCCTAGTCCCTCTTCTGCAGGTAAAGCAACTGGGGACCACAGATGTTACATAACTTTCTGTAAACCATATAGCTGGTTTATCACAAAGAAGCAATCAGAAAGTTGACTTCCTGACAACGGTGATGGCAGAGTTAATTCTACTGCCTCCCAAGACCCCAGACATTCTCTCGGTGACTCATAGTGACACAGAAAACATTTTCCTTTTGTCTTTGGAAATTAATCATCACTGGTAGAAGTTAAGAATATATATTCTAATATTTTTCCCAGTCCCCAAAAGATAATGACCATCTTCATTTCTAAGCTTTAACATCAGCCCTCTAGGAAACAACTGCCCAACTTCTCTGACCTTCTTTGATTCTCCACTCAAAGGGTAGAAACTGGGCTTGTAATTTAGTTCCCTGTTAGACACTTGCCAAGCATGTGCCTGGCCCTGAGTTCCATCATTAGCACAGCTTAAAAATATTTTTTTTTAAAAAAAGAGTTACTTAACTAAAACACCAATCCCTACAACTTAAAAAAAGAGACTAACAGATAAACTAGATGTTGGAGTTTGTTCTTTATCTGCTGAGGAAAGCAGTGGCTGCCAGTTTGACCTATAACCTACAGAAAGCAACCCCCACACCACTTCATCCCCCAAATAACAGCTGCTTTAGGAAGCAAGACCTTGCGAAGGTGCCTTGCTAAACCCTGCTTGTGCCTTTGCTCAATACTCACCTGACATGAGTATAGCTGGAATTACCTGGGACTCCAAATAAACTAATATAACCAGCATTTTTCCCTTTAAAAATCAAAAATTCCAGGTATGAGAGCATACGCCTATAATCTCAGCACCTGAGAGGTAAAGGAAGATCAGTGTTTGAGGTCATCTTCAGCTATGTAGCAAGTTCAAGACTAGACTGAGCTACATGAATCCCTGTCTTGTACAAAGAAACAAAATGTTTCTCTACTTTAGGTTGGCAGATTTAGTTCACCAAGCAAGACTTTGTTTCCTTCCTTTGCTAAGCTTTTGATGTGTAAAAATAAGTCCACCTGTGTAACAAGTTATGCCTAATTTATAGCAGAGTTACTTAGCAATACAGGCAATTTATTAATGAGATTTAGCCTTTTTTTTTGAGAACTTGGACTTATGAGAATATCCATTTGTTCAGATTCTAGCAGAAGGACACTATCTTAATGTATCCTAATTAAAGTGGTGTTGAAAGGTTTTTGGCTATTTTTGTTAGGTGAAGGAAAGCAGAATTTTCAGTGTAATAAGTGACTTTCTTTGACTATTTCAATTAACTGTTGTGATTGCCCACTAGGAAAAATAAAATGCATTTCTAGACATGCTAATGTCCTTGTATGTTTATAATTCCTTGTCTATAAAATTTTAATAATAGGAGGGGCTGGAGATATGGCTCATTGGTTAGCAGCACTTACTGCTCTTGCAGAAGATCTGGGTTTGATTCCCAACACCCACTTGGTGGCTCACAAGGATCTGTCACTCCAGTTCCAAGGGATTCTATGCCCTCTTCTGGACTCATAGGCATTTCACACATATGATGCAAAGATATATGCTCAAGAAAAATAATTATACACATTTTAAAAATAAATATATTTTTTAAAAAATTTAACCAGATTTAACCAATGAGATGGCTCAGCAGATAAAAGAACTGGCTACCAAGCCTGACAATCTGAGTTCTATCCCCAGGATTCACATCGTAGAAGACGAGAACCAACTCCACAAATTGTTCTCTGACCTCTCATACTTGCAACATGCATACATGTTCATACATATACACACACTAAATAAAAATTTTAATTTACCAGGGCAGAGCTTAGGACAGTGTCTAACATATGAGAGAAACTTAATAATTATTCATCAAGTAAAGAGACAGTAGAGGGTGGTCTGTGAGACAGTAGATGATTCTAACAACGTCTCTCGTACTGTATGATAGCTCTGACTTTTCCAATTTTTATTTCAAAATTTCTGTAGGTATTTTGTTTTTATTTTTATCTTTTTTTATTATTTGCCATGCTGGGATTCAGACCCAAGGCTTCTTCATACATGTTAAAAAAGCTCTGTACCACTGACCCATATTCTCAGCCCACAATTTCTTCATCTTTTAATATGTCATAATTCTTGCTTTCTCTCATGTAAACTTCCCAATGTACATATTGACTCATCTTCTGCCTATTTTTAAACTTGATATTTTAGAGTTTCATTCTTCACACATTTATTGTATAGTATATATATTTTGTTACACCCAGGAACAAAGATAAAACCTGCTACTCATATGGCTTCTGTTCTAGCAAAATAACCAATGTAAACCCAATATGTAATAGCATCACACACTGACTAATGTATGGATATAAGAAAGCCTAGCATTTATAAAGCTGTTTCAAACCCCAAGATTTGTTTTGTTTTTTCTAGAACTCTATTTGGATATAAGGATGACTTATTAGAATGTTCCATGGGACACATGTAATTTTAGAATGTTCCCAAGTGGTTCTCACATGCTCTGCCCCCTTTCCTCCACATTGCTCAAAGGAAAACAAAGCAAATGATTAGTTCTATCTGAAAGAGATGGTAGCTAAGAATGGCTTTGCAGAGGACTAGAAAAGGATCTTCTACATGGTTGTTAAACTGTTGGTTTTTTGCATATATTAATTAATGAGTATAATCGTGGCATTTCCATATGTTCATATCATATTCAGCTCCATTACCTTTTCTTGTCCCTTTCCTCTTCCAAACTAGCCAATCCCCTTTCTACTTTCATGTTGCTGTCATCATAGTCCTTCTTCTTCCTTTTCCCTTTCCCCCTCCTTCACCCTTACTCTCCCTCCTTCTTCTTTTATTCCGTGACCTAATGAGTTTACTTAGGATTATTTACAGAAGCATGTGTGAGGGGTTATTTACAGGATCTTGGGCAACTTACCAGTGGCTACACCGTTAAAAAAACTGCCCTGCCTTCTCCAGCAACAATTAACTACCTGTGGATCCTCAGAGAGGGGTGGGGTCTTTTTGAGCTGTTTTCCATTTCATGATGAACATGTGTTTTACTCATTTTATTTAAAAATGTTCTACAAGTACTTAATATGTACCCAACAATATGCTAAGTGCTGAGTGTAATGAGCAAGATTCCTGTCTTCATGGAGACTGCAGACCATGGGAGCAAAGAAAACATTACAGTAGAGTACTGTGGCCACAGCTATAAAAAAGAAGATAGTGGTGTCAAGGGGTCATAGGCTAAGGGTCATAGACTAAGGTCATAAGACAGTGGATTTGGGAGCCAGGTAGGAGGGCCCCTCAGTAAGCTGACATTCTCTATCCCAGTGCAGCTAAAATGGAAGAAAACAATAAAGATAGAGATTGCAATTTTGACTAAAAAATTTAAAGATTTCTGTTTGAAGGAGTCATGTGCAAAGTTTATATATCAAAAGTATCTAAACATATGCTGATTTAATGTAAACTGAGAGGCAAGCATCTCTTCCCCTCTGACTCCAAGTAAACTCTCTAATGAGGTCACTGCAATGTAATAGTTTTATAAGTGATAAAGTATAGGGCCAACTGAGATGAATTTACACATTTGAGACTCAAGGTCAGTCTTTTCTCTAAGACAAAATTCAGCTGGGTATAGTAGTGACCTATAATTCCTCTACTAGGGAGGCTAGTGCAGGAGAGCTTCAAGTTCTGGCCCATTTTGTGCTATGCAGCAAAAAATGCGATATAAAATACAATAAAAATAATAAAAACTGAGTTATGTAGCTCACTGGTAGAGCATGTGTTCAGCATGCACTCAGCCCAAGACTCAATTCACAGCATCAAAGATTCAATAAAGAGAGAAAAGTGTCTGAGCAGATGGAAATGTTTCCATGTGCGTTGTCTCATAGTAGACACACTACCTGTAGTCTAAGAGTAGGACCACCCAGCTGGGACTAGGGACATGGCACAGCAGTTAAGAGCACTAGTTGTCCTTGCAGAGCACCCAGGTTTGATTCCTAGCATACACATAACAGACAACTTCTGCCTGTAACTCTAGTCCCAGAGGATCCAGTGCCCTCTGCTGGCCTCCTCAGACATTAGACACACACTGTGGTACACAGATGCGAGCAAACATACACCAACACATAAAATTTTTTTTAAAAATTAACATCTCAAAAAAAAAACATACATCTGTTGGTTCTCATATTCAGCAACACTGACTGAGTGCTACTGAGTGCTAGAGACATAAGTGACCACGACACAATCTTTGCTCGATAGGAGCCTACCACCTAGTAAAAGAGCCCATCATGTTCAGTGTCACATAGAATGGTGCCCACGCTATGACTGGGCATGAGAACCAGATTTCACTGTGGGAAAGCAGTGTCCAAGGAGTGCACCTAAAGAGAGCTGGCCAAGCCTGATGACCTGAGTTCAATGGCCTGAGGACAGGTGGTGGAAGGAGAGGACAAACTCTGTCCACACATGCACTGTGGTGCGTGTGCGCACACACACATACCACTGATAAATACATACATATTTTCATTTTAAAACTTATTTTTATTATAAAACTTATTTTTATTATAAAACTTATTCATTTTAAAACTTATTATGTTTTGCCTACATGTATGTATGTGTACCACATGTATGCCTGATACCCAAAGAGGTCAGAAAAGAGTGTCAGATCCCCTAGATCTTGAGTTACAGATAGTTGTGAGCCACCAAATTGGTGCTCGGAATCAAATAAGGTCCTCTACAAGAGCAGCAAGTGCTCTTAACCAGTAAGCTAACTCTCCAGCCCCATTTTAAATGTATTTTATTATTTTTTATAAATATTTTTTAAACAACAAAGAATGACCCCAAAGAAACATTACTCAAAGTGACATTTTACAAATAATGTCAAAAATGAAGTAGGAAATTTTATTTGAATTGAAAACCTATAAACAGATTATTATCAATTTTATTTTCTGGGAATGGGATACAGACCTTATACATGCCAGGCAAGTGTTCTGTCCCCAAATGACCTCTTGGCTCACACAGATTAATTCCCACCTTATTAGTCTCACTTAAATCTTTCTTTTGCTTTCACATTTCCTAACTCCTTGAGAAGCCAAAGATAAAGATATTGTCTTTCTGATGAACCTCATTAAGGGATAATTCTTCAGAGTTAGGGGGTAAGTCCAACTTTCATCCGTTCAGTGTCTAAGTTCCCTGGTCTAATAGATGAAATAAAGCACCATCCTGTCTTTAAAAAGAGGAACCCAAACTCAAAAAGATGACTCAAACTGCCTGAGAACAGCCTATGTTTCTACAACTCTGATTTCTGCATAGCTCCTTAGTTAATTCATGAAACACATAGATTGTCCTGTTGACCTTTCATGAAGTGCAGTGGTTACCAAGATAAATAAAAGTATCCCTGTCTGCAGAACATTGTTCTACTGAGGGATAAGAGGCATATAAAGTCATAATTACAGTGCAATGTGAACTTTTAGATCACTGAAGTGTTCAGGGTTGGCAGAGTACTCGGAAGAAATAATTAGCTGTACTTGAAAGCTTTACAAAGGTGACTTTGCATAGGATCTTAAGAGATGGATAGGAGCTGTCTCTCAATTACTTCATGCTTAAGTGAATATGTATTCCTATTTGCTAAAGACATTCTTCCAATTTCCTAACAGGATCATATGTTGCCTTTGTTGATAGTAATTGATATTGAAGTATTAATTTTTAATTTTTGAAGTAATTTAATTAATAAAGTAAAGAATTTTAATTGAAGTAAATAATTTAATTTTCATTTGTCTGTGCTACTGTTGTGAAATAAAAACATGAGCAAAATGGTAGATAGAAAGCAGAACCAGTGCTGGGTGGAGAGAGGAGGGGCTCTTACACTGTGGGAACCAAGGCTGGGGAAAGTACAATGCAGAGCCACAGTAATGATCCAATGATTCATCCTGTCATTCCTCTTCCTCCATAGCCATCAGGTTTGGGCGGATGCCACAGGCCGAGAAGGAGAAGCTGTTGGCGGAGATCTCCAGTGATATCGACCAGCTGAACCCAGAGTCTGCTGATCTCCGGGCCCTGGCAAAGCATTTGTATGACTCATACATAAAGTCCTTCCCGCTGACCAAGGCCAAGGCGAGGGCGATCTTGACAGGAAAGACAACAGACAAATCAGTCAGTTCTCTTCTGCTCTTTTCATGGGGTGACTGGGGTTGGGGGTTGTTTCCTTTGACTAAATGATTTGCCTTGGTACACAAGTGTATGCAGAATATAGCTCAGCTGTGGGCTGTCAAAATCTAGTGGCAGGCTGGGTCCAAAACACAGGAAATGTCTCCAAATAGGATAAGTAAACATAGCTCTGAAAAAGGAGTAAATCTTCCAAGCTGTAATAAAAAACCTTTGAGTGTAATACAAGACCTCATGGGTCATCTCAACACTCATGAATGAATGTGAAATCATTTTTCTAGATCCATCTCTTTGCTCAGCATCAAAATAACTGGTTGAAACAAATTGCCTCAGCAGCCATGGAGGAGGCTGAGCAGGTGTGGAAAGGTCCCACTTGTTGACCTTTCAAAATTTCCAGAGTCATTTGTCCTCTGTTCAAAATAGGCACAAAAGTACATCCAAGATATCAAGACACCCAATTTCTTACAGTACCTCGCTTTATTCCTGAGAAACTGGGGACACTATCCTCTTATTATATATACATGAATTCTATTTTCTGCAAGGATCCAAGCTGCTTAGCAGCTTGGATTTTTTTTTTATACTGGATTGAAGCCAAAGCTTCAAGCATGCTAGGCACATATGTGCTAGAGCTGAGCTACATCCCCAAGCCTCAAAGGTATTCTTAAGTACCTGGAGATTCACTGAATGACACTGCTTAGAAAATTAATAATAAGTGAAAATTATTGTTGAATATAGTTCGTTAGGAAGCAGAAAGCTTCCAACACAAAGCTGAGAAGCAACATCAAATTACATTAAACCGAAACCTAGATGCTGCTTCCCATCCCACCACCAACTAGGAGTATGCCCTGAGTCACATCTCTGTCCCTCTGGCTTTACAGACAGGGTCTGGCTTTGATGATATGGTCTGAAGAATGCCCCTAGGCAGCAAGAGCTGCAGGTCCCATGCAGAAAACCCGGGTCCAGCTCTTGAAAGCCCTGTGTGTGGTCATTTATTTTCAAGTGAACATGCCCAAGAGAGCTAGGCAATTATTAGGTAGATTCATGTGACTTGATGCACATGCAGCTTTTAGAGAAAATTGTATTTTGATGACTATCTCAGGTATTTCTTTTTAGTTAAATGACTTAATGTAGAATCAGCTATCACAACTATTAAGCTGTGAGAAACAGCCACATGCCAATAAGAACAGTTGAGTTTCTCGTTGCAAGAGGGGTGATTGATACCTACCCAGTGATACACAAGGGCCCAGGTACTACAATTCCCAAGTATTTTACACATTCTTTACATTCCAACTCCAGGGCCATCTGAAGGCTGCTATTGTTTATTATTATCTTCATTTAAGGAGAAGAAACTGAAGTGTAGAGACACAAACACATACAAAGCTGAAGGCTATAATGTGAGCTTTCCAACTTCTAGTTGGGGGCATTCTCAGCATGATATAGCCAAGACAACAACAGAACACAAGCCACAGTATAGTGGAATCTGTCCACTAAGTACAAAAAGCAGCCCTAGCAAATGAAACATGAATGGAGACCTGTGTGTAGCTAATCTGACTATAGGAAATAAGTTTACTTCACTTCCAGGTAGAAAAGTAAAAGAAGGCTGCAGCCACACAACTTAAGAGAGTTAACACTTGAAGGCAAATTGCAAGAGCTTGCCAAGAGCAGGTGTAGGAAAGAGGGCTTGAGTCTGAGATCTACAGAACTAGGCACTGGGGAGGGGGTCTGCTGAAAGGCAAGGAATGAGTCCTGTAGCAGCCGGTTCAGTTTTATCTAGAGCCATTCAGCTTGTAGGCTCTGGTTTCTTATCGCCTTACCTCAATGCACACCTGAAATCCATGCTGGAAATCCTATCAATTTAGGACTACTTAAAAGCTAAGTGGAAGCAAGAAAGAAAGCACGCCCCTACAAGCCACCCATCCTAATAGACAAGAATTTTAATTTATACAACGGGTGGCCAACGTACTCCTATCTTTGTTCTGAAGGACACAGAGCCCAAACCACTAGAAATCGCTTGGAAACCTCATCCCAACTGACTTTTTGGCTCTACATCTTTGAGTTAAAAATAAGATAATTGGAGGCCCTTTGTGAAACAAATAGCTATTAAGCTATTTTAAGGAAGGGGCTACAAAAGCTTAATTATAGACTTCTCAAGTTCAGAGGCCAAGGGTTGTCATTTTTCCCTATAGTAAGTAGGCCTGTGCTTTGCCCATAATAGTTACTCAGACTATTTGTTTAATTGAATTAAAGACTGTTGCTTTATGCCCTTTGAAATTATGGACTTTCAACAGAGGGCTTTTCACTAGCCCAATATTTGTTCACCAAGCTAGACATCATTAGCGATAGGTTAGTGAGAGAATTGCCTTCAGTTAGAGTCTAGAAAAAGAAAAGGAGGCCCAGCCAAATATAAAGAATCCATTCACTGATTATACAGAACTAAAATCAAATTGTTTGGCACTGTTTTCTCCTTATCTGGTGAAATCAAATTGAGCACCAATGGAAAGAAATAGTTCAGTAGAGAACGTGGAAGAGAAAACCAAAATGTGATTTGCAGTGAGATTTGTTCTTTATCAGCATGGTACTATTATTCATTTGATAGCATCTATCTCAGGGGTGTTATGTTATCTCTTGGCCAGGACTGTGAAAGCTAAGATTTGCATTGATAGGGAAAGTTTTGCTGAAGTATGGCCTCTCGAGATGGTGGGGGAGTGAGAAAGTGGCTGAGGCCATGAAGAGAACAGCTTAGGTCTCATTACACACCCAGCTTGCAGCTGATGTCATCAGCATTAGTTAGGCCAAGCCTGGGGGAGGCTGCTCAGTGTAGTGGATGACCAATTACCCAGAACCCTCGCAAAAGGAAGCGATCAGACTGAAGGCCATTCTACGTTTATCTCACTGCTCAATTTAACCATAGCCTGTTAGGAGCCCACCAGCTGCTGCCTTCTCAGCATTTGCCTCCAGGCCAGCAGGGGCCACTCCCCCTCCTCAGCTACACTTCCTTCTTCTATATCTTCCCACCACCACCACCCCCCAGGGCTACTATCTCCTTTCAAAACAGATAAATGTTCCTGCTCTCCTCCCATCAACTTTAACATTGCATCTTTGGGATAAAATACCAATAATTTTCATCATCTTGTCTCTGAGAATATGGACTGCATATTCTAGGCTCAGGGGTTAGGGAGATGGGAGCTAGAGAATCACCAAAGAAATCTTAGGAGCAGTGTGCCTTTTTGCCACCCTCAAATAAGCTGGTGCCCATTCTCCCTACCACCTGCTCCTCTTCTAGTGGTTTGTTTCAAACACAGCCCCTTTCTGAAGAAATCCTACTAATCTCTGAAACCCATGAGTATGCTGGAACTAGAGCCCTCACTTTTTGAAGGCAGTTTGAAAACTGAATGGACTTTGGAATTATCACGCTGGTGAAATGGTCACATGATCCCATGTTTGTTGATGAAAATAAACAGAGTGGTTTTCAAAAACCATTGCCAGTGCCATGGCTTGTCATAAAATAATAAATAAAAAAAGCCTGGTTATGCCTGCCAACTCCTCACTCCATATCTGAGAATGATTCCTGGTGAAGCCCTGGCTGCATTCTATCTACAAATAAGAAATAAAACTTTTTATTTGTACTGTGTTGGACTTTGGGTTCCAAGGCATCATGTTGTTTATGACAGGCACATGTAAAGTCACTGTTCTTATAACTACATGGGCAAACTGGTGCCATTAGAAAAATGATCATTCTGAGTAGTATCTGAAATACAAAACCACTGAGTTGTAAACCACGCAAAATTATAAACTGTTGTGGAAACATTTCTTTGCCCATTTACATTTATGCTTTCTAAAATATACAGAGGCCATCACATTGTACTGACTCAAATGATCAGAAAAATAGTCTTTTTAAATCCTACACTTACAGCTAAACAAAGCATAATTTCTTGCTTCATCTTTGAAAGAGCCTGAATGAACTGCATATCCTCCCCTGAGGAGAAAAGTATTGAGAGAGCCCTCAGAGAAAGGCTTAGGAACCTCATAGGAATAAAGCAGAAAACAGTGTTGATAATCTCTAAGGCTACTGAAGTTAGGCTCCTGACATAGTTGATCCATCTGTCCATAGTAACAAAATAAATTCTTTTATGGCCAGAGTCATCAGAAATAGCTAACAATATGACAGATCTGAACTAATAGTGTTCTTTTAGAAATGAAACAAAAAGAATATTATTCTAGGTTTGGATATATGACTTAGTGGTAGAACATTTGCCTACATCTACAAGACCCTGGGCGCCATTCTCAACACCAAACGTTAACAATAATGTTCAATACAGGAAGGAGGAAAGCACTTGGGCTTCTTTTCTTATTTTTATTTTATTTTATTTTTAAAGTTATTGGACTGAGTTGGCCAGTACCCTTGTTTATCCACTGAGTAACTGTTTGGCTGATATTGAACAATTTATTTAAGAGCTGTGGTTATATGCTGGTTCATTTGAGTGTGAATAATTCTTATTAAGTTTTCATTTGTTTGTCTTAAATCACTAAACCACATGGGATGCAGAATTACATCTGACAGACTTCCTAATTTAACTTCTGTCATGAACAGCACTTGACTCTAGGAAATATCATTCAAAAGGTACTGCCTGAAGACCCCAGCACAGAAGAGCTTAGGTTTAAAAGCCCTAGTTTTTTTTCCAGTAAAGTGATTTTATTGAAAGGGGTTAAAAGCCATGGAGAAGCCATGGAGAAAGAGTTAGAAAAGAGACAGGCGGTGTGCCTGTTCTAGGCCGGCACTTGCTATAAAGCACTCTTTGAGTTTTCAGTTTTTCACTTTTGGCTTTCAGTTTCTTCATACTTAGAAAGTAATGATGTGTGCTTTCTGAAGAGCCTTTGCGTTTTGTGGATTACATGGTTTTCAACAAGCAAACCTGGAACACAGGAGCAAGAACAGAAAGGAAGTTGAGGAAACCAGTGTTCTTGAGGTGAACATTCATTAACTGTCATTCACAGAGAACAAGGAGTGTGCCTAACATCATGAAAGCCAAGAAACACAAGAAGACAGTGACAAAATTTAAAAGCTAGGCTCTAAAAATGCAATGATCTAAATATCTGAAGAGGCCCATGAAACAAGGCCCACATTTTCCCAAGCGCAGTTTTTGTTGTTGGTTTGGTTTGGTTTGGAAATAGGGTTTTATGTATACCATGCTGATCTGTGCTATAGGATGAACTTAAGCTCCAGATTCTTCTGTCTTCACCTCCCAAATGCTAGGATTACAAACAAGGAGCACCATGCCCGGCCTCCAACTCAACTGTAATTCTACACTGATATTATCATGAGGCTTTGTGAGCTGACCAGCTACCGTGCAGATGGCAAACTAAAGAAATCACTCAGGATAACCTGAGATGTGTTAGCTGTACTTTTTTTTTTATCTCCTTTAATGGGTTGTTTTATTAGTCAAGAGTAGCTGTGAACTTAGCACTTTGTATATAATCCCTT
This sequence comes from Cricetomys ansorgei, assembly GCA_026225945.1. NCBI lineage: Eukaryota > Metazoa > Chordata > Mammalia > Rodentia > Nesomyidae > Cricetomys > Cricetomys ansorgei. The sequence goes on along the minus strand of JAMJFZ010000116.1, from coordinate 18,228,059 downwards.
TCATAACTTGGATATTAACATGCTGATGAATTACTAAGAGGCAATACTCTTCTAGCTCACCATTCAGAAGAGTTAACTTGGCCTGGCATTCAGCACAATGTCACAGGATGTGGTTAGCATTTATGAACCCCAAGTTCAATCCCTAGTACTAAAGAAAGAGAAGAAGGAAGAATATTTCTTTGGCCAGCAAAGCTGCGGCTTCAGAGATTCCCATTCCCAGAGCCTTGGCCACTGTTCTGGGAGCAATTTTGTTCTCATCATTTGCATATTTTTCTTAGACCATTTATGTGTTTGGGGCCCTAAAAAACCTAGATGGGCCCCTGAGCATATCTAATTTTAGTTTTCTTTCTGGATAAGCAAGGATGCCTACATAGCCATTCGATGTCATGTCTGAAGGGAAACACATTGTAAACTAGAAGTAGAAAATCACTGAGTCAAAAATTAAAGACAGTGTAACTCCTCCTGCAAATGGCGTTTCATCAGAAGATGCCATATAAGCTAATCCAAAGAAGGAAGGCTCTCTTAGCTTTGTACAAAATATGAAAATATGATCAAAGACATACAGTTCATTTTATGTGGAATACTGTACCAAAAGAAGGCTGCTAATGGCTCAGGGCATTAATAACTCAGTTCTCAATAAGCAGGCAACTCACTACTTTCTTAGGCTTGAGGATGAGGAAGTTTCAGTGAAATGTCAGAGTGTTGCCTCAGTAGCTGGTTCACAGTGTGGGAACCGGAGTCCCTCTTACAGCCTGACAAACCCACAATGAAGCAGAAAGAATTTACTCAGAGTCAAAAGGGGGGCAACAAAAACAGCGTAATAAAGTACAACTAGGATAAACAACACACCCTCCACTGCTGTTCATTTGCATGTCAGTACTCTGCCAGCACCCCACTTTTCAGAAATGTCAGAAATGCAGAAGAGAGGTTTTTTTTAAAAGCAAAACTATACTGTTCGGCATGATGGTGGGGGTGCTGCCTCTTTTCTCTGTCCTTGAGTATTTACTGCCAGGATATCCTGACCAACACTAATTGCCAAGGGGTTAAAGTCACATTGTTGTTAAATTGGGAGAGAAAATTAGCAGGATTTGGTGCCCTATGTTCAGCCATCCCAGAGTTTCAAAAACAGGAACCTGGGGCTTTATATGAGGGGCAGGGGAAGTCAAGGAGAATCACAAGGGTGATGGACCGGGGCACAGTTCCAGATAAATCGCTTACTTGGAGGTGAAAAAGTCTGATGCTTATGCTCTGTGCCAAGAACCCACATGACTGAGCAGAAGCTCACCCGAAAGTTGAAGGGGCAACTCTGGGTACAGTCTTCCCTAGTATGAAGAGGCAGTCTTGGTTCTGTGCTTGTGTTTTCTATCCTGGGGATGGAACTCAGAGCCTTGAGCATTCCAGGCAAGCACTGTAGTGGGAACCACATGCCTGGCTGAGGGATGATTTTAAGTTCATGTTATCTGTAGACCAGAATGTTTGGTTGAACATATTCTTACGAGAGTAAAAAAAGTCAAGGGGCTAGCAATGTGACATGCTTGGAACCCCATACTTAATCCCCAGCAAAGCATGAACCAGGTATGTTAGGGCACACTGTGTGATCCCAGCACTTAGGAGGTGGAGGCAGGAGGATCAGAAGTTCAAGATCATCCTCTGGTACATATCAAGTTTAAGGCCAGCCTGGGTACATGAGACCTTGTCTAAAAATGTTTAAGTCATTTACATTTTATTAATATAAATTATAGTATACTATAAAGTGCCCAGAGCACCAGTATGAGAGGAAGAGGAGGCAAGGAGAAGAAAAACATTTTTTCCTAGGTTCTGTAAAATCATCTTCATCTATTCAAATTTTTCTCATGACTAGAATCTGACCATCAGGGATAGCGCAGTACACTTTAACTGATATAATTGACTGTGCCTTTCTTTATCCTCTTCCCATTAATGATGCCAATTGGGAAGACATGTGGCAAACAGAAGCAGGATGTCTGAGAAACAGTGAGTGCAATTTGCTCCTAATTGTCCTGAAGAATCAAAGGCAGCAAGCAAACTGCCTCTGAGTCCTTGAGTCGCTCCTCTCTGAGGTGTGATGAGCATTATAGATGAAGTAATTGAGGGCAACAGTATTTCAAAAACAACCCAACTCTGAAGTCATTATATGTGTGTATTAGATATCTACTCAGAGTCTAAGAGTCCTCAGGGTGGAACAAACTGAGCTTGGTGGAAATCAGGGACTCTTATCTGTAAGAGTCTATAATGAAATCTCTGGCCAGTACATCTTGAAGCTGGCTACTGTTGTCACTTATGCACCACCACCCCCCCTGCCATTTAGGGAAGCACTCAAAAACTCTGCTGAAAAGAAATTATTGTCATACATCAGAGAGTTTGTGATTATGTGTTATATACCACGCACACACACACACACACACACACACAGCTGCCACCATACACATTAGAAATACAACTAAAATCTAGAAAAGAAACAGACACCTCCAATTTTGTCAACAGTGGTGCATACTTTAAATCCCAGCACTCAAAAGGCAGAGGCAGGCAGATCCCTGAGTTCAAGGCCAGCCTGGTCTACAGAGCAAGTTCCAGGACAGCCAGAGCTACACAGAGAACCCTATCTCAAAAACAACCCTCCCCCCAAAAAAACCTTGAGACTTTGGAAGGGTAAATAACTTTCCCTAAGTCATATAGTTAACTAGCCCTCATTCAGCAACTGACAAGGCTCATAACCATCTGTAACCCTAGTTCCAGAGGATCTGACACACTGTTCTGACCTATACACGCACTAAACACATACAGTAGTACACTTATATTCATACAGGCAAACACCCATACACATAAGATAAAAATAAATCTTTTGGGAGGGGGTTAACCATAGAACCAAAATCAGGGCCCAAATGATATCAGATTGTATTCCAGTGCTCAGATATATAATTATTTAATAAGATTGAATGTAGCTCTTTCTAGGGTTCAGTGCATATAATAAATGGAAATGTTCCTTCTTCCTAGTTGAGCAGCACTGAGAATTTCACAATAACCATAAGCCTTTGGCTAGTTCTATCCAAAGAAACGGGGACTGTGGTTTCATGACCAAGATGAATTGCTTTTGAAAGCAGCCAGTTGCAAACCCGAGTAATTGATGCGTTCATTTTATGTATTAGTTGATCCTTAAGAATGAATATATTAAAACTTAAGCTCAGGGCTGGGCTGCAGCTCAGTGGTAGAGCATTTGCTTAGCGCGCGTGGGGCCCTGGTTCCGTCTTCAAAACTACGAAAGCTAAAAAGCTCAAAACCATTTATTCTTATTTTACCACTTTTTGCAGTGTTTACCCACAGGCCTGCTACAGCTGCTTTTTCTGAAACAGATGGCTTCCAGAGCATTTAAAAAAGAAAAAAAGAAAGAAATAGACATTTTCTTGGCTTAATATTTTTAATCTTCTTTCAGAGTGATTTTTTATAGTGAAATATATTTTACATGCACATTGTGTTTCCTTTGTGGTCTGGGTAAATTTAGTCTAAAGCTGTAAGGTTAGTTTATGTTCAAGTGGGTCTTTTCAGTTATAAGTTGTTTTATTTATTTTTGGTTTCCCCCACCCCAAAAAACCTAAGTGTTTATTCTCTTGAGGTTTGAGAAAAACAACAGACTTTTTTTGTCACTTTAAAAATCTAACAAATCAAAACTATTAGCCAGTCCCAGGGTAACATGGTGGTGGTATAAGTTGAAGGAAAAGAAGCACAGTTGATGAAATATTTGGCCACAGCAGATCTTAAAGATGAATAAGAAGAGCCCTTTCTCCTGGTTAAGTCTCTTAACTTTCACAGTCTTACCCAGCAAAGCAAATATGTATATAAAGTAGTATTCAGAGCCACGCTGGTGTTCTTGAAGAACAAAGAATCTCCAGCTCAGCCACTTTCCCCTTTCTCACTTGCAGCCATTTGTCATCTACGACATGAATTCCTTAATGATGGGAGAAGATAAAATCAAGTTCAAGCACATCACCCCGCTGCAGGAGCAGAGCAAAGAGGTGGCCATCCGCATTTTCCAAGGGTGCCAGTTTCGATCCGTGGAAGCTGTGCAAGAGATCACAGAATATGCCAAAAGTATCCCTGGTTTCATTAACCTTGACTTGAATGACCAAGTGACTCTGCTCAAGTATGGTGTCCACGAGATCATCTACACAATGCTGGCCTCTCTGATGAATAAAGATGGAGTTCTCGTATCAGAAGGCCAAGGGTTCATGACCAGGGAGTTCCTCAAGAGCCTGCGGAAGCCTTTTGGTGACTTTATGGAGCCCAAGTTTGAGTTTGCTGTGAAGTTTAATGCACTGGAATTAGATGACAGTGACTTGGCCATATTTATAGCTGTCATTATTCTCAGTGGAGGTAAGATTCATCTTTTTTATTTTTGTCGAAGAAGGTGGGATGGTGGTGGGATTGTTGGTAGGATTGCTCTTCCTTAGTGTTCTGTGTTCCTTTTTACTGACTGTACTTGTTCAGAACATGCCAATGGCACAGTGCCATGAGCATGTCATTCTCCATGCTCAATACCGCAGGCTTGAGGAGCGAAGGCTGTGGGGATCCCAGGCTCCTTGCTTCTATTCATTACACTACTTTTTTCTAGCCAAATTCAAGCATGAAAGACAAACACCCTCTTTTCTTTTTTCATGTTCTTTTTCTTTGTCTTTCCCCCTTCCTTCCCAAAAGGCCAATCTAGTCTTCAGTTCATTTTAGTAATGACGCATGTAATTTAACTTTGATGATGCTCCTGTGGCACAGGCCAGGCAACACTGTGTGATCTTGGCCTAGTTAATGCTCCCACCCCACCTTCCCTGCTTCAGGAATCAGGGAATATGTATGTGCTAAACTCCACCTTCTCCCTCGTGTGGCTCCTTGTGGCTCCCTGTTGTGCATTTGTGAGGCACTTGGCTGCAATGATGAATACAGTGTGAACCCAAGAGTATACCACAGAGAGAGAAGTTGAGTTACTTGGCAGCTTGTTGAAATTTTGGCCTCACAAATACATGATCTAACTGACTCAACTCCAAAAGCCACATTTCAAACCAAATGGTACTTTCATTGGTCTCTCTCTTGTTTCCAAGTAAGTAGAACTTTCTGCTTTCATCTCCATCTTTAAAAATTGCTTTGAGTCAGATGTGATGATGCATACTTAGAATGTCAGGACTGAGGAGGCTGAAGCAAGAGGATCTTGAGTTGGTGGCCAACTTGGGCTATATAAGTCTTAAAACAAACAAACAATCAAACAAACAAAATTTTGCTTTTAAATGATGAGTTCTTATATTGGAATTGACTTTAGGTATGCTTTCTGTGTGAACTGTGTGCACACAACTTTCTGTGTGCAGCATCCTATTTGTGAAATCTCACCTGCGGAGAAGGGGAACCTGTAGGTGTAAAAGTGTGTTATTGCTTCATAAAAAAGAACATGATCCAGTGGTTAGTCTTGTGCAATTGAGAGCAGATGCTTTCAAGAGAGGTTCATGGTAATTATTAAGGGCACTAAGAGCCGACACCAAGGAGGTACCTTTAAAGCCAGGCAGAATTCTGAGCATTTCCTATACATTAAATCCTCACAATAACCCAGTGAGGTGAGTGTCATTTTTTAAGTGAGGAAAGTAAAGCACTGGAAGGTATGTACCTTTGCCCACAATGTCTTGACCAGTGTAAAATGCAGCTGGGGAGCCAGGCATATGGTATGTGTCTTTGATTCCCAGCACTCCAAAGACAGAGGCAGAGGCAGAAGCAGAGGTAGGCAGATCTCTGAGTTCAATGCTAGCCTGTCTAAAGAGTTCCAGGCCAACTAGGCTACATAGTAAGTGAAACCTGTCTAAAGAAAGATGCACTGGGATTGCTGATCTGCTTCCAGAGTCCATGCTCCAAGCTTCTATTCTGTACAAAGTAAAGCTACCTCACATGACTGGGGACCAGAGAATAGTGTGGCAAGGATTAGGCAGTATCAATCGGTGACTTGCTTTAAAATATTTTGTGTTGTCTTTGTATATTGTGGATGGAACCAAGAGCCAGGCAAGCAGCTACCACTGACAAGCAAGCACCTACTACTCAAGTACACCCTCAGTCACTGCAGGAACTGTTTTTGGAGTTGAATGGTTGGGTTTTAGGAAGTTTTGTGCTAGGGCTTAAAGCAAAGCCTCAGGAATGTCTACCACTGAGCTATACCCATAGCCCCAGAAACACCATTAATGACTATAAAATATTCCACTTCATAATGGGTCTCTTACAGACCAAATCATCTCCCTATATATTTACATTAATATTTATTTTTGAATGACAGTAAAAACATTAAAGATTGATGAAAATGTATTCCCTTATTTTATTTTTCTGTTTATTTTATTTCATTGTTTAGGTTTTGAAAAAGGGTCTCAAATTACCCTGAACTCACTATGTTGCTGAAGCTGGCCTTGAACCTAATCCTCCTGCCTCATTTTCCTCAGTGCCTGGATTATAGGCATATGTCAACATACCTTTCTTTGAAAAGTGTTCTAAATTTTGGTTATTGAATATTCTTCTATGTAAATTTCTATCTAACTTTCAGATGATCTTGTCATGGTCAATTTCCAGAAATGGAATTCATAGCTATGAGCATTTTTAAGTCTCTTATTACATTATTACCAGATTGCTTTCCATACAGTTTGCAATCATTTATATCAAAAAGACAGTAAGGGAAGCATTTGGGAAAACTCATTCAAGAATCTTACTTTGAAGAAGGTCTGAACAAGAAACAGTCATGATGGACTGGGAGCAGGAGCTCAGTGGAAGAGTGCTTGTCTGATGCATGCAAAGGTTCCAAGTACCACAGAAATAAAAATACACACACATACATATGTACATACACATGTGCACATACATACACACATATATACAAACACACATGCATACACACAAACGTACATACACACATCATTCATAGTTGGTCAAGAGACTGGAGTATAAATAATGTGCATGGATTTGATGCTGTAGTTTCTAACTCATGTTAGTTTGTGTAAGTTAGAATGGCACTAGTAACAAGTACTTCCTTATATAAAGAAGTTCCTTTTGGCTTTCACTGATTATCTTCACAAAAGCAAGGATCCAGATCTCATCTGACACACACAACAATGAAAGGTATCCCAAACTAGCAGCCTGCCAGATTATCAAGATCTTTAACCCCTGTGAATAATTCTAGACATCCTCAAAATAGAGGATTTACCACTGACATAAATTTACCACTACATCACAAAAAGGGAAATCCTTCCCTAACCAAGGTAGATTTTTATAGATGAAGTCTAAATACAGGCAATAGACAAGAGTAAAACTGGCCCATGTTTGTCCAGCTCACAGGAATGTGATTCTCCTCTGTACTCCAAGAGGCTGGTTGGGTGCAGGCCAGGTAAAAGCTGCCCAACAGCCATTCACAGTCCAAGCTCTGGCTTCCAGTAAGTTCTCATCATCCATAGATGTGAGATCAGTATTCCAAGCTGTGCTTTATTAGAGAAAGACAATTTCCAGATTAAGCTTTGCTTGATTGATTGTTTTTCCTTATTCTAAAATTCCGGAAAGGAAAAACATCATGTAAACAAGAGGCTTTAATCCAGAAAGCAGAGTTCTGTCCCTATCCAATTTTAACATGACTGATTATCTCTCAGTGCTTCAGAAGTTTGTCAATTGTTTTAATGATTTTGGAAAGAAGTGCTTTAGGCAAGGACTGACTGACCCATTAGAGCTGTTCTAGAATCATGCTGAAGCTTTTGCTCTAGTGAAGGTACTGAGGGGCTTAGGCTGGCGGAATGGTAAGGGAGATGAGGCTGTGTAAGAGCAGGGATCAGAGCCAAGAAAAAGTGGGGCCTTAGAGGGACCACAGAAGAAGACTGTAGATGACAGAAGTATCCGTTTGACCCAGCTCGTGATTTGCTGGGGAAATGGGTGTTTGCTACCCACTAAACACTGCTGACCCTATTGATCTGACTCTTAGATTTCAACTGTTTAGCAACTACTCGTGTACTCAGCTCTTGCAGCAGCTTGCTGAAAGACGTGACCTAGTTCTCAACATCGTCTCATCTCTTTCTCCTCTGAGCTGGGGCAAGAAATGGAATAAAAAGAACTGCAATGTTTCAGAGCCAAAGCTTAGCACTTCTTAAGAGCAGTTCATAGTCAGTCAGTCTCCCATTGGATCCCAGCAGTGCACCCGTATCTTTATTCTAACTTCTCAGGGAGAAAAAGTAGGGTCCTGAACTCAGATTGTCTGAGATCTGATACCTATTGAACAGTAGTAGAACTGGGCCAAAAGCCAAATGTCTTGTCACCCTGGTACCCTGTCCCCTCTGCTTCCTTACTAGAGGATCACAGCTCACTCTCTGCAGCTGGTAGCTACAACCACACTCCCACCCACATGTTCCTTCCTTAAGGCTGAGCCTGGAAGCCAGGGGAGCACTTCCTTGTAATCCCAGCAAATAATAGCTTCCGTTGTATCCTCTAGTCTTACTGCTGAGGTAGGTGGCGTCAAGAGTAATAAAACTGCATCCAGCAAGGAGAAGTTTGCAGCTGGCGCCACAGGCCTATGCCAGCCTCGCTAGCAAGCTTTCAAGCCCCGCCCCATGGCCAATGCCAAGTGTGAAGCTCAGGAAACCTGGCAAAATCCAGGACACTCCACTGGACACTTTGCCCCCTTGAGTGTGTGCTGTGTGATAAAGAAAAGGCTAGGAGGGTCCAGCTGGAAGTCTCCAACAGGAAAAAGCTCTTGTTAATTCAGAAGAGTTTGGAATCCATTCCAATTCGTCCTAAACTTTTAAGATATGAGGGAGGAAATTCACTGGATTTTACAATGTATTTTTCAAGGCAAATTGCCACTGCTGAGTGACAGAGGAACCACAGCTATCCGTACAGCAGCAGCAGATGGCAAGTTATCAGCCTCCTCACTTACCTTCTAGAGTCCAGCTTGTGCCAACACCTACGGAGTGTCCCCTGCTCTTTCCAGCAGACACAGCAGATTCCCTCCTTTGAGGCAGTTCTGGATGGCTGTTCTTAGAATGACTGGCAGTTGGGTGGATAGAAGGAGGTTATGTTCCCATAGCTAAACATTTGTCTATCTAAGAGGACTTGATATTCTTTGTCAATTTGACCTGATCTATCAAGTCAATAGCTGGTGCTCCATGGCTTCATCATGGACTGTGCCTAGTGAGTATACTTTTTAATTCATTGTACGTAAAACAGAATCAAAATAAACAAGTTGAAAATAAGTTGACAGATGCTTATAGTAAGTAAAATGGCAACAGTAGCCCTCATTTGTTGATCCAGAACATGTACTGTATTCCTGGTCTTTGATCTATCTTTGCTGAAGCTCTATGTGACCTAAACCCCAGTTTACAGAGAAAATGGAACTTCTGAAAGATCAAGTCATTTACCTATAATCACAGAGCTACCAACTGATAGGGCTAAAGTTCAGACCCATTAATATAGCCAGACTGGTACCAGAAGTATAGCTCAGTAACAGAGCCCATGTTGAACATGTGCAGAGCTGGGTTCAGTCTCCAGCATTGCAATCATCACCGTCATTATCATCGTGCACTTCCCTATGAGATTCTATTACCTTTTGAGTAACTGAGATGGAAAAGGATCTTAATTACCTTGGTCTAAGAGTTCCTTAGAAGTTATCAAAAATAACTATTTCCATTCTGCTTGCAAATATTATAATTAAGAATGCTCATATATTGTTACTAATGTCCAATGCCCGTCTTAAGATATAATTTTAACTAACTAGCAAGCACTTTACCCACTGAGCTGTCTTCCCAGACTCCTTGCTTGGCTTTGAAAACTGCTGGAGACAGGCTTAGGGCTGGTGATAAGCTGAAGGCTGGTGCTATAACTCTTACATCTGTCACATTACCAGCACCTGCATAAAATGGGTTGCAAAGCTTCCCAAAAGGGTAGACAGTAAACTTCTAATGACTAAGTGAGTTTCCACTTAATCAGTTGCCATCATATACCACATCGTAAGAGAGATAAACAGTTACAAAGAAAAGTGGAAAAGTTGTAAGAGCTGGCTAGGGAGATAGTTGGTGAAGTGCTTGCTGTGTGAGCATGAGGCCCTGAGTTCAGATCTCCACAACCCACGTAAAACGCCTCGTGCTGTGGCATATAAGTGTAAAACCAGACCTGGAAATGCAGAGGCAGGAAGATCCCTGTGCCTTGGTGGCCAGTCATACTAGCTGAATCAGCAAGTTCCACATCCCTTTCCCAAAAAAGTAAGGTGGAGAGTGAAGAAGACACCTAGTGTCAACCTCCTCCATATACACATGTGCACCAGGAAAGGGGGGGGCACAAACATACATGCACTTGTGAGAGGAAGTTAAAACCATTAGAGTACTATCCAGTGTCTGCATTTTCCTTGCTCTAGAGAACAACTGAGCAGATGGACACTTACTAATTGTAGTTCAAGCAGATAGATACTTACTCAGGGGAGTTGCAAAGCACCCCATTTGGCAGCTCAGAACCTAGTGACCCACAGGCTGCAGATCACATGTGGCAAAAGGACCACCAGGTTTGGGAGTGTCCCTCTTCCCCTGTACTGCAATTACCCTTCAGATCTTGACTGCATGTGTCATGCTTCCATTTTACTACAGAGTAAGTTCTGTAAGTTCTCTGGAAAAGCAGGGTGTATGTGTCTCAGTGGAGCCCCACAATAGTCGCACTGTTTACCCAGCCCGGGAGTCTTTATGTCCTCTTTAGACTGTGAACATCTCCCATGGTAGTTAAGTGAAAAGGAGGCAAAACCAAACTACTTTGAAACTTAGACATTAAGGGTAAGTATAAATAGCAATAGGCCAGCTTTTTGTGTATTTGGTGGTCTTGGGGATTGAACTTATGGCCTCATGCATGCTGAGCACAGGCTTTCCCACTGAGCTACAGCCTCAGCATTATGCCAGCTTCCAACTTCTTGTCTGCCAGCTAAAATATTTAACTTCCTTCTCCACTGAGAAAGTTATTTTTTTTTTATTCTTCTTCAGATATTGAAAATAAGTAAGAACATCTAATTTCTCTTTAGCTGGACAACCTGTGTTATCCTGTCTCCTGTCCCCCATCAAGCGATAGCTGTATCACAGAGTAATAGCTGGTTTATTAAGGGCTAAATATCTAATGGGCTCTTACCTACACTGTGTATGAGGTAGCCCTGTGTGTGAGGTTGGCAGAATGACTTTGAATAATGACTCAATTTGAATTCTCTAGAAATGTCCCATTAATTCTCTGTTTTCATAACCTCGTGCACTTGGTATGATAGGGGTGAGGTATATTTATGAGTTTGCAAACTGGTACCCAAATACTAAAAACCAGAGAACTGGGGGCAGGGATGGGGTAATGGTGGAAATGATGAAACATCTTAGAGTCACCCTATAGATAGACATATATGCGAGATTATGTGTGCAGGCTTTTGTTTGTAGAATGTAGAAGACTCCTTATCTGTAACTGCTCCAGAAATAAAACTTCCTCCTCCGCCCAGGCTGGGTAGACTGCCATCATCTCCCTACTGAGCAAACAGTGGCATTTGAGACAGACACAGGATTGAAAGTTGAACTGCTGAGTCATTCCTGTCCACACTGGCAGTCTTGGAAGAGGCTCCTCAGCCAGTCATGGGTGGCTTTTCAGAGCACTTTATCATTTTTGACTCTCAAAATGTGTATTTAAACTCTGGGTGACCCCAGGCAGCCTTCCAGATGGGCACCATTCAGCTGCAAGGGGGAAGAACGAACCCAGCCAGGATCCTCAGGTCACCTAACAGGGAGGCTGGACACAGGGTTGTAAGGTGCCATGCAGCCTCAAAGAAAGCTCTCATCTGGTTCAGCAGCTGTGGCTAGTTCAGGGAGAAAGCTCCAGAATCACACAGAAGAATCTAAAAGCCCCACTCCCCTACTTCCTAGATGTGTGGTTGCAGCAATTATTTACCTCCCTGGGCTTTAACTTCCTTATCAGCTCCCCAAGCAAGTGAAATAGCATTATATGGAGTTTCTGGCATTGTGCCTGGGACACTGCTATGCACACAGTGAATGGCAATTTCCTCTTTCTCTCGTGATATCATTTGAAGTAGCTCTACTCCATCCTGCCAGTCAAATGGCTTGAAATTCCACCAACCGTCCTTAAAATCCCTTCCTACAATATAAATACCCCTAGGGAGCTCTCAGCTAATCCCCTTATCAGCTATCACTTTAAGGAGATTAGTTGAAGATTGAGAACAAAACCCAAAGGGAAAGAGATACAGAGGAGGAGGAGCCAAAGAAGGAGGATCAAAAACCCCTAGCCCTGGGCCCCCAAGAGGGCAGGAGAAGCTAAGACTGTGGATTTTCCCTCCCAGAATTCCCTTGACTTTGCAGGAATCTTTGGTGTTTAGAAAGTCATACCTATCTATGTTTTGTGATCACAAGTTCTTCTAAGGAAGAAAGAAAGGAAGGAAGCAAAGAAGGAAGGAAGGAAGAAAGGAAGGAAGGAAGGAAGGAAGGAAGGAAGGAAGGAAGGAAGGAAGGGAAAGAAAGAAAGAAAGAAAGAAAGAAAGAAAGAAAGAAAGAAAGGAAGGAAGGAAGGAAGGAAGGAAGGAAGGAAGAAAAAAAGAAAGAAGAAAGAAAGAAAGAAAGAAAGAAAGAAAGAAAGAAAGAAAGAAAGAAAGAAAGAAGAAAGAAGGAAGGAAGGAAAGAAAGAAAGAAGGAAAGAAAGAATGAAAGAAAGCTGGGGAAAGGGTGCAGGAGTGGGGAATCCAAAGTTGACAAGGCTACTTACTGCCTCTGGTTTGCTGTCATGGGTCTAAAGTCAAAGAGATGCTTCTAGTCTCTATTTCTCAGCCCTTCCTCCTTTGTCTCTTCTCCTAGAGCAAAGCAGAACTTCCCAAATACATTGCGGGCAGAAGTGCATCAGGCTGGAGGGGACTCAGAAGAGGTCATTCTCCTACTTTCTTCCACTAAACCGTCTTCTTCTATCTAGTACCCCAGCCAGCCATCAATCCTAATGGAATTATCTGAAACACAGAAAGAACAGAACTATAGGGTCTCCTTCAATATAACTAGCAAACCATAGTAGACCGTCCCTTGGTCCTGACAAAAGGGAGAGGAACAGAGCACATGACTGAACCTTGAATGACTTATACAGCAGAGCTAGAATGATCGCAAGGACTCCCCAAGGCCAAGACAGAACTCATTTCCACCCTCCAAGACCTTGAAGTAGACTCAAACCCAGGCTCTATTCCCTGGGGTGGGGGGGGGGGCCTGTAGAGGGACAGACTAGCTTTGACAAGGCATAAAGTGTCACCTGCCTTGCCCCTAATGTGTCCATGTTCTGGAGCTGACTGAGGAGTGTTGGTGTAGAGTTAGCTACATGATGGCCAGATACTAGAAAATACTGGCTAGGCTTGATTTCATTGTGGTTTTCCTCTTACACCATCCTGCTAAATCATATATATATATATATATATATATATATATATATATATATATATATATATATCTAACATGGAGAAACAATTGATTAGTGTGAAAACATTGCTTGAACAGGAAAGTGTCAGGATGTTTCAGTTTGTCAGAGGGAGGACCCACCAGCAGCATGTGCACAGCACGTCCTGCAGCAGGCAGATGATATCTGTGAAGCACTTGCAAGGCTTCTGTTCTACTGTACCCTGGGTTTTAGCAGCAATAAACCACCCCATGCCTTCAATCACCCATTGGTCAGACCTCTTATTGATTTAGGCTGACTCTGCTGACATTCCTAATAAACCTTCAGCAAGGTACAGCCCAGGGTTGGTAAGAGGAAAACATCTGGAAGAAGGAAGGTAAGGGAAAGCTGAAGAGAAGGGACTAGTTAAGGGAAAAGCAGGAAAGAGAGAACCCAGGAAAACTGGGGGCATGGCAGAAGGCAGAGATAAGAAAAGGAGTGCCAGCTGAGGTAAGCTCCAAAGCCTGCTGTGGCACTAACACACTTAATATCAGAAACTGTGACTTACCTCACCATCCAGCTCTGCCTACATCATTTGCTTTTATAATGAGCTGAGGAGAGAGCTCAGTTGGTAAAGTGCCTGCCTTCTATGCATGAAGACAAGAGTTCAATTCCCAGAGCCAAAGTGTTCTGTTTTTAAGCCAACTATGAGACTGGAGAGATGACTCAGTAATTAAGAGCATTTGCTGTGGTTCTTCCAGAGGACCAGAGTTAGTTTCCCAGCACCCAGATCAGGAGGCTCACAACTCACATTTACCTGTAACTCCCGCTCCAAGGGATCCAAACACCTCCTCTGACCTTCTCAGACACCCACACCCACTCCTACACGTACACATAAACTATATAAATATGTTTAAAATCCAGATATGATAACCCGTGATTGTAACCCCAGTGCTGGGGAAGCAGGTATGGGGTCTGTGGAATGATGCCTGATTGTCTCTCACTTCCCCGTGCACAAACAAAACTATCTTTGCAGCATTGTGGATTAAATTCATGCACGCTGGATATGTATTTCATGTATTTCAGTACATCCCTAGACCCTTATTTATTCATTTAGACAAGTTCTTGTTATGTTGCCCAAGCTAGCCTCAAATTTCTGGGCTCAAACAATTTTCCTATCTCAGCCTCTGAGTATGTGGGACTACAGGAGTACTCCACTTATCCAACTTCCTTAAGAGAGCTGAAATATGGAGAGGTTTGTAAATCTGCCCAGTGCCGCCATGTGAGGGCGTAGGAAGTTGGAAAGTCAAAGCTTCTCTGTAGACGGGTTCTATTCACCCAGTACTATGGCCAATCCCGTCCCAGGTCAGGTACATGGGACACATAAAGGTTGTGTTTAATCTCCCCAGTTCATTTTAATGTGTAGTCCAAATTGAGGATCCCTGTACTAGATTCAGCTCTCCTGCATGATATATTTTCCTAAAAGGAGGGCACAGACCATGCTATAGCTTACTTTTCTCTATTCTCAAATCTGTCTAATGTTCACTGTGATTCTGGAAATTAGATCAGAAAAGCACCCCAGAATTCCTAGTACTGTTTCTACAAAGAATATATATCTGGACACTGTGGCTGCTCTTCTTTATATATTGGGAATTATTCTCTTGTGCTACTAAATTTCCGTTCTTACCAAGAGCACCTCAAAACCTTCCATTTCCCAGCTGTTGATACACCATCCTACCTTTACTTGCAGGCCTGTAGCAAGGTTTGCACAAACACAGAGAGTACGAACTTCTAGAGTTCTTACCCCTGTAACTTATACGGCCTTATGAGAGATGTGGCATTGTTGCCTCCAAAAGTAAACCATCCCCAAAAAGATCAGCTAAGTTGTTCAAAAACCCATGGTTCCATGTCCAGGTCCCTTTAGAACCCACCTTGGGGTCCAATGAAAGAAATGATGGAGCAAGTTGGAAAAGAAGTTAAGTTGCAGAGTGCTGAGTCTCAGACAGCCCTTTCTCCTCCTACTCAGTGTTCATCTCATACTTGAACTGAAGTCCTTCATGGTTATGGTCAATTTATTGCTGTCCCACAAATCAATATCTCCCCCTAAAGGACCTAGGTTCAGTCCATTTCAAATCAATCCATCACAAAGACAACAAGGAAGGTGAGAAAGGCTCAGACAGCATCTCTCAGAGATCAAACAGAAGGGCTTGTCTTCATTCTCCTGTGTCTTCTTCAAGAAGATTGTGGAGTGCTGCTGTGGAGGCCTAACTGAGCCTTCTAAGGAAACATATGTTAGGGGAGTACAGCCCAGGTGGGTAGGTCCCAGCAGGGCTGAGTACTGAGCCTGCCTCAGATAAGCCCTTTTCTTAAGGCAGAATCAGATCTGGATAAGATGGAAGCTTTGTAGATCTGCCCAAATCAGTTGCTCTCTAATCAATCCCAGGACTGTGTGAATGAAGACCGGAAAGGTTCTTTCCCAATTCTCTGCAGCCTGGGGAGTGAGGATGTAATAATTGACTCCAGCCTCCTGGAGTGTGTGAGTCAACAGGGCTTCCCCCAAAGGGCCTTCTGGGCAGCCCTAGCCAACAGAGGGCCCTTGACCCTGAGTCTCCTCCAGACCTGCCTCTTACCTCAACAAGGTGCAAGGACCTCAGACAGCCTTTCAAGGGATGTCCTAGCAGGCCTTGGGCCCCGGGGAGTAGAGAGAAGGGAAAGGATAGGATAGTCTATGGCACAGTCTCAACTTAGTGAAGGTCCAAGGGAATGGGGGAGGGGGTACAGTGGAAAGACCAACTCAAGAAGAGAGTAAAGGAGGTCCCAACGCCATGAAGAGCAGAAGCAGAGAAGCAATGGATAGATGCCTTTTGCCCTTGACCTAAGAACAAGAGGCTGGCTTTTGTTTTGATTTCATTTTTAAATAAACCAGTTCTAAGTTTAATATGTAAGCCTGTGAATACACTTTTCCAATTCAATTTGAAAGCTTCCTTTCCTAGTTGAATTATGTGAATTGTGTACTAGAGGGAATTATAGATGAGACTGTATCATAGAACTTTTGAATTAGGGATTCAGAGATCATTGATAGAGTCTGATCTATTTAGTGAACAGAGGAGGGAACTGAGCCCAACAAATTTAATCAGTCAGACCCAAGGTCATAGAGCTGGTGAAAGACAAAAAAGGAGAATGTGGCCCTCTCTCTCTGTGGCCTCCTTCCCCAAACTGTGTGTTCCCTTAACAGAGGCTTAGGCAGGGGACAGCCAGGCTGATCAGTGAATGATCTAACTTGTCACTGGAGAAAATATATTTAATCTGTGGCCACAGCATCTCAGCCCTTCAGCCAAACATCATCCATCACATCATAAAGAGGAACTTGCCAAAGAAGAGTTTGAAAATCCAAACCAGATCCTTCCCTACTCCTGGAGCTGCCGGTCGCATTTCACTCCTCGAGCCAGGTTCCAGCCCATCCTTTGCATGCTAGGGTCTTGTTATTTGATAGAGACCCTGCGTTCATTCATATGATCTCTTCAGCAGCTTTGTCCCCACGGTGCTGCTCAAAAAGAAGGAGGAAGGAGAGAGGCCCCAGGAGCAGAGGCTCTAGAACAGGCTGTATGGGCCCAGGAGCCTCCCTCAGCCCTGTCTGCACAGGATGCTGCCACTCAGATGCCCACACATTCACACAGCCTCAAGATTTCTAGTAATTAAACCAGAGCCACAATGCATAGTGCATCTTTCCTTGAAGCCTCAGAGGTTTCTTAACTTTTGAAATGTTTATTTATTATTAGTGTATGTGAGCATCCACACACACACACATGTGAGCCATGATACATATATGTGGAGATCAGAGGACAACTCTGTAGAATTCATCCTCTTCTTCCACATTCACACAGCTCCAGGGGTCAAACTCGGGACATCGTGGTTGCGCAGCAACAAGAGCTTTACCTGCTGAGCTACCTTACTGACCCAAGTGATTTCACTGTGGTGTCACAACTGTGAGAAAGACACAGCACTGCCAGGGGTGGATTTTCTAGGCCAGGAGTAAACCGTTTATTCCATTCTCAGAGTCTGAGACTCTTCATTGTTGTTATTATTCCCATGGTTCCACATTTAATGCTGGAATTTCAAAGGAAACTGTACTTAATCCAATCGATGGAATATGTTAAAGAAAAATAGTCAAACCAAAGACATGTTTCCTTCTGTAATGAAAAAGAAGTAAAATTGAGAGAATGTTCTCAAAGTCCCACCCTGAGATCACACTGTTCTCCTGAGCCCTGATTCTGTAGTTTCTTAACTATGGCAACACAAAACACCATTCACAGCAGGCGTCTTCACTGTGCAGTGATTCTGCCTTCAGACTTGTTCACCAATGAGAATTGTACTCTTCCATCTGGAGCTATTGGCCAGAACAACCTCTTGCTCATTAACTGAGCCAGCTGAGGGCTTACTGGGCATCCATCTGAGGGTGGCTCAGAGACACCAGAACAGTGCAACTTCCTGAGCACAGCAGGGAAGGACACAGTAGAAGAAGGGGAAGAAGGACTTAAGTGTGTAGTGTTTGGATCAGGCTGCACGATCCTGGAAACATGTAACCATTCAGTAAATGTGACCTCAAATGTGGAGACCGAGGCAGTCATAAGATACTATGGGGCCCAGAGTAGAACGACAAGGACAGGGGAGAAGGGGTAGGGAGAAGGGATTCCACCCTGTGGCCATCTGAGGAAGCAATTTCCTATGAAGTTTCTGTGAAGAGGCTGCAGGCAGGAGGCACGAGTCCCTGTAGATGCTCTGATGGATCTGGATATGTGAGGACTTTGGGATGGAATATTTAGTGTGACTGGAGCAGAAGGATGACCAGAGAAACTGAGACTGAGTGGAGAGGGACAGCAGCAGTGAGAGGTTGCAGATGTGAGTAAACTCCGGGCGAAGGAGGAGAGCTGCAGTATTGAACGAGGGCCCAGCTTAGAAATCGATACAAGATGCAAATGACTCCTCCTTTCAGCAGGTCTCCAGAAGAAGACCCTTCCGTTCTAACAATACAGTGAACTCAGAATACAAGAGCCAAAACACTTTAAAACAGCGGGTGTGGAAGAGCACAGTTTTGATCCCAGCACTCAGGAAGCAGAAGCAGGCGGATCTCCGTGCTCCAGGCCAGCCTCATTTACATAGTGAGCTCCAGGCCAGCCAGGGCTACACAGTGAGACCCTGTCTCTAGAAAAACAGAAAGAAAAAACAGGAAAGAAAACTTAGAACAGACTTCGTGTAGCTCTTGGGTTTAAAATGAAGCCAACATTCTAAGATAGGCTGTTGTAAAAGAACAGTGAGAGCCTGTTCCAGAAGGCCTGTGGGATGAAACCAAAGTGACACTGGGAAGAAGATTCAGAGCCTAAATGAGCTCATTAGAAATCGAGAAATCCCAAAACTAAAGAGTGAAGCATTCAAATCAAGAAATTAGGAAAGGAGACAAAAAGAAAGATGAGTAAACTTATTTCTTAAAAAAGGAATTAAACATTGAAATAAAAACATAATTTCAAGTTGACTAATAAAACTAAAGATCATATTTTAATGAAAAAAAAAAAGAGGGGCTGGAGAGATGGCCCAGTGGTTTAGAGCACCGGCTGCTCTTGCAGGACCCGGGGTCAGTTCCTAGCACCCACCATTGGTTCACAGCCTTTGGAATCTGATGCCTTCTTCCCACCTCCAAAGTCAGCAGACGTGCATGTGGTGTACACACATGTATACAGACAACACACACACATAAACTAAAATAAATAAACTTAATTTTAAAAATTTTAAATAATAGGTAAGTTTTCTACAAGTGAGATTTTAAAATGAGAAAACAGATAAAAAGCATTAAGCTAAGGAGCATAAATAGAGTAGATTCCATTAGTTCATAATAAAAAAAGAAGAGGGACTATTTTGGAAGAGAAAGGGTTCAGCAGGAGTGGGAGGGAGATCATAAAGGGTAATGGGGAGATCATGGTCAGAGAACATTATATACATGTATGGAAATGTCGTGAAACCCACTCACTACTATGTACAATTAATTTAGTCTAGTAAAAACTTTTAACAATGTGTAATAAAAATAGATTCCAGATTATAAAAGAGTATCATGTACAGCTCCATTCTAAAAGAATTCACTTGTTTTACCTTACACGTTGTAGAAAGCCTAGGTAGATGAAAAGCTGAGGAAAAAAAGTTAAAGGTAGTAAAGAATTTGTCACCAGGGCCAGAGGACTCTTCAAATGAATTCCAAGAAACCACAAAGGAGCAGGTCAAAACTGGAGAAAAACAAAACTCTGCTCTTGAGGCTGGTTCAGTTACTACCCAAACAGGCAATGGATGGCACAGACGATTACACTCCCAACAGCATCGCCCAGAATAAAATCCTAACAAAGAAGTGAAAGGACATAAGGAAATCTATTAATTTAGTGTATTACACTGGGTTAAGATAAAACTGTATCTTTTCAGATACCATATCGCTTTAGATAGAAAAATGTAAAAGCCTTCAATAAAATTTAACCAACATTACTGACTAAAACAAATTTAAAACTTTAAAATTCTTGGAAAGCCAAAAGTAAAACAAATTCACCATAATCTACAGCAAATGTCACATTTGAAGCAAAGTATTAGCAACATTTGCTTCTGGACTAGGTAAGGCTGACACAGGGAGTCCTCCAAGCACAGCTGCCCTTCAGAAGCTTCAGACCTGGAGGCTGAGCCCAGAGAAAGCCTAGGAACTTGAGGCCAGCCTGAACAGCATAGCAAGTCCACAACCTTAGGGGGTAAAAGTCTCTTATTGTTATTATTGAATACTACATGAAAGATTTTTAGCCAACATATGGCAAGAAAAGGAAACAAGAAATGTTGACACTGGGAAGGAAGAAATGAAGAAATAAGCAAAACTACCAGTCTCTATAAGTGCAGGTATTCCATCAAAAAACTAAGACATGACTACAAGCCATCTGAACTGGTAAGAACTCAGAAAATTGGAATAGATCCAACATAGAAAATCAATAGCCTTTTAAACATCAGTAGAAATATATGAGATAATACAATGGAAATGAGGCCATTCATAGTAGAAACTAAACGCCTGGAGATAAATTCATGAGGATCTACATGAAGAAGAGTACCGAGGATTTAAAAAGAATCCAAAACCATTAGTTCCAGGTTGTAGTGTGGAAGGTGTCAAGACAATTGGCAGTACCAGGATCATTCTGTCATCTGTACCCCGTCTCCTCGGGAGGCTAAGGCAGGAGAGTCACTTGAGCCCAAGAGTTTGGAGCCTGCCTAGGCAACACAGTGAGACCTTCCCTCAAAACAAAATGAAAAGATAGAAAAGAAACAAAAATAAATGTTAAGAACAGATGGAAAACACCTGCCATCTCATCCTCAGGCACCGTCTCAGCTCCTGTCAGGGAGGGGAGTACCCTTCCTAAGCGAAGCAGTGTTTTTTCTCACTGTCTTACCTTGCTGGAAACGCCATGTGCTGCACCGTGCAAAAATACCGTGCAAGGCTTAGGCTTGAAAATCGTATTTGAAGCTGTTATGAGAATGTAGGTAGACGCTATAAAAAGATCCATCCAGGAGGGACAAGGTGGGAAACGTGATTTCTGAGAAGCATGTTGGCAGAAGAGGCCTTGGGTTGAGCACAGGATGCTCCGTTACACAGTCCTGAATGGGAAGTGCTTGAACTTTCTCATCTCCGGGCTTGCTCATTAGCTGCTGACCCTTCCTCCTCTCCAGTGTAAGAAATAAGGCAGAGAAGGAGCCTTGGTTCTGTGGTAGATAGAGCATGTGCTTAAAGCTCAAGGACTAGGTTTCATCTCCAGCTTGGGAGAGGGAAGCCTGAAGATGCCCAGGCCATAGAGCCAGCCCAGAGAACATTTGACAAAGCCTCTTTTTGTCTTTTCATTTCCCCCAGACCGCCCAGGCTTGCTGAACGTGAAGCCCATTGAGGACATCCAGGACAACCTGCTGCAGGCCCTGGAGCTCCAGCTCAAACTGAACCACCCAGAGTCCTCGCAGCTGTTTGCCAAGCTGCTCCAGAAGATGACAGACCTCAGGCAGATCGTCACAGAGCATGTGCAGCTATTGCATGTGATCAAGAAGACGGAGTCAGACATGAGCCTTCACCCCCTGCTCCAGGAGATCTACAAGGATTTATATTAGCTGAAAGGTCCCACCCGCTGACAACGTGTTCCTTCTTTCAATTGCACTATTATTTTGAGGGAAAAATCTGACACCTAAGAAATTTACTGTGAAGAAGCATTTTAAAAACAAAAGGTTTTAGAACATGATCTATTTTATGCATATTGTTTATAAAGATACATTTACAATTTACTTTTAATATTAAAAATTACTGCATTATGAAATTGTTTATAGTATTTAAAGATTGAATGTTATGTCTCCCATTTCACCATCACAGATTTGGGGGCAGATTTCCCCAATTTATTTCCTCCTTTCTCCATTTCACACATGGATGTGCTCATGGCTGTGTTTGTGTGTGTGCAGGTGCTGTGCGTGTGTATGGAAGCCTCAAGACAGCTATAGGTACCATTCCCAGGGGTATCATCTACCCATTTTGAGACAGGATCTTTCATTGGCCTGAAATCACTTAGGCTAGACTAGCTGGTCAGAGAGGCCTGAGGAGCTCGTTTCCACCCCAGCCCCACCCTGTCTAGCGTTTTTTTTTTTTTTTTATGTGGACGGGGTAGTGGTCACTGGTCCTCGTGCCTACTAGGCTTTGCAAGAATTCAAGCTCTTCCATGACTATAATAGAGTTTTCTTTCAATCACCACCAGCAGCCTGTTTAACATATTGTCATCCTTCCATAGCCATTGGGTCTGGTTCCAGGTCTCCTGAAGACATACACACACACACACACACACACACACACACACACACATCCATATACACACCTATAAATAAAATATTTTTAATTAAAAAAATGAGAGAGCAGATGCCTCAGCAAGTAAAGATGCTAGCCATGCAAGCCTGACCACCTGGTTTCCAACCATGAGACACATAAAAAGTCAGAGTGGTAGCACACATCTGTAACCCCAACACTCATATAGTGAAACGGGAGGCAGAGACAGGAGTGTCCTGGAAGCTCTCAGCCAGCTAGCTGGAATAGTCAGCAGAAGAAACAAGAAAAAACCCTGCTTCAAAAAGGAGTAGTCAAGAACTAGCGCATAAAAGTTGTCTTCAGACCTCTACACACACAGACATCCTGACTGTGTACATACCTCACACACGTATAAATAAGTTTTAAGACTGTAAAGAGTTGGAGACTGCCAAAATGAGCTTACCATTGAATCTAGAAGAAAAACATGACTCCCCCAAACCCCCAGTCAAGGTTTCTCTGTTGTAACTTTGGCTGTCCTAGAACTCACTCTGTAGACCAGGCTGGCCTTGAACTCACAGAGATCTGCCTGCCTCTACCTCCCAAGTGCTGGGATTAAAGGTGTGCACCACCACTGCCCAGCTACATGATTCTTTCTTGAAATATTATAAAGCAAGTAATTAGTCATGTGCTGAATGAATGGTCAAGGCTCTTGGTCATGTACTAGGAATGCTTTTTGGGGAAGTGAAGATTCACGAACGTTCCAAAGTCAGGGTGAAATCTGTGAGCTCAGAGGCAGGCCTCAAGGACAGCGTTGTATTGAGAATCTACATGAAAGATGACAAAAGACATTACAGAAAAGCAAAATAGCAAGAACAGGGCAGAGGGGAGGGTCTTGCTGCCCCACCTGACTCTAGTTACAGACCATACGATCTTCTCATTAGCCTCTTGGGGGCCATTTGCCCAGAGATACTTTACCGAACTCAAAGGCTTTTAATCCATATCATGTTTGCAACAAATACCTGCAAGCAGATTATAAACTGTTCACTAATAGTAGAGGCTTCTGGGTTGGTTAAAGCTATCAGACTCGCATCCTGTCTTTGCAGCATGCACTGTCTCCACGCCCTAACTTAATCCCTTCGTTTACCTTACTTAACACATAGCATTTCTACTTAGGGGCTACAACTTTAGAGTTGGGGGCTGTCAAGCCAAAACATCAAGAAAGATATTTCCATCCTCTTCTGGGAAAGAAATGCATCTCCAAAGAGTGAGATTTTGAAAGCGAGTCTTGACTCCAGCCCTAAAAATATACAGTCCCTAAGCCCCTCAGAAAGGCAACCTCAGAGTCCAAACCTTTAAAATGACAGATAGAGCTAAGCCTCCTCGGAACCAGAGCCAAGGCCGTGTCTGAGTGACATCCAAACATTTGGAAGGAAGGTGACAAATTCGCTCGGCCATATGGTGGTTTCTTTCTGCCTTGATGCCGAGCGTCCGGGGATTTTGAAACATCCAGATGACTGTTGGGTGTCTTCACAGTGTTGGCGCCACATTGGGAGTTTATCAGGAAGATGGCAAGAGAAAATGTGCAAGCCACGGGCAAGGAGGGGCTCTCAGAGGGACCTGGGAGGAGATCCCTTGTTTACAAGGTTCTCAAACAAAAAGCCTTTCAGCTCTCCGCCTGATCTTGGTTCCCACCAGTGCTCCACAGCCCAGCCAAGCCCTTTCCACATTTTCAAGCTCTGTTGCCAATGGAGTGGGGAGAGGGATGCTCTCAGCTCTTTGGCACTGACGTTTAGCGTTAAATAGCTTTTAAATCCTGGCAGCTTTCAAACTCCCATCTCTCGGATTTTTCCCTGTGGCTTGGATGATCATTTGCTAAATATTTTACAACACATTATATTCATCTCTAAAGCTCCTGCTCCTTCCCCTGCACCCCCACCCCAACCGAACATGATTCACAAGTTAATCAACGCATGCATCATCGGTTATTCATAGCACTTTCTCTAGGCACAAACACACTTAGGGATGCCTGTTAATAAAAATAGGAAGAAAAGTAACTTTGGTTAAGAGTCAAGCCCTTGTCCTCCACTGACCATGGACCAGCATCCTTCAACATCTTTCTGCTATGAGCTGTACACAGAGATAACAGGCTCCTCAGGATGCCAGAACTCCACAACCTTTTCTCCAGCCATGGGAAACCTGAACTCATTTAGGCTTTTGTTGTTCTACATTTTGTTTTGTTTCTTCTGCTTCTGTGTTTTAATCCAAGTAAGGAGGGGGGAGGATTTGTGGAAAGAAGCAGGGTGGAGGGATGTGGCTCAGACATAGAGCATGTGCTTAGCCTGTGTGGGGTCCCAGGTTCTGTCAAATGTGTCCCTGTACAGTAGTGTTAGCTGGTGTCACACTGCGGATTCCCGGTTGTGGGTCTGAAGTCTGAAACCAGAGGAATGGCCACAAAAGAAGGCAGCTGCCACTGCCGTCCAGTGACTTTTTCTTGGCCACCAAGGAGCAAATCCTTGCCGTGAGTAGGCTCTGATTTTATGTGATAGTTACTACAACTGGGATGCTGAGCAAAGGAGGCAGGGATGAGAGAGGCTGGGTACCTGTTCCAGGGACAGAGAGATACTCGGACTTGGGTCTGGGATAGGGTTCTTTATTACCAGTCCCAAGGGCAAGAATCATAGTTCATTTCCACCATGACATCACAGTGCTACCATGAGATCAAAGAGCTGAAGAGTCTGTCTTTCACCAGATAGACAGTTGCCCATCTTCCCGTTTCCTCACCGCATCCTGGGTCTTAGCCTGGCTCCTGGGTATCTCCGCATGCATCATTATCAGGTTCCTATCCTTCATCCATAACTGGTGGCACACTTGGACATATACAGACATATACAGACAGACAGAGTAAATAAATATGTTCTTTACATGTTATTACAAAGCAGGTGCACGGTAGTCCCGGCTAGTCAGGAGGTTGACCTGAGAGAATTGCTTGAACCTAGAAATTTGAGGGCAGCCTGGGCAACAAAGCAAGACCTTGCTTCAAAAATGAATAAAGACAGACTGGAGAGATGGTTTAGTGAGTAAATTGCTTGTTGAACAAGCATGAAGACCTGAGTCCAGATCCCCAGTGTCCATGTAGACGCTGTATGCTCGAGAGACAGAGACAGGAGGACCCCTAGCCCAAGGACTTAGTGGCCATCAGCCTAGCCAAGCTACAAGCTCCATGTTGAGTGAGAGGCTGTGCCTCAAAGTAAATAAATAATAAGTAAATGAATACAAGGAAGACACCTAACATCAACCTTTGGCCTTCACACATGCACACACATATGTGCAGATACTTCACCACACACACATGATTAAATAAAGCCAGGCATGGTGACAGAGCTGTAATCCCAGCACTTGGGAAATAGGGGCAGGATAATTAGGAATCTGAGGCTAGCCTCAGCTATATAGGGAGTTCAAGGATAATCTAGGCTACTTGAGACCCTGTCTCACAAATATAAATAAACAAACAAACAAAATAGAGGATCTTATGGTCAGACATTATCTGGTCTCACCCGTAGTTCATGAAGGTGAAGGGACAGGTCCTGCCCTCAGGGGCAGGGTCTCTGGATGAGTGGATACAACCTAGAAGTGCAGATCCAAGGGTATGGGATGTACAGGAGTGTCTCAGCTCTCCAAAAGGGTCAGGGTGGAAAGTCTAAGGGGCCAAGCTTGTGTCAGACTGGGACATGAGTCTATCCCATGGTAAGGAGATCGCTTGGACTGTGTTTGGAGACCATGGGGATCCAGAGCAAGTTGCCAAGCAGCAGAGGGATATGATCAAATTCAAAGTTTGGAAAGCAAGCTTCCCAAAAGTCAACGCTGCCCAAAGTATAAATTTCCTCTCCAAGGCTCCCCCGGGTGGCCCAGTACTGGATGGCTACCTGGAGGGATGCACCCCTTGGTGACTTCCAGCCCTTAGGCCTGGCACTGCCCCTGGCTCCCACATACCTAGTTTATTCATGCACCCCAAGTCTCTGACTCACTTTGACCCTCTAATCTAGTGACAATCTGGACCACACAATGGCACCCTCTTCCTAACTCGCCATTCCCTCCCACTCCCAGGAGCCAAGGCCTCACATATCCCCAACCAACAAAGGTTCTCTGCTGCTCCAAGGAGCTTTGCCTCCACTGCTTCATCTGGTTCACAAACATCTCAAGGTATTCTATTCCTGTGTCTCAAAACCTACTTCAACATCTCTTTTTCAGAAAGCTCTTTTGGCAGAGAATTAGGGCTATTGTCATAGTTCAGTGGTCAAACACTTGCCTAGCGTGCACAAGACCCTGGTTTCAGTCTCCAGTACCACAGCAAAGACCTGAAGTCCTAGGAGTCAGTCGAGATTAGCATATTCAAAGTATCTGTTGTGTACATACTCTTTCCAGATGCCCATACCACCACCAGAGGGACTGGCAGCTCAATGAGAAGATCTCAAAATGCATGGAAACTTTCAGGCTACCATGAGCCACAGCAGAAAGATGAAACAAACTTCCGGCAGGTCACTGTTTTAAGTTCTGAGATTGTTACATAAGGCTGGTGAGAGCCTGGTATATAGTACATTCTAAGAACAGCATCCTGGTGCAGACTTCTGAGTTATACTGACTAGGGTTAAAATTCTAGCTCTACAATGTACCAGTCTAATGTCCAGGAGGATATGGCCAGTGTCTTAATCTCTTTAGGCCTAAATTACCCTTAAATGTAAAATGGGGTAATAACACCATCTCCAGGGTTATTGCGAGGATTAAATGTAATAATGACTGTAAAATAATCCTCAGAGTTTCTTGGCACATCCCAGTCAGTGTTGCTTGCAGCCAGTGTTATTGCTGCTGTTAGTAATGTGCCCTTCAAGGGCTGGGATGCAGCTCAGAGACAGAGCTTGGCCTGCAAGAGGCCTTGGACTTATCCCCAGTACCTCAGAAAGTAATTTAATTTAATTTAAAAATAAATACCCGAGAGCTAGAGAGATGATTCAGCAGTTAAGAGCACATACTGCTCTTGCAGAGGACCCGAGTTTGGTTTCCAGCTCTCACATCTGATGGCTCACAACCACCTGTAGCTCTAGCTTCGAATTATCTGATGCCCTCTTCTGGCCTCTGCAGGTACTGCACACACATCCCCATATAACCACAGGGGCAGGGGAAATAAGGGAAAATTTTTAAATACATACATATATTCGTATGAGAAAGCACCCTGAGTCCATGAAGAGAGTTCTTCTATCTTAGTGTCCTTGAGCACAGAGTATGCAACAAGATAGTCTGTATTTTTAAGAGCAGGGTAAAAATATATTCAGAAGAGTTTGTCCCCAGTCCACAAGTATTAGGAGAAAAAAAAATATTCGAAAGACAACTGTGCTGTGTTCTAATCTAGAACAAATGCAAAGGATGAGGCTGGGGGAATGTTTTCTCCAAAAGTAGCAGGGCTTTTCTCTGGCGACTTATGCTCCTAATTTTAGATAAATATTACATAGTTTGAATTTCCAGAGGGGTTATAGTGAATAAGAAAATTGCTAATGTGAGTCTGTAGGGAGTGGGTTGGGATATTTCCATCCCTCTCGAGTTTTGTAAATATGTTCCAGGGCAAATGTTCCCAGGAGAATGTCATTTCTGGAATCTGTTTAGAGCCAAGGGCTTGTCCTAGGGACAACACAAGTGACTCCCTGCAAGACTTGGAAAGTGGATCCCAGGCCCATTTTCCACACCACTATAAACCACAGAGTATGCATGAGAGGCTCCTTGGTCAGACTGATTCAGATCTGCCACTTTTTAGGTATAAGGCTGTGGGTAAGTCCCCTCTGGAGATCTGGTATCTGGCCTGGAGACATCTCTGAACATCCATTCAACACGAGTCAAGGAGGAATCTCTGTTCCCCTCTCTACACTGGTGGTGCCTACCATGCATCTTCTGGAAGACCAAATAAAGGAACCTCATCACTATGATTGCAGATAAGAGAGTTAGACAGCAGCGAGTGCAGGAGCTGGGCTAAAGGTTCATAAAGAAAGGTGGAGGCCCACACCACACAGGTATCTTTCTTAATTCTGCTATTTGGGAAAAGAGACAGGGTTTGAGCCTTCCCTTCTGGGAAGGCCAGAACCAATTAAATTTGAAAGCTGGCACAGCCATGTGCCTGTGCACAAGCCACAAGCATGGCGATTCCTCTCTGGGCCTCAGTTTCTCTATCTGCACAGTTAGAAAGCTGTTCTATCTTGTAGCCCTGAAATCCCAAGGTTTCAGGCCTCCTGGGGAGGCAGGACAGAAGACAGAACTCTGGCTGCCCATCACAGACTCAAAGTTCTCTGCTGCCTGAGCGCGTGTTCTCAGCTCAGAGGGACCCAGGCCTGGGCCAGGTCATAGCCAGCACTCATTAAGAGCCTGGGGCTGCTCCAGTCTAAGCTGGCTGCCTCTAAGGGCAGGGGAGGGGACACCGGATGGTTGGTTGGTTCCCACCCGAAGCCAAGCTGCTGAGAGAAGGGCGTTGTGCTGAGTCAGCTGCTGGCAGCTAGGCCTGGGGTCCCTGGCCACCCTGCCTGCCAGATGGGCCAGTGCCAGGCAAGCCTCAGAGGAGCCCATGTTATCGACGATGCTGCCGCTGCTGCCACAGTGGTGGGCAACATGCCTTGGAAAAGCTGCACCGTGGCCAGGCCTCCCAGGGCTCCTGGGGCCGGACAGCTGCTGATGAAGGGGGACATTTTTAGGAGCTGCCTCCTACTGGCAAGATGCTAGCCAAGACTGTCTCCTTGCTCTGTCCCCCGACGAGGATGACTGCTCTCTCAAACACCACGCACACGCTTTGCTCATAAACTGCCTTCCACCTCCTGAGTCCTGGCTCAGTAAGGCAGTTTATGGATCAGGAACTGGCCAGGAGCAAAAGGCGAGGGCATCGATAGCAAAAGAGCATCTAATGCAGAGGCCGCATGCGAAGTGCAGGCCGGGCTCAATGGAGCCAGTGGAGGAGGGTGAGCAAGGCGAGCTGGGAGGTGTGGGAGACTGTATCAGCACAGACACTGAAGGACGAGGGCTGACAAGGCCCTCAGACCTCCAGGAAGCTAGAACCTTGCAGAGTCTCTTGGGCAGAGACTGCAGGCTGAAGCAGGGCCCAGAAAAGGCCAGGAAGGAAACAGCCCATAGGAAACAGTCTGCTGAGGCCACAGCCCGGGGGAGACAAGTGGGAATGAATTTGCAGGTCATATTGTACAGAGGACCAACGCACAGGCCTGAAATCCACAGATGCTGTGGACAGATGTATAAGACATCATAGTATTTGCACAGGATTCTCAAATGCCCTTCTGTAATGTGAAGCTATGTCTGCATGAGAACACTCAACCCAGCAGAAGTGCTGTGTAAACAGGTGTCACGCCAGCTTAGGAAACAATGACTGGAGTCTGCGCATGCTCGGTACAGACACAATTGTTCCCTAGTGTTATATACGAGGGTGTTTGAGTCCACTCATATGGAAGCCATGGATGCCAAGAGTTGACTATCATTTTTTTAAGTTTTAAAATCAAGCTTAAACTATCACTAAAGCCAATTGCCTCACTTGATTCAACCTGCCCCAAGGACTTCAAAAAGAAAAATTCCCCCCAAGATGGGGTGTTCCCTTTCTCTTATGGATTCATAAGTCCCTAAGATAGGGCTGTGTACCCCACTTTAAGAAGCAC
This sequence comes from Cricetomys ansorgei, assembly GCA_026225945.1. Classification (NCBI taxonomy): domain Eukaryota; kingdom Metazoa; phylum Chordata; class Mammalia; order Rodentia; family Nesomyidae; genus Cricetomys; species Cricetomys ansorgei. Next base: position 18,198,107 of record JAMJFZ010000116.1, on the reverse strand, counting down.
AAGCCCTATTTACCTTTAGAGAAAGATTTGACTTGCCCAATGTCACACAGGTGAACATAGTTGCCATTAAAGAGTCTGAGCTGGGGTATAGGGGTAACCTGAGGTCAGCAGAGGGATGAAGAGGAAAAGATAGAGTACAGTGTCAGTAAATGCTCACTGGCCTTGCCTGTCCCCAGCTCCCCTCAGCCTCTAGGGACACACAGATAAGGCTGGTGTGACTCAGGCCACCAAGGAACTCACTTTCATGGAGATAAACAGAGAAGCTGGCAGCCACAGAACAGCCTGGCAAGCAGAGGAAGCCGGAGGGCTGGAGGCAGGGAGGGTGCGGCTGAATAACCTTGGGCAAGACTTCTGGAACCTTCTTGTGATTCTTCTTGTATAGCTTAGGGAGTGCACAGCCACCCCTGGAGGTGGTGAGGACAGAGGAGGTGAAGTAGGCCAGAGCTGCTCCCTCCCTCCTTCAGTCTTAGTGTCAGGGACAGGTTGCAACTAAAGATGGCTTCCTCTTCCAGTTGGTGTCCCTGCCATCTGATATCATAAGAGTTTATTTGAAAGTTGAGAGTCAACTTGTCTGCAGAGGGAGGAGGGGGCTTCAGGGAGGAGGTGACATTTGTGACAAAGTAGGAAGACTTAGGAATTACCTGTGCAAACAAGAAAGAAAGAAATGCTAGCAGAGCCCCCCCCCCCCCCCCCCCCCCGCGCAAAGGTGCACAGCATGTGGGGAAGAGAAGTCTTTCTGTTTGACCGAAGCCTAGGGTACTTGAAGGGAAAGAAACCAAAATGGCAGGATAGAATCAATGGGTTAGAGAGTTAGGCAAACTAGACTAATGAGATTGGACTTTGTCCTGGGGAGAGTGAGAAGCCACGGAAGATTTCTAGCAGGCATGTCAGCTCTCCTGAGAAAGTCACATTTATAAGGGGAGAGGTTTGTTCTGGCTCGTGGTTCAGGGGTTTCAAATCCATGGTTGGCTGGCCACACTGCTTTGGCCTGTGATGAGGCTGCACACAGTGGGAGTCATATCACAAACCAGAAAGCAAAGAGAGGAACAAGCTATTATCCCCTCAGGGAACAGCCCCCTATGGCCTAAGCCCTCCAAGGCCCTTCTCTAAGGTCGCATCTTCTCACCATCACCCTGGAAACCAGACCTTTAACACACATGGGCCTTTGGGGAACATCCAAGATCCAAACTTCCAAGGCGGAAAGTAGCAGAGCAGACACTCACTCTAGGAACCCCTTTGCCAGCCACGGGAAGACAAGTGTGAGGAGGAGACCATGACTGGCATGTAAACAATTCGTAGCAGTGGGCAGGGCATTGGTCATGGGGACAGAGGGGGCAGACAGATTGGAAACAGCCTGGGGGTGCACAGAAGACAAAGATCAGGTTTTAACTTGGTGACACAGCCTATGAGACACGGACACGTTCTTTATCTGGAGACGTGCTTGCTTCTTGAAGGAGGAGTACCTGCAGGGCGCCAGGTCAGGGATCTAGGTGGCTGTGGGTTGCATGGGTATCTGGGTCTTCAGTGTGCAATGCGCGGAAGATGTCAGAGAGTCATGAAAGAAAGTGGTGACAGCCACATAACAGACAGCGAAGGGCGCCGGTGGAACAACCTGGACTCTCCAAGCCTGTTTCCCCACTGAAGTCTTCAGGCAGCTTGACACATTTTTTTCTTCTTTTTGTCCCTAAAAAGATTCTCCAAATATTTATCACGTGCCGTTTATGTGTTGGGACTGTTGGAGGAGTTATTTCCCATAAGCTTCCAGTTCTTAAGTCTTCCCTAGACAAAGATGCACGGTCTCACAGTGAGGTAGTACTGTTTCCATTTCAAAGGCTCCTTCAAAGGCTAAGATCGGAATTTAAGTCTTCTAAGATCAATGGCAGTGCCAACCCTTCTGATTGGCAGAGCCAAGGAGGACCCCCAGGAATGGAGGGTTGGAGGTCTCCATGGATGTCCCCATCCCAGCTCCAGGCATCCCCACCCAGGAGCTCTCATACACAGGCACATGCACCACACAAAGGGTGTGCTTTGTCCTGCCTCCTTCATAAAACTTTATTCTCTCTGGTCACTGGTAGGAAACTTCCCAGAGTACCTGTCTTACCTTCCAGAGAGAGTTTTATAACCAAGAAGCTGGGCCCCAGACAGGTGGCAAGGCCCAAGGGCAGAGTCCTCTCACTCTGAAGTTCCTTCTCCCTATTGGCCCAAGGCTCCGTTCCCAGCCCAGGAAACTCCCCCTGAGCACCTCTATCTGTGGCCCTGGATCTAAGCCAGGGTCCAAACGTAGTTTTGCAGCGGCTGACACGCAGCAACCTGGTCTGTCTCTATGCATCCTGCCTCCCACGCTTTTCTAGCCTGAAACTCTGAGGCCTGTGTTCTTGTCTGTGAGATGGGGTGAGAGCTTTGGCCCAGGTCCTACATGGCCATCTAGGAGTCCTCTGGGATGCTGAGAAGAGGAAGGGCCCAGAGAGCCCTAGGGTTGCTGTATCTCTGACTATAGCTGGTCTATGTACCAGAGTCAAGCTTCGGAGCAGCCACTTCCAAGGTGGAGATTACACTGGCTTGTGGGCTGGAGCCAAGTATTCTCGCTATGAGGTACCGAGGTCCTGAGTTTATGGGCTCTGTGGAAGGGCTGGTGCCATGACTAATCCCCACCGTCAGCTTTCTCTGTCTCCCTGTCTGCCTTGCAGGAAGTCAGCAGGCCTCAACCCTCCCCCCCACCCTTCACCACTGCCACCTCCCCATGACCCGCCTCAATCACGTCTCTTTACAGTCGGGCAGAGCCGGCTGGGCCTCCTCAAACGTCCATATCTGCACCTCAAGATCACTGATAGGCCTAATGGCGTTTGCTCGCCTCCACGCCCTGGGTCCAGCATTCTGGGAGTCACGCAATCCCACAGGCTCAGGGAGGAAACTGTTCCCACAGCCGCAGGGCCTTGGGGCCTGGGGACCCTCCCACCCCACACAGCATGTGAAATGAGCCTTTCTTCAGGGCCACCTGCCCAGGAGGCCCCAGCCATAGCTAACTTCCCTATTCCCCAGTCCTGCCCAGTCCTGCCCACCTCTCTCTCTCTCTCTCTCTCTCTCTCTCTCTCTATATATATATATATATATATATATATATATATATATATATATATGCATATATACATTATAAATATATAATATAAATATGTATATATTTCTCTATCCCTCCCTCTCTCCCTTTCTCCTTCCCCTCCCTCCCTCTCTCCTTTCTCCTCTTGCTTGGACTCCTTCCCAGGGGTCTATAGACTCCTAATTTATTCTCCCAGAGGAAAAATAGTTTGCTAACCAGACCACCACTCTATTTAATGTCTTATCCAGTGATTCGTTCCTTTCTTCCATGCAGCCTCACTGAGCTTCTCTGGGTCAGGCCCCTCTGCTGAGTGGTGGTTCCATGAGTGACCCAGATCCTGCACAGGACAGAGTTGTCTTGAGTGGGAACCGCAAGGTAGGGAGGCCATGTAGAGGCTGCCACAGCTTCCCCACCACTTTCCACCTGGCTCCCAGCCACCAGCCCCCTCCCTCTGCCTGAGACCCTTCTCAAGTCAGCATTCTACTTTGACATCCATGGGACAGTCTGGGTCTGCCAGGGTCACCACATTCCCCAGCAACCCTCACCCCGATCAGAGGTAGATGGAGTAGACACCTCAGCCCCTTGCTTCTCTATATCCACCTCCAAAGCTTCATTGTTTATAGCAACATCTCTGTGCAGAAGCCCAGACCAAAATGTCAGTTGGCACTAATGGTGGCCAACATAAAGGCAGTGTCTCACCCAAGTATGTGGTAAGCATATGCAGAACACCTACTGTATACAGATCCTGGTTACTGGGACACTCAGGTAACTTGTTACAGGACTGGCCCAGCCAGGGAAACACGGGTAAAGACAGAACTTATGAGATTCTCTGGGAACCTAAAAGGATCCCTAACCCAGCCTGCTGAGCAGAGGAGGCAGCAGCTCAGCTGGGTCTTGGAGGTTCATCAGAAGCTGCTCTAGCGGAGACTGTACGGAAAGAGGTTGTAGGTAGGAGAGACAGGAATGCAAAGTCAGCGAAGTATAAGCCACCATGGCTGATCCTAAAAGTGCTATTTCTGGTGTCTGCTGGGGGTGGCACACGGTGCTCTCGTGACATCGCAGTGGGAAATGAAGCCCAGCGTAGACGCTGAGCGTCCTCCCGGAGGCTGGCATGTCTGCACTTTCTAAAGGGAAGTGTGAGTAGAACAAAGAGTGAGCTCAAGGAAACTCACTGGGGAGTGAGTACCTCAGCCCCCGGGAGTTGTGCTGCTGCAGAAGTTTCTTCTGGTTCTGTTTCCTGGAGTTTCCAGACTTGGCTGTAGCCTCATGGCCATTCGTAAAGGGTGCTGGGGCAGTCTTCCATGATGATTGCAAAGACTCTGGAGGGAAGATTAGGCTAGCAAGATGAGTGCCACAGCCCACCCCTCCTTCCCAGCATGACATCTCTCTGAACCCGAGGCCACTGGCCTTCTCCAGGGATCTCTGGGAGACTGGGACCCGCAATGGCCTCTTGTGAACCAGTGGAGCTGGGAGCCAGGAGAGTGCCTCCTCAGGAGTGACACAGGAGCCAGCTGGGGAGCAAAGCCTGGCTAGAGAGGGGTGCTGGTGCTGTCACACTTAGGCTGTCCTACGGCACCCCATGGCCCAACACCACTGATTTACACCTGGGTCCCAGAACAGACAGGATCTCCGGAAGCCGACAGTTGCCTTAAGCCTCTGCTCCAGGCTCTTTTCCTGAGCTGATTTCTGAAGAATCCACTTAAGATGCCTGCTAATCACTGTGCCTGCCAACAGGCCTGCTGCAAATGGAACCCAGAGCCTCTCCCAAGCTAGGAAAAGCACCACTAGGCCACACACCCGGCCTGCCATGTATGTCCCCTTTTAAGAAGTAACTGAGCCACAGAATTGCTGGGGTTTGTTCCCAGACATACATTCTTTAAGTTGGCTGAGGAAAAGATGGAGGCATTGTCCCACATTGCACCTCAACTCAAGACAAAGCTTAACATTACACAAAGTTCAGCATGGGTATGGAAGTCTCAGGCCAGATGCTGCAGGGATTTCAAGGTGGCACCTGCTAAGTTTCAATCTGATTGGCCCAGCCAAGGTCACTGTGTCTAAGGGTTGCAGAGCACCAAGGGGCTTCTCTTGGTGTCACATGTCCATCCTTGGAGCATAGCCAGCTGGAGCCTCAGATCACACTGGGGGAGGGAGGCAGGTCACTTGGAAGTGGCCTGGGAAGGAGCACACTGCTGTAACCACTACAGTCACTACAGTCAAGAAGCATGCCATTCTTTCCTTCCACAGCAAGGGACCATGCGAACAGAACTGTGTCAGGACCAGCCAGGGAATAGTGGGCACACTAGAGCTGGGTCACTGGAAGGGCACTTACTGACTGGTAGAACACAGAGTGACAGGGTCTCAGAATATGGAAGGGAACCTCTGTGGGAAGAAGACAAGTTTGTCAGGAGCCTGACTTTGGTCCAGAGAGGTAGCCAGCCCACGGGGACCTCCAGAGAAGGGGTCTAGGGAATAAGCCCCAGTCTATCTCTCTCATCTTCTGGGATCCTGTGACTCCCATTGACTAAAGCCATCCAGAGCCAATGGGTGAGGACAGTATATTTACATGATGCAATATAACTCAGCTTTTAGGAAAAATGAAATTATGAAAATTTCAGGCAAATGGATGGAGCTAAAAACAATCATCCTGAATGAAGTAACCCAGACCCCAAAAAAGATAAATATTGCATGCTTTTGCTTACATGTAGGTGTTACCTTTTAGCTTTCCATATGTGTGCTACAATCTGAATAACCACAGAGGTTAGTTAGCTAGTAAGGGACTAGGGTGGAGGAGAGAATCTCCCAAGGAAGGGGAAATAGAATATAATATTATGGAAAAATAAAGGGGAAATTAGAAGAGGGGAATTAAATAGGGAGGGGGGAGGGGAAGAGGAGGTTAAAACGGGAAATATGGGGTGGGCAACTAACACTAAAGGCCATTTGAAAAACCATATGGAAACCTGCTACTGCAGAAGCTTAAAGGGACCCACCAAAATAACAGAGGAGACAATGCCCAACCAGACCTGATGAGTTGTTAGCCAAAGGAATCCCATAGACCCCCTCGAACATCAAAGGCTACTGTGCTCTCCACAACCCGAGGGTAAGACCCTATTACTAAGGACAACACTTACTTGTATTATCGAACACAAAAAAGCTGAGCTGGTACCTATCTGACTAGTGTTCATGGTACTGAAAGGTACCCTACACACTACTGGAGGAGAAATAATCATCAGCATCCCCAGCTATAAACCCTGCGGTCTACAGCAGTGACCTGTCTACAAGACACACCGGGGCAATAGTAGCACAACTGTTATGGGGGTGACCAACCACTTTTTAAAATTAAACTTAAGGCTGACTCCATGACATGGAGCCCATGCCTGACACTGCCAAAGTGGTCAAGAATCTGACTAAAGAGGTCATGGGCCTAGGGGAAAACCTACTACTATTATTCTGCTAACGGAACGTAGCAATAAAATGATTCCTCATGACACGCTGCCTCACCCAATCCACATCAGAGAAGCTTCTCCTTGCAGTAGATGGGAATTAATGCAGAGACCCACAACTGGACACTGTGTGCAGAGTGAGAGACTTCAGAGCACTCAGTCCTAAATGAGATGTCTTCATCAAACCCCTCCCCTCAGGGCTCAGGGAGCTGTGTGGAAGAGGAGGCAAAAAGGTAAGAGCCAGAGGGGATGGACTGACATTTAAGAAACAGTGTCTTCCAGACACAACAGGGCTGATGCACGCATGAACTCACGGGGGCTGTGGCAGCGCGCACAGTTCAAGCCAGATGGGGTCCCAGCACTGAGAAAAAGAAATGGAATCAGGGCCCACCCTTGACTAAGAAGCTATTTGAAACTGTTACCTGCTGGCAAAGGGAAAATCAGTTTTCTGCAGTGGAGTGTCGCTGGGCATATGGACCACACCCAGGGCAGGCCCGGTGCCCAGGAGCGGGTGGCCAACTCAAGATGTACACTTTTGTGTTTTGTTTTGGGCTTTTTTATGTAGGGATGTCTTTTTGTTTCTTTTTGTTTTGTTTAGCATTTTGTCTTACTTTGTTTGTTTTTATTTTCTTTTTTTTTTTAATTTGAGAGACAGAGTGTGAGTTGGATGGGTAGGGAAGTGGGGAGGAACTGGAGAAGGGGAAATATGATTAAAATACATTGTACAAAAATTATAAATAAAAAATTTCGAAAACAGATACATTTATTTGGCTTTTTAGGGGACTGGGATGGTTCCACATGTGCCATGGCATTGAAGGACAACTTGTGACAGGTAGTCAGTTCTCTCCTTCCACCACTTAGGTCCCTGGGGTCAAACTCAGGTCACCAGGCTTGGTAGCAAGTGCCTTTACCCGCTGAGCCATCTTGCCAGCCCCCAGCAGATCTTATAATGAAATCATCAGGAAGCAAAGCCTAAGCCAGGAGGTGAGAGCAGGCATGTCTGGGTGAGTGGGTTGGGGGACTGGAGGAAGGGGAAGCAATGGGGACTGAGAAGCATTGGAAGGAGAAGTTCCTTTCGTCCGTGGATAGATGCTCTCCCTACACTGTTTCCGTCTCCGCTGGCTGGTGCTTGTCCCCAGGTGTCCTGTGTTGAGATCGACTGTGAATGCTCCCACAGAGCCTTTGCTTCACATAGTGTCTGAAGGCTGCTTAGCTAGGGAGTTAGGACTGCAGCATCTGAAGGTGGGTGGGACCTGGGGATCTGCTTCCAAGATCACTCACTCCCATAATGCTATGGGCTGATTTGTGTGCCCTAAAATTCCTGTGTTGAAATCCTGTCTCCCAGTGTGATTGCATGAGGAGGAAGGACCTTCAAGGAGGCCATCAAGGTTAACTGGGACCAGAAATATGGTCTCAATCCAGAAGGAATGTGACCTTACCGACGGAGGAGATGACGGGAGCATGCACCCAGAGAAAGGTCATGTGAGAGCACGGCGAAAAGCCAGCCATCCATCTTCAAGCCAAGGCCCTCCCAGGAACCAGCCCTCCTGGCACCTTGATGGTGGCCTTCGGGCCCTTGAATCAAGAAATAAAGCAGTCTCTGTTGTTTAACCCCTCAGGCTGCAGTGACCTTCACGGACTGGGACACAAGGCTGGTGGCCAGGGACCACAGTTCCCCCACATGTAGACTTCCTTGCTAGAGTGTCCTGGTCTGGCAGCTGGCCTTCCCCAGATCTAAAACAGCAAGGTGGGCTGGGGTGCAGCTCAGTGCATAGTGCTTTCCTAGCATGCAGGAAGTTCTGGGTTTAGTCCCCAGTATCATAAAACAAACAAACCATAAACAAAACCTTTACAACATAGGCTTGGAGGAAGTAGTCCAGCACTCCCTCCAGGTCTTCTTGGTCCCATGGACCAGCCTACTCACTGTGAGGGGACAGTGCAGGACCGAGTACAACAGAATCCACCTAACCCAGTGGCCACCACCTCTCAGAGGTGGAATAGAGCTGGTAGGAATGGGTGTCCAGATGGCTCAGGTGACTACTAACTGGGCCTCAGCACAGGGACAATGCCTGACCCTCAGCCCCCTCCCCAAGAGCTGGAATTGCATTTTGAAAGTTAGTCAAGAGATTGAGAGAGAGGTGAGTAGCAAGCTGGCACTGGGGAGAAGTTTCAGTGGCTGGAAGGAGTTGGGGACCCTTGGAGTAATCACCTGTCGGTACTCAACTGTACCCTAATCCGGGCCCCGCAGAGGGAGTTCCGTACTGCTTGGAAGTTGGGTATAAGACGCCACGGGCCTCTATCACTTGCTCAGTGAATACCACGTGACATTTTGCCTGTTCCACACTCCTGTTTTCCTCCCAGTGGTTGACACTGCCCAAGACTATCCAGTTTGGGACCAGCTCTGAGAACCCAAGGGCTGGAAAGGCACCCAGAAGGCATCGGGTATCATGTATAAAGTAAAGAAAGTGAACTCCATGGAGAAAAAATTCAATCCAAGGTCACCAGGGAAACTGTCACATGCCCAGCACCTACTTTGAACAGGGTGTGGGCTGGACTCTTCCTTCCATCCCGTTCCTATAGGCAAGTAGGGAGGTACACTGCCCATGGTCTCAGGCTGAGGTTTGGGGACCCTAGACTAGAACTCAGACCTTCCTAGAGAATGGGAGCAAATGAGATAGGTCACAGGTCATATGCCCCTTCCCAAATCAGACTCTGGGGAGTGTGTGTATCCCCAGCCCTGGCCTGAGTTCTCTGAATGGTGCCAGGGTCACAGGCAGTATTTAGCAATTTTTCAGCATAGCAACCCGCCTGGGACACAGGGAACATGGACACCAGCTCCTGACCTCCTCCATACCCATTGCAAGAAGAGCAGCCACCATGTGAAGCAATGATTGCCACACGCACAGAATCCAGCGTCTTAGGATGAGGCCACGGGGACTCAGGGGACCCAAGTTCTGGCGCAAAGGCTCATATGATCAGGACCAGCATTTAGCAACAGTTTGGGTCAAGGGTTTGCCAGTCAGAGGCTGCGATAAACAGTGCTGGCCTCCCTGGATACAAACACAGAAAGCCTGATGCATGCAGCAGAAGCCCCAGGACGAGACAGTGGACATACGGGATTTGATGGACACGCAGGATTTCACATATTCCCAGCATTCCCAGGATGCATGAAGCGCCATTACTTCCTCTTACATCTGAGGAAACTGAGGCTAGGCAACAAGGCAGGACAAGCCAAGACCTCAGGTTACTAAGTACAGAGATGAGAGCCCATGTCCTTCTCCACAGTGGCTCCTCCACCCTGAGGACAGAGAATGCGTGAGTGGGGTGGGGCGTTTCTTCACATTTACCCAGGTCCTCATCCGAGCTCCTCCAGGTTAGCAGCCTGGCCCAGAGGCCAATTGTAGGACAGTAACGTCTAGGAGTCTCACGTCCTATCCTAACCTGCCACTTGGCAGCCTAATGGCTTCTGTCAAGTCCCTTGACCTGCCCTTGACCTGAATGAGTGTTTCCCCATACCTGGAGGAACTATAAGAGCCACAGGGTACAGGCCGCCAGGAGAATTCAGCCAACCCATTGCTGCCCCCAGAGACCCTGTTGGAATGTCCACAAATGGTTGTCCACCCAAAGGAATTTTTTAACATTTTTTAAACCACAAATAAAATTTTTTATGTGTGTCGTATAGTGTTTGTATATATATTGTATTTTCGTGTACACATATGTATATCCCAGACAACACGTTTTGGAATACACACACACACACACACACCACAAGTACACTCAGTTAATTAACATACTGATGGTAGGGTTTTTAGTATGTGAAGCAATGTACGTGTGTGTGGGTGCACACATGTGTGGGTATATTCAGAGACGAGAGGACAACCTCAAACGCCATCTTCAGGAACGCCATTCACCTCCTTTGACACACAGTCTCTCACTGGCCTGGAGAGCACTACTTATGACAGACTGGCAGCCAACCGCAGGAGTCCTCCACGCTCAGCACATTTTATGTGAATTCTGGGGATTGAACTCATGTCCTTATGTTTGTGGCACAAGTACTAAACCAGCTGAACTATCTCCCTGGCCCCTGCTGGTAATTTTAATCAACTTAGACTGCTGTCCTGAGAGACCAGGGATCAGTGTCTCTGTGCAAGACCTAGAGTTACAAATGAGTCTACAACCCTTATGGGCACAGACAGAGTTCATGAGTTTTCTGTCTCTATGGCAAAATACCTGAGTTAATCATCTTATAAGAAGAAAAGGTTCGTTTGGGCTCTTAGCTTCAGAAGTTGTAGCTTATGTTTGGCAAGGCAGAAAGAACGTAATGGTGGGCATTGGTGCTTGCCACACAGCAGTCAGTAAACAAGAGCAGGGAGGAGAGGCCCTGAGTATTTTATTTTACTCATTGCTCTGACAGAATAACTGACAAAGGCAACTTAAGGAAAGGCAAGTTTCTTTGACTCACAGTTTGAGGTCATAGTCCGTCACGGTGGGGAGGCGTGCAGCAGAGTGTGAAGCAGCCGCTCATGCATCTGCAGTCAGCGAGCAGTGATGCATGCTGGTGCTCAGCTTGCTTTCCTCTGTTCATTCATTCTGGGACCCCAGCATGTGAGATAGTGCCGCCGCCCACATTTAGAGTGGTTAACCTAATCTAGATAATCCCTCACAGACATGCCCAGGGACTTGTCTCTGTGGCAGATCCTGTCAAGTTGGTGATTACCAACCACCACAGTTTCCAAGGGCATACCCCCAGTGACCTAACTTTCTCCTACTAAACCCCACCCCTTGAAGGTTCTATCATTCCCCTAGTTATATGGTCATGGAGAGACAGGGGGAGGACTAGAACATGAAGATAAAATGGAATGGGGAAGGAAGAAGGGGATAAGGGAGGGAATATGGTGAGGGTTAATTTATACTAAGGGCCATATGAGAGGTCATATAGAAACCTGCTACTGCCGAAGAGTCTTAAATATATACATATATGAAATAAATCTAAACGGAGGCCCCAGATAACAAGGGAGATAATGCCCAAACAAGACATCTTTTGCCGCCAAGTGAAACTTCCAGCGACAGGAATGGGTTATATCTAACTGAGTTGTTGACCAAAGGGACCCCATGAAAACCCCTAACAACTCAGGATATTGCCAAGACTATTGATTCCTCTGTATAAACTGACAGTAAGGCCCTATTGCTGAAGACAGTACGTATATATCTCATTGAACATGGAGAAGTCAAGCTGGTGCCTAACTACAGCCTTCACCCCTTCGGACTAGTATTCATGGAAAGTACTCTGCATGCTACCAAAGGAGAAAAGTAACCACCAATCAGCTAGAAATCTTGTGGTCTATAATGTCATCCAACCTGCATGATACGCTGCTGCGATAATGGCGTAAACGCTGTGGGAGTAACCAACCACTCTCTGCTTGGATTTAAGTCCCACTCCATGAAATGAAACCCATGCCTGACACTGCCAAAGTGGACAAGAACTTGAGACTCAATAGGCCATGGACCTAAGGGAAAACCAAATACTATTGTTTTCCTAAAGGAAGGTAGCAATAAAATGACTCCTAATGACACACTGCTATACCCACAGGCCTCACCCAAACCACATCAGAGAAGCTTCTCCTTGCAGTAGATGGGAATTAATGCAGAGACCCACAACTGGACACTGTGTGCAGAGTGAGAGACTTCAGAGCACTCAGTCCTAAATGGGATGTCTTCATCAAACCCCTCCCCTCAGGGCTCAGGGAGCTGTGTGGAAGAGGAGGCAAAAAGGTAAGAGCCAGAGGGGATGGACTGACATTTAAGAAACAGTGTCTTCCAGACACAACAGGGCTGATGCACGCATGAACTCACGGGGGCTGTGGCAGCGCGCACAGGACCTGCACCGGTTCAAGCCAGATGGGGTCCCAGCACCGAGAAGGGGAAGTGGACACAAGCTCCATGCCTAACCAAGAAGCTATCTCTAATTGACAATTGCTTGCAAAAGAAAAATCAGTTTTCTACAATAGAGTCTCGCTGGATGTTTAACCCACACTTAAGGGCAGGCCCCACACCCAGCAGTAGACAGCCAACGCAAAACAAACTCAATGGTGTTTTTGTAGGGTTTTTGTCTCCTGTTGTTCTGTTTGAGCATTTTTATACAATTGATCTTTTGAGTGCATATTATGGTTTCTGATTTTGTTTTTATGGGGTTTGGGGTGTGTGTGTGTGTGTGTGTGTGTGTGTGTGTGTGTGTGTGTGTGGTGTTTCTTGTGCTTTCTTGTTTTTATTCTGTGTTTTTTTTTGTTTTGTTTTGTTGTCTGTTTTCTAAAGAGAGAGAAAAAAGGCGTGAGTTGGATATGTGGAGAGGTAGGAAGGATCTGGGAAGAGATGGGGAAGGGGAAACTGTGATCAGAATATATTGTTGAGTTTTCAATTCAAATAAAATACAATATCATAATGAAACCCACATGAAAAAAAAAGAAAAGGTTCCATCATTTTCTGATAGCCCTGCCCTAAAGACCAAGATTCAACCCAGGACCTTCTGGGAACATATCAGACCCAAACCGTTATCAGTCACTGTCTTCAGGACCCATATATGCCTAACATGGAGCCCAGAACATGCCACTGATGGGTCAAAGCCCAGTGTGAATGTCCCCACCTCACAGAAGCCACCCTTATTTATCATCTCCCATAACCATGTTCCCAAGTCTGTGCCCTCCTAGCGCCCTGGACTGACCTGTGCCAGCATTTACTGGGCTAGAGAGGAATCCAGTTCTGTGGCCAAGGAAAGCCAGATTTAGCCTCACACACCACTCTGCCACCTTCTAGCTATGTGGCCTTGGACAGAAGCCACAGCCTCTCCAGCCTTCCACATCCTTTGTTGTAGAGAAGGAGTGACGACCTCTTCCTCTCAAGGTGTCTGGAATGTGGGGCTGTTCAGCTCTGAAAATTCACAGACACAGTCAGAGTCGTCCTATTACCTTACTGTGAGGATAATGCATGAATACTCTTTTTTTTGGGGGGGGGGGCTCTGTCTCTAGGTAGGGCTGTTGCAAGAGGCCCAGAGGAAGGCATAGGGTCTGACCTCTGTGGGGCATCTATGCCTGCCACCACTCGTGGGGTCCTGTGCATGACCCCATCTAAAGCTGGTCACCGACTCCTGCAGGCTTGATCACATCTCCATTCTTACTAGGTATTGAGTGTAAACTCAGAGAGATGATATAACTTGCTGAAGGCTGCATAGCAAAGAAGAGATGTATTCCAACCCAGGCCTTTCTGAAGAAACTCACTTGCACACTGTCCACCAATGCTGTCATATTCATCTCTGCATCCCATGGCCTGTCAGGGCAGAGATGCAAAGATGCCTATAGAGCGAAGGTCCCTGAGACCCTCCCCATATCCAGGAACCAAGTCCTTATTTACAGCTGCACCCCTGTGGGTAGACAGAAGCCCTTTCATCCAAAGCTTGTTGCGGACACTCACACTGGCGTGAATGAGAGTCCCCTCTACCTGCCCAGCCAAATGTGGGTGCCTGTTGGGACTGGCTACGGTGTGACTCTGTCACTGCCAGGCCTTTACGAAGTTCTGAGATTTTCTTCTTGCTTGAGTTTTCTGGGGAGGGGAGGAAGTGTCTCCTCGAAAATGTTCGTGTCTCTTTTCTTTACAATTCATCTTATTACAGGAAAAAAAAAAAAAAAAGCTAAATGAGAATGACTGAATCCATTGCAGCTAGTCATTTCAAAAGAGGAAAAGGAAACTCAAAATGAGCTGTGAGGCTCAGCCCAGGCCTGACTACCCAGAGACGGTGCCCTTCATGAAAGTCCCCAACTCAGCCCTTTCTGTCTGAGTAGGTGCACACACATATTTTAACCAAGATTCTGTTTGACATCCTGCTCCACCTTCTTAAAAATGCTTTAGCTGCCGGGAGGCAGAAGCAGGTGGATCTCTGAGGCCAGCCTGGTCCACAGAGTGGGTTCCAGGACAGCCAGAGCCACAACGGAGAAACCCTGTCTTCAAAAAGACAAAAACAAAAACAAAAACTTTAGTTGCTGCTTTTTTTATTTCCCTGTTTTGTGTTGTGTTGTTTTGTTTTATTTTGTTTTTGAGACAGGGTCTCAGGTAGCCTAGGCTAGCCTCAAACTTGTTATGCAGCTAAGGATGACCTCGAACTCCTGGTTCCCTTGCCTCTATCTCCCAAGTGTTAGAATTACAGATGTGGGCCACTACATTTGTAAAAAAATTTTTTGTTAAAAATAATTTCAACCAGGCGAACTGGCACACACCTGTGATCCCAGTACTGGGGGGAGGAAAAGCAGGAAAATTTCTGTAAGTTCAGTGTCAGCCTGGCTACATAGACAGTCTCTGCCTCAAAATAGTATTAATAATTATCATTACTATTATTCTGTTTATTTTAGACATAATACACACTGAGGCACAAGGATGATGCACACTGCTGTGGCTGGTCTCTCAAGTGACTCCTCCCAGGTCAGTTCTGTGCCTGTGTAACCAGAGAACACCTGAGCATAAAAATGAGAACATTAGAAGTAAGAGTTTGTCTCAATAAATGTGTGTGTACATGCGTGTGTGTGCATACGTGTGTGTACGGGCATGAGGGTTTATGTGTGTGTGCATGAATGTGTGTGAACACATGGGGGTGTGTGCATGAGTGTGTGTGTGTATCGGTGTGTGTGGGTGTGGATGTGTGTGCATGGGTGTGTGGGGGTGTTCCTTCTAGATCAGATAGATATGTGTGTGGGGTGTGGTGTCAGGAAACCGAAGAAAGGTCTCTTGAGGTCCTTCCCCCCTGGTGCGTGGCCAGGGCTCCACTGGTCACTCAGTGGCAGCAGTTTTGCCCCCGAAGGTCACAAGGTTGGCAAAGGCCTTTTCCAGGGACCCCAGGCTGTGGCTCCAATATCTATCCCAGGTCTGTGTCCCCATCAGCAGCTCAGTGGCCTTCAGGTCCAGCCCGCCGTTCCGGAGGCTTTCTGAACTATCCATCTCTGAGCTGCCTCACCTACAGCAGCCTATCTCTGTTGCCACAGGAGGCAGAGGGAATTCTTCCCACGGAAAAATTCTCCCACTTCCTTGGGACTTTTACATTCATAAGAACAAAATTGCCAGGCATGGTGGTACAGGCCAAACTCAGGAGCTGAAGGCAGGAGCATTCCTAAGGCCTAATGGCAAAGTAATGAGATCCTGTCTCAAACCATTTAAAAAGCATTTAAAGGGCTGCAGTGAGGGCTAATGAGACAGCTCCGTACAAAGTGCTTGCTTCAAAGTGGGAGGAACAAGTTTAGATCCTCGGAACTCATGGGAAACATGAGTGAGCATCGTGGCCTCTGGTGGTCCACAGAATCAATCCCCAGAGCAAGTTGGCTAGTCAGACTAGCAGACACAGTGAGCTCTGAGACCAGCAAGAGCTCCTGCTTCACCATGAGAGGTAAGAAATGTTGTAGAAGTTTATTTTTAGTTGTGTTTAAAATATTGTTTTGGAGGAGGGCTGCTTAGGGTCTTGGCATTTTGTATGGTCTGCAGGTGTTGGCTTTATTTAAATTCTTCATGAGCTGCACATGCTATCAGTAGAACACCTGAGGAGTTCTGTACCAATAAAAATACCTGAGCTCTGGCACCTGGGGTTCCACTCTCCAGTATGGCATTTGCCATGATAATGGTCCCTCTCTGCTGAGGTCTGGCAGGGTTTGCACCTATGAAAGCGCCCCCCGTGTCTTCTTGGTGAGCCACCACTGTAAGCATGCTACTACAAAGAAATGATGGCTTAAGGCACCTAGCATCAACCTCAGACCTTAGCATGCATATGCACATGCATGAACACATACCACATACATATAAACATACACAGGATGGAATATAGAGAGGTGATAGAAAGCCTACCTAGCATGTCCTAGGTTCAATCCCTAGTACTATTTTATAAAAAAGAAGAAGTCAGACAAGAAAGTGCCCACACACACTGCTGATGAGAATATCGGCTGGCACTGCTTGGTAATGCTCTCTCCCCTTTCTCCATCCTTCTCCGTTACCAGCTGTGGTCATCCCCTTCCTGCTGGCCTGGCTCAACTCTTTTGAGACCTTAGGCTACAGGAGGAAACCTTGGGCATCTGATGTCTAACGTCAGGCTGGTATTCCTAGACGTCTTGCTCCTGAGGTCGTTACCTCACTGAAGCACCATTAGTGGCTCCTGTGTCTTCCATGATAGCGATAGAATGTCCCATTCTTCAAGACCCTCATCATCTAATTTCAGCCGCCTCCCACCTCACCTTCTGTCCCCCATATCCCCGCCACATAAAGCCTGGCCCACCCGTCTGCGCCCCATTCATCCTCCAAGGCCAGTGTCCTCCCACCCCCGCCGGTTCCCCATGTTGCTTTGACTCTCGTCCTCAGCAAAAACAAACCCATTACAGGATTTTGTCCTGACCCCTAGACTGGGACCCTCTTGGTGGGTGGTGGCTTTAATCTCTGTATCTTAATTCCAAAGGCACTAAGAAAGCAACTTCTCTACTTAAATGGAGACCTAGCAAACTCTCTAGCACTTTCCTCCAAACAGTTAACGAAGTCAAGGTTGCTGAGCATCAAAGGCAGAGCTCTAGAACCTGCTTCCTGAGGCGTGTGTGGCGTGTAAGCCACTCAGCTTCCTGGGAGCAGTGTTCCCAGTCACAGTCCCACCTGTGACCTCCTGGCACAGGCAGGGCCATTAGCCCTTGGGGACCCTTCGTGGATGAAGCACTCACTCCACCTTTGCTGAATGTCATTTTCTAGTTGTTGGGAGTCGTGGTAGCCACATGTGTAAGCTTTTTTAGACAGAATGACCAGGACACCAAGCAGGTGGCATCGTGGTAAGTCCCTTCCTTCCTTTCTGGGTGTGTGGCCTCATCAAGCCAGTTGATGTGGGTGGGAGGGCAGCCTCCACCCCCTGACGCCCCTCCTGTCTGGGCAGGAGGGGAAACAGCTCCCCGGTTGCTGAAGAGATCACGTGCTATGGGCTCTTGGGAAATGCTGGGGCCAGGGAGGAGGGGCAGCCGGCCATCACAGGCGCCTTGAGCAAGCCCCTGGCAGTTGCCCCATCCTCAGAGCAGGGCGGCGAGGCCCAGGGTGGGGCATTGCATCACATTCTTAGAAAGCTGCCTCTGTACCCACATTTCCATCTGGGGCCTGGACTGGGTTTCCTTAATTGCCACTTTCTCACTTCCAAGTTTCTGAGGACAAATCTGGACACAGCTGTGGTGAAATGACAGTTCTTAGCCAACCTTCCCGGGAGGTTAATCAGAGCTGCACGTGGCTGTGACTCCCAAGGGTGATCTCTGGGCAATCCATACACTCCCCTCTGCAGTGGGTGTTCTGCTTCCTGACACCAGCCCTCAAAGAAACTGAGGCAGATGCAGAGTGTAAGCAGCTTGCCATGGCACATGGCTCCTGCACGCTGGAGCCACAGGCTGAGCTAGTGCTTTGCTCTGGGAAAGTTAACTGCCCTTAGCTCTGCCTCCCCTTAGGGAAAGCAGTCCAGGCTGTGGAATCAGGCTATGGTGGTAGACATCAGCTGTGGCTCCCTGCTGTCAGAGGTGGGCCCTCCCTCCTCTCCAGGACTCAGTTTTCCCATTTGTAGAGTGAGTGGTCTTGAACAGACCACTGGTTGTCAAGTTTAGATTTTTCCTTGTGTTTTTATTTACTGTGGGTGAGACCTAGGACTTTGTTCACACTGAACCCATGCTTTCTCACTGAGGGGCAGAGCCTCACCCATTCTCCCTCCCTCTCTCTCTCTCTCTCTCTCTGTGTGTGTGTTTTCTCTCTGTGTGTCTTTCTCTCTCTCTCTCTCTCTCTCTCTCTCTCTCTCTCTCTGTGTGTTTTCTCTCTGTGTGTCTTTCTCTCTCTCTCTCTCTCTCTCTCTGTGTGTTTTCTCTCTGTGTGTCTTTCTCTCTCTCTCTCTCTCTCTCTGTGTTTTCTCTCTGTGTGTCTTTCTCTCTCTCTCTCTCTCTCTCTCTCTCTCTCTCTCTCTCTCTCTCTCTCTCTCTCTCTAATGCAAGGTCTCTATGTAGCTGGCTGTCCTAGAATTCACTGTGTAGACTGGCCTCAAACTTAAGAAATCCGCCTGCCTCTGCCTCCTGAGTGATGGGGTTAAAGGTGGGCGCCACCACACTGGCTCTGTCTTCACTTCTCAAACACCAGAATGCTTCAAGTTAAAGTTGGCTGCACACAGGCATGAGGGAGCTGTGGAACGAGGAACTCTGAAGACGGGACTATGGCGACGGTTGTGAAATTCTGTGTTTTCTAATAGACCATATACACTCACAACAAGGGAATTTTATGGTCTGTAAATTATACCTCAATAAGGCTATAAAGAACAAAAAGAATGCTCTATGAAACACCAGCATTCAGATCTTGGGCCCCAGGGATCCTCAGACCCAGTGGCTGCGTGATGGTGGATGGTCTCACACTCAGCCTTCCAGGGTGTTGAGATTCTGTTCACACCCACTCCACACAGGCTGTAAAGGCTCCACCTGGGCTCCCTTCCCTCCTCTGCCCGACTCCCTCACAGCCCCAGGAGTATGATAGAGGCTCTCAAGGCCTGGCTGGAAGAGTAAATAACCAAAGGAAGAGCTTCTGTGCACTGTTCTAAAAAAGTTGTTTTTTTTTATTTAAGTGTGTGTGTGTGTGTGTGTGTGTGTGTGTGTGTGTGTGCGCGTGCACACATGTGTGCACCCACAGAGGCCAGAAAAGGGTGTCAGATCTCCTGGAGCTGGGTTTACAGTTGGTTATAAGCTGCATGATATGGGTTCTGGGAACCAAACTCAGGTCTTCCACAGGAGCAGCCAGTGCCCTTAACCACTTTGCCACCTCTCCAGCCCTCCCTGTGAGTTTTTACTGAACTATACTAGACCCGGGACTGTCTGGAGACTGATCCTCCAGTCCTTCCAGCACTGAACTAGTGGTCCCCAGCAGGGATGTGATGAGCTGTTGATGTATGAAGCAGTGAATGAATGAATGAATGAATGAGTGAATGAGCGAGCGAGCGAGCGAGTGATGACTCGGTGCCTCCCCTGAGACAAGTAGAGAGGATATCTGCAAGTTCACGTACACTGGGTGTTGCTCCAGACTTGCAGTAGTAGCCAGCTGAGTTGAAGGCACAATTCACTGGGAAGGTGACAAGAGAGACCCAAGGTGACGCTTGGTGTGGGGGAGGGTCAAGTGCAGCACCCATGTCTAATAGAGACCGGTCTCTTCTTCCTTCCTTCCTTCCTTCCTTCCTTCCTTCCTTCCTTCCTTCCTTCCTTCTTTCTTTCCTTCTCTTTCTTTCTATCTTTCTTTCTGTCTTTTCAACCATACAGGGGATCAATCTCAGGTGCTCATGAGTGCTAGGCAGGCAGCCTGCTGCTGAACCTCATCTCCAGCCCCGCCCCATGGAATGTTTCTGTGGGAGCCTCCACAGGATCAGAAGGCCCTAACCACTTGGTCGTCTCGCTCTATCCCCTTGAGATCTGGATTCCAAAAAAGCCTCTGACGGGCTTCACTTTGGCCAGAGACCTGCCCTTGGGTCAAAATCATTGGGTGTCTGTGCTAACCGTCCTGTGAGGACCACACCTAGTGACAGGGTTGAGGAGTGGACCTCAGAGCCAAACATCAGTTCTGATTTTGCATGAAAAGGAGGAAAATGCTGGGCAGATCAAAATAACTTGTGTTCTCTGCCCACTGGAAAGTTCCACAGCGACAAACGATGAGAGCATCTAGATCAAGGGTAGGAAGCCAAGGAGAACTGGAATATGCCGGTTATTCTTTCCCCCTTTAAACCTCTTGGCTAGGTCACTGACTTGATACCAACAGTCATACCAGCAGCGGGGCCTTCCTCTGATCTAGAACCTTTAGGAGCCCTGTGGCTTTGATGAAAATGTCTGAGACAGGCACACTGACAGTACTTTCCTGTAAGCCCACCTCCAATGTATAGCAAAAGTAAATAGGAGCCAGGCGGTGGTGGCACACGTCTTTAATCCCAGCACTCGGAGGCGGATCTCTGTGAGTTTGAGTTTGAGGCCAGCCTGGTCTACAGAGAGTTCCAGGACAGCCAGAGTTACAACAGAGAACCCTGTCTCAGAGAGAGAGAGAGAGAGAGAGAGAGAGAGAGAGAAAGAGAATGGAAGAAGCTGACAAATGCCTCCGGGTGCATGCTAAATGCCTGTTTTCTGATCAGGCACTCACCACGGGTCCACTAGGAGAAAACTGTTGACCCATTTGGTAGTTGAAGCAACTAAGGCTGAAGTAACTTGCAAACTGACAAGTGGCAGAATTAGATTTTGAACCCAAGACTGGCTAGCTCCAAAGACCCCGCTCTAATCTCTGTAAGTTTCCTCAGACAGCAATGTCACCTCTCCAGACAGCGTCAGCTGCAAATGACAAGGGACTGAAGGGGACAGCCCTCTGAGTACGCTCTAATAACACTCTAGGTGGGGGCAGCCATCGTGGCCCGGAAGCCGATGTGGTCTTCCCATCTGAAGATGGCTGACTAAGGAGCCTTCAGCCAGAGAGCCAGCCCACTGTGGGCTGGACATGAGGTAGAGCCTGTGAGTCACCATCCTCTCTCTGCCACCTAAAGGATGGGACAGCCCTGCCTGGCCTCCCCAGACCCTGCTCTCCACCCTCAGGAGTGTCCTCCACCGGGCCCAGCACACTCAGTCTCAATCTGGAGTACGTGCTCAGACACACAAACTCTACAAACAATGCAGGGAAATAAAGTTCTTACAGGAAACGTCATCATATTGACTCATGACCAATCCATAAAACAGCAGGGGTACCTGGGCCAGCTCAGGGTGCAGACCTGGGCCTCTCTCCTGAGCCAGGAGGAAGTGGGTGCTGGGGGTGAGGGGGCTTCCCCTAGCTGCCTGGAAGCTGCCTGGGGCTCTGTATTATTTGTCAAGAGGGGAAAATATATATATATATTTTTTTTTTTCAAAGAACGACTCCCAGAGCACTGTGGTCTTCATGCCTTGTCTCAATAACTCTATTGCAAAAGCCTCTCTTCGGACCATGGAATTTTGCAAGACATTTGCCCTGTTCAGGGGAGAAACACGGCCCTCTCCAGGGGCCTGTGTCTTCGTCTGTCCTCCTTGGCAAAGTGGGCCCTGCTGTGGCCTTGATCCAAATCTATTCTCAGACTTGGGAGGCAGCAGAGTGCAGCACTGAAGTGACCAACAAATCTAGCTATGTGGGACCTCGGTTTCCTCATCTGCAGAACGGGAATAAAGTAAGAGCCCGCATGCAAATCACGTGGCATGGTGCCCTCCTTCCTGACCCTTCTGGAGCAACAGCCTGGAAGCACAGCCTGGGAGTGCAGTGACTACCCAGTCTCCATCCAGCATCCCTGGCCTGCCAGCCTTCAGAGAGTGGCACAGCTGTCAATCAGGCTTAGGCTTAGGACGGACATGGATCTAAGGGCCAGGGTGATGGTGTGTCTGCCTACAGCCACAGCACTTCCCCAGCTAAGCAGCAGCCATTTTTCTATCCTGGAAAATGACCAACAGTGAGGGAGGGTGAGTGTCCCCTCCTGGTGACAGAGGGCTGAGCTGGTGGCACTGGGTGGAAGGCACTGGCAGATTAGTGTCCCTTGATAGTGCAACCAGGTGCCTTTCAGCCCGTGGACCCTGGCCATGCTTGCGCTGGTTGGGCCCTTGTGTGATAACCCCACAGCCTCACTCCATCAGTTCCCCCGTGTGGAGCCCTCTCAAGACCACGCTCCAAACAAGCCACTCCTCTGCTCCAGCACTCACAAGTACCAGCCCAGACTCCTCAGTTCAGCCCTCAAGTTTCCTTGAATCCTGGCCTCTAGTGAGTTTACCAGCTTTCTGCTACCAGGCCACAGACTCATCCTCACCTGCAGGTTCCCAACCCTAGCGTGGTTTCCACCCTGGTAGCTCATGCTCTTCTCATTGGTAAATTATGTCTTCTGTACTATATTAAATGAACTTCTACTTACTCTTCAAGACCCAACTCAAATGTCCCTTTTTCTATAAAGACAGCCCTAAACCATTGTCCAGAAAGTCACCTTCTCCTCTGCGCCTCCACACAGGCCCTGACCGTCATACCATCTACTATTCCGACCAGGATCGGATCTGCTCCTGCTTTATCAGGAGGCTCCCGGCCTGCAGCAGGTTAGCCTAGCAAGCAGTTATTCACTGGATGGAGAGAGGCTTGGAGTGTGTGTTTGCAGACCTAGTGCTGACCTCCTTCTGACCTCTTTACCTACAGGAAGTGGCAAAAACTGATGCTCTGGTTTCTTCTTAAACCTTCCCTAGTACCAAATGCTATTATGGGCTGGAATTTTCCTCAAAATCCAACCAAGGCTTGTGGAGCTGGGCAAAGAGCTGTACACAACTGGGCAGAGGTGGGTGTGTCAGGGCTCGGGCTGGGCTACACCCTACCCCTGTCCAGCTCCCTGAGGGACATGCTGTTCCTGTACCTCAGCTTCCTAGTCTGTAAGTGTGTAGCAGCAACTGACTGTCCAGGGTTGGGTGCAACTGTAGAGGTCAAAGGTTATACAGACTCTAGTGGTCACTTTCAATCTCTTTCAAGTCTTCTGATCTAGACTTTGTGTGTGTGCACGCGCACACACGCACACACACCTATGAAACCAGAGGCTCAATCATGGGTCCTTTTATTCAGGTGTCATCTCTCCATTCCCCTTCCCTCCTCTTCCTCCTCCCCCTCTTCTCTGTGTTACCCTATCTGGCCTGGAACTTGCAATATAAACCAAGATGGCTGACCTTAAACTCACAGAGATCTACCTTCCTCTGTCTCTAATGTGCTGGAATAATGTCATGTACCACCACACCTGGCCATCTATTTATTTTTGAGAATTTGTCTCTCACTGACCTAGAGCTTGCCACATAGGCCAGAGAGCCTCAGAGATCTGCCTATCTCCGCCTTCCCAGACACTAAGATTACAGATATACACCACCATGCCTAGCTGTTTTGTTTTTTAAACATGGATTCTTGGGATTGACATTGGGTTCTCTTCCAAGCACAGCACACTCTTTACTGTCCAGACTACCCTCCCAGTCCTACTCTAGGTGTTCAAAACACCCTCACTGCTTTAGGAAGCTTTCCTTCCTCCAGCAGCAATGGAGCAAGCTGCCCCAGCATCGGACTCCAGGTACGCCCAAATGTACAGCCCCCTGTCTTTCAACAGAGCCAGCGTTGCTCGGAAATCCCACTAACTTGTTTGTTCACCCAGTCTGTGTGGCCAGTGCCCCATGCCAGCTGATGCATGCCTGCATTTTAAAAGGTTTTAATGTGTCACTGTTTAATTCTTCCCGGGGAGATATTTTCTAGGCGATAGCAATATTTTGTAAATAATATACTTCTTTAGTGTCAGGACCACAGGGGAAGGCAAGGTCAGTGCGCAGCCAGTGAAGCTGCGTCGCAGCCCAGCTCAGGCGGGATGGGAGGAGGCACCTGAGGCCTGAGAAGTGGCTTCTAGGGGCCACAGTGGACCGGGCAGTGTCTGGGACACTTCCTAGAGATCATGACCTGTGGCGGCAAGTGGGAAGACTAATTAAAGGAAACCAAAGGCAAGTGGCCAAGAGATCTTGGCTGCTAAAAAAACAAAGGCAGCCAGTCTAAAAAAAAAAACTGGAGTATTTGACTTTGCTTCGCCTGGCTCTTTGCTCCTGACACCCAGCAAGCTACAGGTGTGGCCTTTGCTCTGTTGCTCGTTTTTTGTTTGTGTCTGTATGTTTGTTTGTTTTTGAGGCAGGATCTCATTGGGTCCAGACAGCCTCAAACTCAATATGTAGTCAAGGATGGCCCTGAACCCCTAATCTTCCTGCCTCCACCTCCCAAATGCAGGATAATGTGGTGGTAGGGATGGAACGCAGGGCAACGAACCCGAGGAATTTACTATCTGCCTGGACCCAGCTGGGGGACCTCCACCTGGAGAAGTGGGGTCCAGAAGAAAACAGGCTTCCCCAAGAGTCAGATGGTTGGTACTGGGCCCTGCAGCCTGTGACTCTCCAGCCATGCTGTTTATGCAACTGACTACAGATGAGAAGCCAGCAGTGCAAGGGACAGAGGTGCTCTGAGCAGCAATATCTAAAGGAGCAGAAAGATGCAGTGATGGAATGGCTGGCAGAGAGGGCTTCTGAGCAGTTAACACTGCTGGGGTGAAGGGACACAGACAAACACAGAAAGAAGGGATTTCTTTTCAACCCAGTGAATATTTAGACTAGTGGATTACTTCTTGGTTGTTGATTTGGTTACTTAGTTGGTTGCATGCTTGCTTGCTTGCTTGGTTCATTGACTGGTTATTCCGTTGGTTGGTGAATTGATTAGTTGGTTGGTTGGGTGATTGGTTAGTGGCTCAACTGGTTGGATAATTAGTTGTTCAGTTGGTTAGTTATTCCATTGTTTGGTTGGGTGGTTGATCAGTTAGTTAGTTGGTGGATTGGTTGTTCAGTGCATTTGTTGGTTGGTTGGTTGGTTGGTTGGTCCATAATTGTTTGTTTGGTTGGTTGTCTAGTTGTTTGGTTGGTTGGTTGGTTGATTAGGTAGTTGGTTGGATTGTTGTTTGTGGTTCAGCTTGTCGGTTGGTTGCTTGCTCTGTTGTTTGGTTGGTGGTTCAGCTAGTTGGTTCGTAGGTTGGTTGGTTGGTTGATTGGTTGGTTGGTTAACTGGCTAGTTGTTTGTTTGTTTGTTTGGTTGGTTGGTTGGTTGGTTGGTGGTTCAGCTGGTTGGTTAGTTTTTTGGTTGGTTAGTGAGTTGAGGATTGTAAATATGGACAAACCTTAGGTTCTGTTGCCTATTTGAAGTATTTCCTGGACTTCCTTACTTAAGAAAATTCCATCAGGGGCTGGAATGTAGCTTAGTGGTGGGGCACTTGCCTAACATATAAAAGGCCCTGGGCTCTACCTCCAGCACCATAAAGAAAACAGAGGAGGAGTGACAAGAGTTGGGGAAATGAAGAGGGGCAGGACAGTTCTAGAACCTAGTCTACCTCTTACTTATATAAAAAAGTATTTGTCCATTCAAGAGAGATCATCTGGGCTCACTCTTTACAACTCTATGCAGGCCATTTGATAATATAAACTTCTTGTTAAAGTTCATGTAATTTGTCCACAAAGGAGCTTCACATTAGTGCCAAGATCAAGGATGTGACAGAGGTGTTATAGAGTATCTGCTACCCACCAGATGCTGTCCACATCACACAGAGAGAGAGAGAGAGACAGACAGACAGACAGACAGACAGAGAGTGACAGAGGAGGAGGGAGAGAACTGGCTTCTCTCCTTCACCAGAAGCAACCTGGGAGCACCTAGAAAGCTTTCAAGATCTCTGGGCTGCCAGGCATGTCTCCCAGTCTCCATCAGGTCTGGCCTTTGCTGATGGCTGGCGATAGGGCTCCTCTGTGGGCCAGCCTCCCCTGCCTTGCTCTTCAGCAAACATTCCATTGGGGTTGATCAGCTGCGGTTAATGCAGATTTTCATTCATTTCATCTGTATCACAGCCTGGAAGAAAAACAAACAGAAAGCTGTGTTCATTTAAAAAAAAAAAAAACTAAATTAAGTCACAATGGTGCAGAGGATCTGTTGAATTTGTGAAAATAGATTTGCTAAATCCTTTATCCTCTGCGCTGCTCGGGTGTCAGCACAGAGGTAGCACACTTTTCTGATAACAAAACCAAGGCAGCTCCAGGCTGTTTTAGCCTTCCTGCACTCCCTGGGGGTCCTCCACGGCTCTCCAGAAGGAGGTCCAGTGGACACAAAGGCAAGCATGGTCTAAACTGCCCTGCAGAGCCCAGGCTGCCAAGGCCACAAGCCACACCCAGGGGGAACCTTCCCACCCCACACAGCTCCAAGCTGAGGGATGCTGTGAAACAGCTTTGAGGATGATACAAGCCAGAGTAGGCCTAACAAATGGCCACCTCTCCCTTTCAGGCGGCAGGCCCTGTGCCTGCTGCTCACATTCTCTCCTTTATCCTCAGAGTGAGCCAATGAGGTAGCACCCCTTGGATGGCCTTCCTTATCTGCAGTTCCAACAGGAGTTGAAAATATCCAGGGCCAAAGATGATGTCTGTCCTGAACATGCACAGATATTTTTCCATGTCATCATTCCCTAAACACAGTGGATTGTCCGTCTCCTCGGCATGTGCACCCCATTCAGAATTTGGTGTAACAGAAGAGGTAAAGGTCTCAGGAGGCTGTGCACAGGTTCTATGCAGATACCATGTGGTTCTACACAAGAGGTGCTAGAGTCTCAGACCCATCCCAAGGACATGGAGGTGAGGCCCTCTCCCCATCTGTCAGATGAGCCAGATGAGGCTCTAGCAGGTTGACCCTGTGCCCAGAGTCACAGTGCAGACTGTGAGCTCTGCTAGTAGCAGCCAGGGGCCCAACTCTGAGGAAAGCTGACTGTTTTCAAAGAGTCCCATTCTTGTTATCCTGCTTCATCTTCCTGTACCGGGGTTTCTCTATGTCTCACCAGCCCGTTGGTACAAATGAGTCACCTAGCCAACCGGTAATCAGCTCACTAGCCCGCCCCACCCCTGCCCTCATTTACCTGGTCTTTTGGACACCTACCTCAGCATTTCAAAGAACAGAAATCCATGAGATATCCACAGAGTCTCCTCCTTCAAGGTTTACAGAGTAGAGGGCACTGCCAAAGAACCCGGCCTAGTGGGCCTTCTGGGGCTAGAGAGATGTGACCCACTAGAAGTAGGGGACCAGGGCTCTGGTAGCCCCATGAGTGAGCAACCTCAATGCTACCCTCACCCTCTGGGAGCTTTGCTTTTTCTTATCTATAGGGTTCTCAATGTGTCCTCCAAGCAGCTTAGACATGGGCCCTCAGTAAGACACACTAGTAGATACACAGCACGGCCCGTGTGCAGTGGGGAAAGTTCCAGGAGGGGTTGAGACTGCTGTGGGAATTAATACTCCTGGCTGTGTAGATGCACATACTACCAGTCACAGAGCACTTAACAGGCCAGGTTCTGTGCTGTGGGCTTTCTCTATCGCCACCCCACTTGCTCCTCTAAGCCAAGAGGGTTAGGGACAAGGAAACTGATGAAGCTCAGAGAGACTGCCATGCATTAGCTGTAGAATTAGATCTGAGGGCCCCCATCTTTACACTCTTGAATGTTGTCTTTACTGATGTGAGACCCAGCATTGAAAAATCAGCTTGGCTTAGTGATCTTCAGTGGAAGCCTGTACTACATTGAGTGCAGTTTTTAGGAGAGGATCTTCCATCATCTCCCTGTCCACACTGTCAGCAGGGTGGATTCCCCAAATTCCAGCAGCAACCAGGGCCTGTGCTTTTACTCTGGGGCTGGAAATGTGGCACATTTGGTAGAACACTTGCCTAGCTTGCTCGGAGCCCTGGATCCTGTCCCTACTACAGGGTAAACTAGGTGTGAGACGCGTGCTCGTCACCCCAGCACTTGGGAAAGAAAAGCAGGAAAATCAGAAGTTCAAGGTTATCTGTACCTACTCAGGGAATCTGAGCCAGCTTGGCTACATGAGACCATCTCAGGAAGAGGATAGGGGGAGAAGAGGAGGAGGAGGAAGAAGAGGAGGAGGAGGGGGAGGGGGAGGAGGAGGAGGAGGAGGAGGAGGAGGAGGAGGAGGAAACTAGAAAATAGAATCAACATTGATATTTCAGCGTGGACCAAAATACCACCCTCTTCACTATAAATATGTACAAGCATTTCTCTGTCCATTTAAAAATTAATTAATGCAGGGGCCTTGAGAGATGGTTCAGCCATCTGAGCCTTCAGTGAGAAGAGAACTAACTGTTCTTGCAGAGAACCTTGGTTCAATTCCCAGCATCCACATGGCAGCTCACAACCTTCTGTAACTCCAGTTCTAGGGCTCTGATGCCCTTTTCTGATTTCCATGGGCACCAGGCACACATGTGGTGCTCACATACACGCAGACAAAATACCCGTACGCTTTTTTTATTAACTAACTCAAACAACGTTTTTCAAAATGAACCAATGCTCAGCAAATGGCATGTAGCTGAGTCTCACAAGCTACCAGTACCCACTCTCTGAGCCTCAGCTCTTGGGCCAGCTGCATGTGGCCCTACATTCTGTCTCATCTGTCACCCTGTCCTGAGTTGTCGGTTTTCTGTTTTCTTGGTGGTTCTCTGACCAGACTAAATAACTGAAACACTTGGAGTGCTTTTTAAAATGTTGTGAGTAGGCCCAGTCAATTATATCAGCATGTCTAAGGTGGTCACAGGCTGAAGGTGACAGCTGCAGGAAGCTCCTGGGTGCCACCTGAGCCTCAGTTTGCCCAAGTGGGACAAACTTGAGGACCATCCAGAGACAATAAAGGCCAAGGGAGGGGCTGACTTCTCCTAAGCACTCTGTCTTCTTCCCCTCCATCTGCCTTTCCAAAACACCCAAGAAGTGAGGTCTGCCCTCCCTCCTATGTGGCCCCATCTCCTGCTTGTGTTTTGTAAGTTTTACATACAGTAAGTATTCAGTAAACATTTTGGAAGTGAATCCAGGAATCTGGCTGTTCTGTGTACAAGCATGTGTGTGTGTGTGTGTGTGTGTGTGTGTGTTGTGTGGTGTTGTTGATACCTGTGTGCTACAGTGCACATGTAGTATTGTGTTCTTTGTTGTGTGGTTGTGGCCCCTGTGTGTCACGGTGAAGATACTGAGTCCAAAGGAAAAATTTCAGGTGTTAGTTCTCACTTTTACACTTTGTTGATGATAGGGAGTGTCTCTTTGTTCTCGAACAGGCCAGGCTAGCTGGCTTTCTGTCCATTCTCCTGTCTCCACCTCCCATCTCCTTGTAGCGGATGCTGGGATTCCAGCCTCCTCGGCTGTCACTTTATGTGGGTTCTGGAGGCCTGAATTCAGTCAGGTCTTCAACCTTGTAGATTTGCCCAATGGGCCGTCTCCCCACCCCCAACCCCCAGCTATTCTCTCTGGTAGATGGCAGTGACTCAGTTGATTCTGTAGAAGCCCAAAGAATTGCACCATGAGGGGCTTGGGCCATAGATCAGGGTCAGCACCCCTCCCTGCCTGGCATTCAAGAGGTCCTGGGTTCCAGACCCAGCATTATAATCATGACTAAGTAAATAAATCAAAAAACCTACATGATGAAGCCCAGTGTTCCAGGGCCACACAGGCAACAAGATCTCCCACAAGCTGGGCATGCATGCGCCCCTTGCTCCTGCCCTTCATAGCAATATGTATTGACTTCAAAAAAGTCTTGAGGCAGGGTATGGTAGCATATGCCTTTAATCCCAGCACTTGGGAGGCAGAAACAGGCAGATCACTATGAGTTTTAGGCCAGCCTGGTCTACATAGCAAGTTCCAGGTCAGTCAAGGCTATATGGTGAGACTCTATCTTAAAAACAAAGAAGTCTTTTCTAATTGACTAGGTTGGAGACAATCTGGGTTTGGGTTTGAATTTATGTTTCCTTGAATCCTAGACAGGATGAATTTTTATGTTACATATTAGTCATTTCCATGGCTTCTTCTGTGAATTATCTGTTCCCAATTTACTAATTTACAATGAGAAATGTCACTGCCAAAGGGACCGGATGCATGTGTCCTGCTGCCAGCACTTGAGCTCCCTGTAGGCACAGTCCACAGAAAGCAAAATCAAATCTGAGTGATGCTTGGTAAGCAGGAGGGAGGGAGGGAGGGCTGGCCATGAGACTCCAGTGGTTAATGGCGCAGAGAGGCCTCCCTCTGGGATCCTCCCCACCTCTATCTACTGCTTTCTTGCATGTCCAACCTTTCTCCAGATGAACATTTGAGCAATTAGAAATATTACTGTAGACACATACCTGTAATCCCAGCACAAGGCCAACCTGACCACAGCTATGTAAAGAGTTTGGAGCCAACCTGAGCTACTTGGGATTCTATCTCAGAATAAGGAGGAGGATAAATGAATTCTACTGCATTCAGAGCCCTGTTATCCTAGCTACTCAAGAAGCTGAGGCAGGAGAATGGTTTGAGTCCAAGAGTTTGAGAGCAGCCTGAACAACAGAACCAGAGAGAGGGAGGGAAGGAGGGAGGGAGGGAGAAGGGGGAAGGGAAAGAAAGAAAAAGATGGTTCTGCAGTCACTTAGGATTCTCTCTGACCTAGCATCTCTTTTTCCTTCCTTCCTCCTCCTCCTGTTCCTCTTCCTCCTCCTCTTCCTCCTCCTAGTTTGTTGTTGTTTTGAGACAGGGTCTCACTCTGTAGCCCAAGCTGGCCCGGAACTCATGTCAACCTAGCATCCCTCCCAAGCCATGCACTTGAGCTCTAGAGGACAAACTTAGCACTCTTTGCCCCCTCAGCTGCCCACCCTCTCCCAGGACATTCATAAAGCACAGGTGATATCTTCAGGTGTCTGCCTTCCACAAGCAGAAGTGTGGTCTGTGAAACCCACATCATGTTCCTTGCAGAGAGCATTTGTACTGAGAGCCTGTGTGATTTCCTTTCCTTAGTCTTCAGACAGCTCTCTGATTTCTGGAAGGTTAAGACTCATATGACTGAGGCCTATGGGCATGCAAAGGGGAATGGAAAAAAGGAGAAGAGCCTAGCAAGCATGAAGTTCTGGGTTCAAATCCCAGCACCACAGACAGGGGAGGGCGAAGGACTCTAGGGAAGAGGTGAGTTCAGAAGCAAGACTGCTCAGGGAGGTGGGAGGAAACAGGATGTAGGGTGGGCAAGCCTGGGGCCCTCTTGCCTGCAGCTTGTCACAGCCTCTTCCACAGCCCTCTTGCTTGTTCTCCACCCCAGGCCTCCACAGTCCAAGAGGGACGAGTCACTCCCCCATCAAGCCTTCCAAGTGGCCATTTGTGAAAAGATCCAAATTTCTAAGGACACCGTGAGAAGCCCTTCATAGCATGTCCCCAACTTTTCCAATCAGGCTTAGAGACTTAGATTCCAGGTCTGGTGTACCACGGCCTGGTCCTGTCTAGACCTGTCTCCTCATCTGTGGAAGAGGCACATGGGGTCCGCTGCCTTGTAGGACTGTTACCTCTGTAAAGGGGTCTTCTGCCTGCGAACCATGCATATGCTATAACAGCACAATGATGTCACAATAGCGCTTGGAAATGTAATCATTCCTGGGCTGGTGAGAGAGCTCAGCAGTAAGGGCACTTGCAACCAAGCAACCTGGACCCACATGGTAGAAGGGGAGAACCAACTCCTACAAGATGACCTCTGACCTCCCACATGAGCACTCCCACACACACCTACACATACACACAAATCAATAAGTGCAACTTTAAACTTTTAATATAATTATTTCTATTAGAATATAAATATAAAAACTAAAATCTTAAAGCTACTTGAAGGCCCAATCAGGAACCAAAGGTAGTAGGCCACAACCTCTCTTGGGGAGAATTTGAAAGCCTAAGGACACCGTACACTCTATCACATAAAGTGTTATTATTATGTTGCCCTTGGCCCTAATGAGACCCACGCAGTGAGGGATAATGAACACACATGATGACCAGGCAGAGTACATCTCGGGTCTCTGAGCTCTCCCTACAGCTGTGTGACCTATAGCAAGTTACAATTAGGGACCATCTACTGTCCTGAGAGTTGCTGTAGAGCAGAGCTGGGGTGTGTGAATTCTATGAACCCTTTCCTCTTAGTTCCAAGGAAAGCAACCTGTATGGGAAGAGGGATTGAACAAGGGGATCTGGCCCTCTCGGCCTCAGTTTCTTTATCTGCCAATGCAAAGAGGGTAAACTGAGGCCTGCAGCAAGCATGCTGGTTGTTCCATGAATGTCTGTCTGTCCCAGTCTGGCAAGGGGCATAGACACCAGCTCCACGTTCTTGGCAGAAAGCAAGTCATTTGGCTGCGCTCTGTAGAAAGCTGAGGAAGGAGCTCAGAGGAGGAAAGAGTCTGAGGAAGGTTCCGGAACACGTGACCTGCTTCTCCCATCAGCAGCTCTTAAACAAACAGCGTGCTTCCTCCGTTCGAAAGTCCTGGGGACCGCACATGAGGAATTTTTTTCTCTCCTTTTTTTTTTTTTTTTTTTTTGCTGATTAAGTTCCCCCAAAACCCCCTTAAGAATTTTAATAAAAAATGCAAAAATCAACAAAAGTGCAGCAAAGCCTTTCCTGTTATTAAATAAGGGAAAGTAAATATTGCAGATTGGACATATTTCATAAGAGGATGTTATGTTTGGGTGGGAAAAAATGAGGGAGAAAAGAAAAGGCTAATTTGCTTTCTGGCAGCAAAAGTGTCTTTGCTGAAATTTGGTTTCAAATCTGATGACTGGGGCATTATCACTGGCTTGCCTGGAATGTGGGCCTTTGACATAAGAGGTGAGTGACAAGCAGGGAAGTCCCTTGAGCACAGGAGAGAGCTCTTTAAGCACCCAAGAAATTATCTTTTGGGGGCCACATGCAAGGCAAAAGCAACCTGGAACAAAGAAAACTTGGATTTTGAGAGAGAGAGAAAAAACAAGACTAAAGTTCTCTATAGCGCCTTTTCAGGATGAGGGATGAGATCATAAACTAATATCAATACAGTCTCAGCGCAGAGAGGGGACCTGCTGTTGGAAGATGAGGGTTTGAATGCTGCCTCTGCTGTTTCTTCTCTGTGCTACCTTTGGTAAAATGCATAGCTGTTCTGGCTGTCACTTTCCTGTCTTTAAAATGGAGAAAAGTGGCTGGAGAGACAGCTGAGTGTTTCTCAGAGCACTGACTGCTTCTGACTGGTTCAGTTCCCAACACCCACATGGCAGCTCACATTGCCTGTAACTCCAGTGCCAGAGAATACAACACTCTCTTCTGGCTCCACGGACACTGCACGCCTGTGGTGCACTCACATTCGTATGGCAAACACACATAAAATAAAATAAAACCTAAACAGAACAAAAATGAATGAATGAATGAATGGAATGGAATGGAGAGAATGAACAGCATTTGTTAAGAGAGGTGAGGTGAGCACGTGTTGCTAGGGAGGAGCTCCTGATGGAAGCCCCTTAAGGAAGGAAGGGTTCTTTCTACCTTGTCTCACAGTCTCAGGGAACACAGCCCATTGGGCACTGTGATCGGGCCTGTGGTGGTAAGCACTTACAGCTTCTCGTGCTGAGGTAGACCAAGAGGCAAAGGCACAGGCAGGAACCCCCAGGACCCACTTCAGCTAGCTACACCTAAGGTTCCATGGCCTCCCAAGACAGCCAGTAGGCAGAGACCAAGTATGCAAATACACAAGCTAGCGGGGGACATTTCACACACAAACCCTAAGAGTGAAGATAAAAGAGCAGAAAAATGAGAAAAATGAAAGCAACACACTCAGCTCAATGTGCACAATCTGACAAGGGGAAGGGGTTGGGGCTGTAAGAGGAAAAAGTCTCAAAGCCGTGCTCTGAGGAATGACTAGGGAATAATGACTGTACTACATTCGCCTCGGCCACCTAGGCTGTATGGTCTAGCCTGCTGCATGTCAAGGCTGTAAACTCTATCCTGCTACACCCCAAGGCTGTATGTACATCCTGTTGCACGCTGAGACTGTATAGTCTCTACCCTGCTACACACCAAGATACAGCCTGCTGCCTCCAGCCATTGAGCAAAGCACTATTGTGCAGCACATGGGGTCACTCGGTCGCTTCTTCCTCTGCCATGATCAATGGAACACTGGCACTCATGATTTTGCATGCTGGTCAGCACGGCCCTGGAAGACAAAAAGCAAAAGTGAAAATTGGGTTTACTTTCTGGCTGGAACACCTGGCACAAGAAAGTGAGTGTCACCCAGCAAGGACATGTGTTGAGAAATGGTCTGTGTGACCAGGGCTTCAGAGAAAATGGCCAAAGCAAAGGACAGAGGGAAGTGGGCTCGGGGTGTGGCTACTGCTGGTCAGCAGCTTTCACGATAGAGTTACATTGTCCCAGCT
Source organism: Cricetomys ansorgei (assembly GCA_026225945.1). Taxonomy (NCBI): domain Eukaryota; kingdom Metazoa; phylum Chordata; class Mammalia; order Rodentia; family Nesomyidae; genus Cricetomys; species Cricetomys ansorgei. The sequence goes on along the minus strand of JAMJFZ010000116.1, from coordinate 18,163,740 downwards.
GCCCACGTCCTCTGTGTCCTTTCTGGGGGGGGGTCTAACAGTCTCCCTAGCACATATATCACCCCTGCAGGGGTGACAGTAGGGATGGACACCTGGGCCCTGGAAATGCTGGTGAATGGGACGAACTACATATCTCAAGCCTGTGTTTGTAGGACCAGAACTGGGGCCTTGTCGTTCCTGGCTATCCTCAGGCCTGAGTGCTGCTGCTGCCACTGCCTTCAGACCCCAGTTTAGTGACATCTCATTTGTGTTTACTTTCCAGAAGCATCTTTTATATTTACATAAATACTAGAAGAAATTATGTGGCAATCGTTTGTATACCCACCACCCAGATTTATTCCTTTTTTGGGGGGGAGGGGTTAAGAAATGAAACATTAGAGACAAAGATAAAGTCCCTTTATCCACTGCCAAGTACTGTAAATGAGTGGGAATTGGTACATGAAAATGTACATCCAGTGTGTAATGTTTTGCTTTAATTTTAATGTTTTAATTTCATGTTAATAATTTAATTTTAATGTTTTACTTTAATAAGTAGGATGTACATTATCCTGCATTTTGCTTTTATCATGTGTTTGAAATTTGTCTATCGATACACTTACATAGGTACATATTAATAACAGCTTGTTCGTTTTCACTGATGCACAGTATTCCACTAGATGGATGCTGTGTGTGTCTGTCGCACATTTTATAAGTCCATTATTTTTAGGGAGAAACAAAGCTCTCAAAAAAAACCCACATAAAAACAAAAAGAAAAAAATCTATGCTCTACCTGTTTTGATTTGGAGGGGGAGGGGGGTTGGAGAGGTGTATCAGAGCGCTTGCTATCCTTCCAGAGAACCTGAGTTCATTCCCAGCACCCATACCCAGTGGCCCCACTGCCTGTCACAACCGCCAGTTCTGGCTTCCCCAAGAAGCTTGGCACATTCACACAAACACACAGTCATGCACACACAAAAACATAATTTTTTAAGTTATTTGGTGCCAAGAGATGGCTCAGTGATTAAGAACACGCATTGTTATGTCCTGCAGAGGTCTGGAGTTCAGTTCCCATCACCCACATCAGGCAGCTCACAGTTACCTGTGACTGCAGCTCAGGCAGACCCAACCTCTGGCCTCATCAGGCTCCACCACTCCTGTGCACTACCGTACACAGACACATACACGCACACAGTTTTAAAAAGGAAATCTTGGTATCTCTTCGAGTATGTACACACAAGTTTCTCTAAGAAACTGATATGTTTGAGTGTGAAAGGAAGGCGTGAGATAGGCACAACAGGTGCTTCTGCTCTGTGTGGTCTCGGACAAGCCATTTACTTCTGTCTTCTTCCTGTAAAACGGATGTTCGAATCTCTTGAACAGGATCTTGAACAGGATTAAGCAAATGTCATTCTAAAAGTAACGGGAACGGGCTCGGTGTCTTATTTTCCTCAATAGTACTATGGTAATTTGGTGTTGTTTTGGTTTGGTTTTCGTTTTTCTGGCAACCCCAATAGTCTGAAGGCCGGGCTGGATACCATACAAATGATCCTGCGCAACAAACCCAAACGTTGAGGGCTCGCTGCTCTCGCCCCTCGCCCCGTGGCCCCACGTCCTAACAGGAGAGTTAGGGCAAACCTCTGCTTTCCCAGGGCATGAAATGGGCGCGTGGCCCCTGATTGATCCTGGGACTTCCAGATGCACAGGCCAGCACGAGTCTCTCCTTTCTTGTGACTCAACAGAGTCTCCCTCAGAGCTGTGAAGGGGAGAAAGCTTTGTTCGCCGGCGGGCGCCACCACGCTGGACCCGGGTAAGGTAGATTTGGTGTTTGCTTCGCAGCTCTGGCTAATTTGGTTTGTGGATGGCGCTCAGCAGCACCGAGGCTTCCCCGAGTATATGCCTCAACCAGGGGTGGTTGAAAGTTGCTGAAATACCGCCATCTGGTGGTCCCGACGCAACACTGCAGAGCCCAGCCTCTTAGGAAAACAATGGGGTGACAGAGGCTGCCCAGCCCTGCTCAGAAATGCGGCCTGGCTCCCCATTGTCTGCGGGGTAAAGTCCGAAAGCCAAGCCTAGAATTCAAGCGCCTCCACAATCCTCCCCGCCTTACCTATCCGGCCTTATCTGGGCTCCGACCTCCTGCCCTGGCGAGGCCCAGCTCCTCTCTGAACCTCCAAGCTGGGTCCAGCCTCTCACTAGAACCAGCCGGGTACCCTAGACAACCATCAGCCCAACTTCTAGGCCTGCTCTTCCAGGAAGCCTACCTGGTCCATCACCGCATCAGGTTTCCTCCTGGCCCTCCCACAACGTTTACAGAGTTGTGTTTCTGTTTCAACACTGAATGCTGTGTGTAGAGAGAGTGCTGGAAGCCCTGGAGTCCCGTGGGACCACTGAGGCTGGGAGCCCATCTTAGCCCACTCTGCTTCCAGCCACCGACAATAGACACAGGTGGTGACACCCAACTCTCAGGTCTGCTATGACCACCACACAATGGCCACAGTAGATATGGCAAGGATGCTAGGTAAAACAGGGGACACACTGTTGAATTTGAGCTTCAGATTAGAAAACTGTTGAATCTAGACACCGTGATGCATACCTATAATCCCAGCACCTGGGAAGTAGAGACAGGAGGATCAGGAGTTAAAGATTACCCTCTGCCTCACGCAGAGCTGGAAGCAAGACACATCAGACTGTTTCAAATCCTTCCCCCCTGACAAAAAGGGGGGGGGGGGTATTTATTTATTTATTTATTTTAAAAATTATTTTTCAAAAATATTTCAAAATATTTCAAATATCTCATTCATGGCTCACATTAAGACCTGGTGGTGACACACACCTTTGATCCCAGCACTCAGGAGACAGAGGCAGGTGGATCTACAGAGTGAGTTCCAGGATAGCCAGGGCTACACAGAAAAACCCTGTCTTGAAAAAAAAAAAAAAAAGACTAGATGTTCATTTCCAATTGTGTTCATCATGTAGTAGACAGGTGATCTTTGTACTGTTAGAAATGTTTGTTTTATTCTATCAAAATAGTTTGCCTACCAAGGACCAAGATTTCATAAATGTCCCCTACCTGGTAAAAACTTTTGTTTATGCAAAGCACTCTGCCACACACATTCCACACACACAGATCTTGATGGCCTGAAGGTCCAACCCCCTTTGCTTCATTGTCTTTGCCATGGGTTCTTTTAAAACTAACCAAGAACAGAAGACTGTGACATTAGACCCCAGACCTCATCACCAGCTCTGAGGTCCCTGCTCCCAGTGCCTTCTAGCCTGGTTTGGGTCTTGGCTCACACCCTTTTTGCAAAAAGAATTGCATTGCCAAGCCGCTTTCACTTAACTCCTATGTTGCCTTATGTGACACCCAGATTATCTGCTGTCTGCTTCTAACACTACTCTGGAATTCTAAACTGATTTTTTGTGAGATCTCAAATGAAGGCAGTCCCTCACAGATTCACACACGCCCAGAGTCAGCCGCATGCACACTCCCAGTGGAGACCACCTCCCAGAAGCTCACCTTCTAGCTTCAGCTCTCAGAACAATAACAAAAAGCACACTTTCCGGGTTAGTGATGCCAAGATTCCTACACTCCGGTGTTTGTTACTTGTGATTTCAGTGTTTCAGATGCCCCCAAGCAGAGCTGAAGAGCTGCAGTGTTACTCAGCCAGGAAATGAGATTTACTGGAGGAAATACAGCTCAGATAAGCCCCTGGCATGCGTCAGTTACTCCACTGCTGGCTGCAAGTTCAATGTTAATGAATCAATAGCAGATAATACAGAGTGACTTTAAATAGAACCACCAGTGCAAAGCAAGGTTATATTGACCACAGAGTGAAAAAGTTGTGATCAGAGGCTCCCAAAAGCCAGGCCTGTGTTCTCCTGCAGAAAACATGTCAATATTTGCTAACTTTATAGAATACACATGACTACCAGAAATAGAATCAACTAAACAGTTGATACATACATGTGCCTGTATTACATTGCTGTTTTTAGTTTTCCGGTCTCCCCGGCACCTTCTGCCACCACTCTATCCCAGCCCGGAGCTGGCTGGGAAGCCGCTTGGTTCTCCGCCCTGGCCAGGGGCAAGAAAAGGCAAGCCGAAAGCCGTGGGGAAGCACCGGGGACGCTCGGGATGTGGGTTCCTAAGACCGCCTGGTGTCGCCTGACCCCGCTTGCTGAGAACGAACACGAGACGGAGACGGCATCTGGTGGACCCGAACTCATTTATTCAAGGGATCACCCCGATAAATAACCTCTTCCCATAAGGGCGTGGCTTCTCCCCTTGAGCGGGGAAGCCTTAATTAGCACGGCAGGGGGAGGGGTGTACCTAGCCAACCCCCACAATATCCATGGCCTTTGCAGAGACAAAGGTGTATGATTCACCACGAGGCAGGCAGACATTTTGCCAATCTGTTTACTGAGTTAGCAGCTTCCAGGGCTTTAAGAGTAAGGGAGACTCCGAGTGTCCTGCCAGCCCCTGGGGGCGAGGACCACTCGTGCTACAACTTCACTCTTTAGCCTGGAAGCCCTACATTACATGTGTATAATACATTAAGAGATACACACTGGAATATCATGTGTGAAATTTTACGTGATGTTTGAAGTTCTTGTCTTCTTTCTTTCTTTCTTTCTTTCTTTCTTTCTTTCTTTCTTTCTTTCTTTTTTAAAGAGCAGTCAATGCTCTTAACCTCTGAGCTACCTCTCTTGTTCTTGTTGGGATTTTTGGTTGGTTGGTTTTGTTGTTGTTTGGTTATTTGGTTGGTTGATTTGGTTTTTTGAGACAGGGTTTCTCTCTGTAGCCCTGATTGTCCTGGAACTCATTCTGTAGATATGGCTGGCCTTGAACTCAGAGGTCAGCCTACCTCTGCCTCCTGAGTGCTGGGATTAAAGGTGTGCACCACCACTGCTCGGCTTCATGTTGTTCTTTTAAGAGACAGGCAAGGGTCTCAGTATATTGCCTGGTCTTGAACTCCCAGCCTCAAGGGATGCTAGCTTCCCTAGGTAACTGTGACTATAAATACACACCACCATCCCTGGGTAGGGATTATTTTTAAATGTTGAAAGTTTTGAGAAATAAGTTGTTTTTGTTCCTTTGTTTTGTTTTTATGGACCCCGGGACCTATGCATGCTAGCCAAGTACTCTACCACTAAGCCCACCCTAGCCTGAGGAGAAAAAAATTAAGACAAGATCTCACTATATATAGTCTTGGCTGACCTGGAACTTGCTATGTAGACCAGGCTGGCCTTGAATTCATAGAGATCTCCCTGATTCTCTTTACCAAGGACTAGGACCAAAGACGTGCACCACCAAGCCTGGCAGAATTTTTTTCCCCACTGCCTGTCTGCATTCTTTGTTTTAGTTATTTTTTTAATATCTTCTGTGTATTCTTCAACAGTTTCATACATGCATACAGTGTATCTTGATTACAGCCATGCCCGACTCTTCTCTCCCTTCCCCCACTCACCCCCACTCCCTTCCTACCTTCACACCCCTGCTTTTTATCTTTTTGGTAATCCACTGGATCCAATTAATTCTGCCTGCTAGAGAGTTAACTGATCTTACTCGCTCCATCTTGTCCTAGTCTGGTCACTGTTAATGTCAGTTTCAGGAATGCCATGGGCTCTGTTGTGTCCAGAAGACATTATTTCCCAGCACAGAAGGTTCTGGCTTTCTTTCTGCCCCACCCCCACCCCCTCTTGCTCAATGTTTCCTCAGCCTTGGGCAGGCAGGAGTCGATGTAGATGTCCCATTTAAGGCCGAGCACTCTGGAGTCACCTGTTTTTAGCATTTTGACCGGAAATGAGCCTGTGTATTTAACCACTGCCCACTGCAGAGAGAAGCTTCTTTGGCCAAGGGTGAGGGTAGCACTAATCTATGGGTATAACCAAAATATTTAGAAATAGTTTGACCTCTCCATTTAACAAGACAACAGTAGTAGTTTTCTCCTTAGGTCCTATGACCTTCTGGGACACAGGCTTTTGATCTGGTTTAGAGTAACAGGCATGTATTTTCTCCTGTCAAGAAGGCCTCAAATCCAATCATTAAGTATTGGTTGGCTCTATAAACTGCAAGCCATTATTGCACCAGTGGGCACATCTTCCCTGGTAGGTCATTATTGTAGCATTCACAGTTCAGTAATGAATAAAAATCTCATGTCACACTGAGGAGGTGGAAGGCAAGTCACTTCACATCTCGTCTTTAAAAATGAATCTTGTGTTGGACTCACGAGGCGGTGAGCACCTTTAATTCCAGCACCGGGTAAGCAGAGGCAGGTAGATCTCTGTGAGTTCTAGGTCAGCTTGGTCTACATAGTAAGTTCCAGGCAAACCTGGAACCAAGGCTATTACACAGTGAGGCCTGTGTAATCTCAAAAGAAAGAAAAATGGATATTTTGGGATTGCTAAAGAGGGATATATGATCCAGGTAGCTCTCCTCATTATATTTAACAAGGACAAACTTCGATGATACTGTGCGCAGCCGCGCTGCGCTGGAACGCGACGAGTCGGTTCTGCGGCTGCGTGCGCAGCTTGTTTTGCGGCCGCACTGCTTGACGGCAGCAGCACCGCCCCCAGGTTGCCGGGTAACGGTGTGCGCGCGTGGCGGAGGAAGGTAAGGCTGGTGGGAGGCCGGGAGCCGGAGGGCTGGCGGCCCGGTGTGTTCCTTGAGCAGCGTATGAGCTACCTCGGGCGCCAGTGGGGTGGGGACCGGCTGTCACTCAAGCGCCGGTGGGACCAGCGTCCTGCGGGCCGCTCTGACAGGGACCGGCTGCCTCAGACCCAGGCTGGTCTGCCTTGGCCCTCAGCGCCGCCTCTCAGCCCAGGAACCGAGGGAACACAGATGCAAGTGTGTTTTCAAATGATGACGAGCCCACGAGGGCTGAGGGATCCTACTCCCAGAACCGCAACAGACGTGCCGGTGCCCACCTTAATCCCAGCGTTTGAGAGGCAAGAGGATCAACTTTTGGTGTTTTGCCTGCATATATATTTGTACGAGGGTGTCAGATCCTGGAGTTACAGTGTGAGCTGCCGTGTGGGTGCTGGGAATTGAACCCAGGTCCTCTGGAAGAGCAGCCAGCGCTCTTAATCACTGAGCCATCTCCTAGAGTCAGCGACTTTTAAGGCCATCCTCAGCTACATATCAAGTTTGAAGTAAGCCTGGGCTACGTGTGGCCCCATCTCAAATAAATAAATAAATAATAAAGAAGTTTTGCCGTAATAAATAAGTAAATAAATAAATAAAAGAAACCGCTGGTGAGTTTTGACATAAGGGAGACTTGACACCTAGTCTAAAGGGTGTTGGAAAATTAAATGGATCCACTCCTTCCTTTATTGCTTGTGCTTGGATTGACATTTAGGAGCATCTAAAAGGGGTTAGGCTGACTTGCATATGATGGTTTGTACCTTTACCCCCAGTACTGGGGAGGCCGAGGCAGAAAGATCGTAGTGAGTTCAAAGCTAACCAAAGCTATATAGCAAGACCTTGTGTCTGCAAAGCCAAAAAAAATCAAATGAAAGTTTAGCATATCAGGAGTAAGGGACAGGCATATGCTCTGTGGTGTTGGGCATGCCCAGGTTTGGGAAGTGAAAAGTAGCAATCTTTGCAGGTACATTCAGCCCTCTGAGTCTCTTTTCTCACCTGTACAGTGGGAATAAGAACAGTGCCTGGGCTGGGACTGTGGCTCCTGATAGAGTGTTTTCTTTGAATCAGCCAGGTCCTGGGTTCAGTCCCCGTAACTAGGGAAAACAAGTAACAGCCTTTGTATGCAGTCCTTCAGACCACTGACCTGGGCTGCCCCGTACATATGTATGTGCCTCTGACACATCAAAGCTGAACTTACCACACCCCTCCTTCCTCTCTTTTTTATGTGTTTATTTATTCTTTGGTTTTGTTTGTTTGTTTTGTTGGTTGGGTTTTGAGACAAGGTCTCACTCTAGGCCAGGCTGGCCTGGAACTCAGAGCAATCTCTTAGTCTGGGATTAAGGCTTGTACCACTGCATCAGGTCTTATCTCTTATGTTCCCTAGTAACAGAGCTTTGAGCAAATGGCCAGACCTCCATCTGTCTGGAACTGAAGCTGCTTGTGACGGTTCCGTGCTTATTTCCTTTGCCCTCTCACATCATGTTGTTCTGCTAACAAGGCAACAAGATGCATTTCTCTTTTTCAAAGATATTTGTTTTATGTGTGTGAGTACTTTGCCTGTGTGTGTGTGTTATGTGTACCACATGCAAGAGCAGAGCAGCTACTCACGTTGTATGTGCAGTTGGGAAGCAGAAAGAGTGAATACTGGTCTCACTTTCTCCTTTTTATGTCTAAGACCCTAGGCTGTGGGATGGCGCCATCCACAGCCAGAGTTGGTCTTCCCATCTCAGCTAGCCTAGCCTACGTGTCCTGAGGCTTGCCCCTTCTGTGACTGTAGATGCTGTCAGGTTGACAATAGAAATCATCATCTAGATGCAGTACCCACAGAGGTCAGAAGAGGGCATTGGATCCTTGGCACTAGAGTTACAGATGGGCTTTTGAGCTGTCACGTAGGTGCTGGGGGTGAAACCTGAGTCCTCTAAAAACTCAGCCAGTGCTCCTGCCATGTCATTTCTTTTTAATGGTCATGAAATGTTAAAACCACCCACCTCCTGAGGCTCAACTCTCCAGCGCCTAATGGATGCTGAAGGCAAGGGCACCCAGATCATTAAATTTTGTCCTTTGTGAGGGGTTGTGTAGGTGACCTTTAAACTCCATGTAACGTCTCAGTTTAAGTCATGTGCAGACCTGACCCTAGACAGCTGCAGATTTGATCCCCCACCCACCTGGTGGCAGCATCTGTCTGTGAACTGCAGTGTACACATTTGCATGGACTGTGGCTCAGCAACACTTCCCTCTGTTAGTCGTTAGCTGCAGCATGTAACCCGTGTTACATCCAACCTGCTTTCGCATGTGTTCCATTTTGTCTCCTTGGGTCAGTATAAGACCTGGAGTAAAGACGTCTTGACTTCAGCTTCCTTGGCTCCTTCTAGGCAGTTCCTTACCCGGTTGATAGTTGTGTAGCATCTCACTCAGACCTAGAGTGTAGTGAACAGACACAGCCTGTGCCTGAGCAGTACCCACAGAGAGGCCAGGGCTCTGGGCCCCACAGCCCTACAGTGATTCAGTGCCATCACTCACAGGACCTGAATGTTGCCTGGCTGTAAAATGGCTTTGCTAGCACTCACTTCATAACTGTTCTCACCAGCGTATGGGTAGTGCTCCCTGGTACAGGTCCTGTCCCAAGCACTCTGTGAGCCTTGGCTGTGAGAGGCTGGTTTTCTCCCCCTTTACAGATGAGCGAAAGCCCGGAGAAGCTGGCGGATTTTTGCCCAAGGTATCACAGCTAAGAAGCAACAGTTTCCTGATTGTAGTGTGTGCACTGAGGGAGCTAGCACACAGAGTAGGTGGCCAGTCTCGCTTCAGAGTTCCTGCGCACACCCACTGGCATTTGGTGGATAATCAACCCTTAGATGACAGTGACCCTACTACGACTCGCTGGTTTCCTTTTAAAAATGGGAGCCAAGCATGGCAATTCATCTCAAATCCCAGCATTTGGAAGTAAAGGTAGATGGACCAGGAGGAGTTCATGGTCATCCTCACCTACGTGGTGAGTTCAAGGTCAGCTTGTATCACACAAGACCCTGTCTCAATAAAGCAAACAAAAATTAATAAATAAGCAGAAAGCCATGAGAACTGACTGCCTCGGAGCTTATGATGTATCTTTGGTTGGTCTTTGGAAGATGGAGGTCTCACTAGACTCACTCTGCTGAGTACACGTTCTTGGGGTTTTTGTTTGGTTGGTTTTTTTTTTTTTTTTTTTTTTTTTTTTTTGAGGCAGGGTTTCTCAGTTGTAACTCTGGCTGTCCTGGAACTCACTCTGTAGATCAGGCCAACCTTGAACTCACACAGATCCACCTGTCTCTGCCTCCTGACTGCTGGGATTAAAGGCATGCACCACTGCCAACACCAACACCCAGCTTCTTGCTTGGTTTTATCTTTACATCCCCAGTACCTCTGGGCACTAGCCGTCCCTGAGAGGCATAAATGTCTGTTGGTCAAAGAAAGAAAGTACATTGTCCTTAAAGGCCAGAATTCTCCGGCTGTGTGGCTAGGCACTAGTGTTACCAGCTTCTTGGCGGTCTCAGTCTGAGATACCCCTGGTGACCGATCTGTGCAATCATGTTCTTGTTACATGGTGTCTTCTGGTTTGTTGTTTTGTTAATACTCTGCTTTTCCCCCTAGAGACCACATGAACCTGGTTCTGAGTTTGCAGGCTCTGGTGGCCTATGGTTACTGACTGGTTTTCCTCCTCTGTTCTCTAGAGACCTATTACCCTTGAGGAATGGCAGAGGCAGTCTTCCGTGCCCCAAAGAGAAAAAGAAGAGTGTATGAGAGTTATGAATCACCACTGCCAATCCCCTTTGGTCAGGACCAAGGTTCCAGGAAGGAATTCCGAATATTCCAAGCTGAAATGATTAGCAACAATGTGGTGGTGAGGGGCGCAGAGGACATGGAACAGCTGTATGGGAAGGTAAGCCTAGGTGGCGTCTGGTTCCTTCCTCCTGGCTCCTCCCAGAACAAACCATAAGCAGCCCCTCCAAAACCTGGATTGTAAGCTGAAAATGGGACATGCCCAGTCACAAACCCACATTCCAACATCCACGTAGAATGAAGCCGTGTATATTAGTTGTAAAGACAAAGAAGTAATTTACAGAAATGTAGTAGGTAAAATCTGAAGATACCCCCACTGACTTCTGTCCCTTCCCAGAGTTCCCTACACAGTGGCACAGGGCCCATCTCGTAGGCAGAGCCAGGGCCTATGGACAGTTCCCCAATGTCTCTGCTCTCTCCTTGCTGGGGACTTTGTGAGAACAACTTCTAGTTCTGGCAGTTATGGGCTTCAAGTGAGACTGTGGCTTGCTCCCATCCACCCACCCCCTCCCACCCCTGTATCCTTTTTATTGTTGGGGCATTTTAAAAACCAGTTTGATGGAGAAGTGTCTCTGCAGTTAAGAGATGTTCTTCCAGAGGCCTAGATCCAATTCCCAGCACCAATATGGCAGTTCACAACCATCTGTAATTCCAGTTCCAGATGATCCAACATCGACTTCTCTCTGAAGGCACCAGGCACACATGTGGTGTACAGATAAACATTCAGGCAAAACACCCATACACATAAAATTTAAATGAATCGATCTTAAAAAATATGAATCACTTAAAAAGTGATTGTGATAGATGAGATGGTACTGAGAGCCATGGGGCTGTGGCGATAAAGTGAGTAAAGTACACGAGGTCCCAAGGTCAGACCCAGCACCCATGGGAACACCCAGCATTGACAGCATGCAGACATGTGCACACATGCACCTGCACACCCATGTGTGAACACATGTCCCTGCACACCAACATGTACACATGCACCTGCACACCCATGTGAGCATCCATGCATCTGCTCACCCACATTTACCATACACACAGATGGGAATGTGTGAGCATTAGAGAATCGGGGAAACACGAGGCCGTTTAACTGTTCCATTCTAACGCAGCTGCAAATCTAACAACTGAGCATCAACCATATTTTCTTCTTGAAAGGGTTACTTTGGGAAAGGCATTCTTTCAAGAAGCCGTCCAAACTTTACAATCTCCAATCCCAAGCTGGCTGCCAGATGGAAAGGTAAGCCATGCAGCCCTCTTTGGTATTTACATGTCCTGGTTAGATGGTAAGTTCTGGGAGACACACTGTCAGTGCTCATGCTTGGAAGAGCAGCTGTAAGAATTTGCATCAGAACAGTTGTTTGTTTTTAGTTTGTTTTGTTTTTTTTTTTAAACTTAGCCTAGGCTGGCCTTGAACTCAGGTTCTCCCATGTGCCAGCAGACTAGCAAAAGGATCCTTATGGTTGCTGGAAATGTGTTTCACATTCCTTCTGGAATTGTCAGAAGTCTTACACATACAGGGCCCTGATTTCAATCTTTTGTACCTCAAAAAAAAAAAAAAAAAAAACCAAAAAAACAGGAAACAGTATTATTCAGGTTTTTTATTATATGTTGCCTGGCAGGATGCTGTGTATGGGGTGCTCTGCCTGCCTGTGCTACTGTGAAAATGAGTTTGGTGTTTTATTTGCAGAGGTAGAATTTACAATAACCACGGCACTGTTAAACATATTAAATGTGGGGCTGATGGTGAGATCATTTGGTGGATAAAAGTGCTTGCCACCAATCCTGATGGCCTGATGGTCTCTCTCAAACCCTGTGTTAGTCAGGAGTCTCTAGAGGAACAGAACTCAGAGAGAGAGAGGTTTATTAGAGTGACTTACAGGCTGTGGTCCAGCTAGTCCAACAATGGCTTTCTCCTGACAGAAAATCTAAGAAGCCAATAGTTGTTCAGTCCATGATGCTGGATGTCTCAGCTGGTCTTCTGTATATGTTGAAATCCAGAAGTAGGTTCTAACACCAGTGATGGAACACCTCCGCAGCAGGATAAACTTGCCAGTGAGAATGAAAGCAAGCAGGCAAAAAGCAAAAACTTCCTTCTTCTGTGTACTTTTGTGTGGGCTGCTCTCAGAACCTGTGGTCCAGATTAAAGGGATCTTCCCACCTCAAATGATCCAATCAAGAAAAACCCCTCATAGGTGTGCCCAGCTGCTCAGATTTTCCGTTAATTCCAGATGTAGTCAAGTTGACAACTAAAAGTAGCCATCACAGACCCATATGGTAGGAGAGAACTGATTACTATGAGTTGTCCTTTGACCTCCACACGTGCTGTGGCACTTACACATATCCACACACAAATCGAGTTTAAAATTTAAAACTAATTAATGTGCATAGCTCCTTAATTTACAATTCTTTTTTCCTTATGTGTTTTCCAAGGCATCCTCATGATAATTAAACAATAACAGTAGGATAAAATGTAAAAGAATTACCAAGCGTAGTGGTATATGCCTTTAATCCAAGTACTCAGGAGGCAGAGGATCTCTGTGAGTTCAGTGCTATCATGGTCTACAGAGTGAGTTATAGGACAGCCGGGGCCACATAGTGAGAACTTGTCTTGAAAAAGGCCAAAAAAAAAAATTTTTTTAAATAAATAAGTAAAAGAATTTCTTTTTGCAAAGAACACAGGTTTGGTTCCCAGAACCTACATGGCAGCTCACAACCATCTGTAATACCAGCCCCAGGGGAGCCAGTGCCCTCTTTTGGCCTCTGCATGCTCATGGTACACAGACATACATGCAGGCAAAACACTGACACGCATTTTTAAAACAATTTTTAAAGAGGCAATCAATACGTAATAGATTTGAAAATGAAAGGATTTGAGAAGGTAGATATTATACCTGACTTAAAAATTACACAAATGTACATGTATGAAAACCATTTTATTCCATTGATAAGACAATTTTTATGTTGTTGTGTAGCACATAAAAAGTAAGATTAAGCCAAGCATGGTTGTGTAGTTCTGTAATCCTAGTATTTAGGGAGCTGAGAGAAGGACTGTGAATTCGAGGCAGGCTGGGCTACCTGCTAACAGACTGTGTCTAAGTGGATACGTACTGAGATGAAAGCATAAGCATGATGACATACACTGGAATCTTAGCACTGAGGCACCGAGACAGCAGGATTGCTGTAAGTTTTTCTGGCTCACCTCTTACATAGCGAGACCCTGTCAAAAACAAGAAAAACAACAGGAAAGAAACCTAAAAAGGCCAGGTGGTGGTGATGCACACCTTTAATCTCAGCAGTCAGGAGGCAGCAGCAGGTGGATCTCTATGAGTTTGAGGTCAGCCTGGTCTACAGAGCGAGTTCCAGGGCAGCCAGAGTTACCACAGAGAAGCCCTGTCTCGAAAAAACAAAACAAAAACAAAAAACCCGAGGAGGATGTTGCTCGGATGTACAGGATATAGGCAAATCCTGTGTGTATGGACGCCCTTGGGTTCTGTCCCCAGCACACAGCAAAAAAGGTGTGGGTGGGGCCAGGAGAGAGGCCAGGCTTTGCAGCTCTGCCTTGGGAGCTCATCAATGCACTGTCTACTTACAAAACTCGAATATTTCAAAGTAACCCTTCTTTTGTAGAAATAGTAGGGGTTGGAAAGATGGCTCAGCTGTTAACAGCACTTACCGGTTTTGCCCAGGACCCAAAGTTTGGATCCCTGCTCACAATTGTCTGTAACTCCAGCTCCAGGGGATCAGATTCCCTCTTCTAGCTTATTCAGTTGCCTCCCACACCACATACATGCACATAAATAAAAGTTTTAAAATCTTAAAGTCAGTCACAACTGTGCATATCTTTAATCCCAGTACTCTGGAAGCAGAGGCAGTTAGAGCTCTGTGAGTTCAAGGCTAGCCTGATCTACATAGGAAGTTCCAGGCCAGCTAGGGCTACATGATGTTACCTTGTCTCAAGATAAATTTAAAAAATATCTTTTCTTTTTTTTTTTTTTTTAAATCAATTGGTTTTGGAATATCCAGTTGGTTATATAACCAACCACCCTGGCAGTAGTTGTCTTAGGGAATAGTCACCTACTGTTCAGTCCTCCTGGAGGAGTTTGTTTTCTTCTGTCAGAATGACTCTGCTTCATAAACCACCACAGACCTCATCTGTCCTTCTCAGCAGACTCTCCTCCCTAAGTGTCAAGCCGAGCCCCACCGATCCCCTGTCAAGCCTCCTTAGCCTGCAAACGAGGCTTGTGTTAGTCAGTGTTCTGATGCTGTGAAGAGACACCATGGCCACAACAACTCTTACCAAGGAAAGCATTTAATTAGGGCTCGCTTACAATTCAGAGGTTTAATGTACTGTCATCATGGCAGGGAGCATGCCAGCATGCAGGCAGACATGTTGCTGTAGAAATAACTGAGAGTTCTACATCTGGATCCACAGGCAACAGGAAGAGAGAGACTCTGGACTTGGAGTGGGCCTTTTGAAACCTCAGAGCCCACCCACCCCCAGTGACACACTTCCTCCCAAGGCCACAGCTCATAATCCTTTCAAATAATGCCACTCCCTGGTGACCAAGCATTCAAATTTATGAGCCTGTAAGGCCATTCTCATTCAAATAACCACAAGGCTGAATTTGGGAATGGCGACAACTTTCCTAAAGTCAGAATGAGGGGGGACTAGGAGTAAAAGCTAGACTATTGAATGACCTGAAAAACACATTAGAAGGAAGGACATATTCTACCTGACACCCAGAGGGAGAGCTGGAGTTCCCAGCTCCATACCCCAAACCACACCACCATCAAGGGTCTCTCCAGCCCTCCTCGAGCCATAGAGGAGGGAAGATGAAAGACACACATTGGACCCAACCATTCCAATGGATGAAGTGTCCTGTGCTTCTGACCTGGAGCTGAGGGGCTGAGGGCCACCTGAGGCAGCAGGAGGGTGTGGGTGCAGGAAGGACATAGTCAGAACAAGTTGGTTGTGGCCGATAGACATGGCCACCATCCATGTGGTGTGTGGATCTTGAAATTATCTGTCTTTTGGAGATTTTAGTGGAGATTTTGTTTCCTCTAAGGAATTCTGTCTGAAACTAATAGAACATCTTTTTGTTCCAGGTGTGCAGACAGACATGCCTATAATTACCTCAGAGAAGTAAGTGAGGGCAACCTTGGCTTGTACTGGTGTGGCTTCTCGGGTCTGGTGTTAGGTAGTCTGTGATGATGCAACCTTGTACCTTTGTTTTCTCCTGGTAGTAGGTAATACTTGAAAACTGAGTCAGAATTTAAAGTGCCTCAAATCCCATCTGAAAGGTGTTACTTATTCTGATCACACTCCCAAAACACCAACCACTGTCACGTGGTAAGTTTGTTAAGAAGTCCTGAGACACTGGATTCTGGTTCTGAGAGTGCCTCCCAGCCCATGTGGGCAGATCATCCTGCCCTCTAGCTTACTCTACACTGAAAGAGTCAAAGGGTTTCACAGAAGTCCCTGTCAACCTCTCTTAGACATTGTAGAGCATTTCCCGACTGTATAAACACTTGTACGATGCCCCACTAATCCCAACGTATCTATGTTCCTGAGCGTACCTTACATCCCTAGAATTTCTCCTCTGCTACAATTCCCTCACTTCCCCTAGATATTGAGGTTATAGCCCCTTTTTTTGTGCCATCTCTCACATGCTTGGGTTCAGAGTCAGTTGCAGGATATCAAGGCCAGACTTTGCATCTCTCTGTAGCCTGGACTTAGTGGTCCCTTGATAAGACTGGAACTAAGTGTTGGCTCATGCCTGTAATCTTAGCACTGAGACAGTGGGATTGCTGTGAGTTCTAGTCCAAGTTCCAGTCCAACCTGGACTATAGGGTAAGCCCCTTGTCTTGGTCAGGGTTACTATTGTTGTGATGAAAAACTGTAACCAAAGCAACTTGTGGAGGAAAGAGTTTATTTGACTTATTCTTTCATGTCACAGTTCATCATCAAAGGAAGTCAGAACAAGAACTCAGGTACGGCAGGAACCTTGAGGCAGGCCATGATACAGGCTGCTTACTGGCTTGCTCCTCAAGTCTTGCTCAGCCTGCTTTCTTATAGAACTCAGGAGCACCAGCCCATCAGTGTGGTTGGATGGATGTCATTAGACATCGCCAACCACAATGGGCTGGGCCATCCCCCATCAATCACTAATTTAGAAAATGCCTACAGGTTTGCCTACAGCCCCATGTTATGGAGGTGTTTTCTTAATTGAGGTTCCCTCCTCTCAGGTGACTTTAGCTTGGGTCTAGTTGAGATAAAACTAGCCAACACACTCTTTTCTCATAAAACAAAATGTGTCTGTTCATTCCAAACCTCGTTGTTTGTGTGCTCTAGTTCAGATCCCAGCCCCTCTGTAGAGCCTGTGATTTCAAGTCCATGGTGATGTTCCCACCTTCTAGCCCACAGTGGCAGAATCAGGCTAGGCTTGGAGTGGGGTTCTGGTTGGAGACACATCCCAGAAAGGCTGCAGGTCACTGTACTCAAAGCTAGGATTCAGAAACAGAGGCTGTGAGGAGCCCTCCTAATCAGGCTTGCTATGTAGATAACGTGAGGGTCAAGCCTGTCTGAGGAGGTGAGAGTCCCACCTCCCTGAAGAGCATCAGTCATCAGCACTGTAGTGTCTCAGCGTGAGGGTCCAGAAATGGCTCCTCACCCGCACGTATGTCTCCTCCAGCTGCCAGCCCAAAGGACCATAGACTCACTGACTTAAAACAACAGAAACGGATCTTCAGTTCTAGAATCCAAAGTCCACAATGCTGTATTGACAGGGCTGCCTTCCTCTGGAGTACACAGGAGGACCTCCCTTTCCCATCAGCTTCTAGTGGTGCTTCTGGTAGTGCCTGGGGCTCTCAGAGTTCTTGGCCAGTCCCTGCTTCTAACATTGTGTGTGTGTGTGTGTGTGTCCTTTCTGTTTCCTCCTGTTAAGTATGTGTCAGAATGACCTCATCTTAAATTGAAGAAATACACTAATGGAATAGCTCTTTCCCATGACTAAGTGGGCTCAGCTCCAGAGTGAGAGGAATCCCAAGAACAATAAAGCAACTGTTGATGGCAGTTATGCTGGAGTACGTTGTGCGTGAGGCACTGTGCACCTGACAGACGTCCTGTCTTGTCTCCGCAGTCCTCGCCTCAACCCATGAAGACCCCCCTCTATCCATTTTCTGCGGTTGAGGAACTGAACCATGGGAGGTTATGTTCCTTGCTTGAGATCAGAATTGGGCCTTCAAGAGCTTGCTCTGCAGTGGCCCAGATAATAGATGGACTTGGGTGGATCAGATAGAGGAGGGGTCTGGCCAGTGGGAAAGGCACATTCAGGGCCTGGGAACCTGAGAGGTGTGCATGTCTTGAGACTTTGAGTGAGTTTGCCTCCAGTCTTGGCTGCCACCTACTCCCTCTGCCCTCTCCCCTTTGCTCCCTGTCCCTACTCTTCTCTATTCGCTCCACTCCTCCAGGCCTTGGCTTTTTAAGGAATTTCCAGCCAGCAGGAGGACACCACTCTGTGACTCACATACCACACACGTAGGTTATTTGCCGTCTAACTCTTTCATCTCCAGTCTTTCTTGGGATTTCTCCCAGACAGTCCTGTGGCCTCTCTTGCTGAAGTATTGGGTCATCTGGGGTACAGCAAGCAGGAGTGCAGTGGCTATGGTGTGTGACAGAAAAGTGGAGAGGCAGGGTGCCAGTGGCTTAGCTTGGACTCAGAAGAGTCCGGTCCAGAGCCATGTGTAGTTTTGAATGCACTGTGTACTGAGTTGTGAAGCCCTCACAGTAAGAGCAGATGTGTAACTGCATAGGCACATCTGTGCTGCACACTTCACATGCCTCCTTTCAGTCCATCCTTGCCACAACCCTCTGAGTGTACACTGAGTGTAGGTGAGACCCTGCGCCTGAGAAGGGAGGGTCACACAGCAAGTAAGAGACTCTGTGGAGCCGGGATCTGACCTCACTTCTGCCTGCTGAGACCACTGCATGGGCCCTGTGTGCTCACTCTGGATCTGCACGAAGGAGGGGGATGGCTGCACTTCCAATTAAGTGGCTCTTTCAATGTGCTTTTGGTTTTAGGGTTTTACTTTCTTTTACTATGCTTTTGATTTTGATTTTTTCATGCCTGAGATCTTACATGCAGCCCAGGCTGGCCTAAAACATCAGTCTCCCGCCTCAGCCTCCTACTTGCTGGAATAACATACTCGCACCACTGTGACTAAGTCACATTTTTAGGTTAAGGAACCTGATGTATTCATAGATCCCTTTCCCTACAATAAGGTACATTGACACAAGAGTTTGTGTTTAAATAGCAGGAGTACAGGAGATAGAGAGGTGACTTAGTGGCTAAGAGTTCTTTCTGCTCTTGCAGTAGACTCAGGTCCAGTTCCAGCACCCACATGGTGGCTCACAACTATCTGAGACTCCATTTCAGGGGAATCCAGTCCCCTCAGCCTCCAAGAGCACCACATGCATATGGTGCACATACAACAAACCCATACACATAAATAAAATAAAATAAAACAAAACAAAACAAGCTCACAGAACCACCAAACCTCTAGAGCAGTTGCTAGCCCAAGAAAACTTTTTGGATCTTTCTGGCATTTCAACTGCTTGTACTGGTCACCAGGCCACCATGTTCCCTGATAATAAAAGGTTGTGTGTAACAAGATCTCTATGAGCCAGTAGGACTAGTAACCCCAATTTGTGAGGGGAGGAATGAAAACAGAAGCTAAATCTGCACAGTGGTAAATGATGGAGTCCAGGCTAAATGCCAAAGATGTGCAAAAGTAGATTCACCACATCTGTTATAGTACAGGTTACAGAGCAGCCTTGCCATGTTTCAGTCTTTAAGTTTCAGCCAGTCTTGGTGGCTCAGACCTGTAATAACAGCTACTCAAGAAACTGAGGCAGGAGAATTGGCAAGTTTAAGTTCAGTCTGAGCAACTTAGAAGGACGTTGTTGTTTTTTTTTCTTTTTTTGTTGTTGTTGTTGTTTTTAAAAAAAAAGACCAGGAATAAGGCTCAGTGGTGGTAGGTTACTTGCCTTTGCTTGTAGCCCTAGGTCCAATCCCCAGAACAGCAATAAATGAATGAATCAAAGATCCAGAACCCAATGTACAGAAATGTATGCTCATCTGTGCGTAGGAAAACCAATGTGAACAGCTTGGGGTTCTGATGAGCCAAGGTGAAGTGGACACTAGTCTCTGGGTGCAAAAGCCAGTTTGCCTCCTGGATTGTATGAGATGTGACAATTTGTACACCCTGATGTATGTGGACATCTGAGCACACAAATGACATAGGAACAAAATTATATGTCTTCTCTGGCCTGGGCAGAAAATGGTGCTTGCTGCCGAGGTTGGCCTTCTGTTTTTTGGTTTGCAGCAGGCAGTGGTTCTCCTGTCACGGGAACAAATCCCAGCAATGTCCTGGTACAGCCCTGTTTTCTTCACCATAGTCTTCATACCTTGGCAAGTGTTCTGCTCTTTGAGTATAGAGAAATTAATGTTACCATATTCTTATTATTATGGGGAACTTATTTTTGAATGTTTGGACATATATGTGTATGTGTGACAGCTAATTTTGAATGTCAGCTTGACACACATGGGAAAAGGGAACCTTGGTTGAAGATTGCCTCTGTCAGATTGGGCTATGGGGCATTTTCTCAATTGCTAATTGATGAAGGAGAGCCTAGACCACTGTGGGTGGTACCATCCCTTAAGCAGGTGGACCTGGGCTGTATAAAAAAGCTAGCCAACCATAAACTAAAGAGCAAGCCAGTAAGCAAAGTCCCTCCAAGGCCTTTAAATTTGTTCCTACCTCTGGGTCCTGTCTGGGGCTCCTGCCTGGCTTCCCTTCATGGTGTCTATAAGCTCAAAGGTGAAATAAACCCTTTCTTCCCCAAGTTACTTTTGTTCAGATTGTTTCATCACAACAACAGAAAGCAAACTTGAGCTATATATAAGGTAAATTATATCCTTCCATATCCAGTGATGTTCTTGGGTACTGTGAAAAATACTGATTGAAATTCACTTTCTAATACTAAACAAAAGGTTTAGTTTTATTATGAATGGAGTGTCTATCAGGAACTGTATGATAACCAAGATTAAAAATAAGACATTGGATCCCAGTAAAAGGTGACATTTCCTCTCCCTTAGTTACCAGCATCTCTTGGTTTTAAATTACATAAATTTTCATGCTTTGTTAAATTGGGGGTTAATTTTGTCAGAGTGAGCAAATGATATCTAAAGGTCAGTGATGTGTGTTTATTGCTGGACAGTTAGATGCAGGAGAACATGAAGGAGGCAGGCCCTGCCTCTTAATCCATCCTCCAGGAAAATGCAACATCTTAGTGGCCACCTTGGAGATTTTTTGGTCACTCTTTTGTCTTGGAGTTGAGACTTGGGTGTGTTGTTGACATGTTTCTGTTGGCAGATATCAGCATCGAGTTGAATGGGCCATGGATCTCATGCGTAGACAGGGCCAGGATGAGAGCACCGTGCAGAGAATCCTTTCAGATTACACAGAACCACTTGAGCTTCCTTGCAGAAAGGGGAAAGAAGAGGCTCCACAGCGTGACCTGCTGAACTCTGAGACTGACTCCTCCCTGGAAGGCAGAGTGGGAAAGGACGAACTTTATGTGACCAGTGGAGGCACTGGACAGTCAGATAGCCTGCAGGGTCTCAACACTCATTCAGACGCCCTACAGGAGGGGCTTGGCCATGCCACATTCACTGCAGCTAGTCCATCTAGCCTTAATGGGCATGTGGTAGAGGACACCACGGTTCTGCCCCAGGTCCCCTGTTGTAGCCAGGAAGCCCCCATTCCCCAGGATGGCCTTCGGCCTGAGGACAGCAGCCAGGCAGCAGGAGAGAAAAGGGCTGCTCATGAGTATGTACTCGTAGAAGAAGAGCTGTGTGATGTCCAGGAGGAGGAGACCCCAGATGAGAAGGTATGTAGAACAAAGTGCCATGTTCCCTTCATCTGAGCTTCCCTCTTCATGGCTTCAGTTAGCATCAACCACAGTCTGAGAACATTGCTGTCTGTCTTGGCTTTTTAAATAGAGTCTACATTCGTTATTGCTCTCATTGCAGTGAGTTAGAGTCCCTCTCTTTTACTATTAGTCAGTGTTGTTAGTCTCTCACTGATGCAAATTTGACAGTATGTGAAAAGGGAAAGCATACAATGGGGTCTGCTACCCACGGTTGTAGGCGTCCACTGGGACTCTTGGGCATGTCCTCTGGAAATAAGACTACCGTCAGTCACTTCTCCAGAGCCATCTGCTGCTGGCCAGTAGGAGGTGTCAGCTCATCCAGAGGCCCTTCACTTGCCACTGGGCAGGCCTCTTGTCAATACTGGGCCTGTGGATGCTTCCAAAGCCAGTGCTGAAGCACAGCCCTAGTTGCACAGCAGTTATGAGAGCTGTTTCCACTAAAATTCAAATTAAAAAAAACAAAAAAAAGAAAGGTTAAAGCAAGACCAGAAATCCTCTGTGCCTTATTTGGGAAACAAAGAAATGCAGTGTAACTCCCTGACCTCGGGTACAGCTGAGAAGATGAAGCTTTGACACCTAAAATCAAGCACACAGCTTGTGAGTGGGAGACACTAAGTTTAGCAGTGGAGTTATCGCATCTGCAGGGAAAATCCACAGGGTAGCATTAGCAGCAGAAAAAGCAAAGTATCCTTTTCCACATAAGTTATTTTTAAATCTGTTTTTTATAGATTTAACCCAACAGCATGTCAGCATTGAGTTTATCAAAAAGTGCTCATTTGGGAATTCAGTCTTCATGACAGTTGGTGCTGCTTACCTGTGTCCCTGGCGGTTGACTCTCTCTCTCTCTCTCTCTCTCTCTCTGTCTCTCTCTGTCTCTCTCTCTCTCTCTCTCTCTCTCTCTCTCTCTCTCTCTCTCTCTCTGTAGTTGGTGCAAAGAAAGAGACTGGTGTGCAAGAGAAATCCATACAGGATCTTTGAGTATCTGCAGCTCAGCCTAGAAGAGGTGTGTATGCATCCTGCTGCCTCAGCCCTGGGTGAGTCCAGCCCTATCCACTGTGCACAGAACCCACCTCACAGAGCAGTTCTGTAGAGAATGCTAAATGTTGAAGTCGCCTGTGGGATGCTGGTCCTCAGCCTGGTCCATCAGTTCTGAGACTGTGTTGGAGCTGGGCTGGAGCTCAGGGAAACCACTAAGATGGTGTACGAGAGCCTGGGTTCAGACCCTCAGCAAAGAAGTTAAAGAAGTTTTAAGCATTTAAGGGGTTTTATGATTCCCTCCCTCCCTCTCTTCCTCCCTTTTCTCTTCCCCCCTCTTCTTCTTTAAGATAGGTTCTTGCTACATAGCCTAAGCTAGCAGGAATTCACGGCCATCCTGCCTCAGTTGTGCTGGGATTTGGATGTCGTGTACCACCACATCACACATCAAGTCTTTATTTTCTCATCAAGGTTTCAGAATATTGTCAGGTCTTTCTATTCTTTGTTTACCTACATTGTATCACAGCATAGCTCTGGTTGCCCAGGAACTCATTATATAGACAGCTGGCCTCAAACTCAACAGAGATCCCCCTGACAGCCTCCTGAGAACTGGGATTAAAGGTGTGCAGCACTACACCCAGCTAATTTTCATCAGCTTTAAAAATTCATCTTGGGAGTCAGAAAGATGGCTTAGTGGTTAAGAGCACTAGATGCTCTTTGAGAGGTCCTGAGTTCACTTCCCAGCACCCACGTGGTGGCTCACAACTGTCTATAATGGGATCAGATGCCTTCTTCTGGTATGCAGGTATATATTCAGACAGCACTCATAAATAAAATTTTTTTTTAATCTTTTTTAAAAAATATCATCTTTTTTAAGATGTAATTAGCATACCAGTTCATTCATTTGAAGTGTGTAACTCAGGCTGGGGATAAAAGTCATTGGCAGAGTACCTGCCTGGTATTCACAAGGCCCTGGGCCAATCCCCAGTACTGCAAAAAAGTGCACACTCTACCTGGTGTGGCCACATGTGCCTGTGGACTCAGCTATTTAGGAGGCTGAAGAACTGTGATTATTTAGGCCTAGAAATTCAAAGCCAGTTTGGATAGTATAGCCAGACTCTTTCAAAAAAAAAGAAAGAGAGAAAGACAGAGGGAGAGAAAAGAATTAAAGATTTTTTAATTTGCAGAACCTACTACTTTTTAATACGTTTGTGTGACTCTGATCACGTACTGACTGCTGAGTGTGTGAGTAGATTCCAGGTGATTCCCTCTGCAGGATCATTTACTGTGCACACTTGCTGAGTTAGCTGCATCCTAAAGCTGGCCAGAGGTGTCCTTGCACAGGCAGCGTCATGCCACCCCTCTGATGTGTCATCTAGCTTGTGGTCACTCCTGCTCTGCACACAGAACTGCCTTTCTGCTGTGGGCTTCTCAGGGAGCTCTGCAAGTCTCTGGAGAATTTGTTGTGTGGTCATTTCAGAGCTGTCTGTTTCCTGGTTCATGCTTCTTCCTTCCTTGCAGAGAGGCCAGTTATACAAAGCTGAGCAGGGAGGGGTGTTTGGGGACATTGCCTTATCTTTTCTTTTTTTCTCCTGAACTGATAGTCTACCCTGAAATTCAGTAGCCACTGGCCACAGGTAACTGTTTTAATTTAAACTGATTAAAATTGAATAACTTCAAAATTCTGTTATCCAATTGCCCTAGCCACATTTTTTGTACCACACAGGCACATGTGACCTCTGTGCAGGATAACACAGAACATTCTCAGTTTTGTGGACAGTAGAGGCTGGGGCAAAAATGAAATGAGCCCAGCCCCTCCTCTGTGTTCCCTTTTCCCCTCCTTGATATGTATAGTTCAGATTCCAAGCATCAGACTCCATCTCTTTAAATAGCTACAGTTCCCACACAATGGATCCACAGTGTTGGGGCAGCTCATTAACCATGTGGAAAGAGACCCATGATCCTGCTTCCTAGTATATGCTAAAATATAGTTCAGGGCAGTTAAAGAAGGGTATGCCTGGCGTGGTGTTGCGTTCCTGGGTTCTCAGTGCTTGGGAGGTGGAAGCAGAAGGATCAGAAGTTGAAGGCCAGTTTCAGCTTCATAGAAAGCCTGGCCTGCGTGAGACAGAGACGAAGACAATACAAACAGCCCAAGGCTAAATGCTAACATTACATAGCTTTGCCCGATGAATAAGGTCTTCCAAGAAACTGTGACTTGCAGATTGCATGCATGCCAGGGTTAGGTCTATAATCAGTGATGGAGCCATTCACTGGGGAGTACCAGACCCTGGATCCTTCCCTGGGATACCATAGCACTGAGGAAAAAAGTAGAAAGTGAAGTTTCAGAAATTACTTAACTAGCAAACACTACACATAAATGGAAATTAACACCGTAACCTAAATGATTGCTGTAGTTTCCCTTTGACATTCTAACCCCTCTCACTGAACATTAAACACCCCCTGCTCTCACATGGGTCCTGTCACCCCCAGATCTCATCCTCCTCTTGGTTTCCTTTCTACTTTTATGTCCAATACATATAAATTTAAATCTAGATTCTACATTTGAGGGGAGAAAAACCCCTGCAGAATTTGGCCTTCTGAGCCTGGCTTATTTTGATTCACATAATGATCTCCATTTTCCTGCAGACATCATCATTTCAGTTTTCTTTCTGGTCAAATGAAATCCCATTGTTTATGTGCAACATGATTTCTTCATCCTGGCACACAGTAATTATCCTTAGGTGGTGATGCCAGCTTCCCAGCTTCCCCTGATTCCAAATAAAAATACCTCACTGAGGTTGGAAACAAAGGTTAAGAGCACTGGCTCTTTTGGCTTGTTTGTTTGTTTCCTCTGAGACAGGGTTTCTCTGTTGTAACTCTGGCTGTCCTGGAGCTCACTCTGTAGACCAGGCTGGCCTCCAACTCCCAGAGATCCACCTGCCTCTGCCTCCCAAGTGCTGGGATTAAAGGTGTGTGCCATCACCGCCCAGCAAGAACACTAGCTCTTAGTCTCAAGAAGACCCAAGTTCTGTCCCAGCACCCACGTGGTGACTCATAGCCATGTTACTCCAGTTCCAGGAAACTGGTGCCCGCTTGTGTTCTCCTTGGATCCTGGGACACACATGGTGCACGTACGTACATGCAAGCAAAACACCCATACACATAAAAATTAAAAACAATTTAAACCACCTCAGTGAAGGCTTGGCTTGATCCCAGGTCACCTCATTCCATCTCCACTGTGACCTCTGCGGTAAATTCTTTTTTTTTTTTTTTTTTTTTTGTGTATTGCAGCATTCTGAAGACTGTGGTCCGTCCAGGTCTGCAGTATTCTGTGTTAGGAAACAGTGGTGGCAAGAGAAAGGCCAGGGCAAGGTTGTAGGAGGCCTGGGCGCTATGGGCAGCACTGTGAGAAGTACAGCCTGTCTTGGGACATGCAGGCCCCTGGAGATGCAAGCCAAAGCAGGTGCAGAGGCTCCCAGTGGATCCAGCTGCCATTCTTTGAACACTGGCATTGAGATCTCACCGAAGGGGAGCTAGGCTGTCCTGTAGGCTGAGGGAGCAGCGTCAGTCTCTTTCTGCCTGATTTGTTCTTAGAGAGGTACATGTACAAAAGATATTTCCAGACAAAAGCAAGTGCTCTGGAGGAGACAGGCAAGAGTTGCTTGACACTGTGGTGAGGAAAGGGCCATTAACATGGCAGAGAGCAGGAGCAGTCCTAAAAGCAAGAATGGGAAGAGCTGGGCATATTCCAGGGAGCAGGACTGAGCTACTACATCCTACTCTAAATAGTATTTTTATGAAAAATAAGTTTTCCAAACCAAAACTGATAATATCGGTCCTGTTTTGCAGATCACTGTGATGTGGTCTGCTGTGTGTCATCTCGGGCTGTGGGGTTTTCTGCCCCCACCTGTGTCCACCCCACCTAGCAGGAGCAGGAATGAGGCAGATAATAGTTTTGAGACCCAGACACTCCCGACAGAGAACTGCAGCCGTGGAGAACATCAGCGGCCTTAACTCTGGTAGTTCCAAGGTCCCTGAGGTGCTAGGCCCTGCACCTTCTCCTCCCTGGACACTTTTGTCCCCTTCAGCTGTCTGGACCCTTGTTGCCATGTGTGCACCAGGTTGGGAAAGGAGGGGACAATGAGGAAAGAAGCCAAGGCTTATATGTGTTCAAGGACACACACACACCCCCTCCAATGCCCTGCTTTTAAAGACTTGATGGTTAGAAAAGTCGGGTTTGGGTTTAGCTTGGCAGGGTAGCTCAGCGTGAAGGAGGCCCCCAGCCCCCAGCACTGCAGTCAATCAAATACAAAGTAACCCAGTGTCGCTCTAAGCTATCCTTTAGTATACCCACCACCCATCTCCTGGGCACCTGAGGGTCATAGCCTGACCGCCCTGAACAGAAGCCACAGCACACGGCTGTTCAGGGTGGGTCAGTGTTTGGAGGCAAGTTGGTTTTGCCAGAAAGCTATTTTTATTTCTGTTGGATGATGATGCTAGGGGTGATCCATGGGTGAGCTGGGAAGTTGCTCCCCACCAAGCTAAGTACCCACCCTAGGAGTGCAGCGGTGCTTCTAACGGGAACTCTTCTGCTTTGTTGTAGGCTTTCTTCCTGGTGTACGCCCTGGGATGTTTAAGTATTTACTATGAGAAGGTAAGTTTCTGGGTAGACATAGTTCCCCTGCTCTCATAGTTCCCCTGTTGACAGTAGCTTGAGCCCCTTCCCATGGAGCTTTAATGCAAATGTGTTGACTTTGAAAAAAAATAGGAATTGCCTTTTTGGAGCAATTCGAGCAGATCCAGGGTGATCCTTTTAGAAACTGTCTCTCTCAGAGCCTGGGGGAAGTGCAGCTTGTTATGTAAGGAAAGGAAACCTGTGTCAGTATGTTACAAAATCACCAACAGAACACACAGCTATAGGCTGGGTGCAGCTCAGGAACAGAGCGCCTGCTTGGCATGTGTGAGGCCTTGGGTTCCATCCACAGCCCTGCAAAAGTAATCAGTCACCGACACATAGTTCCTACATTTGCTGGGTGTCCAACCCTTTAAACTCAGTTTTGTGTTGGTTGTTTTTTTATGTTTTGGTTTTGATTTTTGTTTGTTTAGTTTTTATGTGTGTATGTGTTTTGCCCACGTTTGTGCAGCTCACTTGGTGCTCACCAAGGCCAGAAAGGGCATTGGATCTCCTGGAACAAGAGTACAGACAGTTGTAAGCTGCCATGTGGGTGCTGGAAATAGACCAGTGCTCTGACTAACCACTGGGCCATCTCTCCAGACCTTTGTTTTTGTTTTTAAGACAAATTCTCCCTCTACAGCCTGGGCAGGCCCGGAACTTCCTGTGTGCAACCTAGACTAGCCTTGATCTTGAGACTGCTTTCCTACTTCATCTCTCAACCCTGCCTGTGCTGTCTCTAATCCTCTCTGCCTCTTGGTAGGAGCTGCATTAACAAGCTCTGCATTAACAATTTCACTAGAGAAAATAAGGAACACAGCCAAGGTCACCTGGCTAGTGTGGTTAGAATCAGCTGATAAACCCATGTCTGAGTGACTTCAAAGTCTTTGGTTTTACCTTGGCAGGGTGTTACCATTGCTAGCCTCTGAGCAGATGAAGAGGGGGCAGCTTCTCACTGGATTATTTTTGTCCTTTTTGAATTTGGATCCTCGCTGTTGTAATGCCTGTTCAAAGTACTTAAGATGCAATAAAGAAAAGGAAGAGAGACAAAATAGCAAGTGCTTGTATCTGCTTAGGGATCCTCAGGCTCCTGCTGGGACTCCACCTTCTTGGGAAGACTTAGTGAAGAATTGAAGCCACACATGTAGGGACAGAAACTAACCCTAGGTGTTTATGTATTTGTTGTCTGGGGACGGAGCCCAGACAACAACCTTGTACACTAAGCACATGCTCTACCAGTGAGTTATGACCCAGCCATATTTGTCAAATTAAAGCTTAAACTGAGCTTAACTAAGGTGTTTCACTGAGTGACTGACCCCAGCCAGCTGAAGGGCTGATTCTTTAACAAAGCAAAGGAATGAGGGAAGAAAGACACTTTCCACACCCACCCACTTAATTGTGACTGTTTTCTGCTGGAACCTGGGAAAACATTCTTGTTCTGTTCAAAGCACCTCACTACACACAGCTGGGTTATCAGACTGCACCATTGGGTGGCTGTTTACCTACCTGAAAGCTAAGGTGGAGCCAGGGACCTTCTTTGGATCTTTAATGAAAATTTCACTTACAAAACTATTTTTTACTTTCCTGAGCCTGGCCCTGACATTGCAGTAGCTGCTCATTAAAGTGCCAGTAGAAGCATTTTTAACAAGCTCTGGTTGGCTTGTAGCACTTGAGTCCAACACTACACGCTGCTTCCTTTGTCTAACGATCTTCCCCAGATCCCCACCTCTTCCCATAGCCTCTGACTCCTTGCCCTGTGCTGCTCTCATTCCTAAATGTTAGCGTTTCCTCACTCTCTTCCTCTACCCCTCTCCTTCCCCTCTCTATCCCTCTCCCAAGGATGGAGCCCAGGGCCTATGTGCTGAGCCCATGCTCCAGCAGTAAGCTGCACCCTGGCCTCAGTGTTGCCTATTCTGAGTGCTCTAGAGCCCTGCTCTGGAAGAGTTAAATGAGAGCCTCAGGTGGGAGCAACATAGGTCATGGTACGCTTTTCTTGTGGCACTTGGGAGCAGAGGCAAGAAGATTGCAAGTTTAAGGCTAGCCTGGGTTACAATGGTGAGACTCTGTCTCAAAAAACAGTTCCCCACCCCCAAAGCAATCTTAATAATATGCACATAGTTTATTTGACTGCTTGTATGTAGATGGGCTGGCCTGTAGCCCAGTCTTAGACCGTGTCTTGCACACCCAGCACTGCAAGGGGTGGGGGTGTGATTAATTTAACACGACCAAGGTCATGTTAATACTAAGGTTGCTGATGCTGCCCTCTCATGCTGAGATGGACCTCACAGCAGCACTCATGTTAGGAGGAGCCACACAAGATGGTTGCCATCACATGGATAGCACGGGTCAGGTCCCCTGGATGAATCCCTCCTGTTTGTCTCCACTGTTCCTGCGGTATCATGCTAGTCTCGATGTCTACTCCCTTACTGAGTAGGAGTGAGTACATACAAATTAATGTCTTTTTTGCGAAAACAACTTTAGGAGCCTTTAACAATAGTGAAGCTCTGGCAAGCCTTCACTGCAGTGCAGCCCACCTTCAGGACTACCTACATGGCCTACCACTACTTCCGGAGCAAAGGCTGGGTGCCCAAAGTGGGGCTCAAGTATGGAACAGATCTGCGTGAGTAGCTCTTGTTATGTGTGGCAGATAACAGGGACAGGGTCAGCGCGGGCCTGGGAGGTCTCCTTAGCTATCCATGCTGTTGATTGGATATGAGTTCTTCGTGTTTGATGGGGTGGATTAAATCCACAAAGAGAGTCAGTGTGTTGGGGAAGCCTACAGGCAGATGCAGGCTCTCCTGCTCATAAACAAGTGTGCTATGCACCCGCTGTACTTCAGCCTTGGGCTTGTGTGATTTCAGTCTGGCCTGTATCCTTGCAGCTTCAGTTGTCTTGTCCTCCAAATGAGAAGAGTCCTGGAGTTGATGAGCACTCAGCTGTCAGGCACAGTGCTGTGTGTTCCTGTGACACTCACTCTTCGTGGCAGCCCTTTGCTATTCTGTATGCCACAAGCACTCCTAACTCCAGGCTGGGGAGGAAGGACCATGTACCCTCAGTGGTTTCCAGGGCTAGTCACTCTCATGCTTTGAATTCTAGTGCGCAGGCTCATGGGCACTTCTACGTGTCACTGCCTCCCCAGTCATCCCCTGGGGGATGCAATCACAGTGAGGGCGAGTTGTGTGTCTGAGAAAGCCTTGCGAGGCAGAGTAGAAAGCAAACACAAGGATGGAGGCAGGACATGCTCAGCAGGTCCCGGCACCTACACAGAGGCAGAGACCTTTGGAGAGCTCAGGTCCCAAGGGAGTCAGGCTGGGGATAGATCCGAAGTGACCTGATTTAGTGAGACCCTCTGAGTGCTGACTTACAAATGGCTGAAGAAGATCACATAGAGGAGAAACTGGCTGGTGAAGCTGAGCCTGCCAAACCACCACCAGAATGGATGTGACACTTGTGGGTAGAGGAACCAGGTGGCTTTTAGGCACTGGCTGGCGTTTTTGGTGTATTCAGAGTGTCTGGTGGAAGCACAGATTAAGAGTCCTCATCTAAAATGCTTTACCAAATGAACATTTTGGCACGTACAGGATGAGGACTCTTGAGAAGAGTCCTGAGTCTAAGCACAGGTGTCGCCTGTGGTTTGTGTCCACCTTAAACACTAGGCTGAACTTAATACTCATCATCTTTTTAATGGTTCATGCACAAGCACATCTTCATCCTTTGGAAGTTTCTACTTGTGCTGTATCAGTGCTTGGCAAGCTTGACGGTGGGACTTTGGGCTTGTGTGGCCAAGGACCAGATGTGATCCCCAACAAGGAGCCTCAGAGTCTAGTGATGCTCTCCCTGATTGAAGAGGAGTCAGGCAGTCCTGGAGTGCAGGAGCACCGATAGCCCCTGGGAGCTGTAGGTGCCAGGGACCCGAGTTAGTGACCATCTACCTTCAGGTTTCCCTCCAATTCTGGGGTCATTCTTTGATGAATCACCAAATCCCATTTCAACATGGGCCATATGAGCGAGTGCTTCCTGGGTCTTCTCAGCAGTGTTTGTGTGAATCAGACAAAAATTTCAAGGTACTTAGGAGGCCTGAAAAGTTACAGCTTTTGAGGTCTTGAGGCTGCCACAGCTTGTTCCATATGTTTCTGGGCCTTTTTAAGTAACCCAAAGAAAGTGAATGCAGTCTTTAAAATACTTAGCACTGGGGCTGGAGAGATGGCTCAGCGGATCAGGGCACAGGCTGTTCTTCCAGAGGACCTGGGTTTGATTCCCAGCACCCACATGGTGGATAACAACCATGTGTACCTCCAGTTCCAGGGACTCTTACTTCCTCTTCTAGCCTCTGTTGGACACTGAGCATACATGTGGTACATAGCAATGCATGCAGGCAAAACACCATACACACATAATAAAAAATTAAAAATAAATAAATTTTACTCTGGGGAACCAGTTTATTGCACTTCTTTGTAGGTGAATGGATACTTACCCTTTCTCTACAACAGGCCACACATAGAAAGCCTTTACCCCAAAGGGATGAAGGCTCATCCAGTAGACTCATAGATGGACCCTCCCCACACTAGCCTTCCCAGGTCCCTCTAGCCCTTGCCCTGGGCCATATGTAACTAAGGCAGAGTTGCATACTCTGTGGTAGGGAGTGCTGGATACTCAGTGAGGTTTCATGACCTACCCCCTCCATGGTGGGTATAGATAGTCAACAAGCTTGGCTGTGATGATCCTTTTGCAAGGGGGCACAGCTAAACTCTCCAAGGAGTTGCTTGGTTCAGAGGACAGTCACTCAAAACATCTACAATCTTGGGATTTGTAGTCTTCAGGAGGCACCAGGAGCCCTGAAAGTTCTTTTCTAGACAGTGGTTGGTAGGTTGCTATGCACCCTCCCTCTGTGGGGAAAGACCTCTTGTGTTTCTCCATTCTGATGTTACGCAGATGGCTAACGGGTGAACTGGACTCAAGTTGCTGGAATAAATTTTAGGATAGCTGTATTGGTCCCCAGTCATGTTTGAGGTGATGGCCTGTTTTATTCTTACTTCCTCTCGTTCTCACTCTGTGATCACAGCCACTGGGTATCCACCATTCTCACACTAAGAGGGAAAGCAATCAGCAAGGCTGTCAGGTGTGTTAAGCAGCAGCATTGGTAACAGAGTGAGCTCAAGAGCTCACAGCCAGCTCTGCCTCTTACTGCCTAGGTGACCTCAGCTGGTTTCTTAATTTGCCCAATTTCTGTCTTATCATCATCTTGTGATGTTGATAAAATATCTTTGTAGAGCACTCATGAGAAGGGCTGATTGAGGTGTGCTCACATGACTCATGATTTAGTCAAAGGATTGTGATGCCCCAGAATGTAGGGTTGAAGATGCACATTTGGTTCCAGACATGGATTCCGTGGGTAGAGAAGGCCTTCATTTCCCTTGCATACTTCATTTTTTGTTTTGTGTCTTGAAATAGAGTTTCACTATACTGCCCAGGCTGTTCTCACAGTTGAACAGCCCTCCCAGCTCACCCTCTTGACTAGTTGGGACTACATGTGTTTGCCACTGTGCCCAGCAATGCCTTCATTTTAGAATTGGAAACCAGTTCAGAGAGGTTGATAACTGTCCTAAAGTCCCACAAGCTGGGGTGGCAGAGATTGGACAGGAAACAGTGGTCCTGGGTCCACCTTCATCCCATTGTGCACGCACCTCAAAAAGAGGAGAGTTGTTTGAATGCATTTGGGTGTTCTCTTGATGGAAACTCAGTTACAAAATACTGAAATACAGTATATTGGAAATGAGAATTCAAATGGCAACATGACCACCGAAAACAGTCAGGAAGCAGCAGGCTGGGTGAAGGGCTTCTGCAGTATCCTGAGCTGGCTCCAGGATCACTGTCTCCAAAAAGGAAATTGTGTCCATTTCTCAAGGAAAACAAGCTTTCCTTGAACTTTCCTCTTTTGGGGAGCAAGGAGAAAGCCGGTAGCAACAATAATGGCATAGCTATAGGTTATTGATAGATTTCTGCCTTTGGAGCTTGGCCATAGCATTCAGTGTTCATTTATAAATGTCAGGCCTGCAAGTTTACCATAGTGTTCACTTTTATTTTACATGAAATCCAATTAGCTCTGCTCCGGTTGGCTCCAGATGGACTCTGACGGATACTCAGGGTCCCAGGCTTCTGGCTGCTTCATCTTCAGCACAGGCTCTCAGGATCACTCACTAAGTGTTGAGCACAGGCTCTGGACTCAGGAGGACTGAGTCAGCCTACACATGACATAGGCCTGATTGCTCAGGGAATGAGTTGGATGTGGTGGGCAGGTAGCCAGTCCCTGCCTCCAGAGGATCCTTGCAGAGGTCTACAGACTTCTTCAATGAGAGATCTCTTTTTGATCTCTACAGACTAGCTTCACCCCTTTATGTGTCAGATCCCCCTGAGAAAGGCAGACTGGTAACTGGGTGGAATGTGTGGTTATGGATCTTTTATAGCCTCTTGACTGAATTTCTTATTTATTTTAGTTTTTATTTATTAGTGTGTACATGAACTTAGGTTTGCATGGGCACCTGTACCATGGTGTGGGCACAGTGAACTCAGGCATTGGTGGGCACATGTGCTATGATATAGGCATTCATACCAAACACTTTTACTGAATATCTTGCCAGCCCATGTTGTGTGTATGTGTCTGTCTGTCTGTCTGTCTGTCTGTGTCTGATGCGTGCATATGATTGCAGGTGAGCTTGCATCAGGTCAGAGGAGGATGTCAAGTGACTTCCTCTGTCACTCTTTACCTTATTGCCTTGAGACAGATTCTCAATGAACCAGAGCAGGAGCTCACTGTTTTGGTTGGGGTGGCCAGCAAGCTCTTGGGGTCTACCTACCCCCCACCCCAGTGCTGGGGTTACAAGCATGCTTCCCACTTTTTATGTGGTGCTAGGGATTGAAACTTGGGTCCTCACCATGTGGTGGTGGCACAATCCTTTAATCCCAGAACTTGGGAAGCAGAGGCAGGCAGATCTCTGTGAGTTCAAGGCCAGCCTGGTCTACAGAGTGAGTTGCAGGACAGCCAGAGTTACAACAGAGAAAACCTGTCTCAAAAAGAAACACACAAACAAACTTGGATCCTCATACTCCAATAGCATGTGCTCTTACCACTGAACCGTCTTACCCAGACCCCATGACTAGCCAAAAGGCTGAGAAGAGATCCTTGACTTCCCTGAAAATCTCCTGCCTCAGCACTCAGCAGCTGGGCACCCTCACTCTGAGTTTGGTTGGTTTGGATTGAATCACAGATGCTGTACATTTCATGGACTTGATGTTCTTTAACACACATGGAGGAAGACAAGACCCACTTGTGGCTAAGGGTATGGCCTCTTTAGAGTGAGTCACTGGACTCAATCCCTAACACCAGAAGAAAACCAAAAAGAATGGCTCATACATACCTCTAGGAGTTGCTTGTGAGGGTGGACGAGGGTGTCAGAGTTTGTTTCTGGGGGGGAGGAGTCGGATCTGAAGCCAGGGCAGAGTGCAGAGAGAGTGGTGTTTGCTTCCCTCAAGCATGATTGTGATGATTCATACATCTCCTTTCTCTTCTTTGCAGTGTTGTATCGGAAAGGCCCTCCATTTTACCATGCAAGGTTTGGAAATTTTTTAAATAAATTAATAGAAAGAACACAAAGAAATTTCTGGCTTTGAGTTTAATTTTCAGTGTCTCAGAGGCAATTAAAAGTCATATTCCTGGGGCTGGTGAGATGACTCGGTGGTTAAGAGCACCGATTGCTCTTCCAGAGGACCCGGGTTCAGTTCCCAGCACCCATGTGATGGCTCACTACAAGAGGATCTAATGCCTTCTTCTGGCTTCCACAGACAGCAGGGATGAACATGGTGCCCAAACAAACACCTATATTTATAAAAATAAAATATATATCTTTAAAAAGTCTTATTCCTGACCAGGTATAGTAGCACCTTTAACCCCAGCACTCTTGAGGAGGCAGATAGAGCTCTCTAAGTTTGGGGACAGCTTGGTCTTCATAGCAAGTTCCAGGCTAGCCAGAGCTACATAGTGAGACCCTGTCTCAAAAAAAAAAAAAAAAAAAAAAGCAGCATGCTCCTGCAGGCTCCATGCTGGCCTGAGGTGTAGCTTGGTGGTCGAGTGCTTGTATGGGGGCCTGGGTTCCATGATCAGCGCTGCAGGAAAATCATAGCACAGCTGCCCTTGTTACACTGCATACAGAATAAATGGCAGCATCGTATATCTGGGCTAAACACCAAGTTAGTCTGTGTGCAGTCTTCAGCACATCCAGTGAATATGAGGTGAGTACCCACATGGTTGCATGAATTTACAGCTTTCACATTGGAAAAAATATTTCTATTCCTTCCTGTCAGTAAACATGAGGTCAGCCTGAAGGGCTGATCATTGGTTATTCTCTTTAGTGGTCTAGGCTTTTAGCAGCAGGCAATGTGAAGGTCTTCTATCTCAGTTCTTGGTAAGACAAACAGTTCTTTGTATGATTTTGTGCTTTTCTAGAACGTCTCTCTTATCTTCTAGCTATTCTGTCATCATTGAGCTCGTGGACAACAACTTTGAGGGCTCCCTCCGCAGACCTTTCAGCTGGAAGTCACTGGCCGCCTTGAGCAGAGTCTCAGGGAATGTCTCTAAGGTAACACAGCTGTGGCCTTGCCTGTCAAAGTGGGGATGTGGGGGATGGAGAAATGGCTCCATGGTTAAGAGTACTTGCTGCTCTTGAAGAGAACTTGAGTTCAGTCCAGCACCCACATCAGACAGCTCACAACTGCCTGTAACTCCAGCTCCAGAGGCTCTGACACCCTCTTCCTCTGTAGGCACCTGTACTCACATGGCATACACATACACAGAGGCACACATAAACAAATAAACAAGAAGACGGGCTTTAGGGTTTTGATTTTTAGAGTCATTTGGGACTAAGTGGCTAAGAGCTCACACTGCTTTTTCTTCCAGAGGACCACAATTTGGTTCTCAGCATCCATGTCAGGCATCTTACAACTGCCTACAACTCCAGTTCCAGGAGATCCAGTGGCTTCTTCTGCACTCACATGCACATACCTATACACAGACATGCAGATATGCACATAACTAAAGATAAAGTAATAACCCCAATACTTAAAAAATAGAGACAGGAGGGTTGTGAGTCTGAGCCTGCCTGGTCTTCCCCCATCTGATGGTGTATATAGTGTGTATTTTCATCTTGGCTGTGTAATCAGCTTGTCTGCTTTGTCATGTTCTCACATCCTCTCAACCAGGTCTGTAGAGAAGAGCCAGATGCAGGAAAAAGGAGATGTTGTGACTGTACACCACAGCGTATCCAGTGTACACAGGAATGGGAGGCGGTGCCTGCTTCCCTCCTTACACATACACATGTGATGTCTCTGTGGAATATGGAAATTGCGTTTCTCTTCTCGGCAGGAGCTGATGCTGTGTTACTTGATTAAGCCCTCTTCCATGACTAACGAAGACATGGAGACCCCAGAATGCATGAAGAAGATTCGGGTTCAGGTATGTGAAAGAGTCTGTGTGTCCACTGCATCCTCTGGAAGCCTAAAGGCTTGATCTTTCCTCTGAGGGAAAGCTTCCTCTGGCCCTGTAGACCTCTCTCATCTTCTTTCCACTGAACCTGTTAGACTTGACCATTCTTGGCCCCAGCCAGTCTATCTGTTGTCTCCTCGTCTCCTGCTGTAGATAGGCCAGCTCAGCAGCCAGGCCAGGGTCTCACCCAGGTCTCACTCTCAGAGACTAGCCACCGTCAGTGCTGAGGGTGAACACAGGCCTCACTCACAATAAGTGCTTGCTTTGCCACTGAGCCTCGCACACCCCAGTCTCACTCCCATGCTCCCATATTGAACCAGGCTCTTCCTCTGCTGGGGCCACCAAATTCATCGTTGAGTCACCAGTGTTTATTAATGTTTCTGGGCCCTTCCTCAATGCCTAATGCCCATAGGACTGCATCTGCACCTTTGCTTCTCACACACAGCCAGTGTGCCCTTGTTTTCCTTCTCTCTGTATGCTGCATCCTCCCTGGTCCTAGTCAGACCCCCAGCAGTCTCCAGGGCCCCAGTGCCACCTCCCTCCATTTGTTCTGATCTCTAGGTTGGTGGTTTATAAAATGTTGATCAAAGTCCACTTCTCCCTTTGCATAGCTGACCAACAAGTACCAATACGTCCCACACCAGGTCCCAGGGTCGACCGCTAACCTTCGCTGCTGCTGTGTGGTAGGAAGGTAGTTCCCTTGTGACGGGACAAGGCTCCATGTGAGGGTTAGGGTTACACCTCATGCTTTCTCCACATCTTTCTCTTTCAAGACTGGAAAGAAATCCCAGCAAAACAGCTCTTTGTGACAGGCAGCTATGATATCAAATGCTTGAGACTCTCATTTCTGTTTTTGGAGTTCAACTGACTTTTGCTCGGTTGCAGGAGGTGATTCTCAGCCGATGGGTTTCTTCACGGGAGAGAAGTGACCAAGATGAGCTTTGACCCTTTCAACCTCAGAATCTGTAGTTCACCGGCAACTCTGGCTATGTGGCATCAGTCCGACCCAAAGAAGCATCAGCACATTCGGGGATCACAGGACCCCATGTTCTGTTGCTTTAAATGGAAAATACACTCCTGTGTTCAGCTCACCCAAGAACTTCAACTAATAGCCCAAATGATTGAAAATCCACTGATGGTCTGGAAGCCTTGAAATAATGAGAAACTGATGCATTCTCGATGAACTCATTATTTGACAGGTTTGTACGTTGCACATAAAATTATACAGTATTAGCTACTAAAACTGCATCTTACTTTGGGGAACTTTTTATAAAATAAAGATAAGCAGTGAAATTTTGGGAGAGATAATGAAGTTACCATTTAGCAAAATGTGACATCATCATCCTCTTCTCATTGGTAGAGAGCAGAGAAAAGTTGCCTATGGGGCATTTGGGCATCTTAATCAATTTTTTGTGTTGCTATAGCAGAAAGCTTAATGCTAGATAGCACGTAAAGGAAAACAAGGGTTATTTGGTTCGTGATTTTTATGGCTGGAAAGTCCAAACAGCATGGCATAGGTCTGACACTCGGTGGCATCGTAGTGTGCGGGAGAAGTGGGAAGGATATGAACTAAGACGAGAAGGGACTGGGGATCTCGCTGGCTGACCAGTCTCTGGGAAACTGACCCATCCTTTAAGAACTGCATTAATACCTTCCAAAGGTGAAGCTAGCGATTTGATTATCTCCCTTGAAGAACTTGCTCCTTCAGTACTGTTAACGGGTAAATTGAACTTCAGCATGTTTTAGCAGGTAGTTCACGAGGTAGCCGGCCAAGGACGTAAACGTGAGTGGTGCTTCTGTGAGGGTGGATTGAGAGGCAGTGTGAGTTCGTGAAAGTGTAAGAGAAGTGTCTAAGGTTCATCCAAGTCCAGGTTCAAAACACTGATGCACCGGGTTGGCACTTGGCGCCAAACGTGGTCAGCTGAAACCATATTTGGAAGCAGTGATATTTAAAAAGAAAACAGGCATGTAGCCAATTGCTGTGACCTGTGGTCTCCAGTTTCCTGACTCCATGCGGTTTGCTCATGGTCCTACATCCTAGCTGTGTGCTTCTGTCCAGGCCTCACTCCTGCCCTCACACATAGTAGGCCTAGTAATTGAAGGTCAGGTTCAGTAGTGCAGCCCGCCCACCTCAGACTTCAGCCAGCGTCAGTGAGCTGCTCAGAGGTGCTTGCTCCTCGCTCATTCTTATGGCAGGTTTTTGGCATTTTTACCATTATGTGCTTCTCCCGAGCCCCTGAGCACAGCTTTCTTGTGGTTTCTTGTTGTTTTGAGTCATCACTTTTCAGAACTTTTAAAGGAAAGTTTGAGGACCCACTTCATGTATTCCATTCAGTGCTGCCTAGTGCATGGATGCATTGCAGTCTAATCTCTCCCAAGATTACTTCGTCTGAGTGCTGTCACCCTGACACATACCAGCCCAGGTGCCTTATCACCCATGCATGTGCCTTGAAGGCTGAGTGACTCGAAATACAAGGACTTCAATAGCTGTGTGTGTGGAAAGCCTTGGAGACCACAGGTATCACTTGTCACTGAAAGCTGTGGAAGCATCCTGGGCTGGGCTGGGCATAGAGACCTTGAGTTTGATACCACCACTGGGGAAGGAATGGGAGGGCAGCATTGTAGAGGCTCCATCTTCTTTTGAGGTTTGGTTTGGGGCCACTGCGGACTCAGACTGTGCCCATGCTAGGTCAGCGTTTACCATTAATAGGTCCCCAGCCCCAGAAGCAGCGTCCCTACTCAAGTCTGTGTGGAAATGTTTCTTTTTTGTGTATTTGACTTGGAAATCAAATAGCAAGCCACATGCTCTCTTTAGTGTTTAGAGAGCACTTTGGGTGCTGGACTGAAACACTAGCAGGGGTGTTGATTCAATACAACCTGTGGCTTCCAGCCAATAGCAGTATTGGCTTACCTTTGGAGGACTTGTGCCCTGCCACTTCTGAAACAAATGTACAAGGCAACATTTGTTTAAAAAGCCCAAGTTCATCAAGATTAGAAATTTGCCCTGTGACAAAGCCACCTTCAGGAGCTACCTACAGGTGAGATGTCATGGCCTAACTCGGCAGAATTGCTCCCCACACCTTTCAGAGCCTCAGGCTCACAGGAGCCTCTTCCAGATGGGCTTTTATATAGAAATGCCTCAGAGTTGAAGGTCAGAGGACAATCTGCAGGAGTCAGTTCCACCCAGATCCCTGGGTCCCGGGGATCAAACTCTGGTCATTAAGATTAGCACAAGTGGCCTTGCCTACTGAACCATCTCACCAGCCCAAACTTTGAGATTTTTTTAACCCACCAGTTTATCTTAAAATTTTGTTGTTTTGTAAAGTGCTAGAAAATTTAAAAGCAGGTTGACCATTGTGCAAAATACAGGGATCTCTCGCCTAAGAATATATAATGGGAAAAAAGCATTTGCAAACTGAGTGGTATGTGTATTTTCTTTATAGGAAAGGCTTCTAGTAGCTTGAATAATTGGTATCTCTTATGTGCATTTTGGGGGGCAGAGGATATAGGGTTCTCCTAAGTTGTTCAAGCTGGCTTCAGACTCCTCCTGGTCAGCCTCCTCCCACACCAGGCTGGGTAAGTTTCCATACATTTCATCAGTATTAGTTCTTCCTAATGACTGTCTGTCGGAGTATCACACATGCTAGGTAAGTGTGCTGCCACTGACTTCCTCCATCCCCTCCCTAACTGGTTTCCATGGCATATTCTGATAAAATCTAATCAGAAAGTCTGAGTTCAGATCCCATGCCTACACCTGTTATACGAGTAGCCTCAGGAATAGTGCTCGCTCTGAGCCTCAGTTTCCTCATCTGCGAAATGAAGATGGGGCTGGGGAGATGGCTCAGGGGTAAGAGTACTAGCTACACAAGCATAAGGACCTGAATTTGAATCCTGAGGCCCAGCTACAAAGCCAGGCATGGCTGCACCTGACTTGTAACCCAACATTCATGGGTAGAGATAGACAGATATGGAGAGCTCCTTAGCTGATCAGCAGAGCCAAAATGGCGAGCTTTCAGTTCAGTGAGAAACCCTATCTCTATCCTAGTCAGCTGTTTGCAGTGAAGTCTTAGCTGTTGTGTGAGATCTGGATGGACAATTTTGTTTTTCTTTAAAGTTCCTGAATTTATAAGTGCAAGTATAACAGGGTCCCAGACCTTAGTAGGCCCTGAGACCTTAGCACAACTGACTCCATGATGGAAGTGCCATTCAGGCTGTAAGACTCAGTACCTAGACAGCTCCACCTGCCAAACTAAAAGGCCTAATCCATCAAAGTCCATACAGTTCTGGGACAGTCTCAAAATATACTAACCTTGCTTTTTAGGTTCTATAGTTCTGATTCTGGCTAAGCTACTGTTCTTGTTAATTGAAGTATGTCAACCCAGAATGTGGTTTTGTGCTTAAAAGCTCACCCTGAGAAAGGCTCGGGGCTGCACTGGGATCCAGAACACCCAGCATAGTCACCAGCTAGCTAACAAATACCTTCTATTGGCTTAAACCTATGTCCGGGCAGTCTTCTCTGGTGAATACCCTATAACACACGTATTTGATATGGAAGGAATTCTACCCTTCCACCCCATCCTCCAAATTACCTATACTGTAGCACTCACCAGACCCCTCTGTGGAAACAAGTTTCTATTTTTATTGCTAGTGTTGACTCATAAGGCACGAGAGGAGGGCAAGAAAGGGTAACGGGTACGATGCACACATGGGACACTTATGAAACTCATGATTTTGTATGCTGACCAAAAAAATTTAAAAATAAGGTAAGGTCCAATCCAATTTGTGCCAAAAGATGCTCAAGCGCTCCCAGGAAAGCAGAGGCCATCTCCAGACTTAGAGCCTGTGGTGGCTAATGTT
Organism: Cricetomys ansorgei; assembly: GCA_026225945.1. NCBI lineage: Eukaryota > Metazoa > Chordata > Mammalia > Rodentia > Nesomyidae > Cricetomys > Cricetomys ansorgei. Next base: position 18,122,273 of record JAMJFZ010000116.1, on the reverse strand, counting down.
CGCTGTCAGCAGGATCTAGAACCATCTAGAAGACAAACCTCTGGCAGTGGGAAAAGCTGTCCTAAGTAGTGAGCAGTAGGGTCCCCTGGTCTGGTGTCCTGGACTGCATACGAAGGAGAACGCAAGCTGAGCACCAGCGTCCCTCTCTTTGCTTCCTGACTGCAGATGCCATGTGTTAGCTGCCTCACCCCCTTCCACCCCCACCATGATGGACTGCACCCCCAAACCAAGAGGCAGGATAAACCCTGCGCTCCCTGAATGGTTTTTGTTGGGAATTTTGTCACAGCTATGAGGGAGGAAACTGAGACTGCTGGTGTCTGAGGTTTTCCTGTGTTAACACAGCCCCAGTCAAGGGGCTCAGGCAGACCAGCACCAGTCCCCAGAAGACCCAGACAGCAGAGAGGTGAGTGTGGTGAGACTGGAATTTATTTTCCGTGTGGCTAACACCAAGGACAGGCATCCCTAAGCTCTAAGAGGTGCCAAGAACTGCTTTAGGATTAAGTAGGGGAAGAGCACAGGCAGGCCAGCTGCACACATAAGCAGTCATGGCTACAGGCCAGGTCAGCCATGATTACCTCAAGTTATTACCTGAGGGATACAGTTTGGGTGTCTATGATAAGGTGGTGGGTGTCTTCCTTGCAGTTTGTTCTCCCTAGAACTTGGGATCAGCTGGGGAAGGGAAAAAAAAAAAGAGAACAGGCCAAAGAAAAAATGAAGTATGTTAGAGTGGTGGCCAGCTCTATCAGAAGGCAGAGGAAGAGGGTGAAGGTCAGTTTCAGAGGTGCTTCTGTTATGCTTGGGGTTTTGTTTTAATTTTGAATTATTATTTTATATGTGTATGACTGTTTTGCCTGCATGCATGTCTGTCCACCATGTGCCTGGTGCGCACAGAGGCTGGAAGAGGATGTTAGATCCCCTGAGACTGGAGTTACAGGTGGTTGTGAGTTGCCATGTGGGAGATGGGAACTAAACCCAGGTCCTCTGCAAGAAGTATAAGTGCTCTTAATGGCTGAGCCACCTCTCCAGCCTGATATACTTTGGTTTTGTTTATTCTTGACAATCCAAAGACTACTGTGCAGGTTTTCTACCACTTGGCTGCATCCCGACCTTCCCATGTGCCTTCAAGTGCAGACATAGCCATGTTTGTCCCTTCAATACCCATGTCCCCCTCTCCTATGCTCCATTCTCCCTCCCTCTTGTCCCTCACTCTTCATTCATATTGAAAAGCAAATGTGTTCAGTTCAAATTAGTTGATACACTTTCTTTAATCAGTTAATAAGGTTCTTCTACTTCAGTTGTAGCAGATTCTCGGCTTAAAAGAACAACTGTTGGGCCAAGCGGTAGTGCACACCTTTAATCCCAGCACTTGGGAGGCAGAGGCAGGTGAATCTCTGTGAGTTCTAGGCCAGCCTGGTCTACAGAGTGAGTTCCAGGACAGCCAGAGTTACAATAGAAAGACCCCGTCTTGAAAAACACACCACACACACACAAAATGTTGGAAAATTTTAGTTGTAATTAATGTTTTTCTTTTTTTAACACAGGGCAATTTTATTTTTTTTTCTCAATTTGGGGTTGTGGCACAGGCCAGACTTGGGGTCTCTTACATGATAGGCAGGTGGTTCTCCCATTGAATTATATACTCTGTGATTTTATATTTATTTTTGTTAAATTTCTATAATATGTTTAAAGGAAAACTATACACCTTGGTTTTTTATTAACAGTTAAATACAGTTAGAAATCTGCTGTAAAGGCAGTAACCTCTAATGTCCTGTCCCAACTGCCTTTATAACCGTCATTCAGCACAAACTGCTCAAGAAGGGCTTGTCACTGGGTCGGGATGGCCAGTCACATGGAATCCCCTCTCCTGGATGGCCCTGTAGAGCATGATGTACTTAGAGGCCAGGCGTGTCCTCGGGATCACATACTTCTCTGTGAACTCACCCTTGTCCAGCTGCTCTTTGCCTTCTGTGGCAAGGACACGGTTAATGAAGGTGAGGGCAAAGCTTGAGCAGTTGTGGTGGTTCTCTTCGTACCTTTCAGAGAAGAGTGAGCTTCAGTGAGGTAAGACACCCATCACTGTTACCCAGGCGGACCTTGAACTCTTGGCCTCAAGCATCCTCCAACTTCAGCTGTGGCAGGATAGCTGGGACCACCATGCTGGCTCCTGAGAATGCTGACTTTAAAAGATGCTTGGTGGTAAAGGCACCTGCCACCAACCCTGACAATTCTGACACTCACATGGTAGATAGAGAGAACCAACTCTTTCAGATTGTCCTCTGACCTCCACACATGTGCTGTGGTGCACATGCACATACACTCAGAGGCACACAAAATAAATGACTAAAATGTAGTTTTTTTAAAAAAAATTTGTAAGGGAGACCAGGCATGGAGGCTCACATCTTTAATCCCAGAACAGAAGACGGAGAGACAGGCAGATCTCTGTGAGTTCAAGGCCAACCTGCACTACATAGTGAGACCCATCTCCAGAAAAAAAGAGTGAAGGGGGAAATTAGTTTCAAATTGCTAAAGCAAACAAAAAATGGCACTTAAATATTTTAACACTGTAAACAATGTTTTAAAAAATTAGAGAATGTCAGGCATAGTGATGTATCCCTTTAGCCCAGCACATATAGGCAGAGAGGCAGGTGCGTCTCTTAAGAGTTCAAGGTAAGTCTGGTCTACATAGAACCTGTGTCAAGAAATAAAATAACAAGCTGGACATGGTGGTGCAGACTTTTGATCCTAGCACTCGGGAGGCAGAGGCAGGCAGATCTTTGTGATTTGGAGGCCAGCTTGATCTACATAGTGAGTTAAAGGACAGCTAAGGTTATGAAGAGAGACCCTGTCTCAAATATATATATATATGTGTGTGTGTGTGTGTGTGTGTGTGTGTATAACAGATTTTTCTGTGTATGTTTAAAAATACATTTTTGTAGCTGGGCATGGTGACATTCTCCTGTAATCCCAGCACTCTGTGGAGGTTGAGGCAGGAGGATAGTGATCTTGTAACCCATTGTGTAGCCCAGTCTGATCCTCCAGAGGACCCAGGTTCAGTTTCTAGCACCCACACATTGGTTTACAACCAACTGTAATCCAATTCCATGGGATCCAACACCCTCATCTGGCCTCTTCAGGCACTGCATACATACATGCACTAACACTCAGGCAGAACACTCATACATGCTTAAAATAAGTAAAAATTTAAAAATAAATCTTAAAAATAAAAGCTTCTTCTCACAGTCAAATAGCTAAGAGGGCACATGCTCTCAAGATGGTGAGTATGCAGCCAGCAACAGTCATCACTTCATCCATCCGTGTTTGCTGGCCCCTCGGAAAACTCAGACACAACCCCTGTGTCATTACTTTTCTGATCACAGTGGCCAAGTAACTGACAAGCAGCAGCTTATGGGAGGAGGGTTTTATATGATGGGCTCTGAGAGACACATCCAGCCTAGGGTCCTGTGGGAAGGCTGGTGGCAGCGGGAGCCTGAGGCTCACATCTCCAAGGAGCAAAAGGGACAGATGGGACAGGAAGGAAGGAAGGAAGGCTCCAAACCCAAAGCCCACTTCCTCCAGCCAGGCCCCACCTGTCCAAGTTCCACAACCTCCCTCCCAAAATAGTGCCACCATCTGGGGAAGCAAGTATTCAAACACATGAATTGCAAGGGACATTCTCTAACAACAGATTTAACTGTTCTCACAGATGAATAGTCTCAAGCATGGATTGTTCCTTGAAACACAGTAGTGACCATAGATGCCACTTACATGACAAATAGCTGCAGTGACTTATGGTCTTTCTAGACACCTACCTGTGAGGCAGCCACACCAGCGAAGCAGAGAAGTCTTCCAAGTACTTGTCCCATTGGTCTATCAGTCCAAGCATGCTGGGCTGCACTAATGGGACACTGAGACTCTGCTCCCACCCGGCCTCGTCACGCTGTACACCATGCGCGTTGTAATTATACACGACCCCTGAAAACCCAAAGCAAAGTCAGGCGCCCTAAGGCAGGTGTTCAGAAAATGACAGTAGCCATAAGTCCTGTAAGCTGGGTCACACTTGTCTACAACTATCAGAGTGGCTGTCTGTCTAGTGAGATTTAGAGTGTTGGTTTTTGTTGTGTTTTATTTTTCTCTTAAAATTTTTTGTTACTGGGATCAAACCCAGGGCCTCGTGCATGCTAGGCTCTCCTGACACTAACTTCTGGGATAGCTCTGTGGCCTCTGAGCTAAATCCTGCCAATGGAATATAGAGGATAGTCTCCTGCTTTTGACTTATGTGCATGAGGGGGGACTCGGGGCCAGGCACAGATAGGCAAGTGCGCTGACACAGCCATTCCAGGTGTACCCTTCTAAAGCAAGACAGCAGGCCTTACCACATCACATTTCATTCATTCAAGTTTGGACCCAGCATAGTGGGTTAAGTGTGAGAGTGGGGAGAACTGAGATCTTGGTTAACTCAACCTCTCTGTCTTGTTTCTTTGTCTTAAAATTCAACACAGAAGTGTGCAGGTTTGCAAGGATCTTTCTGAAAAAACCAAAGACCTTTCTAAGGGTGAGGGGTGGTATGTGTGTTCATGCAGGAGGACCTGCCTGGGTTCCACCCCAGCATCACTAAGAAGTTTTTTTAGTCTTCCAAACAGATAGACTATAAGTAGTAACTTTCAAGTCACATGATCTGCTTTGGGATGCAGTAGGAAAGAGGCGGGGGAGGCAGAATCAGTATGCTGCCACTGTGACCTCATCCTCTCAGGAAACCCTCCTTTCCCCTGAATGCTATTGTGGGTTTTCCTATGCTGAAAAACTGTAGGAAATGCTCACCGTGTGTGTTAGTGATTCCAACGTGCAGATCAGACTTTCCATCATACTCCCTGAAACAGAAGGGTATTGTTTGCACTGGGTATTATTTTGATAAGAGGTCTTGCCACACAGTCCCAGCTGTCCTGAAACTCAGGATCTTCCTGCCTCAGACCCCAGGACAGCTGCAACTGTAGGTGTCCCACCTTGCCCATCAGCAAGCAACACAAACACAAAGCATGGGTGTTTAAAAGGAGGGTGTGGGCCTCCCCCTGTAGCCTGTACCAGACCTTGCTATCAGTTGCAGGCTATAAAAGGTACAGCAGAAGCAGGACCCCCCAGAGCACCACATCATATGGTAGAAGAACTCCCTACTACCCTCCGGGAGTTCACTCACTACTGACCCAGCAGCTAATGTGGGTAAGAGGGTCCTGGAGGAGGCATCCAGAGGCCTCAACCTTCTTAGACATGGCAGCTCAGTACAGCCCGTGGCCCCTGCACCCTTGGGACTGCTGTTTCTTACCATTACTCTGATGGCTTGAGATTTTTCTGGTTTGGGTTGGTCAGTTCTGGGATCAAACCCCAGGCTTTACTTACGCTCAGCACATGCTCTCTCTGTCCTGTACACCCCCTTAAAATTGTTCTTTTTTGTTTTGTCGTATTTGTTTTTATTTAAGACAAAGGCCCACCATGTAGCCCAAGCTGGCCTTAAACCTATAACCCAACATCAAATTTTTTGTTATTGTACCATAGCAAAATAACAGTCTTCGTTATGGCCCTTCCTGGCATGTATATAATGTGCTTTGATAGATTTGCACACCCTGATCCGTAGGTCGTTCCTAGGAGGGCACAGTCCAGGGGTAAGATAGTGAGTCTGAATATTTGGTTCTTCAGAAAAGCAAGCCACCCCAGCTTTCTGATGGCCAACGACATGGATGACTGCCTCTCCTTCTCAGGGTCACCCCAGGAACTGTTTTGAGTGTATAGAAACCTCATAGACTCAGGGGCTAGCGTGAGCAAGAATGTGTCTACGTTTGGTGCTGGTTTCACCACTCTGGGTGCTCCGTCCTCTTCATTCCCCAGCTCCATCTTAGCCAGATCACCCTCCGCGCCCCCCCCATAAACTCTCAGTCATGTGATAGTTTGCTGGGTGTTGACTGTGAGCCTGTTGAGTCAGACTGCCAACATAGGAAAGAGCAGGAGGCTCTGCCCTCATGGCTTGTTTCCAGAAGGGTCATTTCAGCTTTAGTTTTAGATCTGTGTTCTCTTTTGTCTGTTACTGGAGTTTAGAGTTCAACAAATTTTAATCAATTGAGTATAAAGGGGGGACATACAAAGTGTATGTAGAGATGGGCATGGCCACACCTTCTCCTACAGCCCCTTTCAGGGTTATGAAAGGCCTCCTCTGTGGTCTGCCCAGGGTGGTTGGCTGAGTGCCACCACCTCCCACTGGCTGACCAGGCACCTCTGCATCCACACCCTGCACAGACATAGGCAGTGAGGGTGACCAACCAGCCTCATTCAAGCAGAGCCTAGTGAGTCCCTGGGTCACCGCTCATCCCCTTCTGTCACAAGTTCTGTGGGGCTCAAGGCAGACTTGGGAACTTGGATGAAAGAAAAGGAATCAGTTTAGAGAGTCTGGTGGTCCAGGGACTACCCTGGTTTTCTGCAGACACCATGGCACATGATCTGTTTCCACAGCCCTTTTCTTCTGCCCATGTCAGGAAGGACCATGTCCATCAGTGTGAGCATGTGTCAGAGAATAAGCAGATGCTCATCGCAACAAGGGCAGGCGAGACTGGAGGGCCAGACTTCCCCTTTATCAGGAACTCACGCTGTGGGTGATGGCATACTCCTTCCTGAGGACATTAGTCAAGAGAGTATCTTGTCATTAGGAAGCTAAAAAAAAAAAAAAAAAAAAAAAAAGTGCTGTGGGAATCAGGAGTTTAGGGCCAGCCTGGGCTAAGTGAACAACAACAAAAAGTTAAAGGAAGGTTTTGGAGCAAAACAGAGATGATGGAAGATGGGATTTGGATCCACCCAAAGGAATGAGGAGTTCCAGGAAAGATGACAATTTGGGCAATATCAAATATATTTTATTGGAAGATAAATGTGTGAATCTAAAAATAATAACTCACTAATATATGGAGTTTCCTGGTTCTTTGTTTAATATTGTACATTTTTTTAGATTTATGAGTATAGGTATGTGTGTGCACCATGTGTGTGTAGTACCCACAGAGGCCAGAGGAGAGAGTTGGATGACCTGGAACAGGAGTTACAGATGGTCATGAGATACCATGAAGGTGCTGGGAACTGAACCTAGGTCCTCTGGAAGAGCTGCAAGTGCTCTTTTAACAGCCAAGCCACCTCTCCAGCCCTAACATCTGGCTGTTTTTGTTGAGTTTTCAAGGTCAACGTTAAATTAACTTGGTACTTCCAGGGGACAGGGAGATGCTGACTTTCTTATTGGAATTTTATTAATCTTCGTGTTTTAGTGCTGAAGAGCTACATGTGCTGGCTCATGTATGTGATATTAGCACTCAAGAGGCTGAAGCAGGAGGATCACACGTTCAACACCACCCTGGTCAGCATAACAAGCTCCAGGCCAGTCTGTGTTACACAGCAAGAGCCTGTCTCAAGGGAAAAGGAAAAGGCAGTGTGCTGGGGACTGGGTGCTGGGGGACGGCTCAGCACTGAGCACTTACCCAGCACACAGCCTGTGTGAGGCTTAGGGTCCAACCTCCCACATTGTAAAAGGAAGAGAAAATAAAAAGAAGAAAAAAGGGAGGGACCTTTAGACTTCGTTTTAATTTAATTCACCTTCACCAAGAACTGTCTTTGGGATTGTACTTTGCTCTGCATATACCTGCATGTCACATAACCTACAAACTGTCGGTTACAATAGTTCTCTGATAACATTCACTGCTGGACTATTCTCAGTCAGCACACACTTTTCTCCTAAAATCACCTGAGCATGTATCTTCATACACCATGCACAATCTTTCACATGCTGCATGAATGTGTGCACAACACCCAGGGCCTTACCCAAGGCAGGCAAGCCACACACCCTGGCCACATACCACCCACTCTGATGGACAAACAGGCCTGCAGAAGACATAAGGACAACAGTCTACCCAAAGCAACCACACACACACTGCACAGCTCAGCATAGCACAACACATGTCCTTCAAAGAAGGTTTAATGACTACCACACAGCAGGAAATGCAAGCAGGGTTCATCATTAACACGGTACCTAAGGAACGTTCCTCTCGTGGGTTTGAGGAGGAAGGAGCATTTCTCTTGATGCCCGTTGGAGAATGGGTCTGAGATGCTGATCGGTGCGTCCTCTATCCTGGTGGAGCCCATGTCCCCTTGGCACAAGGGGCAGCATTGGGGCACACTGAAACTGTAGATGGACCTTTTGCAGTGCCTGAATTTAATTAGAGGCTTCCCAGCTCCTTCGAAGTGCATACCGTTTGATTCCAGGGCAGCCAGACAGGTTTCTGGAGACTTCCTTTTCCTTATTATACAGCTGGTAAACTCACAACACCTGAGTAACCTGATCAACAGTGACATCATCATGGATGGAAGTTTCAGAAGCTAAGCCAGGTAGATTAACCAGTAACCAAGCTGCACCTGCTGGGCTCTTAAAGAGCTAGTTTCATATGAACTGGCCTGCCACATTTCCTTGTAGACTGCACATTCGCAGCTGGTGACAGACGGCTGGAGACATACCTGAGGAAGGAGAGGTTGTCTTCAAAGTTAGGCGGAATGACCTCTGCTGTTCTTTCTTGAGGCCACTGTGCACGGCCCTTTCCTCCCAGCTTTGGAACTTGACACCCATACAGAAAGTCGCTGCTTCCCTAATCAAACTCTCCTGAGTTGCTTCTGGCTCTCGGTCAGTTTTCTCTAGGATGGCCAGTTTGGGTTTTTTGTTTCATTTTGTTTTGTTGTTTTTCTCCCCAGTGCCTTCATCTTCAGATTCCCGTGGCTCCTCCTCTTCCATCATGTAATTATCTAGATTCTCATCTTCTGAAGAGAGCTGCTCTGCTGGCAGAGGGCTGGAGTCTACATGTCGGATATCAAGGGAAGGTGTAGAGTTCACACAGTGCTGACCAAATGTCTGCCGATGCTGCCAGCCAGGTGAGCCTCAGCCTCCCAACTCACAGCAGGGACACAGGCCATATGACTCCCCTGACATTTTCAGATGCAGAGGACTGGATGAGGTTGCCAAAGGGATGGCACAGTTTTCTTCTGTGGTAGAAGGAGAGGGCCACTATCTAAACCACTAAGTGAGGTGTAGGATGAAGATGGGTTTGGGCTGTTCTCCTGTTCTCCCTCCTACACTGAATGGCTCATTTGGACTCATGTTACAGAAGTCTCTAGTCAATTATTCATATTTAGTTTTGTGTTTTCCTACCGGCCAGAGAGGCTCTTGGGCTTGGGAACTTTTTTAATTTTTCGAGACTGGCTTTCTCTGTTGTAACTCTGGCTGTCCTGGAACTCACTCTATAGACCAGGCTGGCCTATTGAACTCAGAGATCTGCCTGCCTCTGCCTCCCTCCCAAGTGCTGGGATTAAAGATGTGCACCACCACTTCTCGGCTTCTTTTTTTAATTTAAAAATTCTCAGGAAAAAATGTTGTTTTCTTTTTCTCTCACTTCCCTCCCTGGAACATGGCTGAGTTATCGGCCGCCAGCTCAGCTCCCAGGAAGGAAAGCACAGGGCATGGGTCAACACATCCTGGCAGGTCCCAGATCGGAGGACTAAGAGTCAATGAGAGCAAATCAGACTCTCCAGAGAGGCACAGGGACAGTAGCTCAGTGGTACTTGTGTTTGAGGCCCTTGTACAACGCTAGCACTGAAACGGAGGAAAAAAGAAATACTGTTAACCCACAAAAAGTGGACTGAGGCAATGTGTCTTAATAAACTTTATTTAATGTACCAAGTTTTAAAAAAGATTACCTTATGTATTTATTCCTCAAGTGTATTATGTATGCCAGCGTGAGTTTACAAGCAGTACTCTTTTCATGCAGATGCCTGAAGAGATCAGAGAGCATTGAACCCCCTAGAGTTACAGGTAGTTGTGAGCTGCCTGCTGTGGATGCTGGGAACTGCATTTGGATCCTCTGCAAGAGTAATATTCTCTCTTTCTCTCTCTTGGCTTTTCAATTCAGGGTGTCTCTGTGTAGCCCTAGCTGTCTTGGAACTTGCTCTATGGACCAGGCTGGCCTGGGTAATAAGCTCTCTTAAACCACTGAGACATCTCTTTAGTCCCCCTACTCCTGCCCAAATTTTTTTGAACACAAGTCTCAAGTAGCTCAGGTTAGACCAGAATGAGCCTGAAGTCCAACTCTAGAATGCTGAGATTACAGGTGTGTACCACTGTGCTGGCTAGTTTTTATGTCAACTTGACACAAACCAGAGTTATTTGGGAAGAGGCAACCTCAACTGAGAAAATGCCTCCACCAGACTGGCTTGTGGGCAAGCCTATGGTACATTTTCTTGATTAATAATTGATGTGGAAGGACCCAGCCCACTGTGGGTGGGGGCTACCACTGAGCTAGTGGGCCTGGGTGCTATAAGAAAGCAGGATGAGCAAGCCATGGGGAGCAAGCCAGTAAGCAGCATCCCTCCATGATCATTGCTTCAGCTTCCGCCTCCAAGCTCCTGCCCTCAGCAATGGACTGTTGCCCGAAACTGTAAGCCAAATAAACCCTTGCCTCCCCAACTTACTTGTAATCATGCATGGTCATTATCACATCACTAGTACAGTAACTAAGACAACTACCATGCCCAGCTAATGCAGCACTGGCATAGAACCCGGGACTCTATGCATGCTAGGAAAGCACTTTATCAACTGAGCTACATCCCAGCCCTATGAACAAGATTTATTTATTCCTTTAAAATTTCACACACAGCCAGGCACACCTTTAATCCCAACACTCCAGAGGCAGAGGCAAGCAGATCTCTATAAGTTCAAGGCCAGGCTGGTCTACAGAGTTGGGAGGACAGCCACAGCTACACAAAGAAACCCTGTCTCAAATAAATAAATAAAATATCACACACACACACAGTACTGTAATCATATTCTCCCTAATTATCTTCTCATCCCATCCCCCCTCCCACTGAACCCTTTCATTTTTTTCTTCCCAACAAGACACACACCCCCAGTTACTTTGGTATTTTTTTAATTGCCCACTGCGTTTCATTAAGGTTGTTTGCATTAGCATGGATAGGGAGCATTTACTTGAGCAAGGGCAACTTGCTAATGGCTATACAACCAAGGAATATGACTCCCCTCCCCCAGCACCACTAACTCCCTGTGGAGGAGGTGGATCCTTATGAGCCCTGTCTTAATTAGGATTTCCATTGCTGTGACAAAACACCATGATCAAAAGCAAGTTGAGAAGGAAAGGATTTATTTGGCTTACACTTCCACAGCACTGTTTATCATTGAAAGAAGTTAGGACAGGAACTCACACAGGACCGGATCCTGGAGGCAGGAGCTGATGCCAAGCTGATGGAGGGGTGCTGCTTACTGGCTTGCTCAGCGTACATGTCTTGCTCAGCCTGCACTCTTATAGAACCCAGGACCACCAGTCCAGGGATGGAACCATCCACAGTGGGCTAGGCCCTCCCCCACCAATTATTCATCCAGAAAATGCCTTACAGCCCAATCTTATGGAGGTATTTTCTCAATTAAGGTTTCCTCCTTTCAAATAACTAGCTTGTGTGACAAGTTAACATAAGCCAAGTTGGCTGCAGCCAGCACAAACCCCTCCCCCATCCATGTGGAATGCTGATGAGCTCAGTCTCCCGTGCCCCCCACCACCAGAGTCTCACTATGTAGCCTTAGCTGGCCTGTATTCATTATGTAGGCCAGGCTGGCCTCAAACTCATAGAGATCTAACTTCCTCTGCCTCCTGACTAAAGGATTAAGATTAAAGGCATGCACACCACACCTGGCCACAGGCCCAGTCTTGTGCAGATCTTGTGCAGGTAGCCATAGCAGCTGTGAGTTCAGAGTCTAATGCCATGTCATGTCCAGAAGACAGGACTTCATAGCACTCATCCGATCCTCCAACTTTTACATTCTTTCTATCCTCTCTTCCACCATGTTCCCTGAGCCTTGCTTACAGGGTTAGGGTGTTAACATAGATGTCCTATTTAGAATTTGGCACTCAGCAAGCCTTGCATGTTTAATACAGTGTACTACCTCTATACAAATGCTAAAAAATAAGTATAATATTTTTAGCCCAATATGCCGTTAATTTCTATACAATGCCAACTCAACATAATAAACCAGGTAACATTTTTTCAAAGCTGACAACACAACTATAGTTTGCAAGAATCCAAAGCATTTATATGTACATACTGCTTTAGTTTCTGCCTTCAGTTTCCAGTTATGTATTTGTGTATTTATATAAAAAGACCAGTAGGGAGAGAGGATATTTGGATTGGATAAAAAGAGAAATAAAAATATTCTTACTAGAGGATGGCTCAGTGGTTAGGAGCACTAGCTGCTTTTGCAGGGGACCAGAGTTCAGTTCCCAGCACCCACATGGCGATTCACAACCGTCTGTAACTCCAGTTCCAAGTTATCCAACTCCTTCTTCTGGCCTGTGCCAGCTCTGCATGCATGTGGTGCATAGCCAGGCATACAGGCAAAGACACCTATATCATAAAATAAAAATAAATAATAAAATTACTTTTTGAAAAAGACTGTCGAGAGATGGGAACCAAACCCTAGGAAGTAACGGCCTGGCAGATGATTGGCAAGTCTAGGATGCAGATGCCAGACATGCTCCTCCCCATAGTCTTGGAAACGTGAGACCCGGAGCGCTAGGGACTAAGGACCTTCCGGCTCCCCGCCCAGGCGGAACCAATTATGACAGCGGTTAAGTTTCCGGCCGGCACCCTTCAGGTGACGCACGCGCGGGGGTGGCGCGCGCAGGAGTGACGCGACGTGCGGGGCGGGGCCGGGCTGGGCTGAGGCGCTGGTGGCTGTGAGTCTTCAGCGTGACTCCAGCCGTGGCCCCGCCGCCATGAGCACCAAGCAGGTCACCTGCAGGTGAGTGCGCGGTGCCGCGGGGCCTTGGGCACTGCCGGGCCGCTGGAGGGAGGTGAGGGGCCGAGCCGGGCCGCGGCGGGCCGTGTACAGCGGGGGTAACACGCAGGAACCCGAAGGCCGCGAGAGGCTGGAGCGGCAAGAGCAGCTGCAGCCGCGGCTTGCAGAGAGTGAGCGGGGGCATTGCGGGGAAGCCGACCGGTCGCATCCCTTAGCCGGCAACACCGCTGAGCGGTGCAGGAAACCGAGAGAGGTTAAAGCGAGACCCATTTAGCAGCAGAAAGACGGAATTCGTGGATGGCTTGCTAGCCGAAATGGAAAACTAGAAAGCTACTTTGTGACTGCTATTTTGAAATAAAAAGGCTGAGTTGTGTAGCAACGTCGTAACTGGGTGACGAGCTTGTGGCTGTTCTTGGGGGTCTAGTCCTGTGGATTTGCATGCTTGGGAAGTGCGACTTGTGAGCGTACCGAATGTGGAAATCCAATTTTCCAAATGCGCCAAAATCAAAAACTTGATGAGTGCCGGCATGGTGCTACAAGTGAAAAATTCCACACTGTGACGTTTTGTTTTATTAAGATACAAAATTATCGGACGTATTGTATAGTTTTTTTCAGGTTATGTGTGTTAAGTGGATATGAAATGATGAATTCTATGTTTAAACTTTTGTACCATCCCCAAGACACTATGTACATGAAAATAACTCTAAAATACAAAAATTCAAGACACTCCTGTGCCCAAGCGTTTTGGATAGAGAAACTAAAGCTTATACAAATTTTCGTTGGTTTCTGTAAATTAAGAAATAGAAACTTAGTTTGATTACGTAGTAAACGTTATATTTAGTTATTTGTTACTTCTCATTAGTGCAGGTACCTACGTCTCTATTGCAGAATTCTGTTCAAATTTAGATATCAGGGTTGAGCCAATTAACCCAAGGCCCAGGTGGCTTATGATAAGCAGTTATGAGAAAATTGCAGTTTATGTCTGTGCTGCCTAGTTTTATGTTAACTTGACCTGAGTCATTTGGGAAGAGGGAACCTCAATTGAGAAAATACCCCCACCAGATTGGCCTGTGAAACATATTATTGATTGATGATTGATGTGAGAGGGTCCCATTCACTGTGAGTGGTGCCAACCCTGGGCAGGTGGTCCTGGGTGCTATAAGAAAGGCTGAGCAAGCCATGAGGAGCAAGCCAGTCAGCAGCACTTCCATGGCCTCTGCATTAGCTCCTACGGAGCCCTGCACTGAGTTCCCTCAGTGATGGACTGTTACCTAGAAGTATAAGCTGAAATAGCCCCTCTCCTCCCAAGTTGCTTTTGGTCATGGTGATTTATCACAGCAATAGAAACCCTAAGGCAGTCTGTAACAGTACTTGCAGGTCATTGGTACTAGAGGGTCTTTGATGAGGTTGAGTGTATTTACTCCCTTCCCTTTGCAGGAGGAAATGTTCCCATCATAATGTCCTGTAAAGCAGAGTCAAGCTACTAGAAAATAACCTCTAAAACTCTGTTTGCTTATTATGGTTTTGTTGTTTGTTTGAGACAGGGTCTCTGTGTTGCCCTCACTGCCCTGGAACTTGTTATGTAAACCAAGCTGACCTTGAGCTCAGATCTGCCCACCTCTCCCACTAAGATTAAAGGCGTGCGCTACCACACCTGGCTGCTTTATGGTTGATTCTACCACATACAGGCTTTCCTAAGATGTGTGTCTACAAAACCTTTATGTAATGCTTACGTCCAGTCATTTTGATTCTTTTTTCCCTTTTTCCCCGGAGATAGCCTCGCCTGAAAGCTTTAGTTCTGTCTCACAAATAAGAGAAGTCCCAATTAAGAGTCGGAATGCTGGGAAAGGTTTGTTTCTGTTGAAGGACTAACTGGTATTTGTGGGCTCAGAATGTTCTGGATTTCTTTGTGTGGTCCCATCAAGTCATGCAGTAAGTGGTGCTGTGGTAGTCGTGCTGTACCTGACAGAAGCAGCTTAAGGACTAGGGTTTATTTTGACTCACAGTTTGAGGGCACAGTCCATCATGGAGGGGAAGCCCTAGAGGCAGGAGCTTGAGACAGCTGATCACACCACACCCACAGAGCAATGAGTGTGGTGCTCAACTCACTTTTCCCTCTATTCATTCTTGGGCTCCAGCCTAAGGATGGATACCACCACCTCAGGATGGGTCTTCCCACCTCAGTTGACCAATCTAGCTAATTCCTCACAGATGTGGCCAGAGACTTGCCTCTTCAGTAATTTGCAGTCCATGGTAACCATCAAAGTTATGTGACTTGTCAACTATGTAGGCATCTTCCACAGTGAGACAACTTGAGTGTTGTCAGGTTTTCCCTAAGCTTAGCTACAGAGTGGCGTGGGTGTGGCACTGAGTCTCACTGCTTGTCCTCAGCTGAAGGATGTTTCAGAGCTTTTCATTTTAATGCATTCTCATTAAAGAACTAGTCTACAAAAAGGTATTAAAAGAAAATTTCCTTTTAAAAGGCTATGAAGGATGGGATAGAGAGTTAAAGGCACTGACTGCTTTTGCAGAGGAACTGGGTTCAGTTCCTAGCTTCACCAATGGTTCACAGCTGTCTGTAACTCCAGTTCCAGGGGATCTGATTCCTTCTTTTTGCTCTTCACGCACCAAGTATGCACACAGTACACAGACATAAATGCAGGCAAGACAAACACATATTTTTTTAAAAAATATTTTTAAGGGTGTGCAAGAGTCAGCCCCTGCTAAATAAAAAACAATATTTAGGTGGGAAAATTGCAGTATCAACAGACGTGCCTGGTTTTCATTTGTGATGCAACAACAGGATGTTTTCTCACTTTTTTCACAAAAGCCCTGTCTCTGCCATTGATAACTTACAGAATGATTTGTTTGTGCGACTGGGGCCCAGTTTCTTAAACTATGAGTCTTAATTCCGTAGATGTGGGGATCACAAAACACTTGACAATGAAAAAAAAAAGTTTCTTTAAAAATAATATTAATTATGTGTTGGGAGGTGTGTGTGTATGTGTGTGTCATGAAGTGGTTTGTGTGTGGAGGTCTAAGGACGGTCTCCAGGGGTGGAATTCAGGTGTGGCAAGCACTTTCACCTGAGCCACCTCACAGGTCCAGTGAAAGGTTTCCTAACACACCTGACATAACTCAGAATCAAAGTGTGGTGGATTCAAGGTGTTTCCATTTCACCACAGAGCTTGCTGCTACACCTTGGTTCGAAACATGGGACACGCACTGCCCAAAACAGCTCAGATTCCAGACTGTTGTGCCTACTTATAGAAAACAAAGACTTTTAATATTTTCCTACCCATAACTTAGCAAACCTGCAAGTACCAAATTAGTGTATCTTTGGATTGTGTTAAGTAGATTTTATTTTTAAAATGGCATGTGAGTTGCTGAGTTGTTTCATAAATACTGAGTTTTGGCTTGGCATTAGCACAGGACTTCCAGCAATTTCTGAAATGACCCTGTACACAACTTGGCCATTGTGTACCACATATTTATGAGAAGCGGTGTTCTCAGCTTTGACGACTTTAAAACCTAACACTGATGCTACAAGGGGCTGGGGGTCAGCTCACTTTTCTTGCGAGCTTGAGAATGAGTTCTATCCTGACAGCCCAAGTGAAATTTCTGGGTATGGTGGCATGCTTGGAATCCCAGTGCTGGGAGGCAGATACCCAGTTAGAGTCAAGAGAATCTGGGTACCCACTAGACAGCCAGACTAACCTAACTGGTGAGCTCCTGGCCAGTGAAAGATGCCTGTTTTGAAGGCTCTGGATGTTCCTGAGGATAACTCTGGGGTCATCTTCAGCCCTTCTCAAGTGCAAGTGCACATGTGTACACAATAAATAAATCAGTAAATGTAAAGAGGACACCTGATGTTGACCCTCAACTACCACCTATACACAGATCTCATATTCTTGCATACACACACAAATAGCTTCTCCTGTGTTGTATCATCAGGCAGTCCTGAACCTCAGACTGCAAATTATGCATTTGAAATTTGAAGCCAACCTGCATTTGAAATGAGTTGCAAAGTGGTTTTGTAAAGAGAGCGGCTCTACTGAAGCCCTGCGGGAAACCAGACCAATTCTCTTTTTGGCTTGGCCTTAGCCACATGGATGACTACAGGCAGGTTGGGGTCTGTAGTGAAGTACAGATTTGCATTACCTCAAAGTCTTTGGGGTGTTCCCAAGAATCACCCTACTCTGAGGTTCAAGCCCCTTCACATCATCCCTCCAGTCCATACCTAGTCCTTTCTTTGCAGGGAAAGGTCAGCAGTTGAAATTTGTTAGACCGAGACACCTGGGTTAATCTGTCACAGATGAAGAGTGCCCCATAGGACAGGCAGGATGTGCTTAGGTTGTGTCTATCACTGTTGACAGCTCATAAAGAAGACTGGGCTGGCTTCACTTCTGACATGAGACTCACTCACTGACTTTCCTGGAAGCAGAGGTTGTCACTTGTGAGTCTGCTTAAATTTCCCCTCAATCACTTGGAGCAGTGAAATGGCTTACAGGAACTCATAGCATATAAGAAGCCAAATTAACTGGAAACTGTAGTTTTAATTGCATTTTTTATTATTATTGTGCTTTATGTGATGTGCATGTTTAGGCTAATGTGTAGAAGTCAGGGCAACTTTGTGGAGTCAGTTCTATTTTACCTTTACATGGTGTCCTTTCCATTGCTGTGGTAAACACCAAGACCAAGAACAACTTGGAGATGAAAGAGTTTATTTGGCCTATATTCCCACATTACAGTTCAACATTGAGGGAAGTCAGGGCAGGAACTAGAGGCAGGAGCTGGTGGGCTGGGCCCTCCCACATCAATCAAGAAAGTACTTCACAAACATCCTACATGCCAATCTGATGGAGTCTATTCCTAATTTGTGTTCCAGTTTCCCAGATTAGATCATGTCAGCTTGACAAAAACTAACCGGCACATATGGGCTCAGGAGCTTGAACTTGGGTTGTCAGGCTTGCATGGTGAGCACTCTCCCCACTGAGCCACCTCACCAGTCCTGTGATTGAATGAAAAAACACTGCAGTCTAGAAGGCTGGTAGTGTGGCTTGGGGAAGTAGCAGTCAGATGCAAAAACTCGTCCTTATGTGCTGTTCCACTGTAGCCAGTCTGCTGCCACCTGCCTGGTGGAGCAGAGGGCCTCTGGTAGTCTTCTGCTCTGGTTGAGAAGAAAATCTCTGCTCTTTTCCCAGAAGACTATGAAGTGTTTATCTTAACTCTCCTGGTTTTTTGGTTTTGGTTTTGGCTGTTTCTGTTTTTGAGACAGGGTCTCACTATGTAGCCCTGTCTTAGAACTCACTATGTAGACCAGTCTGACCTTGAACTCACAGACATCTGCCTGTCTCTGCCCCGAGTATTGGGATAAAGACGTGTCCTGTCACACCTGGCCTCCTATTTTTGTGGCCATTTCGAAGCTGCCTACCACGAGTTGGCGCTTGCTAGTCCTAGTCTTCATTGCAGGTGGTGCTGTTGGCACTTTGTTTTGTTGAGACTAGTTCTCTTTTCTATGGCCCAAGCTACTATCCAATTTGCAGTCCCCTCCTCAGCCTGAGTGCTGAGTTGTCCCACCATGCAGTGCTTCACAGCAGTCTTGAGTGGCATTTCTTAAAGAATTATCAAGCCCAGTGTGGTGATGTGCCTATACTCTCAGCCACTTAAGAGGAGTCACTTAAGTCCAGGACATCAGGGTCAACTGAGACAGCATATAGCAAAACTTAATCTCAGAAAATGAAAAGAATTACCCAACTGTTTAGATAAGAAATTTCTTGTCTGGAAGAGCCCCAGGACCGACCACCCTCACTCCTGTAGACTGGCTGGAGAGCCAGGTACGGAGAACAGCAGTCCAGAGGGCTATGCCTTCTTACCTCTTCTGCATAGAAGCACACAGCACTTTTCCGCATGGGAGGTACCAGTTGGGGTGCAGTGTGGGACCAGTGCAGCTTCTACGTGTGACCCACCTTCCAGGCTCAAGAGGAAGTAGGTTTTGTATGAACCACACCATGATACAGTTGAGGCACAGTGAGCTGCTCTCATCATTAGAGGAACTTATGTCAGTATAGGATCTCTGAAGCAGCTTCTAGAAGCCGGAGGCTGTTCTTAGGCCAGCTCAGGCAGAACAGTCTCACACCTGCTGTGGTGGCTCCTTTCCATAACCTTACTTGCTCACTCCACCCCACCCCTGCCCAGGGCCTCTGAGTGCCTTGGCACTCTGTGAGCCCCCATCCTCAACCCTGAGTTCTTTCCCTTTCTTTCTCTTCTTTCCACATCAGCCTTGTGGCAAGCTACTGAACAGTGTGAAGCTTGGGAAGTAGTGCCTGGGAATTCTGTGTGGCTTCCTAGAAAGTCCAGAGCTGTGGCAGCTTTCAGTTTCTGATCTCAGTAGGCTCTCTGGCTTTGATTCTGATGGTGAGATTGCTGTCCTTTTATCAGAAGGAGTGGAGGTGTGGGGTTGATAGGTGGACCTAACCAACTCTTCTGCTTTCATGGAGGTAGCAGGTGAAGATACAAGATTATTTCAAAAGCAGAAGGTAGGGATCTTCAAGAGCCTGCCAGCTCCATCATGAATTGGGCACTGTCCTCTGGTCCACTTTGTCATGGAAAAGGCCAAGTGCTGGGCTATCTGCGCTCACTTGGCTTTGCTCTTTGCCAACACTGTCAATGTGGATGTGCTCACTGATCCAGCCTGTGGGCTTTGGGACTGTCAGGAGGAGGAGGAGGAAGAGGCGGAGGCAGAGGAGACAGGTGGACTCTAATTAGTAGCTTTGTGTGGCATGGTCAGGGCAAGTTGTAGGTCCTCTTGCCTCCCTGAGCTCAACTCTCCTATTTTTTTCCTGGGTTGTATATTGTTCCTCTCATGAGTCTCCTCACCTCATGTGTTCCCGAGATTGTATTTGTTCAGTGGGATATGAGGAAGGTCTACCCAAAAGCCTACTTTCAAAGGGCTCTATACCAAAAGGGAGGGGTGCAAGGTAAACCAGGCAGGCCAGTAGCAACACAGCTGGTTATAGCTCAGGATCAAATCTGCTGGTCTACTTTCACTGGTGAGGGAAAAAGTATTCTTTCCCAATAAAGCTATTATAGGAAAGCATTTCTGAGCGTTTTGTAAAGGGACTGTTTTACCTTCTCCTTCAGGCTCAGAGCCCCCTCCTCCTGGCAGTGGCTGCCTGCCCCACAGTAAGAGGTGTTCTGGAGTCTCCAGAAAACCTGGCCTGTGCAGCGTGTCTGTCCGTTTCCTGGGCACCTCATGGTGCCAGCAGTGTTAGAGCTGACACCAGAGTTACTTGGTGAACACTGGGAGCATGGCTCCAGTCTCAGCTCAGCAGGCCTGCCCATGCCTTGCCTCCTGCCTTTTCTTTTTGGCTCATTTTCTTCCATGTAGCACTCACTGTCTTCAGCCTCCACAGATACGAGTTTGCCCTCCTTCAGCTAGCCGTCTGTGTCTCCTGTCTCTGCTTCTCCAGCACTCAGCCTGCACTGTGACTAATGCCACTTGTCCTGTCTTTTCTAGACTTAATAAGAGCCACACCCTAGGGAGCCCTAATAATGCCGAGCCGAGCAGTTCACATTGTACCCAGTCATTTAAAAGTGATGTCATCATTTTGTTACTACAAAGGTAGTTGTATAACATGTTCGCAGTAGAAACGTTGGGAAGTGTGGGTGCTGAAATAAGGGAAATGCTACATGATGGCCTGGGTTCCACCAGCCTACCATCACCATCTTAGCAAACTAGTATGTTTATAGTTTTTGTTTGTTTTCGAGACAGGGTTTCTCTTTTGTGACTCTGGCTGTCCTGGAACTCACTCTGTAAACCAAGCTGGCCTACCTCTGTCTCCTGAGTGCTAAGATTAAAAGCGTGCGCCACCATTGCCCCCATTTATGAAATTTTTAGCCAAAATGAGATCCTATATATAGCAATTTTTTAAGAATAATGTGTGTCTTAGTTGTTTTTGGTTGTTTTATTTTGGTTTTTTTTTGTTGTTGTTTTTCTTTTTTTGTCAACATAAGCAAGAGTTATATAGGAAGATGAGTTTTGAAAAAAATGCCTCCATCAGATTAGTCTATCAGCAAGCTTGTCGGTGCTTTTTCCTGATTAGTAATTGACGTGGGAAGGAAAGCCCAGCTCACTGGACACAGCGAGTCCCCTGGGTATGGTACCCTGTGGAACAGTCGCCCCACACAGTCGTGGGTCAAGGGCACTTACTGGCAAAGCTCTCATCCTAGAGAGCTGGCAGAGTCTGGCTCCTCCCCTCTGCGTTGACAGACCAGGGCCACAGCAAAGTTCCAAACTTCCACCCCCTTCAGAGGGCGAGCTGCAATTGGCAGAATTGCTTAACCAGTGCATTGCCCTTGGATATTAGGGGACCCACCCTCCCCTGAACCCCGATAAATGTACCCTAACCCTTGCAATAAATTGAGAATGCCTCTCTGAAGACTCCTCCCGGAATTATGTTCTTGCCTCGACTCTTAATTCCCCGACCTGGGACCTGCCTGGATGCATCCAACCTGTGCCCTGCTTGCATGGGAAAGAAGCGAGGCCCAGCACGGGCTGAGGGGGAGAGTGAGAAGCAACCCACACCCAGGCAGTATAGCTGGCCTAGCTGGGCATAATGGCACAAGCCTTTAATCCTAGAACTTGGGAGGCAAAAGAGGCAGATCTCTGAGTTTGAGGCCAGCCTGGTCTACATAGTGACCAGGACAGCCAGGGCTACATAGTGAAACCCTGTCTCAAAAAACAGAAAGTAGGCTGAGCAAGCCAGTTGTTAGCAGTCCTCTTGCCTTGAGTTCTTACCCTGACCTCAGTGATGGACTGTGACCTGAGAATTTGGTCATGGTGTTCATCACAGGAGCAGAAACCCTAAAACACATTGTGATAAAGTGACTCTATAGCTTAGGCTTTGGCAGGATTCCCAGGTTACAGTTCTGTGGCCTTGGTACATTCACGTTTATGTAAGCAGTCTCTAGTGCTCTGCCTGTGAGACAAAAGTACTGTGCTGAACTCATCTCCCCCTTAACTGCCAGCAGTCTCTCTGCTTTCTGCTTCCATGAATTTAACTGTTCAGAGTACCTCATGTGTATCTGTTGTGATGGTTTATTTCACTTATCACAGTTCCCTTCCTTTTTAAGGCCAAATATATCTCATTATATGTACATACTACTTCTGTGGGTTTTGTGCATGGGGGTTTGTTGTTTTGTTTTTTTGAGACAAAGTCTCATTATGTGGCCCTGGTCTGCCTGGAACTTGCTGTGTAATCCAGCCTGGCCTTTAACTAACAGAGATCAATCTGTCTCTGCCTCCTGAGCACTGGGCTTAAAGGTGTGCGCCACCATGTCTGTGCGTATGCTGTTTGCTTGCTTGCTTTGTGTTTTTTCAGAGCTGAGGACTGAACCCAGGCCTTTGCGCTTGCTGGGGAAGCACTCTACCTCTGAGCTAAATTCCCAACCCCTGTGTGCTGTTGTATAATCTGTTCTTTTCAGTTGTCTTCAGTTTCCTGTGTCAATACATTTTCTTTATTTGGGGCTTGGAGGATGGGTCAACATGGAACATGGACTCCCTATGTAGTCAAAGCTGACCTCGAACTTCTCCACCTCCAGAGTGCTGGGGCAGTGTAGACGGCACTCCCAGTTGGTGCTTATGCATGACGGGTGTGAATACTGCCAACTGGGCTATGTCACCAGCTCCAGCGAATGTTCATTCTACCTGCTGACCTACTCAGACTTCAGTGGGTTGTCTCAAAAATGTCTTTTCCATCGTAGTTTTGAAGCCAGGCAATGACCCAGGAGTGAATGCTGCACCTGGTTACCAACACACCCTTTTGTTCTGTCTGATTGCCTAGCCATCCTTTTCTCTCTCTCTTCCTCCCTCCCTCTCTCTCTCTAGGTTTATTGAGGTGTAACTTACAAAAAATTGTTAGATGTGTGTTTTGTCACCAGTTAAGTTTGAATATTAGATACATCTACCAGCCCAGAGCCATCCCTCATGCCCAGTGCACACCCTGGTTCCACTTCTTTTTTTACTTTTTTATTTTTAATTATTATTTTATGTGTATGGGTGTTTTGCCTATATGTATGACTGTGCTCCACATGCATGCAGTGCTTGGGGAGGCCAGAAGAGGGCGTCAGATTCCCTGGAACTGGAAACCTAAGTCCTGGAAGAGCAGCCAGAGCTCTTAACCACTGAGCCATCTCTCTAGACCTCTCTTCTTTCTTTCTTCCTTCCTTCCTTTTTATTTTTTGATTTTTCCAGACAGGGTTTTCTGTTGTAGCTCCGGCTGTCCTGGAACTCACTCTGTAGACCAGCTGGCCTCAAACTCAACAGAGATCTTCCTGCCTCTGCCTCTTGAGTGCTGGGATTAAAGGTGCGCACCACCACAGCCTGGCTCTTTTTTTTTTTTTTAAGTCAAGGTCTCATGTATGCAAGCTGGTTTCAAATTTATAGGTAGCTAAGGGTGACCTTGAATTTCTGGTCCTCATAGCTCTATCTCCTGAGTGCTGGGCTTATAGGCATGCACCACCACATCCAGTTTATTCTGTGCTATGGGTGGAACTCGTGGCTTAGCACTTGCCAGGCAAGCGCCCTATGAACAGAGCTAAATCTCCAGCTCCTGCGAGTGCCAGGATTTGATGACACACTGTCTTCTTTGGGGCTCACTACAACAACCCTGTGAAGCAGTGGTAGTGTCATCCCCATACAAGCGAAACAGCAAGGATAGGAAAGAGGGCTTAGTGCTCGGCCTGTGCCCAGGACTTTCTTACTCCATCAGTCACTTCTCTAAACAGCTCCAGGGGGATGGAAGAGTGGGTTTTCCTGACATGTTTTCTCAGTTATGAAACTCATATCTTACATACTTAACATAAATCAATAGAAGGGTTTTGAAAAATATTTTATGTGTATAACTGTTCGCTTGTGTGTATGTCTATGCTCTACGTGCATACAGTGATCAAAGAGGCCAGAAAAATGCATCAGATACCCCTGAAACTGGAGTTTCAGATGGTCTTCGCTGTGGTATAGATGCTAGGAACAGAGGCTGCGTCCTCTGCAGAAGCAACAAGTGCTCTTAACCGCTGAACCCTGTCTTCAGCCCCCAAGATAGAAACTTTTGAGATAATTTTTCTTCTAAAAAGCTGGTCTTGGTGAGTCCTTGTGGTGCATGTAAAATCACTTTGTTGAGAATAAAGAAAAAATGAGTGCTTTATGTTCTGGTCTTGGTACATAGAGCTGAAGAGTGCTCCTTCCCGCCAAGGTGTGACTCAGCTGTGCTGTGCTTGTCTCCACAGGTACTTTATGCATGGCGTGTGTCGCGAAGGCAGCCAGTGTCTGTTCTCCCATGACTTGGCTAACAGCAAGCCATCGACCATCTGCAAATACTACCAGAAGGGCTACTGCGCCTACGGTGCACGCTGCAGGCAAGACCACCACAGCTGTGGTTCCTGGAGTGAAGCTGTGTGTGGGAATGGGTGTTGTGTTTGGCTTTGTTGATAGGGTCTAATGCCACCTGGGTAATCTTCAAACTTGCTATGTAGCCAGGGCTGGCTTTGAACTTCTGGTCTCCTGCCTCCACCCCCAGAAGTGGGAATGCAGGCATATGCCATGAGCCTGCCTGAGCATGGATCTTGATGAGGGGTGATTTTAAGTTTAAAATTGTACTTAGGGGGCTGGGGAGATGGTTCAGGGGTTAAGACAACTGCTTGCTCTTGCAGAGGACCTGGGTTCAATTCCCAGCACCCACATGGCAGCTCACACCTGTCTGGAACTCCAGTTCCGGGGAATCTGACACTCTCACACAGACACCACAATAATGCATATAAAAAATAAAAATAAATTTTAAAAAATGTACTTAGAATATTAATAATTTGTGTCTTGCTTTTTAGCCCCATATTATGCACCTTAGACCTTTCTGCTGTCACCAGCCTATCTCCTTGCTCTGGTTTTGTGTGTCCTAAGTCAATATGTCATTGATTTTAAAGCCATTTCCAGGTCATGCTTGAGTGACTTCTGGGATGGAGGCCCATGGCATTCATGCTCACAGAGCCCTGTTACTCCAGGCTGGAAATATTCTATGCTTTGGAGAGCAGAGCCGATCTGGTCCTCACTGTCTGGCAGAGTTCTAGAGTTTGAGTTGGCCACCTGTTCCTTCCCAAGCTGTCCACCCACCCATCAGTATAGAGACTCCTGCCCAAAGGGCCTAGACACCTGGAGATACAGGTGTCAGGGGCTCTCTTTGGGTGGTCCTGGCAGTGGATGGGTTCCTGTCAGTCCTGCTGGGTGGGGCACTTAGGTGTGAATATAGGTAGCAGGTTACATGGCCCCAATAATAGCCTTTTCTAGTTGAGAGCACAGAGACAGACCGCTGTCCACCTCAGTGAGTCCAGCTCCTGGTGGGCAGGAATGCAGGTTGTGTGTGGGCATGTGGGTGTTAGGGCCTGCATGCTCATGATACAGTGTTGTGTTTTGTGCAGATATGATCACACAAAGCCCCCGGCTGCAGCAGCTGGAGCTGTGGGCCCTGCACCCCACTCTTTGCCCTCCTCGGGTTTGCACAGTCCTCACCCTTCTCCCGACATCGCCACATCCGTTGTGAGGACATATTTGCATGAACCAGGGAAGCGGGAGAAGAAGACGCTGGTGCTCAGAGACCGCAGTGAGTGGACTGCAGCCTTTACTGCCTCTGGGGAAGCAGCGTGTTGTCTTACTGCTGCTTTCAGGCCTCCTTGTCAGGAAGCTCCTGACACCCCAGGAGCCCAGAGTTGATCTGAAAACAAGTTCAGGGATGCATCTCCACAGCTGCGCTGAGCTCCACTTTGAGCCCAGCAAGGCGTCAGTGGTCTTTTGTCACTGAAGTTGCATCTTCATCGGCGTCACCCACTGATGAGGAGCCACAGGCTCCTCATTTCAAAGCTGGATGTTTTGATGGAGGGCATATGCTACTTTCTTCTTGTTTGGTGCCTTGGTAGTGACTACACTGGGAGTTTCAAGAGCATCTTCAGATGGGGCAAGGAAGGGTCTGGGCCAAGATCAGATTTGGGAGAAAGAAGGCATCAAGTGGTAAAGGCTTTTGTGCTGCTGGGCCTCACTAGAAAGGTTTCCCAGCTCTTGCAAACACATCATCAGCCTGGTTGGTGCAGTGGGCCGCCTCTGACAGTGTCAGCAATATGTGACAGGGAACATCCCACTGGCCTTGGGCCTAAGGGTTGATGCTTCTACAAAGGAACCACTGTGTTCTATTGACCTTGTGGATTCTTTGATGTTTTTGGGTGGTTTTAGCATTAAGTAGTCTGTATGTTGACATCCTTATGCTCTGTATAAAAAGACCCATTCTCTTTTGTTCTGCATGACAAGCATTTGACCGCCTGGGCCATCTCCCAGCCCCTGCACTGTTGTTGCTCGGGTCTGGTTTTCACTAGCTGCTCCTAGTTTGGGCTAGTAGCTGACATGAAAAGTTGAGCCCATTCTCATATGTGTGTGTGTGTGTTCATTTTGTGTTGAGATCTCACTGGCCTGGCTGAAGACAAGTCTCCTCCAAGCACAGTGAGTAATCCAGGTGGCAGCAATGACCCTCAAACCAGCCCAGAGATGAAGCCCCATTCCTACCTAGATGCCATCAGGAGTGGCCTGGACAACTTGGAGGCCAGCAGCTCCTACAGCAGTGAGCAGCAGTTGTGCCCCTACGCCGCTGCTGGGGAATGCCGGTTTGGAGATGCCTGTGTCTACCTGCATGGGGACATGTGTGAAATCTGCAGACTTCAAGTCCTGCACCCCTTTGACCCAGAACAAAGAAAAGCCCATGAGAAGGTAACTTGCAAATATTGGCATGAACTCACTTTAAGAAACCGGAATGTACTATGGGACAAAGTAGTCAGAAGGCTTACAGCCATCTTTCCCCAGGAATGTCTATGCTGCATATCTGGCCTATTTGTAAGGTCTTTTCCTGTTGTCATTTTGTCAATTTTTGATTATTTATTTAGAACAAAGAATAAGGGGTATTAGAAAAGCAACGTTCAGGACTGAAAAGATGGCTTGGCAATTAAGAGCACCTGCTGCTCTTGCAGAGGGCCAGGGTTCACTTCCCACCACCCACATTGGGTGGCTTTGTACAACCTCCTATAACTCCAGCTCCAGAGGGTCCAACATCCTCTTCTCACCTCCACAAGCACCTCATGCACGCTCACACACACCTGAATGATAGTGATAAAATAAATCTTTAAGAAATGCAAAGTTGAGAAAACAGCTCCACTTCAGGAGCACGTGTACCTGTGCCTGCCTTCTGTATGACTTGTGCACTCAAGTCTCACACACACATCTCCCCTCCCTAGGTTTACTTATCTTTGTGGTTGGGATTGAAGCAGCCAATGTTTTAGAACTTTGAAAAACCTTTATTATGGACTTTTCTTTCAATTTTATCTTATTTATGTGTGTATCTGTGTCTGCATGTAAGAACTGTAGAGGTGAGGAGAGGGTGTGGAATCCTAGAGCTGGAGTTACAGGCAGTTAGCCACCTGGTGAAGATACTGGGACCCAAACTCAAGATATTTTGAAGAATATCAAGAGCTCTAAACTTCTGCACCATCTCTGTGGCCCCTTTTATCATGGACTCCTAGGAGCCAAGTGTTGAAAGGTTATGAATGTACCTGGTATCTGGAGACTATGCCTCACATTAGGCTTTAAACTCATTTAAGGATATGAAGATGGGTCAGAGAAATGAAGTTCAGGGTTACAGTGTCAGAGGCCAAGCCACATCCTCTAAAGACTTGGTAACTATGTGGATAAAATGGCCATGGCCTCTCCTGACAGAGAAGGCCTGTGTCCCACAAGGGCTGTTAGTGCACATGTCAGCAAACAGCATTCCTGGCACTGCAGCCTCCATGTGACAGTGGGATAGTAAGCTGTGGAACTCACATTGGGTCCGTTCTTTATCCACATGCAGAGGACACTGTGCTGTGCACTAAGCTCTGAGGGCAGGGACCTGAGTCTTCTCATCTACCTGTGTTCATTTGAATTCACTCAGCTCAGTAACTTGGCATTTCCCATATTGATGTGTGGATTAGGCATGACATCCAGAAAGGCCTGAAGACCTGTGACCCAGAACTCATGAATGCTGCAACCCCCCCTCCCCCCCCAGTAATTTGAGTGTTCCAGAACTCCATGACTGTTAAGCTGGAAGTGATCATATCCTACTAGGGAACCTAGGACAAGGACAAGGTGGTTTGAGGGCCATTTTGTGGTCAGAGAGAGAGATCTTTGTTCCCTGAATCCAGGGACTGTGGGCACTGCTTCTAGCAGCTGCTGTGACTATGTAGCTGAGCAACACCTGGGATCTTGGCCAAAGAGAACCTAAGGCTTCTCTCCTTATCATCCTCAGATGTGTATGTCGACATTTGAACACGAGATGGAAAAGGCTTTTGCCTTCCAGGCAAGCCAGGACAAAGTGTGCAGCATCTGTATGGAGGTGATCTTAGAGAAGGCATCTGCTTCTGAGAGGAGGTTTGGCATTCTCTCCAGCTGCAGCCACACCTACTGCCTGTCTTGCATCCGCCAATGGAGATGCGCCAAGCAGTTTGAAAACCCAATCATCAAGTGAGTGCAGCTGGGCTTCTCTGTGGGTATGGAGGCTGCCCTCTAGAGCCTGGGCCCCAGTTGTGTGAGCTTGCGCACTGGCACCCTTCCTGATCCCATCTGTCTGTCGTCAGGATGGCCTCTGCCATCTCTCTGTTGGGGACTCTGCAGAACTGTCAGTTGTTGTTGGCTGGGTTAAGTCTCGGAGACCTCATGGACTTGGGACAGTCATGTCTGCCTTAGGCTAGTTGTCTTGAAGCCTTGTGGTGCGTCAGGTTTTTTCACCCTAATTAAAGGTTGAGGCTCCCTTGGAGTATAGCTACTGCACACTTCTGCTGCCTGGTGCATGTTGTTGGGAACTGAGAGAGAAGAGTACAGTTCTGCAGTATCCAGTACTTTCCAGAGTTGCTCAGCTGACACACAGTCTAGTATTAGTAACTTTACCATCCCTAAACCTATACTGTCACCTACCCATTCCTGTTGTCCTGTCAGGCAGCCTCCAACCTAGGTTCTTCTACAAATACCTTACTCTGCTCCTCGTCGTGCATGACCTTTGCTTTATTAGCACATGTTCCCAGGACCACCCCTGATGAGCATGCTCCACATTTACTCCCTGTGTGGGTGAGCAGTGCTCTGAGCACAGCTTGTAACCTACTCACCAGCTAGCGGACACTCATATACAAGTCTAGACCTAGACCCCAGGAGTGGTCTTGGTAGCCTGGCCTCTAACGAAGCCTCAACACATAGTGGCCATACCATTCCCGTATCCAATCCCAGATAAGGATTCCAGTTTCTTTACATCCTCTCCAGTGCTTGCCTTTATTTCTAATCTGGGCTGTCCAGGGAGTAAAATGTATCTTACTGTCATCCTGCTTTCCGTGGTTGCTGAGGATAATGAGCATCATTTTCTGTGCTTGTTGGCTGTCCCGGATGAATGCTCAGATCTCCGTTGTCTTAATGGAGTTGAACCTTTTCAGCAGCATAAGCTGCTCTTAGAAGATGGTGATTGTCTCTGGCCATGTGTTTGAGCAAGAGGTTCAGATGGAATGTGCAGAGGATTTATGACATTTTCTCCCTTTTTAACCTGATTGTTTTTTCAGGTCTTGTCCAGAGTGCCGTGTGATATCAGAGTTTGTAATTCCAAGTGTTTATTGGGTGGAAGATCAGAATAAAAAGAATGAATTGATTGAAGCTTTCAAACAGGGAATGGGGTAAGTGCTTTGGTTTCATACGGGATCCTGGTACCTGCCTGGCTGGGTGTGGTTTGAGCCTCAGTTGTCTCAGAGCTTCCTGCTCCTGTCAAGGACTTTGCTGGGCCCTAGGCTGCAGAGCTGGTCGAGGCCTTGAGGAAGCAGATGAGTTCTAAGATGAGCCCTGGTGGCTGGTGCTTAGGTTGACTTGACATTCTGATTGTCCATGCATTTAACAAGTACCTGTTGAGGATCTGCCATATCACAGGTCTTGTCCATTGCAGGGAACAAAGAAGCCAACAGTGGCCAGCCTCACACAGCTCACATTCTAACAAAGTAATGGGCAGTAAGGTGAATAAGGCAGAGAGAACTGTCTCAAGTGAGATTGAAGATGAGGACTGACCCCCACATGCTTGCCAAGACACTTAACATACTCTGTTGCCTATTCTGGCCTCAGCCTTACTCCCAGCTGCCCTAGTGCTGGTATTACAGGTGTGCACAACCACACCTGGCATCTTTTTAAAAGAAATACTTTTCTATGAATTTTCCACAGAATAGTCCTATTGTCTTATATCTGTCCTTGTCATCACCATCATTTGTACTATGAATACATGTTGTACTTATATTGTTACAAAACCCACAAGGCAACATCATGTTTGCCTTTTAAAACTCATTTTTTCTTTTTTGTTGTTTTTATTGAGACAGGATCTTAGTATGTAGCCCTGGCTGGCCTGGAACTTGCTACATAGACTAGGCTGGCTGGCTGGCAGTTTTTATATGTATCTAGTTATTGTGCCTTGATTATTTACCCTTTTACCATTTTTTCCCTCCTGACATGTGATTTCGTGTCCATCCACAAGAGGGCATATGCGGCAAGACAGAGCTGGTTGGGCTTAGAAGGGCGCTGTGCTGAAGTTTGAAGTTGCCTCAATTCTGTTAATCTTGCCTGGCTGTGCATCTCTTTAGTGGATGTTCTTGGGCAGTCTCCTGACAATGGGTTTGTGCCAAGCACCACCAGGGAAAGGAGAGATGAGATCATCTCTTATCAGAGGGTGACAGGGTAGTATGGTGGCAGATTTCTTCATTAGTGACCAAGCCAGAACCCAGAAAGCACTTGGGTTCACCCTGGATGCAAGGAGAAAGAAGTCATGTAGAGCCCTATTTGAATACCCTGTCCTGTGGGCCAGGCAGTACAGCTCTACTGTGGTCCTTTGAAGAGGCTGGAGACTGATTAGTGGGTTTGGAAGGATGTCAAGGAAGGCATGACTGGCAGGATACCCTGGTAATGGGACAGTGGGCACTAGAGGGCCAGATGGGTTTGGGGGTTTGTTTTGTCAATAGCTTAGATGGCTGTGAGAGCTGAGAACATCAAATGAAGGGGCCAAACTTGGGTGAGCAGATAGGTAGGACTGGAGGAGAAAGAGGAAAGTGATCTGGGAGTAGCACCCAGGGGAGGTGGGGCATTTTGTTGTTGTGTTTTATACAGTGTCTTACTTTATAGCCCTTGCTGGGCTGGAACTATCTGTAGGCTAAGCTGGCCTCCAACTCATGGAGACCTTCCTGCCTTTGCTTCCCAAGGGTTGGGATTACAGGTCTCTGCCACCATGCCCAATGAGAAGACAGTTCTGAAGCTGGTGAAGGGCTCTTGGAGACTGAGTTTACTATCTAAGCTACAAAAAAATAAGTAAAATCCCAGAACAGTGGAGAAAAGCCAAAGACAAAATGAAGAGCTGAGCTGAGCTCTAAAAAGGCACCCACAGCTTCAGGTGTCTGCTAAGACCTGCTTTCCCAGGCTACCCTCTCACTTTGACAGGATTCCTGACCACGAGGAAAGGAAGAAACTAATTCACTTGCTTTGGAGACTTGAGTAGAGCAAGTAACCCAGCTTCAGATCTGGGCACCCTAGGGTACCCAAGCCTCACTCAGCCCTGGTGCAGAGGCAATGGAGCTGTTGGGATGTGTTGTGGGGAGGCACCCCTGCTTCTGAGCACTGCAGCCTCCACACAGTGCATCCCAGCAGCCTTGCCCAGCTTGGAAATCAGAATCCCAGTTGTGACTTTAACAAATCACTTCACTTCTTCCAGCCTAGATTTCCCTGGTGTAGCAGGTGGGTCGCACAGTTCTCACCTCACACTTCATTTTCCCACCAGCCTTTGATATCTAATTTATTGGTGTGTGTGCTTTTCAGGAAAAAGGCGTGTAAATACTTTGATCAAGGTAAGGGGACCTGCCCCTTCGGAAGCAAGTGCCTTTACCGCCATGCTTACCCTGACGGGCGGCTGGCAGAGCCAGAGAAACCTCGGAAGCAGCTGAGTTCTGAAGGCACTGTGAGGGTAAGCTGGTTAAGGATGCTGTGGGGGTTTCCAGGTACTGCCTAAGCTCTCCTACTAGCTTGGCAGCAGACCAATGGGGTCAAAAGCAAAGCACAAGCTTTGCACAAAGCACACTACCATCTCCACTGACCCAGGCATGCTTGTTGGCTGTTTTTGCAGTTCTTTAACTCAGTGCGGCTTTGGGATTTTATCGAGAACCGAGAAACCCAGCAGGTCCCCAGCACTGACGATGTGGACGTGACGGAGCTTGGAGACCTCTTCATGCACCTTTCTGGAGTAGAGTCATCAGAACCCTAGAATCAGTGCTCACCCCATTCATTTTGCAGTCGCAACTTTCCAAGGCAGGGTGCAGAAGCATCTGTCACTGACCTTGGTGGCATGGTACCTGGACATGAGCGTGTTCAATGAGTCCCCTTGGTCTCTTCACGCTCCACTTTCACAGCCCTGGTGAAGGAAGGGCATAGATAACAAGTCCATGGAATCACTACTTTTAGAGTCGAACTCTTAGTTGTACCTTCAGCCCCTTTAATGGGAACCAGATATGTGGTCCAGCTCTTTTAATTGGTTGCTTTTAAATGAAACCCGACTGCCATCTTTCTTTTGTGACTTTATTCCTTAAGCAACAGTAAACTTGCAGCTGCTCATAAAGCAGCAGATCTGTTTTTCTTACCAAGGCGTCGCCAGCCCCTTAGAGGCCTCCTCTGCAGTGACCATCTCTACTGTGGTATGTTGTGAGCCTTGGAATTTATGCAGCTCTGTAGTAAGAACACATGTGGTTGTGTTGGTGCTGTTATTCCTGGGAGGATGGTCAGGCTTGATTGAATTCCTCCAATCTCAAGTCAACAGGTTTGCGCAGTGGACAGTTGAAAGGTGGGTCCTGTAGAAATAGCAGCCCTATCTGTAATGGTCTCCATTGCCACTCTCCCTTGTAGTGAGAGCTTATACTCTGAGGAGTCATACTCAAGCTGCTGGTTCTCACCTGCAAAGTAGGTTCCACTCTACACTGTTGTCTGTGGTCTTGACGCAGCAATCACTTCTATCTAAAGGGAACTGAGGCCAAGACAGTAGGATTGTAAAATGCAAGTCAGAGCAAGTTTGTTCTAAACCTGAATTTATTTTTGTAAAAAGATGTAGATATCAAATATTTTATAAATGAACTCCTTGCAGTATGGGATATCACCTGTGTGCTTTTTGCTGACCATTCAATTGCAGAAGGCTCACAGACCCTCCTTGAGTTCTTCACAAGAAACTGAACAAGCAGGGCATCCATGTTTCAAACTCGGGATTACTTTTGAAGGAGTCAGTAGCCATTAAACCTAAATTTAATTTATTTTATTAAAATAACATAATTGAGGAACCATCAGATAACTGTATCTTGTCAGGCGCAATAAAAACAAAATTAAAACCCAAAATCATTAAGAAAACCTGTATTCCTGGCTTTCTTACAACAAGGATGTGGCTAGAGATAGGGCTGGGCTGCAGCCCACCCCATAGGGGCAGCTCCTGGAAGACAGATTCAGCGTGTGGAAGGCTGCCTGAAGGTGGA
This sequence comes from Cricetomys ansorgei, assembly GCA_026225945.1. NCBI lineage: Eukaryota > Metazoa > Chordata > Mammalia > Rodentia > Nesomyidae > Cricetomys > Cricetomys ansorgei. Next base: position 18,088,777 of record JAMJFZ010000116.1, on the reverse strand, counting down.
GCACCGTGCTTGGAAGCCACGCACAGTACACCTTAGACACTGTAGGAGGAGGATGTGTCCACAAAGTGAAGTTCTGTAGTACCAAAGCAGGCTTCCCCAGGTGGCCAGGGTGCCATGTGCAAAACCGGCACTGCACTGCTGTCTGTGCCCTGCAACAGATGGGCTCAACGAGCCAAGTTCCCGTGTCTATGCAGCAGCCAGAGTGCCCTGCCACCTTGACTTCTCTTCAAGGCCATTTTCTTTCCTAAATACTCAGCCGATTTGTATACCTCTGGAACAGAACAGGCTCGCATGGTGGACAGCTTCCTTTTCCAGGACAGGAGGGGTAGAAAAGAAGGCAACATGAAGTTAAGGCCCTGTGAGTAGTCTAGGTCCTTAGCAGCAGCTTCTCTGAAAACATGCATTCTGCCCCCAAGGAAACAGTGGTGCCTGCTGACTCATCTTCTGACTCGTCTTCCTCCCCGGTGGCCTAAGAACAGCTACAACATCAGCTAGAAGACCGGCAGCCTCGGGGATGTGGTCAGCGTGCAAGCATTGATGTCCTCAGTGTGGGCCGCTCGATGCAGGGAGGGCTCAGAGGCGCTCCTGTTGATTTTCGGCAGAGAATGCTGAAGCAGCTCGATGGAAGACAGGATCTGAAACAAGGCCCCAGGTGGTTTCATTAGTTGGGCTTTGGTATCTCCCTGGTGACCAAGTCAGGTGACCAAGCACTCAGGGTCCTCTCCCCACAGACCTAGCCTGCCACATTTTATAGCCTCAGAATATAATCATGTAGAGCTAATGAGCTCCATCTAACCTGGGGAAACAGAGGTCTCTCTTCTTTTACTTTCTTCACACAGTCTGCCACCAACCTCTTCATTGCCTTGGGGCAGTTCTTGTAGAGCCTGCTAAGATCTGGGGAGGCATATCCACGGCCCACCATGAAGATGATCTAAGGAAGGAAACAATTGAGCAAAGGAGTTTGTGAACAACAGAACACAGGGTCACTAGTCCCCTTGCTTCTCTGCCAGGCCCCATGCAGATCACCTGATCTCGGTTGTTGATGTGGGAGTAGGGAAGCTCCCCAGTCATCAGCTCGTACAGCACAATGCCATAGGAGTAGACATCAGACTGGAAGCTGAACGGGTTGTTATCCTGCATTCGGATTACTTCTGGGGCCTATGAGGACAAAGTATGTTAGTCCCCGGGTGATGGGCTCCAGAGACATTCAGGAGCCAACCTACTCCAACTAGTGGGGGGCAGAGGGGTCCAGTCCTTAACCCAGAGTAGTTCTTCCCCAAAGATTCAACCCCCATGCTCTGGCTCTGTTGCTTTTCCTTTCTAGGAGATACGTGATTTTTGCCTTAAGCTGACTGACACCAGGGGATCAACCAGATTCCCATAGCTGTACAGAAATGCTGTTGGGTTTGCACCCAGCTCTGAGCCAGTACATCTGTGCTCATGAAGTTGTGTGGGGCCAGCTTCCTCACCATCCACAGCACAGAGCCGGTGGGCTGTTCAACCTGCTGAGAACCACTCCAGCGTGACTTCACCGTTGCCAAACCAAAATCTCCAATTTTCACCGTGAGGCCTTCATGGAGAAATATATCTCAATGCTTGTTAAGGAGACTGACGGGTCAACGTTGATTACATTGTTTTCTACCTCCTTTGCTTTGCTACTAAATCTTCCAAGAGTCAGGAAATGATAGCATGCACCTAATTACTAGGCTCCAGACTGCGTATGATGCCCTCTGCCTGCAACCAGCACTCAAGAGAGCAACAAAGCAGAGCCTCACCATCAAATGCTTTCTTTTAAAACTCACTAGAACTGGTCTACTTTGTGACTTCTGTCAGCTTATTTTGGTCTGACTTGTGACTGCTGGCCCGTGGGAGTTCAAACCTTAAATCTATGCTAGTATCTTGGAGTAAAGCTTTAGCTGCCAAAAAAAAATTGCTTAAGAAAAGTGTAACAATGAAAGCATGGCCACAAATCCAGCACAGCTTACTGGCCATCCAGCACAGATAGATCTACTTAGATCTTAGCATAATTTTCACATTTGTTCCCTGACCTGTACAGTGAGGGTTATTGTGGTTGGAAAGGCTAAACAGAGACCTTTAGAGTTGCCTCTGCGGGGGAAAATTAGTGAACCAAAAAACAATATCGCATCCATGGCAGAACTGCAGTAGTGCTACCACATAAAGGATCTTGAGAGATGCTGGGGTGGTGATTCTTACTACACTGTCCTTTAATGCTCCTATATGGAGTAGAAGACAGATGGGCAGTAAATAACGATAGTAGACTGTGGAAACTCCATCCAATTACAGCTGCTATACCAGATGTGGTGTCCTTATTTGAGCAGCTATTGATCTAGCCAATGCCTTTTTCTCAGTACCTGTCCATGAGGACATCAGAAGCAATTTACTTTCAGTTGGCAAGGCCAGCAGTATGCCTCTACAGTTTTACCTCAAGGATATCTTCAGCCCTGTGTCATAACTTAGTTCGAAGGGATCTTGATCTTTTCCACATAATATCACATTGGTCTAGTATATTGATGACATTGCTGGTTGGACCAAGTGAGCAGGAGGTAGCAACCACTTTGGACTTGTTAATAACACACACATGGGAAATAATCCAAAGTCTTAGAAATCTGGCTTGTAGTTACTTTATCTGTATATACAGCCACACCTTAGACTAGACAGGTGCTAATAACCCTCTTAAGCTACACTTATAATCTACATATATAATCTAACCAGGCTGAGTTGAAGTTCTTTCCAAATTTGGATCACAATTTGAAGGAACTATTTCCAGATCACTGCTGGTGGAAAAAAAAAAAAAAAAAAAACTTAAGGAACTCTCATGGACACTAGTCACTACAGCCCAGGTAAGGCAGAGGCTGCAGAGGGCCTAAGTTTGGCTTCTCAACTAACTCCATTTTTCTTTCCCTTTAAAAAAAACTCTCCCCTGAAACCATGAACTCTGTGTGAGAAGAAGGTCCCTTTTGGTCCCTAAGCTAAGAACTTAATACCAAAGGATACTGTTGGATTTCATGTCTCTGTGGATGATGTTCTTTGCATGCAAATAGCTGTGAAGGAGAAAAAACAGTTAACTGTTTGAAACTACAGCTGACTAAGTCAAGGCACCCAAGGCCTGACTTCCTAGCCTAATCCTATCACCTGTGGAAAGATGGGCTGGCACATCAAGCATCAGTTTTACTCAAAAGTAGAAAGTCAAAAGGCCACCTCGCTGCCCATCAACTGTATAGCACTGTATATTACAACTTGGATTTGCTCGGCAAACACAAAGCCAGGCATGTAGGATTATGTATTTTACCTCACATTCAACTTTTCCAAAGACAGAACCCAGAAGTGAGGAAACAGATTGTCAGGAGCTGGGGAGACAGCTGTAAGCTAGGTGTTTTCCCAGGTAGTGAGAATACAAAACTAATAGGAATGCTGCACTATGAATATAGAAAAGCTCCCAAGCTGTACCCGCCCAAAACAAACAGTTCTTACGGTATGTGAATTATACCTCAGTGTTTCTTAAAATTCAGTTATTGTATGAATTTCATTTTTTTATTTTTTGGTTTTCAAGACAGTTTCTCTGTAGCCCTGGTTATCCTAGACCGTGCTGGCCTTGAACTCAGAGATCCACCTGCCTCTGCTTCCTGAGTTTCACCACTGCTGGGCCTCTGTATGAATTTTAAGACAAAACAGAACTGTGTAGCACTTACAGTCACCAGCGGGATGGGAGGAGCAAGCACTAAAGAATTCCTTCACCCTCACCATAAGACATTGGTTCTCAACCTGTGGGTTGAGCCCCCTTGGGAGTGGTCCAAATGGCACTTTCACAGGGGTCTCCTAAGACTATCTGCATACAGTTATGAAGTAGCAACTAAATAATGATTGGGGGGTCACCACAACATGAGAACTATATTAAAGGGTCACAGCGATAGGAAGGTTGAGAACCACTGCCATAAGGGCATTTGGGAAGCAAAGCTCAAGAGCACTGCCTGGTGCTGGCCAGGATGGAACCTTGTCACTAAGCACCATGTTCAGCTGAGACCCAGAGTATTCAGGAGTTAAAAAATGATCTTTTGGAGATGATTTGGAGGTTATAAGCATGTGCTGCTCTTGCAGAAGATCCAGTATTGATTCCTAGCACCCACCAGGCAGCCCACAATTGACTATAGCCCTTAGAGAACCCAACTTCTGAATACTGGCCTACACAAATATACATCTTAAAAACATTTTTATTTTTAATTGACAAAAGCACTAGTGAGCATAGAATGAATATTCCTGCTGCCTGGGCACAATGTTCCTATAGACTAGCTAGAACCTGAATGGGCAGCCTGGCTGACAAAGAATGGGAGTATTGGAGTTTTCTTGCATGAACATCCACCAAAGAGCCCACCCAAGTGTCTGCCACTCAGTCTGGCTCCCAAAAGGGCAACTCAGGGTTGAGGCCACAAGGACTCACCAAGCCATCTACTTACTCCATTCCCTGAGCTGTCTGTCGGGCAATGTCAATTAGCTGGAACATCTGGAATTTGGTCTCCTGGACATGAAGGTGTTTGTAGAGACTGCTGCCCTCACACCACTGGGTCACAATCGCCAGGTTGTCCTTTGTCATGTATCCCATGAACAGCAGGATATTAACATGCCGTGTTTTGCTGGGGGAAGGAAAACAGGGAAAGCACAGCCATGAGACCACTGCCTACACTCAGCAGGAGCCCACCCTCAGTTCACCTCCATGCTGGCTTTGCTTACAAAAGGATGCTCTTTGCACAGGACCCCTCATTTGTGAAATCCATCTGTCCATCTCATCCCTACAAACCTAGGAGTGACTCAGTGACTAGAAAGCTAGGGCTTGGGCTCCCGAGCAAAGCAGATTAACTGTAAAAAGATGTTTGGAAGTAAAGGTAAATGATCTCCCTGCTACAGCTGGGCTGTTGAGTATTGAGTACAGAGAAGAGGTATGTCCATGGAAAGGGCTCTTCTGGCTTCCAGGACATAGGCTGGAAGGAAGTAAGAGTTCCCTCCTCCTGAGAGAAGTGTTCCTCAGAACCCACAGGTGCTGACCTGCACAAACAGGCCCTACCCAACCCTGCTGCTGGAGGCGGGGGTGGGGGGTGGCCTGGGGGAGGGGGCTGGGCTCACCGCAAGACAGCCACCTCGTTCCTGAAGGCCTGGAGCTGCTCTGGGGTGGGGTCAACCACCTTTAGGATCTTCACTGCAACATCTCCTACAAATTAATTTATAATCAGACTCAGTTAAGTCATCTATTTTTCAAATGGGATTTATTTCATCTTAACCTTGTTTTTTTTGAGACAGGTTCTCACTGGGACCTAGGACTCATTGACTAGGGTCAGCCAGTAAGCCCTTTCTAACTCTCCAGGCACTGAGATTACAAGTGAATACAACTACAGCTGAATTTTATGTACAAGTTGGGAACTGAGCTCAGGTCATTGTGCTTGGATGGCAAGCACTCTTTACTGAGTTTCCTTCCAGTCCTTTAAAAATCCTAATTCTAAGGAAGACAGGGAGTCACTTTTCAAAGAGCATGTGTCTACACAGGTGGAACAAATCAAATGGCTGAGACACTTCACTGCTACTCATACCCACACTGGGTCACGGAGGCCTTCACAAGCTGTATCCACATGATCCTGGGACACCAAGGTAGGTAGGTCATAAGAGATAGTTCCACCTTAGCCTGTAAGGATGAAATCAGCACCAAGCTGTGAGTGGCCCACCAAGTATAAACTAATGAGGAAGCAGGCCCTTCAGCAAGTTGAGAGAGGGTCCTTAACCAGAAGGAGCAATGAGAATACTGAACCCTTGCTGTGTTACAGCCTGTATGCACACTGGACTGTTAAAACTCATTCTGCAGACAGTAAGTAGAATAGAGGTCAGTCTCATGTCCAAGACCACACAGGAAGAAAGGAAGATAGGTGGGTGTGTGCGTGTGCTGAAACCAGGAAGGGCAGAGAACTAAGTGGGGTCCACACTACTGTCCCACCAATACTGATAGCCACCAAAGCAGCAATCTAGGCAACCTACAGCTTCAGAAACACCTAGGATAGTTAGAAATCACATTCAAATATGTCTTACATAGATATAATGAGTACTCTTATCTACATGTATACCTGCATACCAGAAGAAGGCATCAGATCCCATTATAGATGGTTTTAAGCCATCATGTGGTTACTGGGATTTGAATTTCTGACCTCTGGAAGAGCAGTCAGTGCTCTAAACCACTGAGCCATCTCCCCAGCCCAAGGAACTCAAATTTTTATAAGGGTGTCCAAGGCAGGACACCAGCCTAGGCTACATACCAAGACTCTGTCTCAAAAGACAGTCAAATTAACCAAGGCACCAATGATCAAAGTCTGAGGCCCCTAGAGGTGGGTGGTCCCTCCACCTGGAGTATCTCACAGCAGTCTGTTCTGGGGAGCACCAATGGTAAAGGCAGGATTCCCATGAGGACTCAGTGTGACTCCCTGTGAACTCCAGTTTATCATCTACAGCTGACCTAGTAACTGGTATCCCCCAGCACCAAAGGCTTGGGCTGCTGGAGAGATGCAGGTCCTCTGTATGGAGGAGGTGCAGTGCTGGAGCCACCTGTCCAGCACAGTGATGCTAAGCCATGGGACTAGTGGCAGGTCCCATGTGGCTGATGACGTCCTGCATGGCTATGAAGTCTGAGACAAGACAGTAGCTGGGCTTGGTGCTGTTGAGAAGTAAGGAGTGTATGAAATGCTTCCTGGAGGAAGGGTGTAAGCATCAGGAAGGATCTTAGAAAGGATACTCTACACACCAGAAACAAAGGTGAAGGGACTGTTGGGGCAGGTAACTGAGCACCTGTAGAACAAAGAGGGCCAGAGAATTTGCTGCAGTGGCCCAGGTGAGGGCAGGCTTGGAGTTACAGAAGGAAAAAAAAAGGGTAGGAAGACTGGGGGGTAGAGGAGAGACTGGGAGGCAGGTCAACCTAAGCGGTGAAGCCAGGACGATGGTTGGTGGCCAGGTGCCTCAACAGCAAAGCTTAAAAGAACAAGATAGGGTGGGCTACAAGTACAGGAAGGAGGCTGGAGGCAATGCTCAGCAACCCTCAAGAAGACCAGGCTCTGCCTAGTTCATGGCCTGCTGCAGTGACACCATTCCTCTGCAGACCAAGAAGCTGCCAGCATAGCATTACTTAAAATTCTCAGGAGTCACTCTACATGTCACTGACCACTTTCTGATCTGTGCTGTTAAGAAATCACATTGCTCATATGATGACTTAAAATCCATGTGTTGATGCACACTGAGAGATGTAGATGCTGCTTGGTTTCCAACACCATGAATTTAAATGTCCGTACATTAGATGCTTAGAACTTTCCTCCATCTCTGCCCTGTTATCTATAAAGATTACTAACGTCATGTCGGAATTTGAGGGAACATTAAGAAACTTTACAGCACTTTCAAGAAAACCCTGCTTACATTTGCTAACATCCTAAATCCAGAGGTATTAAAAACCTGGTATGGAAATGGTAAATATTCAAACTATTCAAGCTGTGGCTACAGAGGTCCTTCCAAGTGACCAAGTGTTTAAAGAACACTTATCCCACAGGAAGGGATAGCTTTTAACAGAGCAGAGAAACAAGAGTCAGGAAGTTTCCAGCTTTCCTGCACCAACCTTCTGATCAGGAGCAAATAGCTCCTTCTCTTCACACCTGTTTTAAGGTCCCTTTCAGCTGTTGGTGTCTAGAGTACCTGCTACCCAAAGCAGCAGACACCTGCTCAGTGAAGACCATGTTCCATGAGCAAAGCTAGCTCAGTTTAGAAGAAACAGCACCACTAGCATCTCACTAAAGGGCTAACCCGTACTCACTGGTTTCTAAGCATCACGAGAATTTTATTATACCAATTAATATAAAGTTAGAATGCTATGAAATTTCAAAATTGATTTGATTGCCAGGTGTGATCAAGTACCCATAGAGAAGGCCACTGTAAACCAAGAAGCTCCCTAGTCCCCTCTGCTGGACCCTGAACACCAGAGCCCTGCAGCTGGAAATAGGCCCCAAACTCACCGTGCCACTTGCCCTTATACACAGTGCCAAAGGAGCCCGACCCGATCCGAGTGGACAGCATCACCTCACTGGCTTCTATTTCCCAGTAATAGCTTGAATCTCTCTGCCCACGAGGCCTCTGAAACAAGTGGAGATCATTCATAACCCACAGAATGCCAACAGCCTGCTGAGAGTCTATCAAAGATCCCAACTCCATCTGTTCCTGTTTCCTTTAAAGATGGACACTCACTGCAGCTACAATTTCTGTTTGAGTAGAAGCCAGTTTACTGAGTTGTAGACACTGACAATCATTTTCCTCTAATATATTTTATTAAGTCCCACCCTCAAATATGTTAAGTGCATTCTAATTTCCAAGAGTCTATCTTTACTGAGCCCTGAGTAGCAGGAGGCATTACTGGCCATACTCACAATTTTGTTTTTCTCCTGGGTTCCAGATCCTGGTGCCCGCTCTCTTTGTGCTGGCACAGGGGTTCTGGGCTGTGACCAGCCTGTTGGGCTCACGTTGTTGGGGCTGCTGGACAGGGCTGAAGGTGAGGCTTCAAGACAAGACAAACAGAATCTGCATGTAGATAAACCAACAAGAAGATCACAGCATAGAGAGAAAAAGCCCATTAGTGATCATTAAGTAACTGGGGTAAAGTACCTGATTCACTGTGACTTCGAATTGCATCCTGAAACAGAAAACAAAAGCTGATCAGACATACTAGAAAAGGCTTTCTGGGGGGAAGGGGGCGTAGAAACAAATCAATTATTAACCCTCTAAAATATAAAGTATACATCTATACTCCTAATTTCCTGGTTTACCTAATATCTAAAGCAAAGTTTTCCAAGATTGATTTCTATTAAATATTACATGAAGTTGAGTCTAAGTTTTCATGGAAACCACATCATTTCTCAAAACAACAACAACAAAGAAAAAAAACAGAAAGAAACCCTCACCAAAGACTGGCAACATTACTGTCATCTGGGATTTCCCAAAGACTCAGGATCCTGCTCAATCAGAGACAGAGGCAGAGAGAGACAGAGATCCAATGACAGGCTCATTTTTACTTCACTAGATAAGAATAAATATGGGCCAGAAGTTGGGTTTGACACAGGTAAGCACTACTTGAAGCCTAAGTCACAAGGAGCTAGAAAGACCATGAACCCCAGAGCCTGATCCCGTGTTTACATTTTTAAAACCCACACAGACAGGAGAAGAGACTCAGTCAGGATAAGTAGGTGGTGGAAATGGAACTACCATATATGGATCTCAGCCTCAGCTCCATTAGCACAAGATATTACTTCAAACCTTAGCGATATTCTGAAACTGGCTACATTCTCTTATGTGACAAGTTAAATCTACTAGACACTGTTTCAAGAATAGTCCAAATCATAGGGAACTACCTTCACAGGGCATTTTTTTAAGATTTTATTTTTGATTTGTATGTGTGCATGCATGCATGAGCGCCACAAGCACATGAGAATGCAGGTTTCCCAGAGGCCAGAAGACAGATGTGGGATCCCCTGAAGCTGGAGTTACAGGCAGTTGCATGCCTCGGGTGCTTGGACCTGAACTCGGGTCCTATCCTACAGGAGCAGCAAGCACTCTTTAACTGCCCAACTATCTATACAGTCTTCCAGGAGACATTTCTAAACTCAAATTTTGAAAGTCTTCTTTGAGAATGGAATTTAGAGGAAACAATATAAAACCACTTGACCCTTCTCACTTCAGAATGTATCTTTCTAGGAAGGCATCTGCATTTTTCTTTGTATAATATCACAGCAAAAAAGATACTTGTTCCACAAAACTATTACTAGAACGTTCCCACTCAATTTTTTAAGGTTTTGTTCCCCCCATTTTATATGTATGAGTGTTTTGCCTGCATGTATGTGTATGCACCACATTATAGTGACCTTGGAGGCCAGAATTCCTTCAGAATTAAAGTAGTAAGTGAGCCTGTATGCGGATGCTGGAATCTGAACCAGAGTCCTTTGCAAAACAAATGCTCTTAACTGCTGGGCCATCACTCTAGCCGTGTTGTGGGGTTTTTGTTGTTGTTGTTTTTTGATACAAGAGTCTCAATGTGCAGTCCAGGCTGGCTCTGAATTTGCCATTCTCCTGCCTCAGCCTTGTTAGTACTGTGATTACAGGCATGTGCCACCATGCCTAGCTTTCAAAGATACCTTTATAAGAGTAAAACAACCACGAACCAAGCTACTGCTCACATGCACACAGATACACATAAATACACACACACTCCAAATGTTTCAGTGGCCCTGCCCAAGTATCTTAAAAACATAAAATAAATTTTGATTCCCAAGCCTGGCCTCTCTATAAAACATCCACAGAGATGCTTGAGAGTCCAGATCCTAGGCCAGGCAGTGGTGGCACACACCTTTAATCTCAGCGTTTGGGAGGCAGAGACAGGTGGATCTCTTGAGTTTGAGGCCAACCTGGTCTACAGAGCAAATTCCAGGACAGCCAGGGCTATAGGGAGAAGCCTTATTTAAGGGGAAAAAAAGGGAATCCAAATCCTTGGGACTGGAGAGAGGGCTTGGTTGCTAAAGGGATTGCCATGAAGACACAAAGCCCAGAGTTTGAGCCCCACATGGTGGGGCTATGATCCCTGTACTGGGAGGTGGGGAGAGGAGGATCCTGGAGGTGCACTGGCTGGTCAGCCTAGCCTAACCAGCAAGAGCCAGATTCAATGAGAGCTCCTATTTCAAAACACAGAATGAAAGGGCAATTGGGGAAGACACCTGACATCAACCTCTGGCCTCCACATGCCTGTGTAGACACAAAATACAGATCCTTACTCTACAGCTCACAGTAAGGCTGATGATGTGTGTCTGTGAGGGAAAGGTGTAAAAGCCAGGGTGTCTCTATGTTCATAAGTACAAGAAGATAGCAGCTAAGTGAGAGAAACATTGGCCATTCAATCAATCTCTTATTTTTATTGATTAGAATTATATTCCAGAGTACAGCAGGATATTTTTTCTTAATGTCTTCTTACTTTTTCTTCCCTTTGCCTTGTATTTCATTTGGTGGTAAATACTATAATTGGATCACATAATCCCAGGATAAATTTTTACATGCTCTTAAATTTAAGTACTAGTTTAAAAAACATAGCTAGTGTGAACCAAACAACAACGTCCAGTCCAAATGCTCAATTGTGTTATTAAAAAGGAAAAAATAAATAAAAAAAAAAAGCCAGGCATGGTGGCACATGCCTCTAACCCCAGCACTTGGGAGGCAGAGGCAGGCAGATCTCTGGGAGTTAGAGACCATCCTGGTCTACAGAGTTATTCCAGGACAACCGGTACTACATAGGTAGACAAGTCTCGGTTTAAAGAGGAAAAGTTGTACGTGGGATAACTATTTTATAATTATATTATTAGGACTATTCATAATGATAAAGCCCATAGCTTACACGGGCAGGTCAAGTGGTTAAAGGTGATTTATAGCTAGAGAGAAACTGTACCTGAGATGGCAGATGTCTAGGAACAAGTTTTAGAAAAGATAAACTCATGGTCATGTTTGCTGGGTCTTCCTGGTTTGAATTTCAAACAGGGTCTCGATACGGAGCCCAGGCTGGCTTGAATAAGGTCCTCCAGAGTGCTGGGATTCTAGGCATGTGCCCTTATGTCAGGTCATGTCTAGGTCAAGTCAACCAAATAGATGAAATGCTTCAGTTTCTAATGTCTGAACTCAGTGCAGGTGCTGTGTTGCTGTATCAGTCAAATCAGTCAATCATTAGTCTTTTAAGAGAACTGAGATTTTTAAAAACTATTTCAATGCCCTTGCCTTCAAGAATCTACCTTGAGAAATTCACCCAGCAGTAGTATCACAGAGTGTTTTGTTTTGTTTTTTTTTTTAAACTCACAAATATTATATAGAAAATAAAGAAAACATGACAAGTCTTGGTAGAAATATAAATGAATGTAAGTGTTGTCTCACTTGATAAGCTACCATCTGACAGTCTATCCTGTTAAACACAAAGCAAAGGCATGAAGAAAATACCTACTCTTCCCCTCAGACAAAATCGTCTGGAGCACGCCCTGGGAGAAGCATTCAGGCTGTTATTCTAGTCCAAAGCAATGAGAAATAAAGAAGAATAAAGAACAAAGGAAGCATTTGAAGTGCATTCAGTTGATTTTAAAGATGAGCTAGAAAGCAAACCAAACAAACAGAACATACAGGAAAAGAAAAGGCAGTTTGCAAACCCTGACTGGAATTGTCAAATTTGTCTCAATGCCTGTTAGATCCCAGAGCGCCTGCTTTACAGTCCTCTAGAGATCTGTGGTCTTCACACAGCACCCCTCACATGAGGCTGCTCTGCACTATCTGCACCAGCACAAAGAAATCACAGCCAGAGCTGGTCCCAGAGCACATGGTTAGCAGGGAGTCTTATTCCTGCTGAAATGACACACTGGCCTAGTTATTAAGCCAGTCTATAGAAACAGATTTTAAAAGAACATTTCGAAGTCAGAAGGCCTGAGAAAATACTGCAACACTCCTGAGCAGCTTTGAAATCCACATTCTCTGTGCTTCCCAATGTTAACTACTGCCGCTTGCTCATCACCACCCCCAAGGGGCCCTATTACCTCAATCATCCTGCTGTCCACAGGCAGGGTGGTGCTGACCATGTGGACATTGGGAGTGGACGTTGACCTTTGCCTCTGGGAGAGGGAACCTTCAGAGGAAGGGCTGGAGGTGTTGAAAGTGAAGGCATGGGGTGTGGAGTATCTGTGCTGGGAACTGGGCACGGAGGAGAAAGAAAGTCCCATGATTGGCACTCAGGCCTCCACACTGGCAAAGTCTTTTCCACTGCCTATCTCATTAAGACTCTTCAGGGCATCCTGACCCATACAACCCTTGACAAAATGTTTCGCTCTTTCAATATGTACAACTTATAAACTCTTCCGTCCGGGAGCTTTTGTGTGTAAATTTTGAAAATGAAAACTAAACATGCTTGTCATCCCCTGTGAAAAGGAGAACCCATCCCACAATTTCTCCTTGGTAAATAAATCACTCTTCAGAGTACTTCAGAGTGTTACAACATCTCTACGAACAGGTATTTGCTACAATTACCACCTAACAACTGGAATCAGCCCAATTTAATTTAAAGAAAAACTGGGAATCTTTCCCTGTAGCCAGCACACAACAAAGTTTGTGTTCCATCTTTAGATCTGCAACACCAACCTGTGAAATGACTATTTCAGCCTAGGGACATACATTAACAAGTATGGGATGAGGGCTGGAATGTGCTCAGTGGTAGGTTTACCTAGCACAGTGGTTCTCAGCCTTCCTAATGCTGTGACCCTCATGTGGTGACCCCTCAACCATAAAATTATTTTCATTGCTACTTCATAACTGTAATTTCGCTACTGTTATGAATTGTAATGTAAATATGCAAATGATCTCAGGTGACCCTTGTGAAAGGGTCGTTCGATCCCCCACCCCCAAAGGAGTCACAACTCACAGGTTGAGAACCACTGACCTAGCCTGTGTAAGGCTCTAGGTCTGAGTCCCAGTATCTTGAAACAATTAACAACTTCATGGCTAGAGGTGTGTCTCCACAGCATGGCAGTAGCCTAGCCTAGGTAAGTCCCTGAATTCCACCCCAACTCCAAAATACCAAGTAGAACACAATTTGTTCTATAGATTTAACTTAAGGTTTGCTCAGGTTACACTCTATGAATTCAAGGGATAAAGACTAGCTTTTCTAAGCGATACTGTTCTATGGCCAAATGACTCTGGACACGTCTGGCCTTAAGGATAGTTGTACTGTCACTGAAATGCCACCTTGCACTAGGAATTACTGCATTTAAGCTTTCAGTCTAGTTTCTTATCTTCAAGGCAAATAGTTTTCTGCTCAAATATGGTTTTCAAATTACCAAAAAGGATTCACTCAAGTGAGACACAAGCACATTATTTCAGGACAAGTTCCTTGTTCTAAGATGCTGTCTCTAACTAATTCCATGCTTAAAAGTTAACTGATTAGATGTAAGGTAAAAGTCAGACATTTTAGACAAAAATGTAGATTTTATTTTAGGTTCTAAATTCTTGTGTCACTGAGCAAAATGTATACTCTTCTGAACTTTGAGTTTTAAAGCTAGAAACAGCAATGACAAGTTAAATGCAAACTCAAAAGCATAACAGAAAGGATATTTACTGTCCAGCTACTTGGATTTTTAAGGCCATGATAAACATTTTAGAAGTTAAGTCTGATTTTTTTTTTCCTTAGCCACTATACTCACTTTGGGGACCCCTTCTATAGAGGCTTAATTCACCACAATCGGGAAAGAGCAGAACCTCAAGCTATCAATGTAATGTGAGACTGACAGCTGTTTTGTAACAGAAGGGCTTACAGTCAAAATCACTTTCCAGAATGTACATACAGTGGGACCACAGAGAGAAGTCTCCACGTTCCTGTAACAACATGAAGGTGCTCTATAGAAGTAGCAAAGTATCTGCAGACAACCAGACATGAAGAGGGACTCCTTTGTATTTAGGCTTCCGACCCACCCAAAACAATGTAACTCCAAAAGAGCTCCAAGTAAAGCATTATTACCTAGCAGGCATCCGGGAAACAGACTCTCGCATCCGACGCATTGTCAAAGAAGGTAGTGCTGGGACTCCACTATCACCAGCAGTGGAATTTGGAAACAGCCTAATTGAAACATGAAAAGACTGGTTTATAGATTCAGTCCTCTTACAGAGAAACCAGCCTGCCTTGTCGGCAAACCCACAGCCACAACCCAACTTCCCCAGATTCATTATCCTCAAGTGCCTTACACACCTGCTACAAAGAGACTACCAACCCAAAGGGCTGGATTACAGACTGGGTGACAGCAATCTGCCAATGAATGCACATCCTGCCCAGCTATATCAAAGTAATTTTTTCTTAAGGGATAGTACATTTTTACAACAGTAGTTCTCAACCTGTGGGTTGTGACCCCTTTGGAGACCAAACAACCCTTTCACAGAGGTCACCTGAGACCTACTGCATATCAGATATTTACATTGCGATTCATAACAGTAGCAAAGTTACAGTTATGAAGTAGCAACAAAAATAATTTTAAGGTTGGGGGTCACCACAACATGAGGAACTGTATGAGTCACAGCATTAGGGAAGTTGAGAACCACTGCTTTCCAACCTAAAATCACAGCTTTTCTGGAATTGTTGTCTTGGAACAACAATGAAAATACTAATATATAAGGAATAAATTATCCTGAGCACCAACAGTAAAAAGGAATGAAAGTGGGATTAGGATTATATGAACTGGCACTTTCATTCCACAAGCTGAGTACTTGTACTAAGCCATCTCATGTTATCCCAGCCAACCCTCACAAGACCTCTTCGGATGAGTGAGCCGAGACTTGGAGGTGATGGTGACAGCCCCAAGATTGTGAGATGTCTACTGGACACAAGCACACGCCTTTCTGCTACTCAAGTTCTATGAGAACTAAAAGGTTCCTTCCCACTGGAGTGAAGAGTGTTCCTCTCATTTTCCTAACATACTCCAATAAGGGTAAAACTGACTTTACATATTCTTAACACGGGTTTCTAAAAGGCTCTAAGAAGTGTAATTTTAATTTAAATTTGCAATTTATTTAAACCATTTTTTTCCTCTGTGAAATATATTCTGGTATCTGATTTTTCTCCTAACAGAGTCTCAGTTTTTTATATCCAAACTGTCTGAGACCCAAGCACGTTGTTCCCTGTATTAGGGGAAGAAAACAGCACAAGCTCTGCTTTCTGCTTTTTGCTTTCTGCTTTCTGGGGATCAAGGGCTTAACAGAGACAACAACGTGCTGCCCTGGCCACTCACAACCCAGTTGAGGAGAGAAAGCCCAAGCCCTTCAATTTCCATGTCCCTGTTCTTTTCCTTGGCAAATCAGTGTCCGTAACAATTTGACAGACAATGGGCCCTACCTGGTTGTGGTATTTATTTGTGCATGTGGTCTTCCTCAATCACTTTTTACCTTATCTTCTGAGACAAGATCTCTCACTGAAACTAGAGCTCAACAGCTCAGCTAGACAGGAAGCCCCAAGAACAGCCCTGTCTCCACTTCCCGAACTCTGAGATTACAGGCACACAGTGTGCAGCCCAGCTCTTACGTCGGTGCTGGTGACCAAACTCAGCCCTCGTGCTTATACAGTAAGCACTCTACAAACTGAGTCATCTCTCCAGCTCCCTGTTTACTTTACAACTAGGCTGCCACACTAAAACTTGCTAATTTCAGAACTACTGTGCTTCAAAAGTAGCTTCTAAAATAGCTTCTAAAGTTTCTGATTCACAGTGATCACTAACAATCAATAATCACTTAGCAAATCTCAGACTTAATAATAAAAAATGTATAATGAGCACCCTCAGGTGTTTCTGACCCTAACATTTTTTTACAAACAAACAAACAAACAAAAAACCACAATGCCTTACAAGAGCTGTCTGATATTACTCCAGTCCACACACATAGTAGGTACTTTGGTGCTACAGTGCTCATGAAACTTGTAGCCACAAGTCTGACATCGAAATCCATTTAGCAGGAACTTTTGACAGATGTCACAGAATGCAAGCTTCAGGAACGTTTTCCGAGCCTGTGACAAGAAAGCAGGTACAGAATTAAGATAGTTCAAGTGAAAAACTAACAAGGTGCTTTTCTCGCTGGCCTCGTAAGAGTTTCCCACAGTGAAATATCATACTTCCAACACTGTCAAATTCAGAAATAGAAAGCAGAGGGACCCCTGTTAATAGACTCTAAACTGCTATATATGACGGTATAGGGAGAACTGAAAGCAGCAGCAATAAACATGCTTATTGCTTCTTAGAAAGGTCAACCATGCACAGCAAAGAGCCCAAAATAGCAGAGAAAGAAAGGAGTTAAAACTTACAAAGTTGTGAGTTGTGAGTGGAACATGATCCAAGAAATCCACTTGCAATTCTTCTCCAATCAGAGAGGCAGCATCAGTGTTCCAATCTAAGCGTGCTTTCTTACTAAAAATTATCCAAAGAATAATGTGAGGAAACTTGGACAAGGCTCAAGACATAGAGCAGTTCTACTATCTACTGCATGCTGTCTAAGCATGCCTGAAAGGTGCTCTAATCCCACCCTAAAAATAAGTCAACTATGCTGGGCAGTGATGGTGCATGCCTTTAATCCCAGCACTCAGGAGGCAGAGGCCGGCAGATTTCTATGAGCTTGAGGCCAGCCTGGTCTACAGAGTGAGTTCCAGGACAGCTAGAGTTACCACAGAGAAGCCCTGTCTCGAAAAAACAAATAATAAAAAAATAAGCCAACAGGGCCCTGTAGACACTGCTTACAGAGTAGCAGGGTCTGTTGGAATCCAAGTCTATTGGACTCCAAAAGTTATGCTCCTAGAACAAAGTTTCCTTTAAACAATGAATTAGAACAATCTCATGACAACTATGTCCTTAAGGAGACTGTAATATTAAAATCCTACCAAAATCCCAAGATCCCATAATGTAAATTACAGTCACTAGAGGCTCAACTTTAGTGTTCAACAGTTACTTCAATCTCAATTTCCATGAACATAATGCAAACATGGATGCCCTTTCTATTAGTTACAGACTCAAAGTTGTTTGTAGTGGTTATAAAAATAAACACAAGTCTATCGGACACAACAGTCTTTAAAATTTACTGACACTGCTGTTTTTATGCCCAGAACAAACAAGAGAAGAAACTATAGCCATTTAAGTAAAAACTATTTTGTTCAGTTAATCTGTCCCATTTGCTAAGGATGAACATTAAGAAGTAAAGTTACGTAGTTAAGAAGGAATATAACACATATATAACATCATTCAAACCCCTTTATCACCTGCCAGAAGCCAACAAGCCAGTCTTCTGATTACCCAGCAGGCAATAGTTCATTCCTTAAGATACTTCTCTTTGCAAGGTAGGGAAATGGTATCTGTTTAAAGAACTACTGTCCTAATAAAAACCAGGAAGGAAGCTCCACTTTCTGAACAGGCAGTAGCAACTACCTATTCTGGAGAGTACTGAGATTAGTTCCAAATCAGTACAGTGGACCAAGTCTCTGTCTCAGAATCTCCCTGGTCCTGAAGAAAGTCTATGGTTCAGTTTGTGGACCAACATAGGGATAAATCCGGCTAAAGTTAATGACATATTGAAGATTTGTAAACTAATTGCTGAATAAACAGAGGAACAGACATGTGGAGGGTAAGCTCTGTGAAGAGACTCTCTCCTAAGGTATTCTCTCCAGCTGGGGAACTTAGAACACAAAGAGAACAAGCAGGTTAGTAACAGAAGCACTGCTCCCCAAAGACAGCAAAGTCAAAGGTTTCCCCATTTTGGCTCACATAGTAAATAATGATATGTATGGAGTGCTCTGTTGCTGTGGGCCATTTTCCTAGCCTTTGAGGATGGGGAAACTACTTCTATCTTGCCGCCACCATTGGAAACAGAGTGTATTTTCCTGAAAGTGGTTAATTCCCTGCCTCTTTCAGCCCCTGTGCCTATTAGAGAACCAAAATATAATATTCATCAAACTGGATCAGTAGCAGACTGAATACTTAGCATAGTCCAAGCCCTAAGTTCAATCTCCAGTATACAGAAAAAGAAGAGAAATGAGGAAAGCATGACTGGCAAAAATTTCTCTTTAGGACTATAGTGAGTGTCTGTGCATAGCAAGACCGCCTGGGATGTTATTCTTCAAGCTACCTACCTTGTTTTTTGAAACAAGTTCTCTCACTGGTCTAGAGCTCACCAATTAAGTTAAACTGACCAGCAAGCTTCAGGGACCTACCTATCTCTGCCTCCAGGTACCCAGGTTTAAAAGGGCATGACCACACCCAGGGGTTTATGTCAGTTCTGGGAATCAGATGACAAGACAAACAATATACTGACTGGGTATTTCTTCAGGTCAAAGATAGCATTCTTTTTATTAAAAAAAATTTTTTTTTAAATATATATTTGTGTGTCTCTGCAAGTATGATGTGCATCATGTGAATGAAGTTATTCTTGGAGGCCAGAAGAGGGCATCAGATCCCCTGGAGCTGGAACTATAATCAGTTGTGAACTACCAGATGTGAGTGCTGGGAACCAAACCTGAGCTCTCTTCAAGACATCAAGTGTTCTTAATGAGCCATCTCTCCAGCCCCTAGCATTCTTAATGATAAGAAACAATGCAAACATTTTTCAGAGCATCCACTCTGCAATATGGCAGGAAAATATTTTATACTCAAAAACATGATGTCTAACAATGCTGTTTCTATCCTCGGACAAGCTATTAGCATCCCCTGTGCATTGTAGTTTTCAAGACAATGTCCAGGCAATTATTTGAAGTTTTTAGTAGCAAATTTTTCTGAATTGATACTTTAAAAACAAAAGTATACAGATATACACTAATCCCTAGGAATCTGATACAAAGCATTTGTAATAGAATAAGTTATTTGAGGCTAAGAAATCCTTAGGGTTCAAAAAGGTGCTGACTGACTTGCACTCTTACCCTTTGTGTTCCTGGAGAAGTCTGAACACTGCACAGCACTCCGGCTGCAGGCCTCTCACCTTGAGAGCTTTCATAAGGCAATCATGCAAGCTCATTCCATTCCGTACATTGACCTGCAAACAAAAGATCTCCTTTAGTACCAATACAGGCTATAGCACCCCTTATAAAGATGAGCACTGAAATACACACAGCAATCTGTAAAATGATATAGATTTATGACATGCTATTTTCAAAGGTGAACACCTCAATACCCAGCAGTAAGTGGAAGCGAATGAACACATACCATCAGCACCAGGCACATTATGCATCTCCTGTATACACCTAATCATCCTGAGGGAACAGTAGTCTATGGTATGTTAACTAGGGGAGAATACTTTTATTAGAAAGATACAGAGTAAGAGTATTTTAAAAGTGGGGGAAACAATACATTTTTATATATGTTGTATTGGTGGGAAAGATGTATTATTGCTATTAACATTAGAGGTAGTATTTGGGGGCTAGTGAGATGACTCTGCAGAGAAAGGCACTTGTCACCAAGCCTGACAACCTAAGTCCAATTTCTGGGACTAATATGGTGGAAGCAGACACCAACTGACCTCCACAAATGCACCAAGGAATGAATGCGTGCACATGCACATATGCACATGCACATATACACACACACAAACCCCAAAAAATGAATTTTAAAAATAAAGTATTTTAAGAGGTATGTGAAAGGAGAGAAATACCTGGTACATCTCTAATTACCTGGACTTCCAAGAGTACATATAAGCATAAACATCACCAGAAGGGAAAACAAACATGAGATGGGCCTTTATAATAAAATCTTGCCAACATTCAACAAAATGGAGAGCTGATCTTCCTAACAGATTTCAAAGTAGCGAGGGCTAGTAGGAAATGGAGGAGTAGACCTCCTGCTTGACTTTAGTGACAGACATCAATGTGTACCAGATAGCTGGGCCAGTATGTGTCCCTAGTCATGCCCTAATCCATGCTTCAAAAGCTAGGTTGCTACCTGGAGGCGCAATGCAAAGCAGCTGTACCCACAACATTAAAATACTGAATAAAATCTTTAAGAGTTTAGACATTTTTGGTTCAAGGCCTAGGGAATTAATTTAAAAAAAAAAAAAAAAGTGGGAAGTCAGTAGAGTCAGCAAGGAAAACAGGATGATTTGAAGTGACTACAAACTGCCTGCATGGACCCCTACTCTGGTTAACTGTATAACCCTGTTAGAAGCCATCTCAGCCCTTCTCAGTCATGCTTTTTCTAGCTGGTTTGAGAGAGAGGTTAAGTCTTAAGAAGCAAGTAGAGCCGGGCAGTGGTGGCACACACCTTTAATCTCAGCACTTGGGAGGCAGAGGCAGGCAGATCTCTGGAGGCCAGCAAGGTCCTATAGAGTGAGTTCCAGAACAGCCAGAGTAACAACAGAGAAACCCTGTCAAAAGAGATAGATACATGCATGCATACATATATATATACATCACAGCATCCAGATACAAAATGGAGACAAAGCTAGTAGGAAGGAGCAAGAGGGAACCTAAGGAATGACAACTTATGTGTTAAGTTTTTCATGTGGCTTTATTTTGAAGTTACTGGCCACTAACAGGGACACAGCTGGCCAGTAATTAATCTTTGAAGAATAAAGATAGGTTAGTAAGGGAGAACTATAGCAAAGTCTGAAGGTGTAGGACACACAATTCAGGGGTGACAGAGATCAGGGAGGAAATTTTCCTAGAGGATCAAATATGTTGGAGAAAAGAAAAAGTTTCTTCCAAACTGAAGAGCTCCTCCTTGGCTGTGGATGAGTCTAACTGATTGTTCACATTAATAAACCTTTATCACAGGAATATTGAGGGAATGAACTGGGGAACTAGACAGGGGCAGGGTTACCCAGGACTTGTAAATCATGTTGCCTATTTAAAAATAAATAAATATAATTAACATTCTTTACGTTTCTTATAGCTGGCATGGTAACTTGTATCTATTCCCAACATATAATAAGAGACTGAAACAGGTGGTTGCTTTGAGTTTAAGTTCAACATAGACTACAGAGTTAGACCCTATCTAAAGAAAAAAAAAATTCTTGTAAATACCAAACTAGTTCAGACAAATGCTATCTGGGATTTGTATCAAAAACAAATGAAAGGTGTGGGTGGAAACAGACAAACAGAACTGCTATGATCAGCCAAGGGTAAGCCAGGTGATGAACACAGCGGAACTGTTGTTGTAATCCGCTTTCACAGATATTTACCCTTATAACATGTTACTAATGTCCGGCAAAACAAGGCAGACATGCCTGCTCTAGAGATCTGAGCTATAAAGACATGAGGGGAGAAAGCAACAAAAGCGCTAAATGCACACACTGACGCTCGTGACCTGCGTCTATGCTGCAATGCGTGGGATTCAAGGCTGTAAGTGATATGTGGCTATTTTATGATCTCTATTAGAAGTCACGGGTTCTGAGAGCTAGGCAGATCTGTAACTAACATTCTCACATGTGGACTGCACGGAACCAGCCAAGGGGATTGTGAAAGAGATTCCCTAGTCTCCTGTACCAACACATCCAAGGAGTCTGCTTCCGTAACTTTGGAATAAAGCTCAGGAACCGGTGTTTATGCCTGCCTGTCAGGTGGTTGGAAGGGCAGCGGTTCTCAGCTTGGGTAACTCACTTGCCCAGTTAAAATGAGAGCAGCAGCAGCTAAAGAGATATGCATGTTTAGAAAACAAAATGACAAGAAACATTAAAAGATTGCTAATTATTCTTCTAAAAACATTTCTGTCAGATACATCCTCGGCCTGTTTCTCCTAACACATTAATTAATTTAATGTAATTAATTTAATGGTGTTTTTCTGAGTTGTAAGGAGAGAAATCCTGGCTTCCCATTGTGGAGCCACCCTAGGATGGGTACATGTTGGCTGTCTGAGGGTACTGGCTGCCAAAAGACACCTTCTACCACTTCTTTTCCCAGAGAAAGGTGGTCCCTCTTTTCCCAAAGCAACAGAAGGATCTATCATCTGCTATAGGTTTCTCATAAGCTGTAGATATCCCAACTACCTGACAGGCAGTTGCCTCCAATGAGACAGGTGCTATGCTCCAATGAAGGCTGTCAAGGACTACACAGATAAATAAGACTCAGAAATACTATCAGCTGCCATGGGACTAATGAATCAGCTGCTCTAATAAGCATGCTCTTCAAGCCAAAAAAGTCAGAAAGAGAGGCTCAAACTCTATATAACTTGTCTAGATGATGCTGCTAACAAAAGACAACGGAGGAATGTATGTTTGTATCTGACTGTTGAAAATAACCAATGTGCCAGCTAAGTTTTCTAGCCTCCTAGCCAAACTGGTAGTAGACAGCAAATGAGACAGTCTGAGAAACTCCCAGAAATGCCAGACAGTCTTTGGGCTCCTGTGACATCCATAGTTCTCATTTGACCTCACTTTAAGGTTAGAGGTAATAAGAAACAGTAAAGTTTAAAAAAAAAAAAAAATCACCTAACATAAAGACCATTGTTTCAAGTAAATACCTAAGACTGCGGTTGTTGCTTGGTTTTGTTTTGTTTTGGTCCATTCTGATTGTTTCGGTGGTAATGGGAATTAAACCCCAGGCTTCATGTATGTTAGTGAATGGCTCAACCCCTGAGCTACATCCAGGTGGTGGGTGGTGCATGAATGCCACAGTATGCATGTAGAGGTTTCCACTATGGGGGTTCTAGGTGGTTGAACTCAGGGTACTAGCCTTGACAACAATGCCTTTACACACCGAAACATCTCATTAGCCCTGAGTTCTTGATTTTTGGGGAAATGTTGCCCAAAAGCCACCTGTTGGTGGTGGGTATTAAAACAAACTGAAAAACGCACCATTTCGTACTATAAGGCAATGTGTATCGTGTACTGTGAGTAAGAGGTGTATGTACAATGCAGCCTTTGTCACAATTTTTAACTTCATTTTACTGGGATAAAGGTGCATAGACATTAGCCTTGAACAGGAAAGTAATAAATAGTCATTTTTAAGAAGCAACTTAAAGTAAGCTATGTGGCCAAAGGTTGATTCAAGTGAAGTGCCTGTAGATACATAGTAAACTGCTATTGGCTTCTATTTTTGTTAAAATGTTTTAATTATTTCTAATTATGTGTATATGTCTGGATATATGTATATAAATGCAGGTGTGCTGTGATGGAGGCCAAAGGTGTCATAACCCAGGAGCAGGAGGTTGTTGGCTCTTTGACTGCAGTACTGCTAATTGAACTTTAGCTGCTAAGCCATCTATCTCTCCAGCCTCAATGGCCATTAGTTTTATCCTCTATAAATGAACCCAAAACAAGTATTAAATCAATGGTTCTAAATTACAGTTTTCAGCAACACGAAGAACAACTCCATTATTTAGGACATGTTAAATTATTTCATCATGTGATACTCCTTCAAACAGAATCCATTCTCATCTTGAGACAGCCCCTTTTACTCTTTTGGTATTAAAATGACTTAGCTGGAAGATGGGGCGCATGCCTTTAATCCCAGAAATTTGGGAGGCAGAGGCAGGCAGATCTCCGAGTTTGAGGCCACCTTGGCCCACAGAGTGAGTTCCAATACAGTCAGGGCTGCACAGGGAAACCTAATCTCAAAAAAAAAACAGGAAGGAAGGAAATATGGGAGGGAAGAGGAGGGAGGGAAAGAGAAGGGAAGGGAAAGAGGAAAAGGCTAAGAACTGGCAAGATGGCTCAACGAATTCAGGCAATTGCTACCAAACCAGATAATTTCCAGGACCCATGTGGTAGAAGAGAAACAACTCATGTAAGTTGCTCTCTGAACTCTACGTCATACTATAACATGTGCATGTAAGCACCACACACACAAAATTAATGAAATGCAATTTTTAAAATGTTTCGAAAGAAAGAAAAGTACCAGAAATATCCCCTCCTTCTCTCCCTCCAACAAGCCTTTGTAGGCGATGTTAGGACAGAGTAAGGAGTGTCAACACAACAGTGATTTAATAAAATAAATCTGCACTTGGAAAAAAAATCAAATAGAGACCTGAGGTGACAAGGAGATTCTCTCATCTATAAACTGGACGGTACAGCCAAGTCTCCACAGGTAGGAGAGTTATATTTTCTAGTCACATACCACTGTCCTTTGTTTATTCGGCAAGAAAACTCGGATAGTGTTGCTTGTCTTAGAAGAGTCCGTGAGTTTGCCATCATCTGATGCCCGGCGCTGATAGCCAAACTGCTGAACAATTGTAGGAGAAATGCAGCTGGAGCCATCAAACACCGCATCTTTGAGTCCAAAACCATTGCTGATCGTCTTCCAAGCTCCCTGTATGTGCTCCATTGATGCAGCTTAAACAATACTTAAACCTGAAAGACAAATAATTATAATTCTAGAAGAAAAACATTCAACCCAGGAATGCAATATAAATAATTGTGAAAACACTGGTGCATAGCTTTTTCATAATCTGTGAGCAAGTTAATTAGGAAAGAGAAAAAACGTATACAATGGTGTATTTCTATAAAACGAAAGGAAAGGGAACCAAAAATCAAAGCCAACCCAGAACATAAGCAGGGATCTCCTGGCTTCTAGTCCATACTTTTTCATCTGTATTTCTCTCCTTTGATTACAGTATGTGAATAAATAAGTCTGTGAAAATTACATACTTGGGGAGGGGGGGAAGTCCTGCTTCCAAGAGGGGAACAGAAAACGAACAGAAAACTTAATTCTCAAGATGTACTGTAGATACCATATATACTTATTTTATGTATACACTATCTCATTTAATTTGCGTAAAAAATTTAGGTTTTAAAACTTTTCTTCCTTCTACTTTTACTCTTTAAACCAGAGAAATCATCCTAGCTGCCCCAAAACTCCCAGGGAATGTATAAAATGACCAGATTCCATATCTATTTACAAAGTCCATGAATTTTCCACTAAAATTCAGGGTTCAGTTTGGTACAGAAAGAGACCAGTCATTTAACCCAACATAATCTGATGTTTTAATATGTTAATACATTACCAACTTATTTCAGACATAAGGACTAAGACTGCCCAGGCACTGGCATACTGAGAACGACAGAAAATCTTTTCTTTCTTCAAGCCTCTATCAGAAACTTGTCTATCTAACAATACCTGATACTCACCAGAAACCTCTATTGTGAGGTGGTATACAGAGCATGTACACACACAGGCATGTGTGCACGCGCACACACACAATCATGCACACACACATGTCTACACAAATACACCCCATTCCTGTCATCCACATTAATTCTTGCAGTTGGACACTAAGTAAAAATGATACCCCATCTAAAGCTAAGAAGATTCTCACACACACTTCTGAGTATCCAAGCTAGAATGCAGACTTGAGCAGCTCTACTCCACAGCTCTGTCTCACATTCAGTCCTTACACAAAATCATTTAATCAGAGATAAAATGGCCTAGAACTAAAGAAAATGTAATCTAAACCTCATTTTCAATCAGAGCTTTCTACCTGACTAGTCACTATGTGCTAAACTCTCAGGCCAGAAAAAGAAATTGGGGATTAACTACAACCAGATTCCTGTGCCACATCTGTAGGTCCATAGCCATGGACTCAACTAATCACAAATCAGAATTATTTAGTATATGTGTCTGCACTGGACATATGCAGACTTCTTTTTTGTCACTGTCTGGCTGTCTACATAACATTTACACTGGATTAGTAATCCTGAGTTCTCTGGGTGGATTGGATTTACAGCAGAGACATATGCAGGGTCCATGCAAATATTACACTCTCTATATGAGGGGCTTGAGCAAATGTAGATTGTAGTATAGGGGTGCGGGCGTACAGGAACGAAGCCCCAGCAGACACAGTAGGACAACTGTAACCTCAATTCAAAGTTCAAAAAAGCAGAGCAAGTTCAGAGATTTACTCAAGATCACTATGTGGTATTATCAAGAGCCTTGGTACAACCTTCCTGGAAGAGAATGTAACACCTACTAAAATTCTGAAGTCTTCAGAGCTGGGCCTTTCAGCACCCAAAACAGTCTCCAAAGAACAACAGTTCATGTGTCACTCCCTTGTTGAAAACTCAGAATCTAAATCCCTTAACCAGGTTTCTAAGGCTACTTTCAGAACATGCCAGTGTGACATGGGCCTGGCACACACCAGGGAGGCAGAGACAAGTATTTCTCTGTGTGAGATCAACCTGGTCTACATACCCAATTCCTGGACAGCCAGGGCTACGTAGTAAAACCTTGTCTTATAAACAAAACAAATAGGGCTGAAAATATAGCTCAGTGGTTGTGAGCACTGGCTGCTCTTCCTAGAAACCCCAGGTTCAATTCCCAGCAGCTTACAAACTGTTTGTAACTCCAGTTCCAGGGGATCCAGACATACATGCAGGCCAAACTCCAATACACATAAAATAAAAATAAATAAATAAACTTCCAGAACGTGTCAGTATTTGCACCTCAGAATTTCTTATTTCTTTCACCTGGAAGGTTGAAAACCTCAGAAACAGGCAAAATGGCCCTTTCACTACCTGTCTCCACTAAGACAACCTTCTAAAGAACCTGACACTCCAGCCAATAGCCTGCTCCCCTTCCCCCAGCAAACGAACCCAATTAATTCTCAGTGCAACACTTATTATTACAGAGACATTTACAAATGTCTGCTCTGTAAGCAGAGCTTACCGGCATACTTGCAGTACTTGGAGCAGTACCTGCAACACAAAGGCACTGGACCCAAAGCTTCGTGTAATTCTATTTCTCAGGCATTCTACTGCTGTGTTGTGATAGAATTCATTCTTTTCACAGTAACTTAGTTACTATATGACCTTCTTTACAAGCAGGTTCCATTAAAACACACACACACATACGTACACACACACACATATAATATTGAGTGGAAGAGATAGCCCAGAACTTAAGAGCAAATGGTACTCTTATAAAGGACCCCAGTTCAGTTCCCATGCTGTGAAGTACATGAAGAGTCTGCTGACATCTGAGGATTACAAGCTCAATAAAATTATACCCAGCTCTTCCCTATTTCAGCCATTGCTGGAGTTTTAATTCTTTTGTGACTTCTGACCAAAGCAAACACCACAGAAGGCTTTTGGCTGCACCTTCTCATACCCTAAAGAACATTATGTCTTTTCCTTTTTCCAAAGAGCAGAAAGAGACAGAAGCCTAGTACGGGATATATACCCACCCCAAAAGATGATGAAGTTCAGGTTGTACAAGGACACTACAGAATTCAGATGACAAAGTACTCCAAGTTTGCAGGAAGAAATACGCCATCTACTCTGTACAGGCGCAGTGGGAGAAGGCTAATTATACAACAGCCAAGTGGGCCATTACCCCAGCAAAGGGTTATCACCGGCTAAAGCTGAACAAAGCTGAAAGGAAAAAAAAAAGTCTGAAAGGAAAAGGACAAATACAAAGAACAGACAAATGAGACGTAGGAACAAAGTAATCTCATATACAAGTCTCACTAAAAACTCGGGAGGCAGAGGCAGGCAAATTTCTGTGAGTTCAAGGCTAGCCTGGTCTACAGAGTGAGTTCTAGGACAGCCAGAGTTACAACAAAGCAATCCTGTCTTGAAAAACAAAAAGAATAAAATAAAATAAAATAATCCATCAGATGACCGGGCGGGAGACAGAAGCAAGCAGATCTCAAACCAGCCTCATCTACAGAGTGAGTTCCAGGACAGCCAGGCCTACACAGAGAAACCCTATCTCAAAAAAAAAAAAAAAAAAAAAGGCCATCAGATACCTTGCACATTAATTTCGTAATAGAGCGTCAGATATACTTTGAAAGAAAACTGTAAAGAAGAGAAAAAGACTGAGTTTTTCTACTGTTCATGATTATGTAAGTTTTACTGTCCCCAGTCCCTTTCTGAAGGGCCTCATTATTCATGTAAGTCAAGAAAGAAAATGACTTGAGACCCAGGAAACAACAGGACATTGAATATAGGAAAGAAATAAAGAAATCCTCAGCAAACCAGGAGAGGGGAATTCCTGGATGACACACGTATACCAGACAATAGGAACCCCTAACAACCTGAGTCTAAAAACATCAAGCTACCACTAACAACGTCTACCTGCACACTAGTTTTTTTCTTTTCTTCAAAGGAAAAAGAGAAAGCAGCAAATAACATGCATTGAGTTTCCATGTACCTGTGGCCCTGCTGAAGCAAACACAGCTCTCTGCAAAAGGAATGAGAGAATTTATTCTGAGCCAAAAATGAGTAGCAGCAATCCAGGAACAAGGACTTACGCTGCTTCGAATGACATCCCTCACCATGGAAGTGGCTGCAGGGAAATAAGTCACGTGTCAAGTACACTAACAGTGACACAGCAGGGGTGGGGGAGCTCTGCTACAGACTCCAGTGATGCCACCCATGCCACACTCAGTTTGGGGACAGTAGAGCCTGGTGGTATGTTCATAAGACAGTTCAGAGGTTTTGCCTGATAACAACAGCCTTCTAGAATCTTCCACACAGGTATGCTTTTTGTTTTGCTTTTGGTTTCTGTGAGCTTCAGTTTACAGCCCCTTAAGCTTACTATCTTCCCCCATGGAGCAAGCAGTAAGGCTATGCTGGATTCTGAGAGCTTCCTGGTGGCTGAACACGAGTGACATAATCCAACAGGGTGGCACTTCACAAAACACAGGACACACATCACTCTGGCTTACAAGATGACTTTAGGGGACACAGAGCATGGCACTGACTACAACCCAATGACCCCAACAAGGGGTTGAGGGGGAGAAAGTAAAACACTTCCTAATTTCTTTCCAGCTCAAAGCTGAGGAGAGAGCATAGAGCTCTCCCCTCAGTAACACTGAGGAGTTATATAGCAGTAACACTGCTGTCTTTCTTTTACAAAAACAGTGCAGAAAGTCTAGAATTGTGTGCAACTCTCCTCACAGTTCTGTTCATTTTCCATATTCTTACAAGTGCTTATAATGTTGTTCCTTGGTTTTATGTACAAGAAATAAATATAAATAGTAAGCCAGGGCCAATGAAGTGGCTCAGTGGGTAAAACCACTCATCATGCAAGCCTGATTTCAATATCCAGAACCCATAGTAGAAGGGAAAGGTGATAGGTGCCTTTTTTGTTTTCTTGTTTTCCAAGACAAGGTTTCTCTGTGTAGCCCTGATTGTATTTAAACTCATTTGTAGGCCAGGCTGATCTAGAACTCAGGTATCTGGCTGCCTCTGCCTTCTAAGTGCTGGGATTAAAGGCCTCCACTTCCTGGGTGCAGGGATCACTTAAGTGAGCCACCATATCTGACTGTTCACAGCCTGTCTGCAGAGTTCTTTTCCATCAGTGAAGTAAGATGCACAACCTACACTCCTCTTTAGAAAAAAACAGCCATGTTGGGGCTGGAGAGATGGATGGCTCAGTAGTTAAGAGCACAGACTACTCTTCCAGAAGACCCAGAAGACTGGGGTTCAATACCCAGGACCTACATGGCAGCTCACAATTGTCGGTATCTCCAGTTCTAAGGGATCTGACACCTCATGCAGACATACATGCAGACAAAACACCAATGCATGTGAATTAAAATAAATTAAAATAAAATAAAAATAAATTTCTTGATGAAAAAAGAAAAGAAAAAGAAAAACAGCTATGTTCATATAACAGCCATTTTCCTCACCCTCTAGCCCCAATACTGACAAAGCAGACAAAGGACCCAAGCTACAACTTGATCTGAAATTCAAACATTGGATATGAGGTTTCTTAAAACTGAAAACAGACAAACTCGTGAGCATGCTGGACCATAAATATCAAAAGCAATACACATGTCTGCTGCAAAAGAGGTAATATCCTCCACATTCATCTAGGGGTTCAATCCCTATTACCCTCATTTATGGTTTCTACTGCTGTGATACAACACCATGACCAAAAGCAACTTGAGGGGAAAGGGTTTATCTTTCAGCTTGTATTCCATCTTCCAGAGAAGACAGGGCAGGAGCTTGAGGCAGGAACAAAAGGCAGAGGCCATGAAGGAGTGCTACTTACTGGCTTGTTCCTCCCAGCTTGCTTTTTTATATACCCCAGGACCACCTGCCCAGAGATGGCATCACCCACAATAGACTGGGTCCTCCCACAATCAATCACTAATTAAGAAAGAGCTCCACAGGCTAGTTTACAGGCCAATCTTCTAGCGGCATTTTCTCAATTGTGGTTTCCTCTTCCCAGATATCTACCTCCAGGTTGCGTCAAGCTGACAAAAACAAAAGTAAACAACCAAATAAATACACTCTCTCAGGTGAATTCATTGTAGAAAATGGCAAGCTGATCTTAAAATTCACATGGAAACACACAAATGACCCCAAAAAAGCCAAAACAATCTAACTTTGGTTTCCATTATTTTGTTATTGTTGTTATTTGTTTTTTGACTCAGGACCTAAACTAGCCTGGAACTTTCAGTGTAACACAAGTTGACCTTGAACCACCTGTAACTACAGTTCTAGGAGGGATCCAAAGTTCTTTTCTGGCCTCTGAGAGCACTTATACTCATGGAGTGCACAGACATACATATGCATACTCATAAAATAATAAATCTTAAAAGTGATTAACTTTTTTATCTTTAATTGTATTTATTTACATGTATGGGTGTTTTGTCTGTGTGTATGTCTGTACATCTTGTGCATGCCTGGTGCCTGAAAAGACCAGAAGAGGATGTCAGACCGCCCTGGAACTGGAATTACTACAAGTGATTGTAAGTCACTCAATGTGGGTGCTAGGAACTGAATCCAGGTCCTCTAGAAGAGCAACCAGTGTTCTTAACTGCTGAGCCATCTCTACAGGCCTAACTTAAAAGTATTTGGGAGAGGAAGGAGATGGTTTGGCGGTTAAGAGCACTGACTGCTCTTCCAGAGGTCCTGAGTTCAATTCTCAGCAACCACAAGGTGGCTCACAACCATCTATAATGAGGTCTGATGCTCTCTTCTGGTATGCAGGTATACATACAAATAGAGCACTCATAAAAATAAATAAACTTAAAAAAAAGACAAGTTCTCACTATGTAATCCTGGGTGGTCTGGATCTTGCAACATAGGAGACCAACCTGAGTTCCTGCCTCAATCTCCCAAACGCTGGGATTAATGGTATGCAATACCATACCTAGAAAACTTTATACTACATATACTTTACCATATTTTTTTTAATTACAGTTAACTGAACCTATTATGTTGTTTTAAAAAGCATGCTGGTCATTAAAAGTGGACCACTACAGGGTCATGGTGTTGCATGCCTTTGATCCCAGCACTTGGGAAGCAGAGGCATGGAGATCTCTTGTGAGTTCAAGGCCAGCACAGTCTACAGGGTGAATTCCAGGACAGCCAGAATTACAACAGAGAAACCCTGTCTAGCACTTGGGAAGCAGAGGCATGGGGATCTCTGTGAGTTCAAGGCCAGCATGGTCTACAGGGTGAATTCCAGGACAGCCAGAATTACAACAGAGAAACTGTGTCTCAAAATAAAAAGGGAGGGAGGGAGGGAGGAAGGAAGATTACTAATGTTACTAGCAATAAATCTAAAGATACTGAGAGAGCAATTCATCTCCAATACCTCAGTGCTGCATTGTGACAGTAAGGATGAGTAGGCACTATAATCAAGTACTATTCTCAACATGGAGTCTCAAGAAATCTGGAGATTTCAAAAATCCTATCTTTAATTTACAACATAAAATCTAGTAAAATTATTCTTTAGCCTTCCAAAAGCCTGTCCAAAGCAATTTTTTTTTCCTTCCCCCTACAGCAAAGGTTTATTTAGAAAGGAGGAAGGAGGTAAAGCTTTGGAAAAGGACAAAAAGAAAGAAAAAGTGAGAGAGACAGACAGACACAGAGACAGAGAGAGGTGTCTCAAGAAAACAGATGTGGGGGAGAAGACAGACGGACAGAGAGAGACAGAGACTGGAGGTAAAGCAATTTCTTAATCAACTAAAATTATAGACTTCCAAGTAATTTTTTTAAAAACTTTATTATTTTTATTTTGTTTAGAAAGGGCAAGGCATGTGTATATACAGGTGCCTATGGAGGCCAAAGGCATTAGATCCTAGGGAACTTGGGTTACAAGTGGTTGTGAGCCAACCATTGTGGGTGCTGGGAACTGAACTCAGTCCTCTGCAAGAACAGCAAGTCCTCCAAAATGCTAAGCCATGGTTCCAGCCCCCTAAGTTTTAATAATCTCAGATCATTGTCTGGTGGTGGTGTCATACACACTCAGGAGGTAGAGGCAAGCAAATCTCTGAGTTCGAGGCCAGCCTGGTCTATAGAGTGAGTTCCAGTAAAGCCAGAGCTACAACAGAGAAACCCTGTCTTAAAAAACAAAACAAAACAAACAAAACAAAAAGACATTATTTAAAAAAGACTTATATATACTTATAAGAGAGCATAATACTGTCAAAGATTAAATTAAAGGTACTTTTAAAAAGAAGCAAGGTTTAGTAAAGGAGTCCTTATTCTGAGGGTGCATATTCCAAAACCCCCAGTAGATAGATGCTGGGACCCACAGCTTATACTACTGAACTCTAGTTAACTCCCTGCCACCTAGCTTGTCCTGCAGGATGGCTGTCAACAGTGAGGCACAACAGCAAAACTAGCACAAAACTCTTACAACTTCAAATAGCAGTTTCCTTCAACTCGCACACTTCTTTTTCTTTTCTTAGGTCCCTTATAGCTTCTCTTCAGCATTCCTCTTGCAAAATGGGCCATTATTGAGGAGAATAAGGGTAATGTAAGTACTAGTCTGCAATAGCACAGCTGATCAGACAATGGCAACTGCAACGTGACTGCAGGGTAGCACATAGAGCACAGGTATCCTGGACAAGGAGATGACCATGTCCCAGGCAGGACAGGAAAGAAGGGTATGAGATTTTATCACACTACTCCAAACGGCATACAAGTTAAAACCCAAGAATTGTTAACTTCTGACTGTTCAGCTAATAGACCACACCTAACACAGGTAACTGATACTGGGAAAAGCAAATGGAGTATCAATCAATCCATTTTCTGTTGTTACAACAGAATATCTGAGACGTAATTTGTAAAGAAGCTTATTTTGGCTCATGGTCTGTCTGGAGGTTGGAAAGTCCAACAGTATGTCAGCAGTGCCTGCTTGACTTCTACTCAGGGCCTTTGCTTCAGTTCATAGCCAAAGGCAGGACGAGAAGACATACATGTCAAAAAGACAAAGCACAGGACCTTCATGCTTTAAAACAATCACTCTTAAGGGACTGAAGAGAGGGCTCAATCCTCTGGCTGCTCTTCTAGAGGACCTGGGTTCAGCTCCCAGCACCCAAATGGCAGCTAACAACCCTATGTAACTCCAGTTCTAGGGGATCTGATGCCCTCTTCTGGTTCCCATAGGCACCAGGAATGTACATAGTACACAGACATACATACAGGCAACACATACATATAAAAAGTAATAATTTTTAAAAGTCACTCTCATTGTAATTAATCTAAACCAGCAAGAGAATACTCCTAAGAACAGCATAATCCTTCTTAATGAGCTAATCGCTGTTTAAAGGCCCCACCTCCCAATACTGACATAACAGCAATTACATTTCAACAAGTGTTTTGGCTGAGACAAGCCACATTCAAAGCACAGTCAGGAAGCTAGTACTGTACATGTGAAAACACAGGGGGACTTCAGACATGGCGCTAAACCAAAGTCCAAATACTGACTCTATTCATACTAAAATTCCCAAATAGGCAAATTCATGGAGATAGAATGGTAATGTGCCCACGGTCCTTGCTAAAAACAGAGGACTCCCTGGAAGCCTAAGTGTGAAGCCAGCTAGACACAGCAAAGTAAGATGAGGGAGAGGAAAGAGAACTGTAAGAAAAGGGGGAACAAAAAAAAAAAAAAAGTCACTGAAGAGGAAGCTGGAACAATTGCTAAGAGGTTAAGAGCCCTTCTCTTCCAGAGGAACCAAGTTCAGTTCCAGCCTTTGCCAGATAGCTCACAACTGTCTAAAACTCCAATTCCAGATCTTATGTCCTCTTCTAGACTCTTGAGGATAACTGTACAACATAGGACTACACATGCACACACACAATTTTCAAGTACTTTTTAAAAAAACTTATTGAAGTGGTAGTATACTAAAGTCCATTAATATTTATCTGGCACAGTGGTGGAGACAGGAAAATCAGAAGTTCAAGGTCATCCTAAGGCTACAGAGTGAATCCAACTCCAGCCTCAGATACATGAGACTCTGTCTCGATAGACAAGGAAATCCTATGTACCAATTATCTTAAATGAGTATTAAATGGTATTATGGTTTGAATCTGAACTCTGAAAAGATCCTTGGAAGAGCATAGTATAGGACAAGACAACATTGGAGGGCTGAGAAGATGGCTCAGGGGGTAAGGTGTTTGTAATACATGTATAAGAACCTAAGTTAGGATTCCCAGCACCCACATAAATACCAGTTGGGTGTTGGAGCACACCTGTAATCTCAGCAGTCAGGATAGCGTAAAGGGAACCCAGAAGAACAAGCTGGCTAGCCTACTAGCCAAATATGCCAGCTCCAGGTTGAGCCAGAGACTCTCGCTTTAATATATAAGAGTGATCAAGGAAGACATCTGACACCCCATATACCCACAAACATGTGCATGCACCCAAACATGGCATGTAAATCCATGCAAAGTAAACGTGCACCAACATAACACACACACAAACACACACACACACACACACACACACACGTACAATACAAAACAATAGAATACAATAATTTAGGACTGTTTCCTTGCTGAACTGCTTCCCTGGAAAGCATTTGTCACTGAGGACCATGGAAATAAAAAGTGCTGAGGTAAAGAAGCAATAGAGAGGGGAATAATAGGGTATAAGTCTTATTCTTATCAGGGAAATGCAAAGAGGGGAGTTCTAATTAGGAAAGGTAGATGTGAATACAGAAAGAGGGAGAAGGGTAAAAATAACAATAAAAATGCTGAAAAGGTTATTTTTAAAAATCATACTAGTAACTGTCTACTTAAAAAAAAAAAAAACGACTGTGTATACGTGTAGTTTAAATGAAATTTTGTCATCTGGGCTGACAATGCTCCATCCAAGAGTCAAAGACCATCTAACAAAACCCCCCAAAACAGGCATGAGAAGCCCTCTTTTGAGTTGTTGGCTAGAGTTACCCAATAGACTCCCAAAATATTACAGGCTACTGGCTATTGCCTTTGGCTGCACACCCCACCCCAGGGGTATAAAGTAAGTTCCTACTGTTGAAGACATCAAGCACTTCAGATGCAGGGCCCAGTTCCCCGAGCTGGAACTGACCTAAATGCTTCCTGCTGGAGGAATAGTTTTCATGATACGAGAAAGCACCATGCAAGCTTTCAAAGATGAGAAGCAACCAACAGTCCTACCCAGCTATGATGCCTATGGAACTGGAGTTACAAGCAGCTGTGAGCTGTGATATGGATGCTGGAAACTGAACCCAGTCCGTCTGCAAGAACAGCAAAAGCTCTAAACTACTGAGCCATCACCCAGCCCCTCACATTTTTTTTTTTAAATGTAACCTGCCTACCTACCTATTTAAGAGTGTTAAACTTACAATAGGCCCTTAAGATCCATTTCCTGGGCAATTCAGCAATCATCAGAGCCACTGTTCACTGATGTGCCACATGTGCTATGACCTGCCACATGTGCCCAGACCTGAAACCCTAACAATGTGGAGAAACTCCAGAACCAGCAGAGTATCTATTGACTGGCAATCAATTCCTGACCAGATTTTCAAGCAAACTGCAAACAGAAGCCACTGCTAACACTGAAAAAAGGCAGAATTACAATAAACTTAGTGTAAGGATCTTAATTGGCTTTTTTATTATTACTTTTTTATTAACACAACAGTACAAAATAATAGTGATACTTTCATGCACACATATACTTCAATGGAGGGAGTATAAGTAAATAGCTTTTCATTTTGGTTTGTTTTAGGTTGTGATTTTAGTTTTAAGATTTTT
Organism: Cricetomys ansorgei; assembly: GCA_026225945.1. Classification (NCBI taxonomy): domain Eukaryota; kingdom Metazoa; phylum Chordata; class Mammalia; order Rodentia; family Nesomyidae; genus Cricetomys; species Cricetomys ansorgei. Next base: position 18,052,291 of record JAMJFZ010000116.1, on the reverse strand, counting down.
GTTTATTATGTTTTATTTGAGAAAGAGTCTTGCTATATAGCCTTGCCTCGTCTTGAATTAAATGTAGCCCAGTCTGGTCTTGACGTTTGAGCTATCATTCAGCCTCAGTTTCCCAAGTGCTGGGATTACAAGTAGTGCCACTTACAACTGGCATTACAACTAAGATCCAGTGTCTTAGTTTTTGTTCTACTGCTGTGAAGAGACACCATGACCAAGGCTACTTTCAAAAGAAAGCACTTAACTGGGGCCTTGCTTACAGGTTCAGAGAGTTAGTTGGTAACCATCATGGTGGCAGGCAGGCAGGCAGGCATGGTGCTAGAGAAGAAGCATTCTGATCTATAGGTTCAGGCAGAGAAAGACTGGGCCTAGTGTCACATTCTAAAATCTCAAAGCCCATCCCTAGCGACAGACCTCCTCCAACAAGGGCACAGTTCTCCAGCCCCCAATATTCTTAACTATGCTTAAAAACACTAGTGTCTGAGAATGTGGTAATACACTATGTGGTTGGTATTGATTACAGAGTTTTCATTAATAGCAAGAAACTCAGAACTGTAGAAAACTTCAGTTTATTTAGCTCTCCTTTCCATTATCTCACAGTACTGTTAGAATTAATCAAGACAGGGCCAAGCATGGTGTTTGTCTTAATTCCAACAGAGGCAGGCAGGTGTCTGAATTCAGGACCAGCCTGGTCTACATATCAAGTCCAGACCAGTCAGAGCTACATAGTGAGACCCTATCTCAAATCATCATCATTAGGCTAGGAAATAGTTTCTGGTAGGGTGCTTGCCTAGCATGGATAAGGCTCCAAGTTTAATTCCCTGAACCTGAAAAAGAATAGAAAGGAAAAATGAAGCTTAAAAAAAATAGGTAACAACTTAAAAGTCAAAAAAAACCAAATCAGTGAAACCCAGTACTGTGCACAATGAATGTATACTGATTTAAAAAAAAAAATCAGGTCCTCAGGCTTTAAAAATTACAGATCTATTACAATACTGATTTAAATTATAAAAATTTGGACTTGATGTGATTATTATGTAATGATGTTAGTATTATATTGCTTTGAAGTAATTTATAAATAATGTATAAAACATGTGAAAGGAAAATATAGACTATGCCTTACACATCATTAGCAATTTGCAGTTCTCTTCTAATTCAAGAAACCTTTACTTCTTTTCTAAGTGATAAAGGATCTACTTTAAATTAGTAGTCTTCGAGCAGTCATACTCCCAATGCTTTTCTAACTTGGCCCTTTCTTCTTCCTAGCCATTAAATGATAGAAGATACATTAAAGTTATGAGCTTCTGTTCATACAGCTAGCAACCTGCAAATAGATAGTGAAGACACTACAAATTTCTATTAAGTCATTGTGTACATGCATACATGAAAGCTTTGTGTTGTCATTCCTTTTAATTTTCATTCCCAAAAAAATTTTCCCCAGAGGTGGTAATAAACACAAGTTGGGTAAAATAAAATCCCCATGTAATTACCAGACTGCCAAACTACATACCATGACTAGTTCCAAATGTTAATTGAGACAAAGCAATTCCTATTCCTGGGAATAACTGGGCACTGCCCTAAAGTTACAATTGTGCTATAATGTTACCTGCTGTGGGGAGTTTCTCCTTGGCTTGAAAGCAGGAGGAAGAATAAGGTAACAACAGCTAAATATACATCTGACAGGAACACTGGCAATATCCTTACTGACATCTAGGTTTAAGACTTATTTGTGTTGCTTTCTCTTCTACTTGGCATGTATATTATATGTCTAGTGGTTGTCACCGTGCTGTGCCCCACAACCTAGGGGCTAGAGAGTAAGCTCAGGGTCAGTGCTCTACTATTAAGCTATATCCCCAACTCCTGCTTTGTTCAGACAAGGCCTGGCTGTCTAGCCCAGGCTGACCTTGAAATAGCAATCCTCCTTCCTTCACTTTCCACTGCTGAGATTCCAGTATGCGTATCTATGCAGCCTGGCATGTTTCTTAGTCTTTTAAGATTACAGAGAAAGCAAACTATTAGCATGAGCTACTAAATTATACTGTCATTATTCTTTGTTATAGAAGCAATGATGGTGCTATTGATCAGAAATATCAGTTGCCTTTCTACCTATCTCCTGAGTGGATTTCCTGAATTTGCTACCTAACAATGTTACCTACTATATTACTCTACTCCAAAAGAGTACCAGGTCCCAAAGTAAGGGTCAAGCAACTATGAGCCTATAAGTCAACCTCTCACATTACTTGGAGAAATCTGTATCTCTTCTGTATCAATTATATACCATCATATTTCCGTTCCTTTTTGCAGATTATCTCCAAATTCTTTTCTTAATTTTTTTTATTTATTATTTTTTATGTGTATGGGTATTTTGCCTGAATGTATGTCTATGAACCCACAGAGGCCAGAAGAGGGCGTTGGATTCCCCTGGGAGTGGAATCACAGTTCTAAGCCCCTAGAGCAGTCAATGTTGTTAATTGCTGAGCCATCTCTCCAGCCTCTCTCTCAAAAATTTTAAAAGACTCCTTGGAAGCTAAAGAGCTGATTTGGTGGTTAAAGGCACTTGCTGCTCTTGCAGAGGACTTGAGCTTGGACCCAGCACCCCTGTTAGGCAGCTCATAGCTGTCTGTAACTCTTAACTCCAGGAGATTCAACACCCTCTTAAGGCTCCCACAGGCATCTGCACTCACATCCAAAAACTCATAGACACACACAATTTTAAAATAATAAATATTTTAAAGATCTCTTGGAACAATTCTAGACACTTCATCTGTACCTTAGAACCTATGAAAGAGATCAACACACTCCTAAGCTATCTATAACGAATTAATACGACTTTCAAAATATCTCTCTACTTTTATTTCATTTCCTCAAAAATCTTTTCATTTCCTCAAAAAACTTTTCATTTCCCAGCAATGGAAAAATGAAAATGATTTAGTGTCAAAAAAAATAAATAAATCAGGCTGGGCACTTAGGAAGCAGAAGCAGGTAAAGCTCTTTGAGATCAAGGCCAGCTTAGTCCACACAATAAGTTCTAGACTCAGGCTTAAAAACCAAAACTAGGGACTAGAGAGATGATGGCTTAGACTGCTGTTCTTCCAGAAAACCTGGGTTCAAATCCCAGCACCCACATCACAGCTGTCTGTAACTCCAGTTCCAGAGGATCTGATGCCCTCAGATATATGGGGAATAAGTCCTCCCACTCCATCCCCAAGTTAAACAGGCAACGCTAAGAGGCTGAAGTAGGAGAGTCTTGAATTTAAGGCCCACCTTAAATTCACATCCATATCCTCTCAAAAGAGGGCCTAAATAGGGCTAGAGAGAGATGGCTCCGGCTAAGAGCACACACTGCTTCTCTAAAGGATCTGAGTTCAGTTCCCAGCACTCACATCAGATAGCTCATAAGAACCTGTAACTCCAGCTCTAGGGGAATCCAACAACTCTACCAGAACTCTGCAGAAATCTGAATTCAATCAACATACTGACACACATGCACAATTAAAAATAAAAACAAATAATTTTAAGAAGAGTCTAACTAAATAAGATTACAAAAATAAAATGTTCTAGATATGAATACCTACAAGGATTAGGGTAGGGAAGTAATTAGTTTGAAAATATCAATGCAACTGAGCATACAACACTGGAGGGGGGGCTCACAAATAAAAAGTTGCTGCTGAACAAACATGAGCTGCTTTGATCCTCATCTTATCCCTGTTAGAAAACAGCAATGGTCTAGTTTGCGCAAGGCTGTGCTACAGTTTCCCAACCAGTCCAAAAGGGCAGTCTTATGCACTGCAAGGTGGTCAGTATGTGTCAACATTTTCAATTTCTTCACCCTTCTTTCTCAATTTCTGACCACAAACTGGTGACTTCATCAGATGACTGGCCAAACCCAGACTTACATAAAGAAATGAACCACTCTACCCTTCTGAATGTTAGCAAGCATGGGCTATCCAAGTATCAGAAGCAGATTTTATTATTTTAAAGTGTAATTGATTATAAAATGCAAATTGAGTATGAGCTAGTTCAGAAACAATCATTTTCACAGTGAAAGATGCCTGGAACCAATTTTTTTTTTAAATCTCACCACAAAATTTCCTCTTTAAATCTTTTATACTGCTTTGGTTAGCTGGCTGGTTGGCTCACTGATCTACCATTTCACTATGGTGGTTTTGAATTCATGATCCTTCTGTCTCAGAGACTGACTGCTAGGATTGATTACCAAGGGTACAACCTAACATCTGGCTTTCTTTGAATTGTTTTTAAACTCAGCTTTTCATCTCCAAATCAGTTGTTGCTTCTTCATTTAGGTAGTAACTGATAGTTTTTAAATATACAATCAATTTACAAAGTACAACATTAACACATATACCAAAATATACACGTGCAAATAAATAAAGCATAAAGATGCTGAGTCTGACACCCACAGTAAAGAGCTAAAATGACTGTCTGAAGGGAAGTAGGGGCAGCACAAGCCACTGTTACCTCATCTCACTGAAGCTCACCACATGGAAACACTAATGACTTAATTTTGTGTCATACTGTATTTCACATAAAAATCATAAATTTTTGGTGGCAAATCTTACATATGCACCAAGTAGTTTAAAAAAATAACCTTTTGCCAGATGTGGTAATAACACACATTTTAGTCCTAGAACTCAGGAGGCTGAGGCAAGTGAATCTCTGAGTTCAAAGCCTGTCTGGTCTACATTGCAAGATCCAGGTCAGCCAAGGATACAAAGAGAGAACCTATTTCTAAATAAATAAATAAGTGAATGAATAAAAAATTAGCCCTTCTCAGACCAGCAAGTCGATTCCACAGGTAAAGCTCCTGCTGCCAAGCCTGATTACCCAAGTTCAATCCTCAGATCCAATATCATAAAATGAGAGGAAAGTTTTCTTACATAATAATAAATAACTTTCTTTTTAAATGTTTTTTTGTTTGGCCTTTCTCATGCAAGTATTATCATAACACACCTGAAATCCTAGAAATTAGGAAGCCGAGACAAGAGGGAGGAAAACTGGAAAATGAGAGTTTGAGGCTAGCCTTTGTTACTTAGAACTTTGTGTCCGTTTAAAGGAAAAAGGAAGTAACTGTAATGGTCTGGATATGAAGTGTGCTTCCACCTCTGCTCTTATGGTGAAAGCTTGGGTCACAGCTAGTGGTATGTTTTTGGGAAATTCCAAAAGCTTTAGGAAGTAGGTCACCAAGGGCATGTTCTTAGGGGCTGTATCTTGTCACTAGCCCCCCCCCCTTTTCTTGTCTACCATGAGGTGAGCAGCCTTTGTCTCATGCTCCCACCGCCATGTTCTTCCTCATCACAGAGTACAGAATCAAAGGAACTAAGTAAAACAGAAAATCCCAACACTCCAAAGGTAAAGGCCAGAGGATTAAAGGCTCAAGGTTATTCTCAGCTACATAGAGTTCTAAGCCAACCTGAGCTACATGAGAGCTTGTCTTGTCTCAAAAAAATCTACATCCAAACTTAGTGATGGTGGGCATGGTGGCATAATGCCTGGAACCCTGGCACTCAGAGGCTAAGGCAGGAAGATGACTGTGACTTCAAGGCAGCCTGTGGTTACTTAGCAAAACCTTGTCTTAAAAAAAAAAAAAAAAAAAAAAAAAACAGGGCCAGTAAGATGGCTCAGCATATAAAGGCAGTTTGCCACAATGTCTGATGACCTCAGCTTGATCCTGGGGACCCACCTGGTAAGAAAATGTACTCCTGCAAATTGTCCTCTAACCTCTAACACCATGTCCTGGTGTTCACATACACACACTGGTTGGGGGAAGGGGGTGAGAATATAACTGTAAAAAAGCAAGTAGTATTAGGTGTTGGGATTTAGATTCATGCTCTTACATAGTCTGGTCTCTCAAATGAAATTGTTTCCCCACAAATATCAATAAATAAACACGAAGCACAAATCAGTCATTGGAGTTTATTATCTAACAAGATGAAGAGTTCACAAATGACTATAAAATAAAGGCCAAAGAAAGAATGTAGATGGTTAAGGATGATAAATAACAATAATGAGAGCAAAAGGTCAAGGAGTAACTCTCAGAGGAGCAAGAACAGTAAGCTCTGCTAACTTCCTCCATCAGAAAATACCATTCACAGGGAGTGCCTATACCTACGAGGTACTTTAAAAATCAGCTTTTAGGGCTGGCAAGTGCTCAGTGGTTAAGGGTGCTAGCCTGATGACTTGAATTCAATCCCCAGGACTCATAGAAGGAAAGAATAGGTAGATTCCTTCCTCTGACCTCCATTTGTGTTCTGGAGAAATGGGTAAATGATTGAAAGAACTTACTATTCTTGCAGAGGACCTGAGTCAATCCAAGCATCAGGTGGCCAACAACTAACTACCTCTAACTCCATCTCCAAGGGGATCCAATCTGGGACTCCTTAGGAGTCTGCACTAACATGCATAATATCTCCATGTGCACATAAATGCAAGCTAAATTTAAAATTATTATCATTATTATTATTATTTGTGGGACTGTCATAGAGCTAAGAGTGGGTCGAAGCGGCTTGGAACCCTGAGCCATCCCAGGAGATGAGAACGGTAGGTGTTTAGCTGCTCCTCACTTTGGCCCTGGCAAGAACCCAGCTAAATATTAAATATTGCCTGCTTCAAAGAAGCAAAAGGAATGTGGCTTGGTTGGTGCTTATCTGTACTGTAGCTGGAAACCTAGGGATGGGACCATTCACTGATAAGGTGCCTTCCTCCTTTTCCCAGTGAGACCATACTTTGTGCAGAGGGTGCCTCTGCAAGACCTTGACACTTAGACTTGAGCCCCACATGCAAATAAGGCTATCCCAATATCCTTGTCTGAGCCAATGGATCCCAGCCCTGGGTACCAAAGACCCATCCCTGCTTGTGGCCCCATATATGTAACATATACTCTGCATTAAAAGGAATCTCTGCTTCCACCAGAAGAGATTCCTGAGGCCTGATTCATTGTGTCTCATTCGCTGGGTTCTCTGCACTGAGATTCTAATCCCGTGCATCAGTCTGAGCCCGCATCTTCTTGCCCCGCCACCTCTCCTCCCCAGCTCCCGTTCCCAACCTCCCTTTTTGCACAGCCAGCATGAAGTGGGAGAGGGCAGAGGGGGAGAGGCTAGAACACTCCAGGGAAATCAACAATTATTATTTTAGTAGATAAAAAACAAAAAACACCTGTAGTCCCACCTGTAGCATGTGGGAGGCTGAAGCAGGATTAGATCAAGGCCAGACTTGGCTATATAGTAAATTCAAAGCCAGTATGAACTACATGAAACCCTGTGTCAAATTTTTAAAAATTTAGGAACTAAAAAGATGGCTCCATGGTAAAGAGCACTTATTGCTCATACACAGGACCCAGATTCAAGTGTCAGCACACACATGGTTGTGTTGTTATAGGTTCACATCTGTCTACAACTCCAAATTCAGGGAATCCAACAGGCACGTGCATGGTGCACATACATACACGCAGGTAAAACATTCATGTATAAAGTAAAATAAATCTAAAACATTTTTATTTAAATAAATAAAATTAAAAATTACTTTTAGATCTGGGGGCTGGAAGCCCTGGGCTTGATCCTTAGTACCACATAAATTGGGAATGGAAGCTCAGATTTGTAATCCCGGCAGTTGAGAGGTAGAGCAGGAAAATCAGAAGTTCAAGACCATTCTTAGATGCATAGCAAGTTCAAGGCCAACTACGTAAGGGAATAAAGCCTTAAAAGGATAATAATGAAACAGGAAGGGTTAAATCAGGATAGGGGATCAGAGAGTATGACAGAGAAGAGAGCATGGGAAAGACATTTCAAAAAGAAATACAGAAACCTAGTACTATGGACGTTTCCTAAAATATATGTATCTATACACACGCAGAGAGACAGAGAGAGAATGTTTCTAGTAGAAACCAGAGGTTAGCTAACTAATAAAAAGCCCATTGCCAAGGAATGGGTTACTTCTTTTGGAGCTGTTGGCCACAGGATATTTTCATTGCTCTTGGATATCCTCCAGAACTTGACAGTAAGACCCTACTGCTAAAGACACCACATATTTGAGTCACAGGGTATGGAGAAATCAAGCTGAAATGGACCTAGAAGCTTCATCAATATGGCTAGCTTTCAAAGTAGAGGAAAAAAGCAATCATCAATCATACACAGCTATAAACCCTGCAAACTACAATAAATACTGGCCTAGCAAGACATGCCCACTAGTGCAATGGTGGCACAAAAAACCATGGGAGTAACCAGCCACTTTCTGAATGGATTTTAAGTACCATTCCACAACATGAAACCTATACCTGGTATCATTATCAGGCTAAGAACCTTATGACTAGACGGGTGCTAGACCCTAGGGAAAAACCTACTACTTTTATGCTGCTAAATGGACACAGTATTAAACTGACTCCTAACAATTTATCTCTCAACCTCATCTGAGAAGCTTCTATTTACAGTAGATCACTGTGTGATTTACAATGACCCACAGCTGGCCAAGATGCAGAGAATAAGAGACTGCAGATTGACCAACCCTAAAGGGAACATACATCTGCATCTCTATGGTTCAGGGATCATTCAGCAAGAGGGCTCGGGGGAAAAAGTCTAAGTGCCAGAAGCAGTGGATGACTACAAGGAAACATTATCTTCTGGATACAGCAGAGCAGCTGCATATGAACTCACAGGTGTTGGAACAAAAACCTTTGCAAGTCCAAGCGAGACCAAATCCCAGCATGGAGAAGGGAATTGAGCACACAATCCCACCCCTAGCTGGGGAACTATTGGCAACTGTCAGCAGCTGAGAAAGGGAGAAGATGGTTTTCTTTAGAGTGTAGCCCTTGGTAAGTCAACCACTCTCCAGAAGAAGACCACACACCCAAGAATATTTGGGCAGCACAAATTGGTCTTGAAAGATTTAAAAAAAAAAAAAAAAAGACACAAAGTTGGGTGGGTAGAGAAAGAGGGGTGGATCTGAGAAGAATTGGGGAAAAGGGTGAATCTAATCAAAACACAGTGTCTGAAATTCTCAAAAGAACTAATAAATTTCTTTTAAATGAAAACCCAGAGGCTGGTGAGATGGCTCAGCGGTTAAGAGCACTGACTGCTCTTTCAGAGGTTCTGAATTCAATTCCCAGCAACCACATGGTGGCTCACAACTATCTATAATGGGATTGGATGCCCTCTTCTGGCATGTAGGTGTACATGCAGACAGAGCACTCATCCATAAAAAATACATAATAAAATTTTAAAATGAAAACTCAAACCAGGCATGATACACATGCTTATTATCCCACCACTTAGAAGGGTGAAGCAATAAAATTGCCATGAAGCTAGCCTGGGATCCTGACTAAAAACAATGAACACATAAGACAAAAAAAAAAAACTCACCAAGATATAACGATTAACTACTATGACTTTTCCAGCACCGATGTACTGGGCTGAAGAAAGGCAAACAAACTGGCATTGTTAATGGCAGTGTTTACCTAGTCCACTCAAAGCCCTAGGTTTAATCCCCAGCACTGTATCCATAAAAACACAAAAGGGAATGTTTTGCCCAAACATCATGTCTCATTATAGAGTCAAAGAAAAATTAAAGAGAACTTTTACTTTACAGTAGTTGGAAAGAAATAGAGTGGGGGAAAACATCTTGACTCAACCAGTCAATGTGCTTATTTTTGCTTCTGAATATATAATAGTTTTAGAGAAGGGAAGATGAAGCCAGGTATTGTGTGACACATGCCTTTAATTCCAGTACTTGGGAGGGCAGTGGTAGGTGGGTTCAGGCTAGCCTGGTCTACAGAATGAGTTCCAGGAACTCAAAGAGGCCACAAAGAGAGGTCCTGTCTCAAATTTTAAAAAAAAAGGAAGGAAGGGAGGAAGGGAGGGAAAGAGGGAGGGAGGGAGGGAAAGAGAAGGGAAAGGAAAGGGAAGGGAGAGGGAGAAGGAGAAGGAGAGGGAGAAGGAAGGGAAGGGAGAGGGAAGGGAAGGGAAGGAATAAAGAGGAAGATGCAACATGGCACAGAACACACCATTTCTCTACAGGAATGTGCCATACAAGAGTTCACTTAAAACATTCTCATTGCCTGCTGCTTCCCATTCCTTAACCAAAAAATGTAAACATCGCTAAATCACAAGGATTTGCAAATTCTAAAATAGCTCTTTAAGATTGGTAATCCCCATCCAGCTAAGTCCTCTAGAACCTGGTCTAAAAATAAAACTGTGTCAAGTGTTCTTCAAAATATACTATGTACACTGATTGGAATGTGATGCCAATTAACACACTGTGAGCAATTAAAAAAAAAAAAAAAAAAAACTTGATATAGCCTGAGCCAAGCTAAATTAACAGAAATACCATTCACTTGAAATTGTCTTCAGTTAAAACGAGACTCTGGGAATAATTTCAGAAGTCAAACATCTGAAATCATTCACTAGGTATGGTAGCACACACCTGTAATCCCAAATCTCAGGATGGCTGAAGCAGGAGGATCACAAATTTGAGGCCAGCCTTACTACATATGCATACTTAATACAAACATGTATTTCATCTATTTGTTTTTATTTTATATGTATGGGTGTTCGGTCTGTGTACCACGTTGTACCTAGTGCTCAAGAGGACAGAAGAAGGTGCCAGATCTTCTGGAACTGTAGTCATAGACAGTTAGTTGTGAGTTGCTTAGACACAAACCCTGGTCCTCTGCAAGAGCAACAAAGTGCTCTTAACCACTGAGCCATCTCTCCAGCCCTGAAACTATGTATTTAAAAAACAACTGGACTGGAACAATGGCTCATCAGTTAAGAGTGCTTACTGCTCTTGCAAAAAATCTGGTTCAGTTTCCAGAACCCACAGGGTGGCTCACAACTATCTGTAATTCCAACTCCAGAGGATCTGATGCCTTCTTCTGACTTCCACTGGCACTGCATACAGTGATGTATATATGTGTGTATATATACACACATATATGTATATATAGTTCCCCCTAGCTGGGGAACTACTGGCAACTGTCAGCAGCTGAGAAAGGGAGAAGATGGTTTTCTTTAGAGTGTAGCCCTTGGTAAGTCAACCACTCTCCAGTAGAAGACCACACATCCAGGAATATTTGGGCAGCACAAATTGGTCTTGAAAGATTTAAAAAAAAAAAAAAAAAAAAAAAAAAGACACAAAGTTGAGTGAGTAGAGTCATACATACAATAAAATAATTAAAAAAAAAAAAAAAAAAACCTAAGGGGCTGGAGAGTTGGCTCAACAGTTAGGAATACTGGCTGGCTGCTCTTGCAAAAGGCCTGGGTTCAGTTCCTAGCATCTACCCACATGCTGGCTCATAACTGTCAGTAACCTGGGTTCTATCTAGGTGATGAGGCCCTCTTCTGACTTCCAATGGAACCAGGTACATACATGCAGGCAAAATAACCATACACATATAATAAAAAAAAAATAAATATCTAAAATTAAATCACTGAGAGCTATGCAAATAATTATTGGAGCAAAGGAATAATAGGATTGCTCAAACAATACAAAAAATAAAGGTGTTAATTTTAATGTGTAATTAAGGAGTTTATACTCACAACTATGAAGGCCAAAATAAACACTCAAGACATTCTATTGTAGGTTACAGTCAAGAGTTTAGACCTACCCCATTAGTGTCAACGGAATCTTGACATAAATACCTAGTGTTAGATTTTGAACCCACCAGATGAACAATTAGCAATTTCACCCATTCATATATACACATATGACCTCAACAACCTCTTCCTAAAAAACCTAACCTTTAATCCCAGCACTTGGGAGGCAGTGGCAGGGATGGGGATCTCCATGAGTGCAAGGCCAGCTTGGGTCTACACAGTGAGTTCCAAGCCATCCAGGGCTACACAGTGAAACCCTGCCTTAAAATAAAAAAATTAAAAATCAACAAAAAAAAGAACCCAATATTCTTGATTTTTCAGGGGTGGGAGATCCTGATGTTTATGGTCTATATACAACTTTAGAAAAGTAACACAACAAAATTTTCAAGTCAAACCTTGTCTTTCTGGTTTCATAAACCCCCTCACTGTTACATTTGTTTACTGTCTTTCAGTGACAATATTTAAATTCTCTTCTGCAAGTCAACATTAAGGCATGCTGTTTAGCTAACAAGCTCCTCCCAAGACCAGGATTATTACTATTATACCTAACAGGCAAACCGAAGCATTTTTTCACATAATATTTTTTTCTATTTTTAGGTAGTAGGTGACTAACAAAGTTTTGTGTGAAATTTAAACATTAAATAATCATACATTTACTAATAAGACTTCCTAAAAGACCAATATGAAGTTGGTCATTATATTTCCATTAAAAAAAAAAATCTAGTGCTTCTGTAAATCTCAAATTTAACTTCCAAAAAGTGTGAGGTTGTTTAATCTTCAGAGCAAAAGTGATTTGAAGGTAAAAACAACTGAATTCAGAGCAGTTGTGATAAAGTATCATTCTTAATTTTTGGATACTTTTTTGTCATAAGTTTTAATATGGTTCTCAATCTTTTTTCTACTAGGCCAAATCCCTTAAAATGCGTTCAAAAGCCTTCCAGTCAAGCCTTCTACTTTACAGGCACACAAGGTCTTTTCAACTATTGACAAAACCTTAAACAAAGCTGCCTGATCCCACTTCAGGGTACAATCACAGCCTTGCAGACCTAAAGATAAGCCTTCAGAACAGAAACATCAGCAGGTTTATTTTTCCAAGTATCCAGGGCTCAGCTGGGTCAAATGTTGCTTCTGGATTTTAAACAGCTTACTTAGCCCTTGAAGTGATAAGAGTAAAAACAAGTCAGAAGAATCTCAGTGTTTTTCAATGGTACACAACACCAAAGATTTTGAAACTGCCCTCGAAGTGTCTTCACATCTGAATAGCCACTTCAGCATAAGCCTTAATCGAAGTAGCTATTTTAGAAGAATGTTCATAGGGCTGAAGACTTTAACAAGCCCGAAACCTGGGGACTCAGTCCAAAGAAAACAGTGTACTACTATATAAATAGGGTTAATTAAAAAGGCTTTCATGTTACACTTTGTCAGGTGCTTTCCATAATCTGCCAATTTCTGTATGTTTGGGGAACATGTTTTTACATAGTCAGCAGCGATTTAAGACTCAGTGCTAGCAATGAAGTCAACATTTTTGCATGTAGATACAACCTTAGAAAAACCTGCAAGAATATCTCAGGAGTCCAATTCATTAGCCAGTGAAAAAGCACTAAACATTTTGTATCAACTACCAAACTGGTTAGCTAGACTTAACAAAGTAAATCTTTTCAATTTTATCAACTTCACCAACCACTGGGGGAGGGGGAACAAAGCAGCCACCATCAAGAGTTAAAAATCAGCAGCATGAAGTTAATTAATCCAAACTAAATGAACTAGTTCACCACTATTCATCACACACATGTCCCTTCACAAGTTACCAACTTTTCTTTTGAACCCTGATGTCTCACAGTCTCCTTCCTGCACCCCCCACACATATCTGCTCCCCAAACTCATCCCAATTCCCGCAGGCCAAGCCTCAGTGCCTTGGTGTCAGCTGTTCCCTCCGCTGACAATGCCCTCCCCTCTGCCTCACCTAGCGAACACGGTCCTTCCAAAGACTACGCAGAAGCAAGCAAGGAACCTCGGAGCTTCTCTACTCCCCAAAGCGCACCTAACTGTCCTAAATCCCAAGAATACTTGGGAAACCAACCCTTATCACCGCTCATTGTTTTCACACCCCGGGAGCCAGAGCACCGAGGCAGTCTCCACAGACCCCACAGGACGCAATGCAGGCATCCAGACGTGCCCTGAATTCGTTCCCCACTGCTGTACACGGACCCGACCCCCTTCCCGGGTCCTAGTCGCATCTCAACGCGGACAGACAAAATCCGACTGTCTCTCCTAACAAAGAATAAAACAAGAGGCACACCCTGGGCCCTGGAGAGAGAACAATGAATGAACGCGGCCGCTTCGCCTCCGGAGATGTCCCAACTCCTCTCTGCATCCACTGGCTCTGCAAAGCTTGGGCGGCTGTCGCTTCACACAAAAGGCAGCGGGGCTCCGGACCTCGAGCATCCCCAGCCTCCCATTCGGAAGCCCCGGGCGAGGTCCCCACCCCTTTGTGGCGGGGCAGTGACCCGTTTTCTCGTTGCCTTCCCCGATTCCTCTCTTCTTCCCTAAAAGGGTGTCACTTGAGCAAAGCAGCCCGAGAGGAGGTGCAAGGCCGGGCTCCCCCCACTTCTGCAGCCCGAGAGAAAAAGAACAAGCCCATCCCAGTGACAACACACGCACCGGGCAGCTCTGGAGGATTTTTTTCCCCTATTGCCAAAATATGAGGAATGCGCGCCGGGCACTGGGGTGGCTCTGGCACCTTTCCGAGAAACACTGGGAAATCTGAGCAGGGGTGTGGAAACTAGTTCGCCGGCCATGACACCCGGCCCGCGCCCGGCCCGCCACCTGAGTGACAGCGGCCTGGCCGGCCCTGCGTCCTGCGACCGCGCCGCCAACCCTGCGGCCTACCTGAGGGAACCGGGCAGCGCCAGGTCCCGTCGTGCGGCGGCGGCTGTGGTGAGCGAACGAAATGCGGTCACATTCGGCGCGTCCCCAACCCGGGGGACGGGGCCCCGGGGAGGCCCCGCATCGTTGCACTAGCGCCCCGCGCCTCAGGGCACGCGCCCCAAAGCCCGGCCAGCTGACCCGTCTGAGGGTCCGCGGAGAGCAGTAGAGAAACCTTCCCGCCTCAAGCTCGCTGAGCTCTAACTCCCGCCATCTAAGATGGCGGCGCAAGCACCCGCGATGAAGACGCTCTCCGGCCGCCCCGGCGAGCGAGCTCTGCACTCGACGCTCGTCTTCGCGACCTGCGGCGCCGCGGACTCACCGCCTCTGCGCGAGCTCTTGGGCTCAGTTGTCAGTTTGAAACTTGGCTCGGGGATCTATCGCTCCTGCCTGGAATCCGGCTCCGCCTCCGGGGGCGTGGCCTCGCGATACGGCGGCCGCCATTTCGGAGCTGAGTCTGTGGCGGCCGTATGAGAGACTGGGTCTGGCTAGAGGCTAGCGCCTGTGAGGGGCAGCCGCTGTCCTACCACTCGTGAGGTCCTCAGAGGATCAGACGCGCTTGGTGACACTTGATAGAGGGCCCAGCTTTAGCGCTTCCCCTCCGAAGTTGACATCCGTAGGGAATGGCGGTTTACGGGTTTTGTGGGAAAGCCCTCATACTATATTAAACCTCAAGTTCCTCATTTGTAAATCGAGGGTGCGTACATCAGATTGACCAAAAAACAAAAGTATGGGTTCCACGCCTGTAATCCAGCGCTTAGGAAGTGAAGGCAAGGGAATGAAGAGTTCACGGTTCATGGGCCACATGAGACAATTCTCAAAAAAAAAGATTGGCATACATATACATACATGCATATATATATATACACATATACACACATGCATATATACATATATTTTTTTCTTAATTGATGAATCAATAAGGCCTTTGGTGAACAGAAACCTGTTGTGCGCCTTCAGACAGCCTTAGTGGGACAGACACCTGGAAGGGCAATGTGACATCGTCAACTTTTTTTGTTTTCTGTTTTTGTTTTCTCTTTGAAATAGGTACTCAGTTTTAAATTTTAAATCAAATTTAATTCAATTCTCCTGCCTCTGTGTAACTATTTTCAAAGTAGCCATTTGGGGATCTGCGAGGTGGCTCAGAGAGTGAAAAGTTTGCCGAGTAAAAGCCTGATAAAGTGAGATCAATCCCCTGATCCCATGATGGAAGGAGAGAACAGACGCCTCTGACCTTCCTGAGTACTCTGTGGTATGTGTGCAACCTGCAACCACAATCACAAACACATACGGTTTTTTTAAGTAAACATCTATTGGTATTTAGTACATTCTCGGTGTTGTGTAACCACTTTAGTTCCAAAACATTTCCATTACTATGAAATAAAACTAATTACCTTCTAAGCTGTTTCTCACTAGCTTCCCAGCCCCAAGGTAACCACCAATACTCATTTTGCTAGGGTAAACTTAACTTTTTTTAGATTATCTTGTGTGCATGGATATTTATAGTGTGGGGCCTTTTATGACTTTTAAGTCTTTCACTTAGCCTGTTTCCAAGTTCATCTGTATTACATGAGTGCCAATACTTCGTTCTTCTGTAGGGCTAAACTACTTTACCCCAGATTTTCTGTATCTAGGATATTCATGGATATTTAGGCTCTTTCCATCTTTTTGCTATTGTGTTGTTTACTATTCTAGTTTCTGTGACAAGATATCCTGACAAATATAGGCTAAGAAAGCAAGATAGGAGTAAAGAGATGGTTCAGTGGTTTAGAGCACTTTCTGCTCTTGCAGAGGACTCAGTTTCAATTCTCAACACCCACTTCATGGTCACAACCACCAGTAACTTCCATTTCAGAGGATCTAAGACCCTTTCTGACCTCTTCAGGCATCAGACACATAGTGTACAGATCTACATGCAGGCAAAACGTTCATACACATCAGTGGATAATAATAAAGAAAGGAAGGGTTTATTTTGGCTGACAGATCAAGGACACGGTCCATCATGATGGGAAAGCCTTAATAGCAGGAGATTGAGACCACCGGTTATGTCCTGTCTAGTCAGGACACAGAGATGAATACAGGGCTCAGCTTACTTCTCCTTTTTGTTTATTTTTACTGTCTGGGACCACCCCCACCCCAACTCCACCCATGGAATGGCATCACTTTTAGAAGGGGTTTTCCCCTATCAGTTAACCCAGTCTAGAAACTCCCTCACAGACACACCCAGAGATGTGACTCCTTTTTGATTCTAGAGCCTGTGAAATTGATAGTATTAACCATTACAGCTATAGTCAATGGTGGTACTAGAAAGATTGTGTTGTATGTACTTGTTTGAGTTCCTTTTTTTTTTTTTTTTTTTGTCTTGTTTTGTTTTGATTTGATTCTTGAGACAGGTTCTCACTATGTAGCCCTTGAGGCCTGGAACTTACTATGTAAACCAAGAAACCAAGCTAGCCTGGAACTCATAGAGTTGTGTCAGCCTCTGCCTCTGGAGTACTGGAATTTAAGGTGTGTTCCTGGCTAAGTACTTGTTTTGTTTTGTTTACTGTTTATTTTTAATTCTGTGTATCTGGCAAGAAGGGTGGCATATGCATGTCAATGCAGGTGTCCCTGGAATCCAGAAGAGGATGTTGAATCCCTTGGAGCCAGATTTTCAGGTGGTTGTGAGCCACCCAATGTGAACTGAGCATGAGGGTGTTAGGACTAAAACTTAGTTCTTCTACAAAAGAAACACATGCCCTTAGACACGAAACCATCTCTCTGACTCCCTGTTTCTCATTTTCTGGAATACCTGTCTAAGAGTGGAATTTGGGGAAATGCTCTGCATCCTGTTGGGTTGCATGTCCCCCACCTTGGAGACCTAGTTTGTTGGTAGGCATGATAGAGTTAATTAGGAAAGACTTGCAAGAGGCACTGAGGTGGGTGGTGGGGGGCTGATAAATAGTTTGAAGAGTGAATAGGTATCATATCAGGAGGGGAAGAATGGAAATGTCACCGGAGAAGAGAAGGCTGAAACAGAACTTGCTGGTGTTAGCATGTTCTCAATTTCAGAAGTGGCAATGCTAGCGTGTGTGGATATGAAATTTCTTTCAGAAGATGCCACAAGCTTTAAGCCTGGTAAATTGCATTTTTGAGTGGCTGAAGAGCTGACTCAGCAGTAAAGAACACTTGCTGTTCTTGTAGAAGACCTGGACTCTGTTCCCTGCACCTACATGGTGGCTCACAATCCTCCATAACTCCAGTTCCAAGGGACCCAACATCCTCTTCCAACCTCCTCAGGCACCATACACATTAAAAAAAAATTAATACAAAGAAGTTACTTTTGAGATAAAGATAGTATCTGTCATTTATAAAGTCTTGTCATTTGTTGTGAATTTTTCATCTCCAAAACACAGCCAGTGAAAGGTCTCATTTTCGGTTGAGAAGCCTGTAAGTAATAAGCACAATTACACAAAGGGGGAAAGGGTGGAGCAGAGATCTGGACCCATTTGTTTGTCCTTGCTTCATTCAGTTAAAGGTCCGTGTGAAGTCCAGCCATGATGGTGCATAACTGTAATCCCAACACTCGGGAAGCTGAGGCAGGAAACAGAAAGTTCAGACCAGCCTGGGGTAAATAGAGAAAACCTGCCTTAAATGTGTTTGTAATGCCAAGTATATGCCATGCCAGGCCCTGTTTAGCCTTGGGCCCACAGCAGTGAGTGAGCAAGCCAAAGTTCCTCAAGGAGACTGGTGCAGACTAGTGTCAAACAAGTAAGCCACGTGCCTGTGAGGCTAAGGTTAGTACAGGAATGGAAGGATGGGAAGAGAATACACCTTGAGATTCAGGAGTCAGGATGGCCTCCCTTAGATGATGGGTAAGCGAGGCAGAGGCTGAGAGGAGGCCAGAGAAAGAGCATTGTAAGCAACTGAAAGGGTGCGTGCAGGGGTCATGATGTGGGACAGTGGAGAGGCAAGCATGTTGACAGCAAAGAGCCAGGAGGAGATGGAGCGACAAGGTAAGGACAGAGTCACAACCAGTCTGACACCCACGCCCTGGCCCTTCCTTGCCATCTTGCCTCTCCAGTGAGTTTAATTTTAGTCACAGATGATTTTGGAGTGTGGGCCCTGCCTGGACTGGGTGTTGGAAGAGAGACAGCCATGTAAATAAACAGTTACTCCACCAGGTGAGTGGGATGGCCTCTGCCACAGTGGGTCAGGAAAACCTCCACAGGGGTGAGGCTCATCAGAGGATGAGTTGGAATTTTCCAGAGAGAAGGGCAGGAGGCCAAGCAGAACAATCAAGAGCATAGAGTGTGGTGGCTAGCATGGTGTATTGGGGAACAGCATTCTGTTACCCAGTGGGAGACTGCCCCCCCTCTGGTGGAGGGGTGTGTTGTGTCCAGGAATGAAAAAGAGTAAAGCAGAAGTTTGGAGAGGCACATATCTGGGCCAGCATCAGTTCCCCTCACGGCCAGAAGTACAATCCTCCATGGTGTGTGGTATCATTTGCAGGAAAGCCTAGTGTTGTTACTTGGGAGAGCAGAGCTCCAGCAAGGTACAGAAGCAGCCTGTTCCTTTGTGAACAAGTCACCTGTCTCTGGACTGGATAAAACAGTCACAACACACCCACCGTCAAGAAGAAACAAGGACACTACTTCTGCAGGAGACAGTGGAGTTACTAAGAGCCCATGGGGCAGGAGCTATGGCTTCAGCCATCTTTGGAAAGCAAGAGTCAGTCACACATATGAGCTGCATTTTAAATCCTTTAACTATCATGTAAAATCATCACAGCAGGCTGGGCTGGAGAGACAGCTCAGAGTTAAGTGTCCCTAATGCTCTTCCAGAGATCCTGGAGTTGATTCCAACACCCACATGAAAACTAACAACCCTCTCTAACCCCAGTTCCAGGGGATCCGACACCCTCTTCTTGCCTCTGTGGGCACTGCATACATATGGTACACAGACATACATACTGGCAACACACCCATGCACATAAGATAAAGATAAATACAATCTCAAAAAAAAAAAATGTGTGAAAAAACATCACCTGCTGTCTCTAAGTTACAAGGGCGGATTGTGAATTTAAGGATATCGCTTCGCAGAATATAATGATGAACACAAATCATCCTTGGTCTGATGGCAAAGCTCAGGGGTTATGTGCCTATTCGGCATGCATGAGCACCACAAAGTGGGGAGAGGAAACAATGTACATCATCATTTTATACCACTACTTACAATTTTAAAATTACACCAGAACTGGGTGGTGGTGGCACACGCTTTTAATCCCAGCACTTGGGAGGCAGCAGCAGGTGGATCTCTGTGAGTCCAAAGCCAGCCTGATCTACAGAGTGAGTTCCAGGACATCCAGAGTTACAAACAGAGAAACCCTGTTTCAAAAAAAACAAATGAGACCAGAAAAAAGATACAATATCATAAAAATTATATCAGGAAAGAAAAAAGGAAGTTAGGCCTCTCTCGGCACCTGGAATGAGTAGCAGTGAGTATACCGTTGGTGCCTAATGTACACTTCTCTCTACTAGCTAAATGTTAACAAAACAGGCTTATTAGATGACTAAGCCCTTGGATGACAAAAACCTTCCTTCCAAGTTATTTCATTGTTGCTGTTATTCAGAGTCTAAAATGGGTGGTTTCCCTCATTAGTTCACATTGGCTGCTCCCATACAGGGACGAAAGCCAGAGAATCAGGGCTGAAGACGTGCGGGTGTTGACGTTTGCTGGATGCACAGACAATCAACTTTCTTTGGGAGGTGGGGGTGAGATTAGAGGTTTTTTGAACAGGGTCTCGAGCAATCCTGGCTGGTTTACAGCTGTGCAGCCGACTGTGGTCTTGAATGGCGAGTTCTTCCTCTACTCAGGTTCTGGGATTACAGGCATGCACCAGTACACTTGCTTTCTTTTCTTTTTTAATGATGCATTTATTTATGTTTTATGTGTACACGTATGTGTCTGAACCATGTGAATCGCTAGTGCCCAAGGAAGCCAGAAGGCATTGGATCCTCTGGAACTGGTTTAAAAAGTAGTTATGAGCTGCTCTGTGGGTGCTGGGAATGGAACCCAGTCCTCTGCAAGAGCTCTTAACCCCTGAGCCAACCCTTCTACACTTATTCTTTCGATTTTGTTTCATTTTTTTTTAAGATGGGGGCAGGGTTGTTTATATATATAACTTAGACCTGAAGAGAACTCCTATCCAACCTGCCTAAACCTCCGAAGTACTGAAGTTATAGCATGTAACTCCACACCCAGCTCTATACTGGTTTTCCTGAACTTTCTCCATTAGTTAAAATTCTAGGGAGGACTCACTGTGTACTGTGGAGGAAAGAAAAATACAGGAAAAAAAAAATCATAGCCTGTGCAAAGAACCCAACCATGGAAGTCTGGCTGGATGTTGTGTCACATTGTCATATGCCTAAAATCCCAGCACTGGAAAGGCAGAGGTAGTAGGATCAAGAGTTCAAGGACATCCTGGGAGACATAGTGAGAACCTCGCCAAAATGGAGGGGCGAGGAGAGGGAGGAAAAAGAAAAGAAAGAGGAGGGAGAGGAAGAGGAAGAGGAATGAAAAGAAAGAAAAAAAGAAAGGAAGGAGGAGGGAGGGAGAGAGGGACTAGAGATGTAGCTCAGTTGGACTGCTTGTCTAACATAAACAAAGTCCTGGGTTTGATTCCCAGAACTTCATAAACATGGCGTGACTAAAAAAATTCAATTGGTCCTGAGCTCAGTCAGTAGTAGTGCACTTGCCTTAACATCCACAAGGCCCAAGGTTCAGTCTCCAGCAACACACACACACACAGAATGATCATAGGGCCAATGAGAGGACTCCATCCATGGATAAAGGCACTTGCTGCCTGAGTCTGATCCCAAGGACCTTTGTGGTAGAAGGAGAGAACTGGCTCCCACAGGTTTTCCTCTGACCCCTGCTAGCACTGCTGCCCCACAACAAAGAAAGAAAGGAAGGAAGGGAGGGAGGGAGGAAGAAAGAAAGAAAGAGAGAAAGAAAGAAAACAAAAACCGGACTGGAGTGATGGCTCAGTGGTTAAGAGCACTGGGCATTGTATGCTTTTCTAGAGACTCAGGGTTCAATTCCCAGCACCCACATGGCAGTTCACACCTGTCTGTGACTCCTGATCCAGGGGATCCAACACCCTCACACATACACACATGCAGGCAAAATACCAATGCACATAAAATGAATTAAAAAAAAAAAAAGAAAGAAAGAAAAAATACCAACATATTGGAAATAAGTTCAAAACAAAGATTGCTCCTGGATGAAAGCCCCAAGGCTAAGGGCCAGATGAAGTGTGTCAACTACTTTCTGCTAGTTCTATGTTTGTACTTCCTGGGGATCATGTATAACCTTAAAGAGTCTTCAAAGCTTGGAGCTGAGGGAATCTCAGGAATTCTTCACCATGAGCACCTTTGACACCAACATTTGGCAGATGGATCAGCTGACCTGAAAGTAGATCCCATGTTCTGCCTGCATACAGCAAGAGCATACTACCCTATAACCAGGACCATTCAGATCTTGTATAATCCCCTGTGACCTTGACATAAGCCTAACCCCACAGAGTTCTGGCTTCTTTATCTGTAATGGAGGGAATTAAACGAAATAAGATACACCAAGAGGTCTGAATCTCCTAATAGTTGCTCCTTGCCTGTCTTTTCAAATAGCTTGTCAGTACTTCAGATTATTTTTCTGTGTAGAATAAAGACAGAAAAGCTGAATAACTGGATCCGCTGGTATAAATCCTTTCACAGTCCTGTTCTACATTGCTAACCTGTCTCCTTAAGGGTACCAGTTGAAATATTACCACCAGCGCATGAGCCTGCCAGTTTCACACTGCAACCAGCACAAAATACTAAAAATGTTTCTTTTTGGTGATTAAAAAAATGGAAAGTCCTTTATCATGTTTTAAGTTGTAAGTCTTTGATTAGTCATGGGAATGAGTATTTTCCCATCTATATGCTCCCTGTTCGGGATTTATCTGTTTGTGACCTTTGCCCATTGGAGTATTGCTGTTTTTCTCTTATCAACATTTGTGAAGTGCTTTGCATGATAACAAAGTAAACTTCTTATGATCTGTGTTTGTAGCAAATGTTTATTTTAGTCTTTGGTTTGTCTTTTTACTTTTGAACTGTTTCTTACTTAGTGACTTCATTGAAACAGTTATTGCTCCATGATGATGTGGTTTTGGAGAGTTCAGTGCAGGGGATTTGAACACAGGGCCTTGCATAGATTAATCATATACTCTACTGCTAAGCTAAATTTTCATCTCTGTGGAATTAAAAACAATTTCATTATTACATTTATTTCTGTGTGTGTGTGTGTGTGTGTGTGTGTGTGTGTGTGTGTGTACCTCAGTGTGCCCTTGTGCATGCCTCAGCATATTGTTAATCCCACCAGGTGAGAATAAGTCCACTACCATAATTTTTGAGTCAAATTTGAAGCAAGCCTTAAATACTGGCCAGGATGATGGACATGGACCAGGTCCATACCCAAGATTTCCAGGAAATGGCCATGAGTTATACATAGGTGAGGTGCTTATAAAGGTAAAGGTACTTCCCACCGTCATCCAATCAGGGGCAAGAATACATCCTGAAGTACTTCCTGCCCATGTACCACCCACCTATGTGTGATCAAGCACATCCTGTGCAATTGGGGCAGTCAACCTTGTTTATAGGAGTGAAAACAGGTGGCTTGTTATCTTACGTGAATAAGAGCCCCACCATTACAGGAAGTTATCTGTCCTTAGGCAAGTGGGGCTTACAGTTAGAGATATTTTTGTTTTACAGAGCTCTTAGGCACAGTGATTAAAACTTAAAACATAACTTTAGCTCTCACAATGACCAAGGAGGTCAGAGGACAACTCGCAGGACTTAGTCCTCTCCTTCCACCTTGTGGGTTCCAGGGATCGAACTCAGGTCATCAGGCGAGTGCTTTCACCCACTGAGCCTTTGTTCTTTTCTTTTCTTTTTCTTTTTTCTTTTTCTATTTATTTTGGGGGCTGGAGGCAATTAAGAGCAGTTACTACTCCCCATAGGACCCAGGTTCAATTTCCATCACCCACACGGTGTCTCATAACCATTTGTAACTCCAGTTCCAGAGGAACTGATGCCCTCTTCTGGCCTCTGCAGGTATCAGGCTTGCATGTGGTGCACAGACAAACGCACAGGTAAAATACCAATACACAAAAAACGAAAAACTAAAGATTTTTTTAAATTTTGTTTTTTGTGTTTCAAAACAAGGTTTCTCTGTTGTAAACTCTGACTGTCCTGTAACTCACTCTGTAGACCAGGCTGGCCTCAAACTCACAAATCTGCCTGTCTCTGCTTCTCAAGTGCTAGGATTGAAAGTGTGTGCCACCATTGCCAGTCTAAAACTAAAGATTTTTTTTAAGCAAAGTCTTAAAATATTTCCCTGGCTGGCCTGGAACTCTCTATGTATACCATGCTGGCTTCAGACTCACAGAAATCCATCTGCTTGTACTGCTGGAGAGCTGAACACATACTTATACATAATTAAAATAATTATGAGGTCAATTTTCAAGATACCTTAAATACAATCAAAAGCCAAATTGGATTTTTAAAAATTGCAACACACCTAGCAGGGAGATACCATGATCAAGAATGTGATTTGGGACTGGAAAGATGGCTAATTTGTTATGAGTACTTGCTGCTCTTGCAGAAGACTTGGGTTCAATTTCCAGCAGCCATATGGTGGCTCAGAATCATCCATAACTTCCGTTTCAAGGGATCCAACACCTTCTTCTGACTTCCTCGGGGTCCAAGTATGTACTTGACACACAGACATAAATCCAGATAAAACACAAATGCACATTATTAAGTAAGTACATAAAATAAATAAATAAATAAATAAATAAATAAATAAATAAATAAATAAGGTGGTTTTCCCAGCCTGAAGCTCATCCATTCCACTTGGGGTGTGCTGATTCCTGAAGTTTCCTCAACATAGTTTGTGGTAGAATGGTAGAAGGCTCTCCTGAAAAAAAAAAATCGCCAGGGCCAGGAGTGCTGGTACATACCTTTCCTCCAAAGGGAGAGGTAGGCAGATCTCTGTAAGTTTGAGACCAGCCAGACTGAATTTTAGCTCAACCAGGGATACATAGTGTGACTCTGTCTCAAAAACCAAAGCAGCAGCATTTTAATTCTATAAGAAGGATTCATTCCTTAAACAGAAGAAAGAGCTCCAAATATCAGTAAGAGACCAGGAACCCATTGGGGAAAATTGGGGATGTACCTCACTGGCAGAGAGCTTGTTTGCCTGCCATCTTGAGGCCTGCGTTCAGTACCCAGTGCTTTGGGGGAAGGGAGAGGTCATAGATACTAATAAACAAGTTGCAGAAGGAAGGATAAATTATCAAACACAAAAAGATCAACAGCATCATTAATAGAAGAAAACCCACTGTGAGACCCTGAGGCTATAGCCCATTCTTCCCCTCCCAGGTCAAAGTCAATAAAACATTTGTGTCTGGTGCTGGAGATGGAACCAAGGACCTGGAGTGCTGGGCAATGCTTTCCTAGTGACCCCATGTCTAGTTCTTTAAAGTATTCTCTTTTGTTGCTACTTGCTTATTCATTTATTTTTAAGTCTATGAGTGTTTGCCTGCTTGTGTGTGCACCACATGTGTGCAGTACCTGAAGAGGCCAGAAGAGGGTATCAGATCCCCGTAACTGGAGTTAAAGATAGCTGTGAGCTGCCATGTGTGGGCTAGAAACTGAAGCCAGGTCCTCTGCAAGTAACCAATGCTCCTAACCTCTGAGCCATCTTTCCAGCCCCATTGTTGTTTGTTTGTTTGTTTGTTTTATTTTTTCCTTTTTGTTTTGTTTTTCTTTGCTTTTTTTCATACTGGGTCTCAAGTATCTCACTCTGACCTTGAACTCACTATAGAGTTGAAATGACCTTGAACTCTTCTTAATCATCCTGCTTCCATCTCCCAAGTGCTGATTACAGGTTTGTACCACCACACCCAGCTGCTCTGCTTGGGAAAGGTTGAGGGTTAAAACCAAAGAGGCTCCTGACCCCTTAAGATTCTCTGTGAGGCTGGGATGTTGCAACTGTCCTGACTGTGTTTCTCCTCCTCTCATTATGGGAGGATCAAGAAACCAGCTATAATTAAGAAAGGACCAATAGTGTGTGGTTAGCCATGTGTGACTGTGGGTTTGAGTCCTGGTTCTGTCACCTGCTACCTGTATGATGCTGGGTAAAGTGTTGACCTTTTTTTTTTTTTTCTTTTGGTTTCTATTTATTTGGGACAGAGCCTCACGTAGCACAGGCTGACCTCTAACTCCCTGTATATCTAAATACGACCTTGAATCCCCCACCCTCCAATCTTCACCTCCCAAGCATTGGGATTACAGTTTTAGGCCACCACACCAAGCTAAACAGTTAACCTCTGAACCTCAATTTTCCCATCTGTGAAAGGGAATACAATGTCCGTTTCATTGGGTTGCTATGCAAACAGGTGAATTTATATAAGGAAAGTATTTAGAACAACGCCGGCACGAGATACCAGGTTGTTGTTGGTGGTGTTGCTGTTATTACCACAAGGTGACCCTAAAGTCTGGATAGAGAAAGAACAACAGCTCATATGATCAGGAAACCAGACATGGTAGCCACCCTGTATGAATTAGAATCTTTAATGCATCATCTATGTGAATCTTCTCAACATTCTTCTAAGCTTTATTATTTCTGTTTTTAAAAAAAAGCAAAAGATCTGAGGTGAAGTTACCTGTCTAACATTACACAGTCCCGCAGGCCCAGGCCAGACTGAAACCAAGGCCTGGGCAGTACTTTCCACATCTGCATTAAGTCATCGGACAAAGACTATCTTTTCTCAGCCTCCGAGCACATACTCTTATCCACTGAGGCTGGAAAAACCCAGCCCAGTACCAGATGCTGGGCCCCAATTGGAACGCCTGCCAGGCTGCTATGCAGTCATGTGATCAGCTGATTTATAGAGAAGTTGGGGAACATTCCCGCACCCCAGTCCCACCCTGAGACTGGATTCCTAAGGCCGGAGTGGCATCTTCACCCCTAAGAACTTGGCTAATCAGGAGCGGGGTGCAAGTGGATGCTCAGGCCTGGCTGGAGGCTGGGCTTCTTTCCTAATGCTTGGGGTGCAGGTCTGAGTCCTCTTCAACACACCCACCAAGTGTTCAGTGACCTGTTTCTAAATAGATCTCATTTGGGCCGTGACTTTGAACGCATGCCAACAGGCACCAACCAAAAATAGAAAGCTTACTGCACTGTTATTTTCATGGCTTAAAAAAAAAAAAAAAAAAAAAAAAAAACCCTGCAGAACATAGCGTGTATTTTTATCCCAGGCCCCGCTTAGAATAGCGACGCCTATTTACTGGGAGGGCGGAGACTGTGGTTGGTTTCTGGCTGGGACTGTGGGGCCCTGTGGATGAACACATGAGGATCCTCTGCCTCCCAGGGACAGGCCACAAGCCTGCAGCTCTTGTCGCCTTTTCCCTGGTCAAGTGCCCCACATTTTTTAATGGTTCTGGGCCCTCTGGCCTGATCCCAAGCTTGGCTTCCATGCTGGACGCCTCAGCATTTAATCTCTTGTTTCTTGAGACAAGAGTCTCACGTAGCTCAGGCTGGCCTGAAACTGCTGATGCTCCTGCCTCCACCTCCCCAGTGCCGAGAGTACCGGTACGCACTACTACTGCACCCACGGAGTGGCAACCCTCCTCTGTCCACCTCCTCAATGCTGGAATCACAAGCATGGACCAACACCCCAGTTTACACATTTGTTGTTGTTGTTTGGGTTTTTTTTTTAAACTGCCAGAAAAACAAATATTAGTTTATTTTGACAAAAATAAGTAAGAGAAAGCTTGCATTCTGCAGCAGTAAGCATTGTGTTGCAGCAGTCAACACCACGCATTCTGGAGCCAGGCTGCCTGAGTTTAAATCCTGGCACCTTGTGGCCCTGAGTCATGTATTGAGTGATTCCATGCGCTCCCTCCCTCACCCACGGACTAGACTGTACTCACCAGAGGCCAACAATAGCTTCCACCTCACCAGACAGGCATGAGGTCTGATGTGCACAGAGTCTTGGACGCAGTCTCTGACATGTGGTGTCTGTTCTGTAAAAACCTGCCCTAGCTGGACCTTCAGACCAGGGAAGGCAGGGAGACGTACAGGTGGGGGGCTCAGCTAGTAGCTCTCAGTTCAGGGAGGAGAGGCCAGGGCTATGTATGGAAACTTTTAAAGTTCCATTGTAGCTCAGGTTGAGGGAGAAGATCAAGAGGCTGGAAAGGAGCCCTTGGGCTTCAGCCACACACACTCTTCTGCCTCCTGTTCAACCCTCCCAACCCCAGGAACCCTGACAGCTACTAGCTGACTGGCTGACTGGCAGGAGGCACACAAGGGCAGGTGCTCTCGTCCTTTAAGGAGAGAAAGTGCTAGCCAATCTGGTAGGAGTATGCTTCTCCATTTTACAGATAAGGACTCTGAGGCTCAGAGATGAGTAGTGATTTCCCCAAGGTCTCAGAGTATAATGAAGGGGGCAGAGAGTCAAGACAAGGAATTGAACCCAGGACCTTGTGAATGCCAGGCAAGGGCTCTACCACTGAGATATATTCCCAGCATTCCTCTTTGCGATTTTAGAGGAAGCTGTTGTTGATTGGCAATGGTCTCACTCTAAGCAATTTATTCATTTGTCTGTCAATCTATTTATCTGTCTATCTATCATCTATCTATCTATTTTTGCAATGAGTACCACATTCATGCCCAGGAAGGAGAAGAATTAGCTGTCAAGAGGCTGAAGCAGGCAGATCTCTATGAGTTTGAGGTCAACCAGCGCTACATAATGAGTTCCAGGTCATCCAGGTTTATATAGTGAATTATCTTTAAAAGAAGGAGAATAGCTGGGCAGTGGTGGTATAGGCCTTTAATCACAGAAATCAGGAGACAGACGCAGGTGGATCTCTGAGTTCGAGGCCAGCCTGGTCTTCAGAGCTAGTTCTGGGACAGCCAGGACTACACATAGAAACCCTGTCTCAAAAAACCTAAAAAACAAAAAGAAGGAGGAGGAAGGAGGAAGAAGAGGAAAGGGAGGGACAGTGGGGTAGTGGTGATGGTGAGAATCGGATAGAGGAAGGGAGGGGAAACTCTCCCTGCCCCTCTGTGGTTATTAACTGAGTCCATGAAATGAGCCGGCCACGGATGGGGAGACAGTGAATGGGAGAAAAGGTCTATAAATATATGACACACCTGGGGCACCATATGGAGGAAAATGATTATTCCAAATTCAGTTAACTCTAGAAGCCTCCATACCTCCATCATCAGGCAAGCAGAGAGAGAGATTTAGACTTCAGAGGGACAAACTGATGACTTCCAGGAAGGAAGAGCAAGCAGAGACGTGCAGCTTCTGA
Source organism: Cricetomys ansorgei (assembly GCA_026225945.1). Taxonomy (NCBI): domain Eukaryota; kingdom Metazoa; phylum Chordata; class Mammalia; order Rodentia; family Nesomyidae; genus Cricetomys; species Cricetomys ansorgei. Next base: position 18,023,367 of record JAMJFZ010000116.1, on the reverse strand, counting down.
CATTTGGATGCTGGTCAGCCTGAGCGAGCATAGATTCAGGAAATTACCGTAAACTATGCCTGTTCACACTGTAGAAACAAATACAAGATTTTCCTGACCAAACTGAAGACAAACCCTCCAAGAGTACAGGTGTCACACATGGCACCCTGCGATCTCACCCACCAAGGAAGATGAATTCACGCAAGCATGGAGATGGGAGGCTGACTCCAACCCAGATAGTCAATAGCAGGTACATATTCAGACCTTGTCTCAAAAACAAAACCCAAGCAAGCAAAGAAGCAAACAAACAAAAAAGTATCCTTAGGGGCTAAAATGATATTTCAGTAGTTAAGAGTACCTACTGTTCTTCTAGAGAATCCGAATTCAGTTCCCAGCACCCACATGGGGCAGCTTACCTGCAACCCCACTCTGACGCCCTCTTCAGGCCTCCAAGAGCACTGTACTCATGTGTACATATCCACACATGCACACACATAATTAAAAACAAAATAAATATTTTTTTAAAGTAGTATCCAGTATGAATCTTTTTTAGGTTCAGTTAAGTCAAACCATCATTCTCTGCACTTTGTCTAGGGCCGGCGTTTGCCATTTATCTCAACCTTTATCTTTATGTCTCTTGTTTCAGGGCCAAGGAAAAATACTCAGTTGGTTGTGCATACACTCACTGATGTCCTCATGATCTCTAGCATTGCAAAGCTTCAGGAAAATGATTCTAAATAGAACATCTTGAGTTAATTGAAGTGTATTGTGAAATGTCTGCTGTGGTTCCCTAAATAACCAGTATTAGCAGGGAAAAATAAATTTGTGTGAACTACTACTGAGAGGACCAGGCACCTATTTTGTCCCAGGCTCCGTTCTGTCCCCTTGTGGTGGGCAGGCCCTGACCTTGGCTCTTCAGGAATCTCAGGTAGTTCTCAGAGAGTCCCAAAGCCAGTGGCCAATTAGAATGTCCCTCGCTGAGATTCTCCCTGAGGTTCTCAATTCCCTGTGAGATGTTATGAGCCAATCCAGTGTTCAGAGAGATCCCCTAGCAACTACCTGTCTTGCTTAACACACACACACACACACACACACACACACACACACACACACACACACACGCGCGCGCATATTTTTTGAATGGCAGACCCCAGTATGCTGTACTGCGTTCCACAGAAATAAATTGCTTTTTGTATGACCATACATATCTCTCAGTGTCTACTTGAGCTATTTTGGACCTAACACTACAAAAAATAAATTAAAATAAAAAATAAATTAAAAAAAAAAAGAAAAGAAAGAATCCAGTACAGAGAGAAAATCCATGTCAAGTTCCTATTGTGGGGCTCAACAGAGAACATAGGTAAACAGCTCTAAACAAAGAAGACAAAAGGTTGGCACCTTTGCAGGGAGAGGGGCTGCACCTAGGCCAGAGCATTTGCAAAACTTGTCCTCAGTCTTCCTACCTGCTTGAAGAAGCCACCAGGAGAGAACAAGTAGGAAAGTCTAGAGAGAGCAACTGGTGTCCCATTGTCCCAGCTGAACTCAGGCTTCCAGCTGCCTCCACCACGGTGTCAGCCATGTAAATAAACCATGTTGGGCATTCAGGACCAGTTTCGGCACAAATGCCAACTGTCCCCAGCAGCCCAGGATGTCCACAGACACTTCAGTGATCATCGTGTCCACTGAAACTTGCTGGCCTGGTCCCTAAGTGCTATGTACATACATTGTACAGTCCAGAGCAGACAAGGGCACAGCTCAGAAATTGATGTTAAATGTGGTTTTTTGTTTTCATTTTTATTTTTCAACAAGACGGTTTGCTATGGAGCCTCGGTTAGCCTTGAACTCATTGCAATCCTCCTGTCTTAACATCTCAACTCCTGGGATGACAGAGGTGAGCTGTCACTCCAGACTAAGTGCAGCTGTGTTGGAGTTGTTCTTAGTGTCACACATAAGAAACACAGAGATGTTTTTCTAACTATATTAACTCAGACTATAAGGTGAGGGACCTTTTATACAAATCTTGTTTTATGTTTACATTTTTATCTTTTATTTATTTTATCTTTTATTTAATTAATATTTTTCATTTTAAAGTTTTTTTAGATTTATTTTATTTTCTCTGTATGAGTGTTTTACTTGCATGTGTGTACATGCATGTTTTGCTTACATGCAACATGTGTGTGGTGCTCAAGGTCAGAAGATCTACAAGAGCAATGAATGCTCCGGAGCCAAATCTCCAGTCCCTACAATTTTATTTTATTTTAATTTATCTGCATGATTGTTTTGTCTAAATATAATTTATCTGTATGATTTTTGACTGTACAATGTATGTACATAGCACTTAGGGACCAGGCCAGCAAGTTTCAGTGGACACGGTATCACTGAAGTGTCTGTGGATATCCTGGGCTGGTGGGGACAGTTGGCAATGTTTTGTCTGTACCAGCATGCTGGTACCTACCACAGAGGCCAAAAAAGGTGTACATATGTCCTGGAATGGAGTTACAGTCAGTTGTAAATTGCATGCAGGTGCTGGGAATGGAACCTGGGTCCTCTGCAAGAAGGAAGATCCAGAGCCTAGAACCAAGAACCAACTAGTGCCATCCCAGAAAGGGGCCGGAGCTTGAACCAGTGTGTATTTATGTGCTTGGATCTTAACTTCTGGAGTTCCAGAATCACTGTGGACATGTGAAGACTCCACCCACATGCACTTTTACTTATTAATTTAATTAATTTATTTAATTTGTTTGTGTACATATGCAGTGTGCACGGCCCACAGACTGAGGCTGTGTTTCACTTGGTAGAGTGCTTGATTAGCGTGCATAAAGCCCCGGGTTCAATTCCCAGCGCTACATAAATCATTAAAAAAACAAAACAGAGTCTCACACATGCCAGGCAGTGTTCTATTACTGGTCCACACCCCCAACTGCTTTGCCTTTTTGAATGGTGGCAGACATCATGATCTTTATGCAGCAGTATTGTCAGCCTCTGGGGTTCAGGCACAGGCTTAAAGGATAAAGGTCAAGAGACAGAGGTGTTCAGAAGGAAAGGCAAAACAAGCTGAAAAGTACGGATGAGGGCTTCGCAGAGAAGAGTCGTCTCTGAAGGTAAAATATATCCAGCGTGGATGCAGGCTCCTGAAGGAAGATGGCTCTCATTGTTCTTACAGTAACTACATCTAGGATTTTCATAGGGTTGAAGCTACCGTATTCAAAGGGTTGTTAAGAAACCTAAATTAGGAGCCAGAAATCGGGGTACATGCCTTTAAATGCCAGCACTTGGGAAGTAGAGGCAGGTGGATCCCTGTGAAGAATTCCAGGCCAGCTGGGGCTACATAGAGAGAGTAACCCTAGTCCCAAACTAGGAAGACAAGGAAAGCTAACTGTGGTCCCCAGGTGATTCCAGAGTGGGAGGGTTCCAGTTGATAAGGTAAAGTTCAGCCCCAGGACACAGGAATGTTGGATATCTTTACTGCAAACAAAGTTAGGCTTTGTTTGAGATTCTCAGGCCCTGTGGGGAAAGGAATGGAGCCCCACCCAAGGTCATATATATTCAAGCATTAAGCCTGGATCTTTGCTGCTTTACATAAATTATCTGTATGCCAAGGGAATATTTTCTCTGTGTGAACAGCCTTTACAGCAAACATTGATTGGGTAGGAATTCTTGCTTCTCTCCAGGGGTAGACTCTAGTCAGACACTGGAGTGAGGGGTTCCTTTTCCTTCCTGTGTCCCCAAAACTTTCCTGACTTCTGTCTTGCCTCAGATATGTGGGGCCTGAGAACTTGTCACGGTGGCTCACAGGCCTTTGTCCCAGGGCCTCGTGAATAGTTAATGAGAAACTCAACTTTAAGCAGAGGCCTAAGGCTGAACTCAGCTGAGATTTGGGGGTTCGTGGAAGGCAAGAGCATAGTTGGTTTTGCACATGAGAGATGCAGGTGCCTTGGAAGGCCAGAAGAGGGCATTTCCTTTGGAGCTGGAGTTATAGGTGGTTTGTGCACTACCTGAAGTGGGTGCAGGGAACTGAACTTTGGTCTTTTGGAAGTGCAATAAGTGTTTTTAACCACTGAGACACCAAAGCAAACTAAGGTGACTAGTCTCCAAAGACTACCGCTAGTGAGTTATGCCTCTTGGCGCTCATGCCTTTGGGTAACTCTCCTGGGCTGGTTCTACGGCTGGCTGTAGCCAATAGAAGGAGGTGGATGTGATGCTGGGTTGGTATTGAAGAGAGCCTAGAAGGGTCAGCCGAGGGAGCCCTGAGCCGCCTTGTACCAAGAAAGACCACATAGAAAGGCTTTGAGAGAGGAGAGATGGCTGAAGCTGCTCAAGAAAAGCCCAGCAGAGTCTAAACTTCTATCATTCCCCAACCTACTAGCTACATGGAAGTACCCACACAGACAACTGTCAGGCTAGATGGTTGTGGAGCACAGCTGACCCCAGTAAACCTACAGAGCTCTAAGAAACAATAAAATGAAAACATTTATTGTTGTGTCATTCTGTCTCTTTGAGCCCCAGCTGACTGGCCTTGAACTCCTGATCCTCCAACCTCCATATCCAAAGTGCTAGAATTACAGGCATGCATGTAATGTCAGCTAGCTCAAATGCTGGTGTTTTGTTGTTGTTTTATATTTTATTTGTTTTGTTTGTGCATATATATGTTTGTGGGAGTAGGGATGTGTGTCATTGCATGCCTGTGGAGGTCAGATGACAACTTGTAGGAGTTGGCTCTCTCTTTCTTGTGGTTCTTGGTTCTCTTTTTCTACCACGAGGGTTCTTGGGATTGAGTTTGAGTCATCAGGCTTGGTGGCAAACACTTTCAGCCACTGTTCCATCTTCTGGCCCAAATGATGGGTTTTGGTTTTGGTTCTGGTTTTGAGACAGGGTCTCACTCTGTAGCCCTGGATGACCTAGAACCTGCTACTAGTCTCTTATCTCACAAGGGCTAGGACTAAAAGGCCTGTGCCACCATGTCCAATGATGCTGGTTTCTTCAACTGTATTTTTATTTTATTTTGTGTGTATGAGTTTTTTGCCTGTGTATGTCTGTGTACCATGTGCATACATGGTGCCCACACAAGTCAGAAGAGCCACTGGATCCCCTGAAACTGCAGTTACAGATGTTGTGAACCATTATCTGGGTGCTGGGAACTGAGCCTGGGTCCTCTGTAAGAATAGCCAAGTGCCCTTAACCACTGATCCATTTCTCCAGCCCCAGCACTGGTGATGTTAAGCCATTAAGTTGTGGGATGTTTGTTATACAGCAATAAATAACTGCAACACCATTAGCCAAATTTATACAGAGCACCAAGTACAAGGATGCCCACTAAATGTGTCCTGCAGTCATCTTGAGTCCCGTGTGAGCCACAGAATGAAACTATGCCTCAAAATGAAACAAGACCATAACTTCAGCGAAGGGCTAGGGTGAGCTTTCTCAGAAAGAGGTGAGAAGAGAGTCAAGAACTGGTGCTAAGGACTCCCAGGATCTAAGAGTCTGCAAAGCATACAGGGAGGGGCAGCCAAGAGGTGGGACTAACCTGACAGTGTGAGGCAGGAAGGCCAGGACAGAGGCTGCAGGAAATGTGGTCAACCTGATCTTTCCCCAGAGCTCAGAAGTCCAGTCACAGGAGCATTGAGGATGTTCATCAAGGTGTGTAGCCTTTGGGAATCCATTTCAATTTTCCTTTTTTTTTTTTTCTTTTTCTTTCTTTTTATTTATTTATTTATTTATTTATTTATTTATTTATTTATTTATTTATTTATTTTTGTTCTTTTGAGACAGGGTTTCGCTGTTGGAACTCTGGCTGTCCTGAAACTCACTCTGTAGACCAGGCTGGTCTCAAACTCACAGAGATCTGTCTACCTTCTGAGTGCTGGGATTAAAGGTGTGCGCCATCACTGCCTGGCTTCTTTCTTCATTAAAAGATTTTTTTTTTTAAATATGTGCCTGTGTGCATGTGCCCTGGGGGCAGAAGAGGGTGTCATAGTCCCTGAAGGTGGAGTTACAGGCAGTTGTGAGCTGTCTAATGTAGATGCTAGAAACTGAACTCTGCTCAGGCATAAGTAAGTGTTCTTAACCACTGACCCATCTTTCCAGCTTCTTCTTATTTTGGGGGGTGGTTCTTAATCGTATGTTAAATGCAAGGGTTTTTCTTTGTCGTTGACTTGATGGCACATAGGAGGAGAAATATAGACAGGAGATAAGCAAACCTCTCTAGAGTTTTAGGCCAGCACATAGACGGTTCCAGGCCAGCCAGGGCTACGGGGTGAGAGACTCTGTCAAAAAATGAATAAATAAAAAGAATAAATAAATGCAAAATTTAAAAAAAAAGACTTGCTTCTTTTTGTTTTCTGTGTATGAGTGTTTTGTCTACATGTATGTATGTGTCCGCCTGGTGCCAGCAGAGGGCCAGAAAGGGTGTCAGATCCCCTGGAATTTGTGTTTCAGATAGTTGGCAAGCCACTGTGTGGGTGCTGGGAATCAAACACAGGTCTTCTGCAAGAGTAGCCAGTGCTTTTAGCCACTGACCCATCTTTCCAGCTCCCTCTGATTTTAACTGTGTGCGCGTGCGCGCGTGCGTGCGCGCGCACGCGTGTGTGTGTGTGTGTGTGTGTGTGTGTGTGTGTGTGTACGTGAGCATGTGTGCGCGCATAAACATGAAGTGCCCACTGAAATCAGAAGAGAGTGTCAGATCTCCCAGAGCTGTGTGTAGTTGTAGATAGTTGTGAACCACGCAACGTGGGCACTGGGAACTAAACTTGGGTCCTCAAAGGAGCGACACGGGCTCCGAACTGTTGAGCCGTCTCTCTAGCCTCCCATTTCTATTTTCCTTGTGATCAGACCAGCGCTCATCCCCTGTCAGCCAGCATGAAATGATGGGCTCTGTAACACGGGGTCTGCAAGAATGCCTGCAATGTTTCCAAAGAGAGGATCTGAAAACACAGGTGTTCAACATCATCACTCACTCCAGAAATGTAAGTTAAAACTACCGCTAGGCTGGTCATGCAGGGCCGTGCGTACAATCAATCCTCAGTACTAAATTAAAAAAAACAAAACAAACAAACAAAAAATTACCCAAATTACTGTAATTATTCATTTGACCCACCGCACTGGCTCAAAATGAGCAATCTCTGCACATCCTAAGGATGTGGGGCAAGCGGGACCCTCCTCCACTCTAGTAGGAAGGTAACAAGGTGCTGTTCTCTAGGGAATAGTCTGGCATCGATTGGTTTGGTTGGAGATGTGCAACCAGGTTCCCTTGGAAGCAGACTCTGAACAGGAGGTTGACGTGTGGGGAGATGTCCTACTTTTCTGTTGCTTTGCTAAAACACCATGACTAAGCCGACTTATAGAAGGCCAGGTTTATTTGGCTTATGGTTACAGAGGGAGAAGTCCATTATGGCAGGAAGATAGATACAACAGCAAGCAGCAGACTTGGTGGCTGGAGCAGCAAGCTGAAGCTGAACCACAACCATGAAACAGAGAGAGTGAACTGGTGATGGCACATAGCTTTGAGACTTCAAAGCCTACCCCTGCAAGTGACAGTCTTCCTTCAGCAAGGCCACGGGCCTCACTTCCTAAATCTACCCAGACAGCATCACTAACTGGGGAACTGTAAGGAACATTCTCATTCGAGCCACCACAGGAAAACTCTGGGGAACACAGCAGGTGAGGGGTGGAGGATGTGAAGTTTCACATAGGAAGGTGAAGAACTCTGATAGCTAAGACAGAGTTCTGCTACTGAGATGGCCCTTAGGGTGTGTGTTAGTCACTGTTCTTGTCATTGTGACCAAATATCTGACAAGAAGCAAGCTAAGACAGTTTTATTATGGCTGTCAGATTGAGGAGACACGGTCTAGCATGTCAGGAGAGGAAAAGTAGCAGGCAGCTCTGTTGGTGGCAAACGGATCTCAATATCAGGAGAGAAAGACAGGCATCAGCGCCTGTGACAGGACGAGCACCCTGCCTGCTACACATTGTGTGGCCCTTCAAAATGGTGGATCCTGGTACAGGGGTTGAGCCCCAAGATGGGAAAGCCCGCCAGGGTGGTGCCCACTTCCACATCTGTATGAAAACCTTGCTCACCAATATCGGACTAAATGGATAGGGTAAGAGCTTAAACATACATATCAAAAGATGGTTGGACCTTTCCCGACCTTGCCCACTCCTCCCGGCTATAGCAAGCTTTAGATAGGCCAATTGAAGTGTCTAGTAAGCATGAACCAAAGCGATTGGACCTCTCCCATATGCGAGGCCTTGCTTCCTCTATAAAAGCCCTCCTTCTTTCACAATCAAGTAGATCTGCACCACGAGACCAGCCTCAGGAGTCTGTTCCTTGGGCCGGTGACTTTGATGCCATTCGCCCCCTCAGGTACTCCCTTGCTCCCACAAAAGACTACACAGCTCCAAGGCATAGGAGCATGGGGCTGCGTGCTCACATTTCAGTGGACTGTCTGTGATCAGCTGCTGTCTCCTTTTTACTTTCTCATTCCCTCTGGACCCTCAAATGTATGATGCTGCTGCCACATTTAAGGCAGACCTTCTCCACTCAGTCATTCCTCCCTGGAAAGGCTCTCAAAGACACGCCTCAAAATGTACCTCACTAATGCCTTTTTTAATCCAGTAAAGTTGACAATCAAAATTGTTCATCTCAAGGTCTCATGACTTTGTACTTCTATGTTGGCCCAGCATTGGCTTGGGCACTCCCTGAAGAAGCTGTCACCTCTTCCATTAGCTGTTAGAGAGTGAATTCCGGGTCCTGTTGAGATCCAGGCAGCATACCACAGTGTCCGCTACAGTTCAGCCTCATGCATGGTAAGTATGACCTCACTTCGCAAAACAATTTAACCTCATCTGAGAACAGCTCTTTTGTGACCCTAAGTGTGTGTGTGTGTGTTTGTGTGTGTGTGTGTTTTATAGGGCCTTGTGCATGCTAGGCAAATGCTCTACTACTGTCTACATTCCTAGCCTTAGATTTATCTCTTTTTTCTGGGGTAACTTAAGAGAGTAGGTGGGATACCTGCATTTCTCAGGCTACAGCTGGTCTCAGGTTTCCAGGATGGTCACAGTCTCCCTATGTATTGCCCTTTCTGGGTCTTCTCTCCTTCAGCCAACACCTCTGCTTCCCTAGGTGGCTTACCTAGTGAGGTGGCCCTGATCTATCTATCCTGTACACTGCCTGTATTCCTGGATCTCCTCATGGCTGCTATATTTTGATGATTTACCATAAAGAATTAACCATGGCAGAACCAAGGGGTCACACCAACCGTCACATAGAGTCATAAACTTCCTCCCCCGTCCTCAGATGAAGAGATACTACTTTCTACTTCCTCCACATGAGACTGTTCAATTGACCTTCCAGGAAAATAATCTTTTCTTTGTTTGCATGTTTGTTTGTGACAAGGTGATAGGGTCTTGCTACACAGAAAGCTTTTGTGTGTGTGCGTGTATGTGTTGTGGGAGTGTATCCCACATGTGTTCAGATGTCTGTAGAGGCCAGAAGAAGATGTCAAGTTCCCGGACTTAGATGGTGCAGAGAATTGAATTCATGTCACTTGGAGGAGCAGCAAACACTCTTAACCACTGAGTTATCTGCTCAGTCCCACAGGACCACAGGATTGCTTTTCTAACATCTATTTATTTATTTATTGTTAGAGTACATATACACAAGGTGTGCATGTGAGTTTGGGCACCAGTGTGTCATAGAGAAAACAGGAGAGTCAGTTCTCTCCTCTCTCTGTGGATTCTGGGGACTATACTGAGGCCTCAAAGCATACACGACCAGTGTTGTTTACCCACTGAACCATCTCACTGACCCTTTTGTTTTCAAGCTGGTCTTGGCCTCTCCATCCTCCCAGTTCCATCTCTTGAGTGCTAGGGCTCAAGTCTGTGCCACCATGCACAGTCAGAACAGGGTCTTAGGAGAGCATAGTCCAGGCAACTTCTGAATGACCACCACTCCGGGTGGCCCTTCCGCCCACCATCACTGTCTCTAGCAAAAGACACATCCAGGGAGAAGTGGAAAATGATGGGTACAGAGTGGAAAGTGTCATTCCTCAACTTTCTGCTAGCCATGTCTTTGGGGCAGAGAACAGAGTTTCCAAGGAGTTTCTGGGCTAAAAAGATCTAAAAACACCAGAGATGAACAGAAATGGAGTCTGAGTCCCTTCCTCTGGCCACGGTTCTCACCATGGCCCTGGAGACCTGAAGTGGATCTGCAGGGAAGGGGAAGGAACCTTTGGCTCAGCTGGTCTGGAATTCTTCCAGGTACTGATAGAGAAAGCCTCAAGGCAGGGGCGCCTGTGTGAAGTAACTCAAGGGCAATGACCTCCAGGGAGCACTGAATGTGGCAGCTGAACTGATTACATGCGTAGAAGAAAGAAAAAACACAACCAGGAAGAGTGAAGAAATGCAGTGCCCATTCTTTCCATATCTATGGGGTAGAGGGAGATGACTGACTTCTAGATGGGCTGGGGCTCAAAAAAAAAAAAAAAAAAAAAAAAAAAGCGGTACCTACGGGCCCATGAGTGGCTTGAACATAGGCCTCCAAAGTCCTCTAGGCCAGCAGCTCTGGGGATGAGTCCATGAGTCATATGCAAACCACTGGGCCACTTCAGCTGCCTCAGGTATGCTGTGACATTATCTGAGATCAAATCTTTAGATTGTATCCTAATTTGGTCTTCTGTTTTCTGTGGTAAAGAGCATGACCAAAAGCAACTTGGGGAGGTTCAGGTCCATTTAGCCTACAAGTTCCAATCATAGTCCATCATTGAGGAAAAGGTTGGGGAGGGAATTCAAGTAGGGACAGAGGCAAGAACCAGGGAAGAACGATGCTTACTGACTTGTCCTCCATGGCTTGCTCAGCTTGCTTTCTTATACAACCCAGGACCACCCGCCCAGGGGTAGCAACGCTTACTGCAGGCCGGGCCCTTCCACATCAATCATTAATCAAGAAATTGGCCTCCCACAGGCCAGTCTGCTGGAGGCAATTTCTCAATTAAGGTTCCATCAACTTCCTAGGTGATTCTAGTTTGTGACAAATTGACATAAACTAACCAGCATAGACTGGCTGAGACTCTGAAGCCATGGTGGGCTGGAGGATACATGCTGGTATGGCACTGATCTGGTGAATGAGGTTGCTGTGAGAGTCTCTGGAAGATTTCTTGTGCTCTGAGACCCTGCTTGAGCCTCAGACCACAGATTAGTGCTTCCTAGGCCTGTGGCAGGCTGCAGGGCCAGTTAAAACCTTTGGTAAGATGTCCACATCTCTAGGACCACTCTAGGGGAAGTTTCTCTGTCTTTCTTTCTTAAAGTCTTATATATTCATTATTTTTTCTGTGTGTGCCTGTGTCAGTTTATGTATACCACATGGGTGCAGGAACCCTTCAGATGGCTGTATAATCCATCCAATGTAAATGGTATATAAATAATTATTACACTGGATTGTTTGGGGCACCAGAATGGGGAATAAATGTGTACACATTTTATACAGACCCAGGCTAGCCTTGAACTCACAACCCTGCTTCAGATTCCTGAGTGCTGGGATTACAGGCATGAGCTGACACACTTGACTAGGTGCAAACATTACTTTTCCAATGTTTTCAATCTGTGGTTCATTTAATTCAGGAATGTGGAACTCACGGATGTAAAAGGCTGGCTATACTCCTGAGAACAAAATGTTCTGACTCTGGACACTGAAGAGGTCCATTGGTGTTATGGACCTTCCAAGGGAGGCACGGGAATGGTCACTGGCCATTTACGTCAGAGTGAACACTTCCTCTGCTCCATGTCCACACACATTTGTTGTGCTTTTTAATTTAATTATCTATTCATATATTTTGAGACAGGTTCTCTCTATGTACCTCTGGCTGTCTTGGAACTCTCTATGTAGACCAGGCTGGCCTTGAACTCACAGAGATCTACTTGCCTCTGCCTGTGCCACTACACCTGGCTTGTACTTCTAAAAAAATATTTATCTATTTTTTATTTTTATTTGTCTGAGTGTTTGCCTTTCTGTTTGTGTGTGCCTGTAGAGGCTAGGAGAGGGCATCAGATCCCCCCTCTCCCCAAGAAACTGGAGTTACCATGGTGGCTGTGAGCTGGGAATTGAACTTGGATCCTCTGGAAGAGCAGCCAGTGCTCTTAACTACTGAGCCATCTCTCTGGCCCACTTTGCCTAATTTCTTAAAAGCAGTAAATAAGGGCTGGAGAGATGGCTACCAATTAAGATCACATATCATTCGTCCACAAGACCCAAATCTGGTTCTCCGCACCCACTTTGTGGGCAGCTTACAACCCCTGTAGTCAATCTTCATGGGATCTGACACTCTCTTCTGGCCTCCAGGGACACCCCTTGCATAGAAAAACAAACATAAATACAAATGAATAAGTATTTCTTGAAAGTGGGAAATCAAACAGGCTTTCTCTCCCAAGCTGCATGGAAGGACATTTCATCATTTGATTTGTTTCCAGGATTGTGATGGAAAGTGGAGGTGGTCATCAGAGGAGGAAGAAAAACAATTTGTACCCAAAATTAAAACATTGCCTTTCCCAAGAAACAGAGCATCCTGAGCTGCTGGAGGCCTCTGAAAATAACCCCACCCCCAGCCCCCAGACAGGGTCTCCTTGTGTATATGTAGCCTAGGCCAAGCCTGAAACTCACTATGTAGGCCAGGCTGGACTTGAACTCCAAATCCTTCTGACTTGGCCTCTTCTGACTGTAATCCTCTGCTGGCATTATCGGTGAGCATCATCATCCTCAGCTCAGAGATCCCTGGCAGTGTTCTCAGGCAAGTCTCCTCCCCGGTCTCAGTTTCCACATCAGTACAATGTAAACAGTAATAGTACCTATCCCTTTATCTTGCTCAACTCTGAATCCCCACAGCGCTTGACACACAGTATCATTTGATAAGTGCGGACTGCATTAACTAATTAGTGGCTTTTGAAGATTAAATGAGATGACACACACAGTCCACAGTGCGTGGCAATCATTATATTCTATGGCCTGAAAAGCATTTCTATCTCTCCCACCCCAACAAGGGCTCACTTATATACTTATAAACCCAGGCTGGCCTGGAACTCACTATGTAGCCCAGGCTAGCCTCAAATTGGCAATAATCCTCCTACCAGCCTCCCTACTGCTGGACTCATGGAGTGTGCCACCACACCCAGCTCATGCCTGTCTTCTGACCCAACAGCTCCATTTGTAGAATTGGAAACAATACCAATAATTTAGGTAATTAAGAGAATAAATGAACAATTATGATAATCTTATTCAGATGATTGTTAATTAAGGACACACCAACAATTTAGATTGTGCCACTGGAAAGTCAAGTACTTATCTCTTCAGGGGTGAAAAGTCTGTGTGTAGCACGCAGAAAGTCACACATGTGCGTGGGGGGTGGGGATGTCTTATGTTGCCCAGGCTGGTTTCCAATTATATGTAGTTAAGGATGGGCCTAAACTTCTTATCCTCCTGCCTTCACTCCTTAGTGCCTTAGTGTGCACCATCACAACCAGTTGGATTCAGTGCTTCACCCTCAGCCCGCTGAAAGACTCCACAGATGATACACCAAACTGGTGGTCCTCGATGTGGGTCTGGGAAACAGCACTAGCAATACTACTTAGGAATGTGCTAAAGATATAAATTGCTCAAAATTTTAACATATTTTTTGTGTTTAGTATACGTGCAGGTACACGCTCACAAATGTGTAGCTCTGTGCATAGGCCAGAGCCAGCGTCAGGTAGTTTCCTTCATCAACTCTCTGCCTCGGTTTTTGAGATGAAGGTCTCTCACTGAACCTGCAGCTCATTCAGTCATCTAGGCTGGTCCAAGTGAACCATCCTCCTGTCTCTGTATCCCCAGTGCTGGGGTTCCAGGTCCCAGCACCACCCCTGACCTTACATGAGAGCTGGGGCAGGCCCTTGTGTTACATAGCAAGAGCATTACTGACTGAGCCATGTCTCCAGGCCCCCTAGTTTTTATTTTTGTTTCTTTTGAGAGAAGGCCTTGCTATTTAGCCCGAGCGGGGAGGGCGCACACTGTGTAGCTCAGGCTGGCCTCAAGTTTTTAGCACTCCTATCTCAGCCTCCCAAGTGGTCGAATAATGACATGAGTCATCATGCCCAGTTTAAGACTCGCTTTTAAGTGATTTAACGAGGTGATTGTGAGGAGGGGCCACGTTCAAGACCCATAAGCCCTAAGGTCTTACTAGGGTGTTTCCTTATCAAGGGGAGTATGGGTGGTTTCTTTTGTGGGGGAGTGTGTTTCAAGACTGGGTTTCTCTATGTAGCCCTGGCTGTCCTGGAACTCACTCTATAAACCAGGCTGGCCTTGAACTCACAGAGATTTGCCTCCCAAGTGCTGGGATTAAAATTGTGTGCCACCCTGCTGAGTATGGGTATTTTTAATATTCTTGTTTTAATGTTTTTAATCTTCCTGACTTTCTTGACACAAGCATGCCTTCCCAACTGATAGAGAAGATGCCCAGGTGCCTGAAATCCCAGCACTCAGAAGGTTGAGGCAAAGGGTTGTGAATTTGAGGCCAGTCTAGGCTACATAGCAAGACTGTCTCAAAGTAAAACAAAGACCCAGTGTGGTGGCTCAGTGGGTAAAGGTGTTTACTGCTAAGCCTGAAGACCTGGGTTCAATCCCAGGCCCCACATGGTGAAGAAGAGAACTGACTTCTCCAAGTTGCCCTCTGACCTCCAAACATGCACCACATATGCACCCACCTCATCCTAATAAATAACAAATCCAAAAACCAAACGCTCTTTTTTTTTTTTTTTAATTTAAAAAGAAGATGCTTGCAAGGCGCTGGTAGCACATACCTTTAATCTCAACACTCAGGAGGCAGAGGCAGGCTGATCTCTGTGAGTTCAAGGCCAGCCTGGTCTACCGAGTGAGTTCCAGGACAGCCAGAGTTACAACAGAGAAACCCTGTCTCAAAAAAATCAAAAAAATAAAATAAGAATAAAAAGAAGATACTTGAACTCTTGACTTTGGACTTTTACTCAGCAAAGTGAGCTGATGTTTTTATTTATTTATTTTTATTGTTGGGGTTTTAGATAGAGTCTCACTATGTAGCCCTGGCTAACCTGGAACTTGCTGGCCTTGAACTCACAGAGATCTGCCTGCCTCTACCTCCACAGTGCTGGGATTAAAGGCATGCCCCACCACTGCCTGGCTTATTATGCACTCTTAAACCCTGAGATGTCTCTCCTACCCTAAGGTCATTCCTTAGAAGAGGCATTAATATTGCTCCTTCTCCTTTTCTGCCCATTCTCTTTGTTGCTTCCAGTTAGGGAATATTATAAGTAACGTTTCCACCAATACTATTGTGTGTACCTTTTGCCAAATTTCAAACTATGACTGAAGTGGAGGTTCGCAGAAGCACAGTTGTTGAATCAGAGAGGAAGGAAGTTTGGAGACAGAGTCTCCTGAAGTCCAGCTGACTTCAAACTTGATTTGGTGCTGAGGGTAGCCTTCAACTCCAGACTCTCTTGTCTCCACCTACCAAGTGCTGGGATTATAGGCTCACATCACTAAACTGGGAGGAACATTTTATGGCTCCTGCTAAATGCTAGCGGGTCTCTGTGAGTTCAAGGCCATCCTGGTTTACACAGTGTGTTTCAGGGCAGTCAGAGCTACAATGTGAGACATTGTCTCAAAAATATAATAAATTAAAAATAAATAAAAGTATGCTTTTTGAATATTTCTTCATTTGTAAATTGCACTGTGGCAGAAAGCTCTGGATGTCATTCTGTTGAGTCTCTGTGAGTCTGTTTCTCTCTCTCTCTTTTTAAAAAATGTATTTTGTTTTTAATTCCATGTACACCGATATGTGTAAGGGTGGATAGGGAGTATGCAGGACACACATGCAGTGCCCTCAGAGGCCAGAAAAGGGCATCGGATCTCTGGAGCTGGAGTTACAGACAGCCTTGAACTGTCCCGCGTGGGTGCTGGGAATCCAACAGGAGGCCTGCGCAAGAGCAGCGGTCAGATTTAACTGTGCGCCTTCTCTCCAGGCCAGGGTCTCAATGCCTCTCTCCATTTGTCGGCCAGATTTCTGCTACTTTGACAAATTCTGCTGAGAAATCAAAATAAAAAGAGGAAAGCTTCATTCTGGCTCTTGGTTTCAGACATTCAGGTTTGTGGAGAGGACCAACGAAGGAGCCTGCGAGTCTCCGAGTGAGTGGTGAGCTGGGAACAGAGAGGGTTGCAGAAGAGAGGCAGGAAAGGGCTAGTGCCGGGCAGCGGATTCCTCAGAATCCAAACTTTCCCTCCAGAGGGAGGGGGACGCTCGGGAGACCCTGGAGGTAGACAAAAGGTCACATTCTGGGAAAGAGGAAACTTGCAAGATTCTGGAAGGCCCCTCCCCAGCTTTCCAGGAGGAATGGACAGCTGTTGGAGGACACTGAGCAGCCCAGCTGCAGGGAGCAGATGTCCTGGATCTGCCAGCTGCCTGCCTGCTGTGCAGAGAGCTCCAGGGTTGCAGCTTTTGTGAGCTGTGGCCCTGTAGGGTTATTTGCTGATGCAGTTGTTCTTGAGCCACACCTGCTTCTGTGAGTAACCCCTCCCCCATGCTCCTATGAGCAAGCCCAATAAAAACTCACTGGTTTACCAAGTCAGACTTTGGTGTGGACCTTACCTGGACCTGTCATGGCTTCCCTTTCTGAGAGGGTAGATGTCTGTGCATGTGTGTATGCCTGCGTTGTGTCTCCCCAAGTCACAGGACAGCTGGCCCATCTAGTCCCTTCAAAGACATGTACCCAATGACCTAACATCTCTCCAAATAGGGCCTGCTGCTTAAAGGTCCCAGCACCTCCTAACAGTGCCACAGGGCCAGCCAAGATCCAAACTGTAGCAACACTCAACTGCAACACCAGAACACTCAACCATTCCAACCCCTTCACACTGGATTCTTCCTGTGTTTGTTGTCACTACTCCACAGGACTTACCTAGTATTTGCTTATTAAAATAGTCTGAATGAAACGCCAGCATGTTTGGAGTCTTACAGAAAAGGCCAAGGGAGAAAGCAGAACCAGGACTCAGCGCCCCAGTCCTGAAGATCTGACCTCATGTCCAGGAGAACTCTACTTTCCCACTAAAGGTCAAGGACACTCAAGACTGGACAGAAGGCTCCTGGTGCCAGGAGCCAGCCCTGCCGGAAGCAGGTGCAAATCTGAAATCTATCAGCTGAGTTTCAGAAACTTCCTGCTCAGTGTTTTCCTCCATTGCTAGGAAACCCTGTTAGCACCTGGGGCACTGGTTAGCGCCCCTTCTTGTGTCCATTCCATATATAGCAATAGTCTCTACAATTGAGCAAACTTCCTCTCCCCTTCTCTCTGCCACCCACCCCAACATGCACACACTTTTTTAAATTTAATATATTGTTTAAATATTTTTATTTGTGTTTGGTACCAGGAATCCAACCCGGACGCTATGTATGTTAGACAGCATCCTCAGCCCTTATTATTTTTTAAAAGGTTTTATTTTTAATTATGTGTGCCTGTGTATATCTGTGTGCTGATATGTGTGCATGTGGAAGCAGGTGGCCTCATAGACCAGACGTGCTGGATCTCCCAGGAGCTGGAGTTATAGGAGGTTGTGAGTGGCCCAATGTAGGCGTGGGGAACAGAATCCAAGACCCCTGGAAAAGCAATATGCACGCCTAACTGTTGACTCATCTCTCCAGCTCCAGCCTTTTATTTTTATTGTGGAATTTAATACATATAAAAAAAAAAATGCAGGAGTCTGGCCTGGCACATGCCTTTAACCCAAGCACTCAGGTTGCTAAGGCAAGAGAATTTGAATTTGAGGACAACCTGGGGTGTCTGTAGAGACCGTATCTTCTAACCAAAGAAATAGGTTTTGGCCAGTATCTTAGTCAACACCTGCCCAGGAAATCATATAGCTCCCCCTAGCTGCAGGTATGTGCCTGCATCTCTTTGCTTTGTGTTTAATTATCAGAATAATTTATATAATTATAATTTATATAATTATAATATCTTTAAACAAGATAGCCTCTGTTTGGAAAGTTTGTATAAATAATGTCATATGTTTCACTCAATATCATGTCTGTGGGCACTGGAGAGAAGGCTCAGCCGTTGAAAGTGATTACTGATCTTGCAAAGGTCCAGAGTTCAGCCCCAGGCACTTGCATAGTGGCTCACTACTGCCTGTAACTCCAACTCCAGGGGATCTGACACCTTCTTCGGGCCTCTGAGGGTACCAGGCACTCATGTGCATATAGCCACACTCAGACACACGCACATAATTAAAAATTAAAATGGTCTAACAAATCACTTTTGTGAGAGTCGTCAGGGTTATTGCACGAAAATGTTTTCTCGTTTGTCTTTCAAAATTAATTTATTATTAGTGTGTGGGTGCACGATGTGGAGGTTCTGGCATACATGCCACAGCATGCTCGTGGAGGTCAGAGGACAATTCTATAGAGTTGGCTCTCTCCTTCCACTATGTGGTTCCTGGGGATGGAACTCAGTTTGCCAGGCCTGGGTGGTAAGCTCTCTTACCTGCTAAGTCATCTCACTGGCCCCGATCACTTATTTTCATTGCTGTAGAATATTTCAGTGTATAATTATACAACAGTTTATCTTTCACTCTGCTCATGGACATTTGCACTACTTCTGGGTTGGGGCTGTCTAGCACAGCACTGCTGTGAACCTTCTAACTGTCCTTACGCCATGTTGCCTAAAGGTGCGCCTTTCTCCCTGATATGTATGTAACAGTGCATCTCTGACTTTATCTAGCAAAGGCAGAGAGCTTTCCAAAGTGGCTAAACAAATGCCAGCAAGTTCCGGCCCAGCAAAGTGCTTATTCCACATCATTTTGTATCACCAGACACTAATTGTCGCCTGTCTGGTGGCTGTGTAGGGTAGTTAGCCCATCATCATTTTAATGAGTCCTTGTAATTGGATATATTTAGCATGCTTTCATGTGTTTGTCAGTTACTTGAATTTCATCTGAACTGAAATGTCTACTGGGAGGTTGGTGGTTTAGCTCTGCCGCAGACCCACTGTCTAACAAATACAAGGACCTGGATTCAGTCGCCAGCTCTGGAAGGAAAGACAAAATCACACACACGAAACAAAGCAACATCAAAACAAAACAACAACAAATGATTAAGGAATACTGTGTGGATGCTTAAAATTAGTTTGCCAAGTGTGGTAACCCCAGCACTCTGGAGGCAGAGACAGGCAGATCTCTGTGAGTTGGAGGCCAGCCTGGTCCATATAGTGAGAACTTGTCTCAAAAACAAGTGCTTGTTAATTTTTTGTTGTTGTTCTTTGTGGGTTTCTTTTTTGTTTGGTGTTTGCTTGGTTTGCTATAAGTGTGTGTGTTTATACAGCGGTTGCCAGTGGTTGCTGCTCATGTGGCTAGATGCTGGGCATCTTCCTCTCTTGCCTTCTAGCTTCTTTGCTTGTTCATTTGTTTTTGGTGGGTCTCTGTATACAGCCCTGGCTGGCCTGGAGCTCACAGAGATCCTTCCTGCCTCTGCCTCCGGAGTCCTTGATTGAAAGGTGTGTACCACCATGCCCAGCTTTATCACCTCGGTTTTTGAGACAGGGTCTCTCACTGAACCTGCAGCTCACTGATGTGGCTGAACTGGCGGCCAGCATGCTGAGGTATCCTCCTGCCTCTGCCTTCCTAGCGCTGAAATTACAGGCCCACAATGCTGTGTCATCTTCATCTAGATTTAAAAGATTTATTTTCTGAGTGTGGTGGCACACGCCTTTACTGTGAGCACTTCCAGGGAGACAGAGGCAGATGGGTCTCTTGAGTTCTAGGCCAGCCTGCTCTACATAGTGAGTTCCAGGACAGCCAGAGTTATATAAGAGAGAGGCCTATCTCAAAAAAATAAGTAAAAGATTTTCTTCTTTCTTTATTTTTTAATCTATGTGTATGAGTGCACTCCCGTGAGTTTACAAGAACACCAGAGGGTATCAGTTCCCCCTGTAAGTGGAATTACAGGTAATTGTAAGCCATCATGTGAGTGCTGGAACCAAGCTCAGGACCTCTGCAAGAGTAGTAAGCTCTCTTAACTGCTGAGCTATCTCTCCAGCCCTGCCTTTTTATGTAGGTTCCGGGATCAAATTCAAGTCCTTGAGTCTGTGTGACAAGCACTGGACAGATGAGACTTCTCTGGAGCCCCTGACTTAGGTCTTTTGGACTGGGTTTTACTCTATAGTCTAGACTGGCTTGGAAGTCATTACATATCCCAGGCTGGACTTGAACACACAGAGACTCTCTTGCCTCAGACTCTTGAGTTCTGGGATTATATTCAGGAGCCACTGTAGTCATCTTCTTCTGTGACAGAGTCTCATTATGCAGGTATGGCTAGCCTTGAACTTGAAATATTCTCCTGCCTCGACATTCTCAGTATCTGGGATTATGAACATAAATTACCATCCTGGGTAGTATCTTCTACAGCAAATGAACACAGAAGATTGCATACTGCTTTAGCTTATGATGTATTTCAGCCTTTAGTAATCTGCAACAGTAATGGTCAATCTATCTTGTGTGACACTGGGAAACGGAACCCTCATACATGCTAGGTGAATCCAAATAGACACTAAATAAAAAGTTCTCAGGTGTCTGGAGAGATGGTTCAACAGTTAAGGGCACTAGCCATGCAGGAGACCTGGATTCAATTCTGAGCACACACATGAGAGTTCACACCATCTCTAACTCCAGTCACAGGGAATCCAACACCTTTCTATGGTCTCCACAGGCACTTTGTATGCACATGGTGCACAGAAATACATGTGGGCAAAATACTCAGATGCATAAAAAATAAAATAAAACAAAGTGCTCAGCCTCATTAATAAACAGAGAAATGCAAATTAAAACAGAAGGCACTCCTCTTTGCCTAGCATGTTGGTCTATGTAGCATGGTAGATAAACACTGTCTACCACATTTGTCAGACAGACTGATGAGGAGTATGAGCTAGAAGCAACTCAGAGGAGAAAGATAGGCCTTTCAACTCTGTCTCCTTCCTGTCAGTCTCCAATACCTACCCTTCCAGATACCTCAAGCACCAAGAGCCCCTCAGCCACCTCAGGAAGGTCCCCAACCATGGCATAGGCTGCTTCCACCACCATTTGTGCAGCTTTTTCCCGAACTCTCCACCTGGGAAAACATGAGGTTCAGAACAGAAAAACCTTGGTGCAGAGATCTCTGGAGGAAGGGGTGTGACTTAGCTGAGGCTAGGGGAAGACCCTCTGGGGATCTCCAGGTGTCCTCTACAGATGTGTTGTGGAAGTTTATTTTTAGTTGTGTTTAAAATAATTGTTTTTCTGTACTGTTGGAAAAAAGGATGCATAGGCCTGGATTTATATGGAGAAAGTTTATTGCTAATGATCTGCATATGGTATCGATAGAACTCTTTAGGAGTTCTGAATTAATAAAACATCTGATACACTCAGGGACTCCACGGGAGTATGGCGCTGGCCATGACAGCGGTCCCCTGTGCTGAGGTCTGGCAGAGTTTGCACCTCTGAAAAATGCCTCCTTGTCATTCGTAGCTGAGCCACACAGTAGGTGTACTGTTACAAGTGGTGCCCTACGTAGAGCGACATTTGTAGCAGTACATCTACTGGGTGGGTCACCAGGGAAGACACGGAGGCATATTTCATAACTGCAAACCCTTCCAGACCTCAGCACAGGGGACCACTGTCATGGCCAGCGCCATACTCCCCGTGGACTCTCAGGGTGCCACTGTCCAGCGTGGCGTTGGCCATGACGGTGGTTCCCTTTGTTGAGATATGGCAGGGTTTGCAGTTGTGAAATATGCCTCCATGTCTTCCCTGGCGGCCCACCCAGTAGATGTACTGCTATATAGTTGTTCCCTTCTGATGCTCTGCCCTGAGGACTCCAGTGCTCCTGACCTCTTCTTTGGACCCCCAGCTCCATGTCTTGACTCAGTGACATCTTTAGACTACTTCCTCCATGTCAGTCATGAAGCATCCTGGACACTGGTGGCTCATACACTGGAGGAGCCTGGCCCCTCAGGGCTCTGGAAGTTGGGAAGCCCAAGGTCAAGGTGCCACACAGCTGGTCATGGTAGAGTTATGAATGCAGGTGTCCAAATAGCTCTTAAAATGTCTTTGGGATATATTCCCAGATGTGAAGCCTCTGGATAATTTGGTAATCTTATCCTAACTTTTATTTTATTTCTTTATTTCTTTTTAGATTTGTTTATTTTTTGTGTGTGGTGTTTGTCTGAATGTATGTCTGTGTACCATGTGTGTGCCTCATGTCCTTGGAGGTTACATGTGTGCAGTGCCCTAAGAGGCTATCAGAAGGCCTCAAATCTCTTGAAACTGGAGTTATGGATGGCTATAAGCCACCATGTGGGTGCTGGGAATCGAACTAGGGTCCTGTGCAAGAATAGCAAATGCTCTTATCTGGTGAGCCATCCCTCCAGCCCCATTTCATTATTTAAAAGATTTTTTTCTGCTGGGCAGCGGTGGCACACGCCTTTAATCCAGCACTCAGAAGGCAGAGACAGGCAGATCTATGTGAGTTTGATGCCAGCCTGGTCTGCATAGTAAGTTCCTGGCCAGGCAGGGCTACACTCTCCTCTGGTTTTTGTTAAGCTGCAAATAGCAACACCCACACACACCCCCTTTTTTTTATTTTGACACAGGGTCTCATTAACTAAGACAGCTCTCAACTCCCTATGTAGCTGAGGCTAGCCTTAAACTCCTGACCCTCCCTGCCTTTACCTCCCCAGTGCTAGGATTACCAGCATGCAACACCATGCCCAGTTTGGGTGGTGCTGAGGATAAATCCGGAGCTTTGTGAACCCAAGGCAAGTGCTCTAACTGAGTCAGGTCTCTACACACACACACACACACACACACACACACACACACACACAGAGACACTCACACACACATTTTTTTTCCCACAAGAATGTGTGTAAACCCCTTCATCAAATCCTCACCTGTGCAAATGAAGTCTTGAACTTATGTGAGCCACTGTATGTACATTCTTGTTTATACTCTATACAATTGGAAAGTGCTCACCCACTTAGATGCTCAAGGGCATGGCCTGAGGACACAAGAGAGACATGAGCCCACCTAGATGGATTCAAAGGAGTCCCCAAATGTGTTCTCATGCTCAAGAGACCTAAAAGAGTTCTAGGGAGGTAGCTTGGCTGTAGCATGCTTGTCTACCAGGCCTGGGGTTCAATTCCTAGCAGCACGTTGTCCTGGGTTCGGTGGCACACACCCGTGGTCTCAGCATTCAGAAACCGGAGGATCAAGAATTCAACATTAGCCTTATTTACATAGAGAATTTGAGGTCAGCATGGGCTACGTGAAAACCTGTGTAAAAAACTAAAAACAGAAATCTAAAAGAATATTTAGTCGACTCTTTTTAGCACAGGGAACAGAATGTTTATTTGGGGTTTGAAGGAATCCAAGGGCTGCAGGTAGTCACTGGGTAACAGAGCCACAGCTATAAGTCCCCAGAGTCTTACCTACAGAAGGTTCCCCTGGGGACCCAGCCTGGTAGCTCCCTGCCTCGGGGCAGTAGACTGTCCCAAGATGGTTCTGCAGGAACTGTGAGCTCACTGGCATGGCCTGAGGATACAAGAGAGACCCAAGCTCACAGACGCCAGCCTGCAAGTCCCAGGACTCGTATTGCCCGTAAGAGCAATGGCATCCTGGCTCCTCCTTGCTGACCCAGATACCATCCCTCCTGTCCTCCCCCTGGAGACCGCATGCAAATCTGCAGAGTGAGAGCTTGTCCACTGGTACCAACACTCAGACCACATGGAGGAAAGAGCTCTTTATTGCCCAGACATGGCCTTCTGGTGTCTTCCAGCATGCTGTTGTCTCCTAGGCTCAGGTATGGCAGTGGTTACAGTGGTCACATTGGGGATGGGCTCAGCTGTGGTCAGGTCGTCTCAGTCAGTCCTCCTGAACCCTGAAAGGCAAAGCAGGCAGGATGATACAGGATTCTGCAGGTAGCCTAGTCTTGCCACACGACTACCCCAAATGCCCAAACATTCACAGGGATGGTCCCAAGTGGCCCTTCTTGAAGGCACTGTGGGTGCCTGTGGTCCACAGTTGTAGAGACATTACCACCCCAGTGCCAAGCACAAAGACACACCATCCCTGGCTTCCAGACTCTGAGGCACAAAACCACAAAGCACTGGGCTGCTGGACTGCTGGTCAAAGACAATGAGTGCAGGTATGGCAGTAGAGCAATTTTTTAGTGTGTGAAGCCTAGTGTTCCCTCCTAGCAACACACACACACACATACACACACACACACACACACAATTGTAGAGAGTCTACTTTAGCCCAGGCTATTTCAAAAACAACTACAACGTTATTTAATACAACCAGCGGGGAAATAGCATTTGGGGAGTGCAGAGTTCCTTGCTTTTCATCAGTGTTTATGCTTACAGCCCTCTGTATCCTTCCTCACTTAGTGGGCTGCCCTATGCAGTAAGAATAACACCAATTTTCCAGCTGAGAGACCAGAGGCTCAGAGAAGTTATGGTCAGCTGGAGCTGGGCTTGACTAGCATGCTGCAGATCTTGGGTTCCACTCCTAGAACAGACAAAGGCTGTCTGGGGTCACAGAACAGAGACAGGGCTTGAACCGGAGCCTTCTGCCTCCAGGACTTTCCCTAGATGCCAGTCCTTTTTCCAAGTAGAAAGCCCCGACCTGGAGAGGGCATTACCTGGTAGCCTGAACTTCTGGATGAGCGGGATGAAGCCCTGAAGCACGCTGTGGATCCGGTACACTGTTCAGGAACAAGGGGAAATGTTGGTCAGGATGGTGGCCCCTCAAGGGTCCCAGGGTCAGGTTCACCCCTGCTGCTCCAGGACCAAGGCACACCCCACGCAAACAAAGCCCTAACATGCAATTTCAGGCTAACATCAAAAACAGTGCTGTGGTTATTACACGGAAAACGAGCCACAGGCAGTAATAACAGGGACAGGAAACCCGGTGACCTTGGTGCTCGGCTCTACTGGCTTGTTTGCACTATCTGAGGAGCCATGTGTGTTTGCTGCTTTAAACTGTTTTTGTGGAACTGCCCCCCACTTTTTTTCCACAAGGTTCTGCCAACAACCTCTCACTGACCTCACATGTGGTCAGGAAGAAAACACAAGCATAAGGAATTTATTTTTTTTAAATGTTTAGATCGTGACTCTTGGTGAGTGTGACGGCCAGTCCAGCTGCTGCCCCTCCAGGAGCCAATGGGTTCATGGAGCTTTTTGACAGGGTTGCTTACCCAGTCCAAAGTAGATGCCAATGGTCTCCAGGGAGGCGAATGTGAGCAGGCCAACCCCAAGGGACATGAACCAGTCTGCAAGGTCAGGAAGGAGAGAATGGTCAGCCTTAGAGTTGTTAGGTTGATGCCCTGCCCTCCCACACAGCCCCTTCCCAGGTCCCCGGGGGTGGGGCTCACCTGTATAGTAGTGATAACACACCAGCAAGGCTCCAATGGCAAAGCAAAGGAGGACGAAATGGAAAAATTCATCTGCAAAAAAAAAGGTGGAGACTTTCGCTCTCTCACTTTCACTCTCTCTCTCTCTCTCTAACACAGGCCATCACCACAACCTCTCATTGTTATTTTTTGCTTAGTTTTTCGAGGCAGGGTCTCTATACATCCCAGGGAGACCTTCGGGTTAGGATTCCTCTGCCTCCGCCTTCAGAGTCCTAGGGTTACCAGTGTGTGCCACGATAATGCCTGGCTTCTCTTGTTTTTATCTGTGCGTGTGTTGCTTGTTTGTTTCACTATGTAGCCCTGGATGACTGAAACTCTGTGTAGACCAAGCTGGCTTTGATAATCACAGAGATCCACCTGCCTCTGCTTCTAGAGTAATGGGATTAAAGGCATGTGCCACCATGCCCAACTATACTTATTTACTTGAGGCGGGGTTTCACTGTGCAGCCCTGGCCAGCCTGGAACTCACAGAGATCCAACTGCCTCTGCCAGCTTAGTGCTGGGATTAAAGGTGTGCGCCGCCATGACCAACTGTTCTATTTTTTATTTTATTTGTGTACATGCATGGCATCTGTGTGAACATCAAGTACCCACTGAAGCCAGAAGAGGGCATCAGATCCCTTGGAGCTGATACATGCTGGGCTCCAAACTCCAGTCCTGTGACAGAGGGAAGTGCACACTCATTTTTCTTTTTTTAATGACGATGCTCCCGCTCCTGACCAGTGTCAAGTAGCACCCAGAAGCCCCCTTTCCATTCCTCTCCTCCTCATTATTTTTGGAATGTGTACAGCTACACAGCTTGGGCTTTATTTCTGTGTTTATCGGTCCGTTCCTTCCCAGGCTCTGTGTCTTGCAGAAGGTGGGATCCCAGTAAGCCTCCTACCCCAGCAAACTCAGCAGCTGAGCAGCTGCACAGGAGTGCTCATGAATTAATTTGTTGAACCACTGTTTAAAATAAAAACAATTGTGAACCATGCAAAGGCACCAAGTGCAAAGTTCTGAGGCTAACAGGTATGAGAAAGGCCGGACCTCAGGGTGCTGCGTAAAAGAGGCCCTTGAGCCTGGCAGTGGTGGTGGCACACACCTTTAATCCCAGCACTTGGGAGGCAGAGGCAGGCGGATCATTGTGAGTTCTAGGTCAGCCTGGTCTCCAGAGTGAATTCCAGGACAGCCAGAGTTACAACCTGTCTCAAAAACCCTGTCTCAAAAAAACAACCAACCAACCAACCAAAACAAAACAACAACCACAACCACAACCACAGCGACAACAACAAAAACCAAACCAAACAAACAAAAAAAAAAAAAAAAAATGAGGTCTCCCTTTCCTATCCTGAAGGTTTCCCAGGAAGTCCTTGTGCATTTCAGACTTGGAGAAGAGGAAGCCCCTGAAGCTCTCATTACTTCTCCAGCGGAACTTCATGAATCCCTCAGCCTAGCCATGCCCACCACAGGGCACGAGAAGCATTTATCTCCCTGTGCTTCCATGCATAGCCGAGGCAGCGTATGACTGGAGGCCCTTTCCAACCCTAGGCCTCAGTTTCTCCATGAAAAGACAGGCATTGCTGTTTGTCCCCCTCACCCCCACCCAGGCAATTAGAGCTGAGGACTTTGCTCACTGTGGGGCACGTGACAGAGATGGCTAGGGTTACTCTTGTTCCAGCCACCATCCATCTTGCACCCATAGAAATCTGGACCAGCCAGGTGGGCACAGCTCCCGAACAGCAATTTACTTACCATCTTTCTTTATGTTCAGTCTTCTTAACTGAGAGGCCTCTACTTCTCCTCGAGAATCAAAGAGAAAGAGGTGTTTTGTAGGGTGCCATTTCCCGATTAGAGACTTGGTCTCTAAGTGCCTGTGAGTCAGAGGGGTTTTCACATCAGAAGCAACAAGCAGGACCCTGGAGGTGGGGTAGCTACCCTGGGACCTCACTGACTTCCTCATCCCTCTATATAGGCCTGGCCCTGTTTTTCCTCCCATTTCCCTATGATGGAGACTTCTTTCTGAATCATGCTGGTGTTGATACTCCGGATGGAACTGGCCTACTCTCAGGCCAGTTGTGGTCCTTCAGGTCCCTTTGGAATTCAGATAGCCTCTTGCTATCCTCAGAGCTTATGTATTTACCCCCAGTTGAGCCGGAACCTCTCCTTCGGAGTCCTAAAAATAAGAAACTCAGTGTTAGTGCCAGGCTGGCCAGGGGTCGATAGCAGGTGCTTTCATCCTGGGGAAGTAAGAGGGGACTGCAAAAAGGCTCCAGGTAATTCTCCAGCCATAGGACCAAAGAGATCTTTCCTAGTTGGTTGATACCAGCTTCCTCTTGCCTAGATTTCACATTCCAATGTCTCCCAGTGCCTCTCCTGCCTGTTGCATGCATTCAGGCCCCTAAGTGGCCCCAGAATTCCCATGTCTCACAGCCATGCCCCCTAAGAGTGTCCCATCAGGACAATGCCCAGAACTCACTCAACTCCAGTATCCCTCATTCCCTGCCCTTCCTGGGTCCTCACCTGACTCCTCAGCAAGCACCATTTCTCCAGCAGCACCTGCACGGAAGGAGAATGAATGAGTACATATGATGGTGCTCTCCTGAGAAGGGGAACTACGGAGGCAAGTAGGGCCTACTTGGAGACTTACACTGATCTGGTGTAGGCTAGAGGGGGATTGGAGCAAGCTGGAAGGTTCCTGCTTCAGCTACAGGGCGACAACCCCCACCTCAAGCCGTGGAAAGCTAGTGCTTTTTATTTAAGACAAAATAAAATAGGGGCTGGAGAGACAGTTCAGCGGTTAAGAGCACTAGATGCTCACAACCCCCTGTGGCTCCAGATTCAGGGGAATCTTGCACCCTTTTCTGGCCTCTTCTAGTACAGCACTCATATGCATAAACCCACATTCAGATACACATATAAAATGAAGGGGCTGGAGACATAGCACCTCTTGCTCTTGTCCGCATTCAGAGGACATGAGTTTGGTCCCCACCCTCATGGCAGGTCACATTTGTTTGTAACTCTAGTTCTAGAAGATGTAACTCCCTCTCCTAGCCTCTATGGGCATGCACATGCTACACAGACATACATACAGCCAAAACACTTATCTACATAAAATAAAATAAACAAATCTTTAAAACAATTGAAAATAAAAACAAGAATTCCTTTTTAAAGCCAAAAAAACCCCCCCCAAAATAACAACAACAAAGAAACTAGCCTCGAGTTCAATCTCTAGCGCTAAATAAAGTCAGATAAGCAAATAAAACAATATAAAGATTATTCACAATGTCAGCACCTAGAGGCAGCCATGAGTCATATTCTGATATGTGAGCCTTCTTGCTCTGTGTACCCACATTTCCTGCTTTCTCCAGGTCATTTGGGGGACCAGGTGGGTATTGAGAGTCCTGACTCTCATTCGGCAGTGTGCATCAGCTGGGCTCTTTGATGGACTAGGCCAATCTGTATACTCTCCTACTTCACTGTAGTGCTGCTGCCTAAATAACCCCGTTAATTACACTTCATCTCCATGTTCTCTATACCATCATTCAGGGCGCTTGGAAACAGTTCGTAAATGGGGTTAGGGGATCTAGCCATTCTTAAACTGTTCAGGGTTCCAAGACAGTGGAACGAAGCACACGCCATTTTGCCAGTGGCAAAGCTGAGGCCCAGATCTTTTGGGTGACCAGTCAAGACCATGCTGAAAGTCGTAGTTTCAGTCCGCAAAGAAGGCTGACTGTCTTTGAACCATTATAATTGTGGTAGAGGGCACCCAGGCCCACCCAGAATTGGTGCAGCCTCCCTGTCTCATCTGTATCTGCCCAGGAGTCTTCAGATCCTGAGCCTCCACCCCTTGCTCTGCCCACTGGGCCCTCAGCTCTCATGATTCTCTCCTCCAAAGCCAGAGGACAATCAGTTACCTCCATAGATCTGAAGCTCATCCTTCAGCACTTCCATTTCCCCGCGGGTCAGCACCTAGGCAGAAACAAACCCCTGGTCAACTCTCCCCAGTATCTGAGGGCCACTTCCATCTGCCCACATCTGAAGTCTCCAAACGGCAAAGCAACGTCACTGTGCTACCCCTCAGTGCCCCTAGAGGTTACTATGTTTGGTTACTGAGATGAACCTGCAGGTCTGACAGGACCTGAGGCTCAGTCAAGAATAGTTACTGGGGCCTGGAGAGATGGCTCAGTGGGTAAGAGCCCTGGCTGCTCTTGCAGAGGACCCAGGTTTAGTTCCCAGCATCCACATGGCAGTTTACAAGTGCCTGTAATTCCAGTTTCAGGGAATCTGATGCCTTCTTCTGGCCTCTATGGGCACAGGCAAGCACATAGTACACATACAGACAGGCAAAACAAACAAACAAACAAACAAAACCCACTCATACACATAAAATAAATAAATAAACCTTTAAATTTTTATATGAAAAGAATAATTGCCATTTATTAAGCTCTAAGGTGTGCCAATGGTATACTAGGTGATTTATATTGAATGTTTCTGTTTAGTTCTTACAGAAGGAGTATGCAGAAGGCACAATGTGTGCCTACCTATTATGCAGGCAGCTGCAGCTGAGACTCAAAGGTTCAACCAGAGTTCAGGGAATAGCTTGCCTAGCACGTGTGAGACATGTCTGATCCCTGCATAGGGATGCGGGGTGATAGAGGGAAAAAAAACAAAAGTAAAATGATTCTATCAAACTTAATAGTAAGGGGTGACTCCATAGGTCTCTCATTAATCCTCATCCCTGGAGATTGAACGTAGGGCTTCTGCTAAGCCCTGTGCTAAGCACAGACTTCACACTGAGCTACACCCTCAGATCCCCAGCTAGCTGCATCTCTAGAAACAGAAACCAGACTCAACTCCGGCATCGCAGGCAGCATTTATTAAGCATTTTGTGTATACCAGGCTCTGTACTAGACATTCATTCATTAATTCCCATTCTTTCCCTGACATTCTTTTCTTTACTTATTTATTTTTGGCAAAAGTGATATCCCAGGACTGGAGAGACTGCTCAGAGGTTAAGAGTACTGATTGTTCTTACAGAGGACTTGGATTCGATTCCCAGAACCCACCCACAGCTTGGCTCAGAACAATCTGTAACTCCAATTCCAGGGGACCAAACACCCTCTTCTGGCCTCTTCAGGCAGCAGGCATGCATGTGGGACACAGATATACACACAGGCAAAACGCTCATACACATAGGTAATACATCTTTTAGAGGGAGGGATACTGAGGCTCAATGTAGCTCAGTGGAATAACGCTTGTGTGTCCCTGGGCGCCTCTCCAGTACTGCAGAAATAAATTAAGAAATAAAGCTTACAACTTCACTACCATAAATACAATTAATATCTTTGTTTTCCTGCTTTGTAAGCTATTCCTTTTTAATATTTATTTATCTGCATGGGGACATGGAGCTCATGCCTCAGAGCACATGACCTCCAGGTCAGAGGTCAGCAACTTTTGGAAGTCAGTTCTCTCCATGTGGGTCCCAGGCATCCAGCTCAGGCCCTTAAGCTTGGTGGCAGGTGTTACCCCACCAAGCTGTGTCACCAGCCCGTTCTTCCTATTTTGTGTATGAATTTTCTACAAATGCATAAGAGATCAAATAAAGTCTGTGACTTAACATCTTTTCATGTCAGAGGTAGAGTGCTCATCAAAATCAAACAAAACGGGGGCAGTGGTGGCACACACCTTTGGTCCCAGCCCTCAGAAGGCTGAGATAGAGGCAGGGGATCTCCGTCAGTTGGAGGATAGCCTGGTCTACATAGTGAGTTCCAGACAGCCAAGACCACACAGTGAGACGCTGTCTCAAAACAAACAAACAAAACAACCCTGATTATCACTAAGAGCACAACTTCCTGCTTCTGTCTGGCTGTTGAAGGGTGTTAGGCTATTTCCCATTCATCTAGGTACAAATGATGTCGCCAGGAACCTCTTCACTCGGTCCCATGAAAAACTCAGCAGAGAGCTAAGCAGCAAAGGAAAGAGGAAGCCTGCCGCCTACCAGGAGAGTCGTCCCTGCGGGGCTTCCTTCGGTGTTTCCTGGGACCTCTCCAGTGCTGGTCCTCATTGCTGCTGTCTGTGAGGAGCAAACACAGGCAGTAGGGCATCGAGTTGCAGGAATCAGGACCATGATTGCTCTGGTGGGCATTTTCAGCCTTCCCACTTTGTAGGAAAGAGCTTTGCCTGGCTGCGGGTTAGTATGGCGGCCTCTAACTTTCTATGTCACTGTCCTATGCTCTTGGTAGCCAAGCCCTACTGCTGCCTTGGGGGCTTTCCTGAAGAGGCAACCAAGTTCCATGACCTGTTGCTCAGACAGTCCTCCTCCAGATTAGGGTTTCTATGGCAACAACTGTCTTGTGCCTGAGTCAGCTACCATGAGGGCTGTGGAATGCCTGTCTCTCCAATCACCTGAGTTCCTGAAGGCCACAACCTGCATCTTCCATTGCCTCTGGCTGCCTACCCTGACACCAGAGTCTGAAGGGAAGTAAAACATGGCTAAGTTCTGTGCATTCTAGACTAGTCAGTGGTCTAAGAATTCAGAGCCAGGAGTTTCTGGTACAGCGTTCTCTCCCAGGACTCCCAAGATGGTCCCAAATGAGTTGCATAGAAACTATGTCCTCTGCTGTTATTTTTCTTAAATTACTTTATTTATCCATTGTTGTTTTTTTGAGACAGGGTTTCCCTGTGTGGCTGTCCTGGATCTCAATCTATATGCCAAGCCGGCCTTGAACTCCGAGATCCACCTGCCTCTGTCTCCTGAGTGCTGAGATTAAAATCACACGCTGCCACCACCTGGCTTTTTCTTAATTTTTAAAAATATTGAAGTGTGGTGGGGCGAGCACATG
Source organism: Cricetomys ansorgei (assembly GCA_026225945.1). NCBI lineage: Eukaryota > Metazoa > Chordata > Mammalia > Rodentia > Nesomyidae > Cricetomys > Cricetomys ansorgei. Next base: position 17,991,083 of record JAMJFZ010000116.1, on the reverse strand, counting down.
CCACAGCACCCGTGTGGAGTTCAGGGAACCGCTTTCAGACGTTGGTTCTCTCCTTCTGCCATGTGGGTCACGTGAGTCCTAGGGATTGAACTCGGGTGGTCAGGCTTGGCAGCAAGCACCTTCACCCACTGAACTATCTTACTCACCCTCTTTATTATTTAAATCATCTCTACACTACTTGTGATACTTCCGACAATGTAAATGCTCCATAGTGCAAACCTGCTGATGTTTAGGAATAACGACAATAAAGCAGCCATCTGTGTTCAGCGTAGACACAGGTTTTGGATTTCGTTTTTATTTTTGCTGAGTTTTTTCACCCCTTGGTTGGCTGGACCTGAGTGTGTAGAGCCCGTGGATCTGCAGGGCTGACTGTAAATTAAAATAACTGATGTATGTTTATCTTAATGAATAAGATCTTGAGTGACTTTATCCCCACCCTCACCCCTTTTACTTTGGAGATAAGGTCTCACTATGTAGTCCTGGCAGGTCTGGAGCTCACTATGTAGACCAGAAGGTTCTCAGATTTGTGGCAATCCTCCTGCCTCTGTCTCTTGAGTGATGGGATCACAGGCAAGTCACACCATGCCCAGCTATTTCCTTTTCTATATTTTACAAATACACACCAACAAGAAAGAGAAAAGGATCTTCATTGCAAAATATCAAACAATATGGAAAATATAAATAAAACAAAACTTACTCCAGATTCTACCAGCCAGGAACAACGTCCATCAACAAGTGTTTGCCTGTGATTTATTCATAATATAAATTTGAAGCTTGGAGGGTTTGCTGTTTGTTTGTTTTCTGTTTGCTAGAGACAGTTTCCCTATGTGACCCAGGCTAGTCTGGAACTGCGTCAATCTTTCTGCCTCTGCCTCCCAAGTGAAGGAATTACAAGTGTATACCGCCATCCTTGGCTTTCCTTAGTAGTTATTCACTCATGTAGCCCAGGCTAACTAAGGATGACTGTGCACTTCTGATCCTCCTGCCTCCACTTCCTGGGTGGTAGGATTATAGATGTGTGTCACTGTACCAGGTTTGTGCTGTGCTGGGGACGGAACCCAGAGCTTTGTACTAAACAAGTACCCTGCCAGCAGAGCTACATCCTCAGCCCAAGCCTCAGAATCTTTCAGCAAATAAAACCATAAGCTCAGGCCCACCAGGTAAATAGGTCACAGTGCAGGAACTCTGGTTGAACAGACGGAGAGCACACTCCTATACACTCCCCAGCCCCAGAAATACCCTCGGGGACTCTCAGGTTTGTTACTGTGCCTTCTTAATGCAAGCCACACAGCCTCCTTGTGCTTCAGCTCCATCATTTGCAAAATGCAATACAATGGTATTGTATCTTCCTCAAAAGGGCCCTGATAATACATTGACTTCTTATGTGTGAAGTGCTTGGAACGGCTCTTGGTATACAACAAGCACTCAATAAATGATAGCTTCAATGTTGTTGTTACAAATTCAGCCTTGTATGTTTTCTGACTTTATTTTTACTATTTTATCTGTGTGTGTATGTGTGTGGGAGAGTGTGTGTGTGTGTGTGTGTGTGTGTGGTGCTGGCGGCGGAACCCAAGGTTCTGTATATATGAGGCAAGCGCTGTATCATCAAGTCACACTCCAGTCCTAAGAATGTTTGCTATACCTGAGGAGGAGGAGGAGGAGGAGGAGGAAGAAGATGATGAAGAGGAGGAGGAAGATGATGAAGAGGAGGAGGAGGAGGAAGACTTGTCTCTCTCACATCGTTCCCGAGCCTTCCCATCTTGCTTGTGGAACTCTGTCTCTTGGTCTGGAGGCACACAGGCAAGGAGGTGAGTGCTTTCTGCCCCCTGCCCATCCCATCAGTATAATTTCTCCATGGAGCACTCATCGAGCCAAGAGGAAAGACTATTCTCCCGAACATCCAAGGTCAATGGAAGGTGTCTAAAATCAGGGTTCTCAGAGACCCCAGGGTTGGGTTGAGGGTGTCAAAGACACACCAAGGCAAACATCCCTCTGCATACAGACCCTAGAAAAGAGGCTTTCTTTTCTGCCCTGCCCAACCTAGAGACCTCCAGAATCAAAGCAGGTGCCACTTCAGGTTCTCAGTAAGTCACACAGAGGACAGCCTGTGATCAAGCCCTAAGCCTTCTCTTCCTCCAAGGGCAGACTCAGAGACCCTTCCCACCTTTGAGAGACTCTCCGTACATCCAGTACAATCTTCCCAGAAACTCCTTGAAATCTGGGGAGCAACTGAGGGCCTGCTCAGCTGGGAAGCGTGGGAAACAGGCTGGAAGGGACATGTAGGTAGAAAACCCCTTCTCTGCTGCACCTGCCACTCAGCCATCATGCTGCATGACCTGAGCGGGGTCTTTGAACGTTCCTCCCATGCCGGACCCGCATCCCCAGAGGCTGTGCTCAGAGGGTCTGAGAAGGCAAACGTACGGTCTAGATCTTCTGTTTCCCTGTGGATGCCACTGCTGTCTTGAGACTGGGGGGAAGATCCCGAAGCCTCCATGGCTTTCCCTAGAGGAAGAACAATGCATTATTAATTTAACTTTAGTTAATGTTCTTCGTATGTACAGAGCTTGGCAAATGAATAAGGAAAGGGAGGGAAACACCCAGCATTTGAAGTCATAAGAATTTTTAAAATTTTATTTAGTGGGGGTTTGTTGTTTGTTTGTTTTTGGCAAGGTCTCTCTATGTAGTTTGGCTGGCTGGAACTTGCTGGCTGGCCTTGAACTCATAGAGATCCACCTGTCTCTGCCTCCTGAGTGCGGAGACTGAAGACATGTACCACCACTCTCAGCATTTTTATTTTTAAATCATACACACACACACACACACACACACACACACACACACACACACACACATATACACACACACACACACATACACACACACACACATACATACACACACACATACACACACACATACACACACACACATACACACACACACACATACACACATACACACACACATATACGCACACACACACACACACACATACACACATACACACACATACACACACACACATACACACACATACATACACACACACACACACATACACACACATACACACACACACATATATGCACACACACATACACACACACACATACACACACACACATACACACATACACACACATACACACACACACATACACACATACACACACACACACACACACACACACACACATACACACACACATTTATTTATCTACTTGTTTGTTTGTTCTTTGTGTGTTGGTCTCAAGTGTACAATATACATGAAGGCCAGAGGACGTTTGGATCCCAAGGATTGAACTCAGGTCCTTAGGCTTGGCAGGAAGTGCCCTTACCCACTCAGCCACCTCACCAGCTTCCAGAAAATAATTTAGAAAAAAAGAGTGGGTGAGGGATACATTGAGCTATGTTGTCTCAAATAAACAAAACAAAACAAACAAATTTGAATATTGATCATCTTTTCATAACATAACAGCCTTTTAGAGGCTGGAAAGATGGCTAAGTGTGGAAAACACTTGCCTCATAGACCTGACATCCTGAGTTCAGATCCCTAGAATCCACTGAAGAGCAGTCTGAACCTCTGCAATCTGAGTGTAGCTCTACGGTAGGGAGGAGGGAGGAGACAGGAGAGTTGCTGGATTGCAGACCAGCTAGCCCTGCATACTCAGCAGGAGCTGTCAAACTAGCTATGTCTCAAACAAGAAACAAGACAGAAGGCAAGGGCACCCACAGCTGTCTTCCGACCATTCGTGTAGTAGTAGTACGCTGCTGTGGAAGCTCAGGATGGAAGACACAGAGGCATGATCATAGTGCAAGCCCTGCCAGACCTCAGCAGAGGGAACCACCATTGTGGCCAACGCTGTACTCAATTGACAGTGGAACCCCGAGCCTCTGTGCTCAGGTGTTTTATTGTTTCAGGACTCCTCAGGTGTTCTACTGATAACACATGCAGATCATTAGCAATTAAACAACCCCCACAGAAATCCAACACCTGCAAATAACAAAATACCCTAGACAGCCCCTCACCCAACAGTGCGTAAAACAATTATTTTATATCTAACTAAAAATAAACTTCTGCAACACATGCGTGCCCGTGAACATACAGAACTTTTTTGAGTGGGGCATGATGCATATGCTTGTAGTTCCCACTTCCTGGGAGGCTGGGCAGGAGGGCTGTTTGAGACTAGAGTTTGATGCCAGTCTATTTAAAAGAATAAGATTCTTAAAAGCAACAACAACAAACCCCTCTTTAAGGTGTAGTATTTATATTTTTATTAAGTTTTTGTTTTATTTTGCTTTTTAAAGACAGGGTCTTACTGTGTAGCCCTGGCCAGTCTGGAACTTGCTCTGTAGACCAGGTTAGCCTGCAACTCACAGAGATCTGCCTGCCTCTGTCTCCTAAGTGCTGGGATTCAAGGTGTGTGTTACCTACTCAGTAGGTTTTGTGTTGTTATGGTGGTGTTTTGTTTGATTTGGTTTTTGACTGTCTGTCAATTCTGACTGTCCTGGAACTCACTCTGTAGACCAGGCTGGCCTTGAACTCACAGAGATCTGCCTGCCTCCCAAGTGCTGGGATTCAAGGCGTGCGCCACTACTGCCCAGTTTGTGTGTGTGTTTTTAACATTCATTACTTATGAGAGTGTATGTGGGCACATGGGAGTAGCAGTCAGAGAGCAGCTTTCAGGAACAGACGCCCTCTCCCAGCCCTCCACTGTTTACCTTCTGAGCGGTCTCACAGCCCTTGCTTTGTTGCAGTTCGTTTGTTTGAGAATGGGGATCTTCCTATACAGTTCAGGCTAACCTCAAACTAATGGCGAGTCTCCTGCTTTAACCTTCTGAGTAATGGATTATAGGCATGAGTTACTGCACCTGGCTTGTTCGCATGTATTATACTAAGCACTAAATACGGGGCCAGACATATGCCAAGCAAGCCCTCTACCAGAGTCACATCTCTACCTTTTACTTAAAAGAAAAAATAAAAAAGAGTTGTTTACATAAAGATAGAGAAACAACAGGGATTGGAGAGATGGTTCTGTTTCACAGAGGAGGGAAACTAAGGCCAGAAAGTAAAGAAACCTGTATCAGGCCACTGTTGTGGTCTGAATGCTGAGGTTCATTGGGAAACTTCATCTTAAAGCAATAGTTGGGGAGAGCCCAAATAGGAGGTGATAAAACCTGAGGCTCTGCCCTGGCCAGGACACTGACTTGGAAAAGCAAGTTTGCCAAGCATGGTGGTGTACAACGTCTTTAGTCCTAGCACTCAGGAGGCAGACGCCAGCAGACCTATGATATGAGTCTGAGGACAGCCTGCTCTACAGAGTAAGTTCCAGAACAGCCAGGGCTACATAAGGAGACCCTGCTGAGAGAAAGAAAGAAAGAAAGAAAGAAAGAAAGAAAGAAAGAAAGAAAGAAAGGAAGGAAGGAAGAAGAAAGAAAGAAAGAAAGAAAGAAAGAAAGAAAGAAAGAAAGAAAGAAAGAAAGAAAGAAAGAAAGGAGGAAGAAACAGGGGAGGGGAGAAAAAGCAGGGCAGGGCCCGTGGCTCAGCTGGCAGTGTTCACTTAGCATGCACCGGACTCTGGGTTTACCCTAGCACCATATACCTGGTTATGGTAGGGAGCACAAGCCTGTAATCCCACACCTGGGGAGATGGAGGCAGTACATTCCAGAATTTAAGGTCATCTTTGGCTACAACCTGGGATACAAGAAAATCTGTCTCAAGCAAATAGCAATAGCAACAAAACAAAAACAAAGCAAGCCTGGCCCTGTCTGGCTTCCTCCTCTGGAGGTCTTTTTGCTCACAGATAAGCACTAGGGGAGCCTCGAATGTTAAACACACAGGGCCTTCCTTCAGGAGAAGGAAGACATAACCTGTTATGCACCAGAAGGCATGTTTAATAGCCTGGTGACCTTGGCTCTATCTGTGTGGCTAGAGACTTTTCTAGCACTGGACCCGCCTCCAGACCCTTATCAAAGCTTGTTTTTCTCAGTCAATCTATAGAACCTATTTTTATGAACTTTACAAAAAAGTTTTGAAGTGATCACATCTGATCTATATTTAGCTTACTTTGTTCCTCAAGAAGATTTAGGTATGCTTTGCTGTGAACTCAGGATTAAGTTGGTTATCACCAGAATAAGTTCTCACCAAACTGAGCTGTGCTTAAACATGCCTAAAATAAACTACTCAGGGTCAGACTTCTGAAGTTTGAACCAATGCCAGCATGTTGAACTGAACTGCCTGCCTTCTTGTCTCCCACGGATTGTCACTCCACTGACTGTAGAGTTGCAGAAACACCCTCCTTGCAGTCCTCTGCCTCCTCCTCACTAGCTCTTCTAGCTTTGATCAGGGGTGTGGCATAGCACAGAGCCCTCACCATGATCCCTTCCTTGGGTTTGATTGACAAGTTAGAGTGGCTCACAGATCACAAGGCAACACATTGGCCAGTTCTGAATCAGGACACTGTCCATGTAATGCACAAAAGCCACCCGCACATGTGCACAGGCTATCCAGGTGGAGTGTGCCACCCTTTTGGGTTTTCACGCACGAGGCTTCATTACGTAGGTGTGACTGGCCTTAGTGATCCTTCAGTAGCTCCTCCAATCCCTGAATGAATGTCCCAACCCTCTATACTCTCTCTCTCTCTCTCTTTTTATTTTAGGTTTTTTTGAGACAGAGTTTCTCTGTTGTAACTCTGGCTGTCCTGAAACTCACTCTACAGAACAGGCTGACCTTGAACTCCCCCCTGCCTCTGCCTCCCAAGTGCTGGGATCAAAGGTGTTTGCCACCACCACCCAGCCCCAACCCTCCAATAGTAACCTTGTCTTTCTGGGGCCAGGACCCAGCTGGAGGCCCCTACAGCATCCAGTGCCCAACTAGGTATACCTCTAATACTCACTAGGATACAAAGACACATGGCCTTGGTGGTGTCAGGGATTATAGGAAAGTGCAGGCCAGGAAAGGAGGGAAGTCAAATAGATTTTACAAGATCATACCACTTAGGACCTGGTCCAGGCCCTTATGCATTTTTTTATGGCTGCTGTAAGGAATTCCCACACTTAAAGTGGCTCAAGACAAAACATACTTAGTATTTCAACACATTAGATGGTCCACATGGTCCTTCTCTTTTATTTCAGTGCTGGGGTTGAACCAGGGCCTCAGCATGCTGGGCAAGCATCTACTGAGCCTGCATCCTCAATCCTGTTTTTACTTTATTTATGTATATATTTATGTACACAGGAAGGAGGGGCAGGCATAGCCAAGCATATCGTGGATATTTCCAGGTGAAAGTCTAGAAGGATAAAAGGTCACATTCCTCTCTGGAGGCTGTCCTGAAGACCTTTTTGTTTACTGAGACCAGGCCTTATGTAGCCCAGACTGGCCTTGACCTTTCTATGTAGCCAGGGCTGGGCTTCGAACTCCTGATCCTCCTGCCTCAATTTCCCAAGTACTAAGAGTACAACCATGCCCAGCTTCTTGTTTTCATCATTTTATGTATTATCCAGAGTAGTGCCCTCCGCCCTCTGTCCATGCTCTGCTCCTGCCCCAGGCTCCCCAGAGCAGCCCTTTGCCTTCAAGATTACAGTGTCAGCTCAAGCTCACATACAGCCTTGCTCTGATCTCCACTAGCTGCCCCTGTTGACCACTTTTAAGGACCCTAGGGGCACATCAGACCCACCCACATCACCCTATATCAAGGTTAGCTCATGAGTAATCTTCACTTCACTTCACTCCAGCCCAGGCTGGAGTGCGGTGACTATTCACCAGTGTGATGCCAGGATTTGACCTGCTCCATTTCCAGCCTGGACTGGCTCCCCACTCTTTGGCCACCTGGTGGTCTCTGCTCCTGGGAGATCACCATATTAAAGCCAAATAGTGCAAACACTCAAACACCCAGTCGGCATAGTACACTGCAGCCCAGAACTCCAAGATTCAGCCTCCTGAGTAGCTGGGACTAAAGGAATGCACCACCACACCTGGCCCATGTGCAGTTTTAAATTAGTGTTGCTGTCAACCTAACCTACGGTTTCTGGCACTGAATGTGGACACTTTGCAGGACCTACTTGATTTGTAATCCCAATGACTAGCACAGCTGCCACCCAGCAACTGCTGAGCTTCCTTCTTCCAAAAACCAGGTACCGTGTGTGTGTGTGTGTGTGTGTGTGTGTGTGTGTGTGTGTGTGTGTGTGCACATGCAGATATGGTTGCCTGTGCATGCATGCATTAGATGCCAGAGGTCAGAAGCTGACATCAGATCTGCCTTATTGTCCCATTTCATTTAGGGGCTTTCACTGAACCTGGAACTCACCAGTTTGGCCATCAGGTCCCCAGAGCCAGACGGTCTTCATTCCCCCAGCATTCTTGGCTTTTTACGTGGTCTGAGCTCAGATTCTCTCACTTATATAGCAACTACTTTGTCTACTGTGTCATCTCTGCAGCCCACCAGGTTTCCTCTCTGAGCCCATTATACTCCTGAAACCCCAAGTTCTAAGGTCAGGAAAGTCAAAAGTATTTACTTTTCACTAGCCAGGCAAAGCCCAAGAAGAACCCAGAAGGCTTGTTCCACTGCACACTCCCACAAGGCCCTGGAAGGGGATCAGGTTTCAGAACTATTTGTTTTGGGTTCTTATTCTTGTCTCTGTGGCCAGACTGTGCTAGCCTTAGTTTCTCCATCTGTATTTAGAAGGCAGTAGTGGTACACTCCTTTAAGACAGAAACAGAGTGTGGAAGCATATACAGGAAGCATAGCTCAGAAGAAGTCAGTGTTAGACAGGAAATGATGGCTGAGATGAGTCAGTGAAGGGCAGGCAAACTGACGAATCAGAGGAAGAGTTGGCAGAGTGAATCAGAGTAAGGACACACCCAACTCTTGCGATAGAAAAGGAGGCTCTCAGCTCAGAGACAGAGATAATGAAGCAGTCAGACTGAGGCAGCAAGAGGATAAGGCAAAGAAGCAGAGAGACTGACAGAGGCAGTATGGGGCAGTGAGAGCTCACAGAGACACAGAATCAGTCTGAGGAGTCTGAGGCAGAGACACAGAGGCAGTTCTGCAGTAGTCAGTATCAGACAGGAAGAATGAGTCAGTTTGAAGCTGAGCAAAGCAGTTCAGAGAAGTTGTGGCAGTCAGCCAGAGCTAGAAGCGTTCAGTCAGAAACATTCAGCTGTCTCAGAAGGTCAGTTTGAAACAGCAGCTTGGAGAAGAGTTTGAGCCAAAACAGCAAGTGAGTTGATTTGAGTTCAGATCCGAGCTCTGAGTTCAGAAGGAGCTAGTCAGAGCGATCAGTCAGCAGTAAGTCTCAGAGGCTTAAACATTCTAGATTATATGGAGGCTGAGGCTGAGGCTGAAGCTTTCCAGTTCTAGGCATACATGTTTTAGATCGTAAGAGGCCAGAACACTCCAAGGCTCCGGGACTAGGACCGGGATTGAATTTTACGAAAGAATAAACTGCCTTTGGCCCTACATGTATGTCTACAAAGGGTGACAGTCCTGATTTTAGCTATGTGGAGAAAGGATGGAGGGCCACCCTGAAGACTGCTCAGCTAGATCTAAGGTGGGTTTGTTTCTTGCCTCATTTTCTAAGGAAGGAAGGGTTTATTTTGGCCCATGGTTTGGTATGTTCTATCAAGATGGGGAAGGCATGGACGCAGGAGTGTGAAGCAGCCACATTGTCTCTGCCCACAGGAAGCAGAGAGATGAATACTTGGTGCTCAGCTTGTTTTCTTTTTTTCCTTCTCCTCCTCCTCCTCCTCCTCCCCCTCCTCCTTCTTCTTCTTCTTCATTGGTCTAGGACCCCAGGCCATGGAGTGGGGCTGCCTACACTCAGGATGGGTCTTCTCTTGGCAGTTAGATCTTTCTGGAAACATCCTCACAGATACACCCAGATGTGTTTTTCTGTGGTGATTCTAAATCCTGTCATGTTAACAATCCAGATTAACTATCCTGGGAATGTTTTGTTTTCTATTGAGACAAGCTCTTTGATTGTAGCACAGGCTGGCTCCAGTTTATACCCTTCCTATCTCAGACTTCCAGGTGCTGGAATTACAGAGGTGCACCACTACACTAGGCTTCAGGTTTCAGATGTTTGTTTGTTTGAGAAAGAGTTTCTTGTAGCTGCCTGGCCTTGAACTCCTGAAATCTAAGAGTTTTAAAAGATAACTTGAGCCGGGTTGTGGAGGAACAAGCCCTTAATCCCAGCACTTGGGAGGCAAAGGCAGACACATCTCTGAGTTCTAGGCCATCCAGGTCTACACAGAGAAATCCTATGTCAAAAAAGAAACAAAAAAAAAAAAATAACTTAAAAGGTAACTCTCCAGCATGGTGTGCAAAACAGTAGGTAGACAACCACTGTGTGCTAGTGGCAGTATAGGCTAACAAGCCAGTAAGAGCTACAGAGCCAAGTGAGCACAACTGGAGGTCAGAGTAACAGAGCCACAGAGTCTACAATGGGGAAGGCGATCCGCATCATCCCATCCTTCATCCTCGGGTTGGTGCCTCAGTTCTGCACAGAACAGGATCTGGAGAGACCAACAGAACCCAGAGGATGTGGGGTCTTGAGACCCCACCCAACAGAAGTGCTGGGGGAACAGGACTCAGTCTGGGGTTGGACCAGGTCAGCACAGGGTCACTCTTGGATAGGTCCCCCACAGGGCTGTGACGCCATCCTGCTCAGTACATGAAGTAATTTTCTCAAAACAACTGTTCCGTGGTGACTCTGAACACAGTCAAGTATCAATCAAGTTTGTGAGCAGTAGCAGTTAGTGACCGAGTTCTCAGCCCAGAAGCACACATCTTTAGAGTGCAGGGGGAAAGGTCTGTTCATCTCTTTCCACTAATTTTTTTTCTTTTCTTTTTCTTTTTTTTTTTTGGGAAGGGGAGGGGGGCAGGGTCTCCCTGATGGCCTGGAACTCACTATGTAAAACAGACTTCAAACTTAGAGAGATCCATTTGACTCTTGAGTCCTGGGATTAAAGGTATGTGCCACCACACTTGGCTCTCTTTCTACTACATTTTTAACGACAACCAGCTAATAGTAGAACCCGAAGTCAGGCAGAACACAAGCGTCCCTGTGCGATTACTCCAAGGCCGGTGGGGAGTCCCATAATGCAGGCTGCAGGCAGACAGAGTGCAGGAGCCCCACTGGGTAGGTGCAAGACTCAGACCATCCTGCTGTCACTGAATCAGCCCCAAGGGTGAACAAGTGGCTTCAGAGTCCCCAGAAAGAAACTGCGGATGGAGATAGGGCTAATCGTGGAATACAAGAGAGAACAGGAAAAGTGCAAGCAGTCCAGCCACTGCACTCCAAGCCCTCTGCCAGCCTCATTACCACGCTCAGGATGCGCAGCTCTCACCCACACAAAGTTGGCTTATTAGATCAATAAAGGAAAAGTGCTAAGAAAAAAAAAGTGGCTTTCCCCCTCTCAGTGGCCAACTTTGTTTACCTCCTATGGCTATCAGGCCTGAGGTCACAAGTACATGCCTCACATGTAGACCCAGATGCTCACTGGCTTACAGTGGGGTTGGATCCTGATTAACACACTGTACGTTGAAGGTAAATTGAAAACAAATCACTGATCCCAACAGCTCAGCAGCTCAGCCTCGCCGCACCCCAAGGGCTGGGTGGTTGAGTGGCTGATCTGGAGAGGCCGGTTCCATGTTCAGAAGTGGACTAGCATTGGCTCTGGGGGCCTCTTTCCTGGTTTGTGTTGTTGCTGTCATGTGTGTGGGTGCAATAAAATGACCTCTAGCCCAGTTTACAGGTAGGCAGAGGATATGAATAGATATTTCTCATACACATGGCCAATAGATCTCCACATCATTATTCCTTAGAGAAACGCAAATCAAAACCACGACAAGATTCCACTTCACTTCCACTAGCGTGGTTAAAATGAGGCTGACAGTAACAAGCATCGACAAGGATGAGGAAACACTAGAGCAAGCCCTCATGAGTGGTGGTGGCAACGTAAGACTGTGTAGTCTGCCCTGGAGAGCAGTCACCGGCTGAGCCGGGATTCCACTCTTAGGTATATACTTAAAAGAACTGAATTCTGGGCTGGTGAGATGGCTCAGCTGGTGAAGGTGTTTTTCACCAAGCCTGCCAACCTGAGTCCAATCCCCAGGACCTAACAATTGGAGAGAACTCCAGCAAGTTGTCCTCTGACCTCTGCGCATGCACTGTGGCTCGTGCGCTGCACGAAACACGCCCACCTACACACATACTAAATAAGTAAGTGCAGCTCAAAAAGAAAAATTTTTAAATGAAAACCCTTATTTATACAGAGCCTGGCACACAATGTAGCATCATTCAAAATAGCCAGAAAGTGGTAACAATGCAAATCTCCATCGACTGGGAAATGGATACACAAACAAGGCATAAACAGAATTATCCAGCCAAGTAGGGGAAGAACAGGTTGGTACTGTGTGGGTGAGCATCCGAGTCAGAAGAAACCACATACCCCATGCATATGAAATGTCCAGCCACGGACTTGGCCAGGTAGCTCAGTGGGGAAAGGTGCTTAACACCAAACCTGATAACCTGAGTTCGATTCCCACGACCCACATAGCGGAAGGAGAGAACTGACTCCCAAAGGCTGTCATCTGACCATCACATGTATGCCATAGCATGCACACACATGTACCCCAGACACATCCACAAATAAATAAATAAATAACACATCTTTACAAAGTCTGAAATGCCTAGCTACTTCTTTTGGGTCAAGGCAATTAGTTATTGTGGGGAAGTGTGAGTTTACGGGAGACTGATGATCGTGCCTTGTAAAGAAGGAAAGATTGTGGCAAGTAAATTCCATCTGTCAATAAAGTGGTTTTGTTTGGGAGTGGGCAAGTGAGACAAGGTCTCATGTAGCTCAGGCTGGCCTTGAATTTATACTATGTAGCTAAGGGTGATCTTGAACTCCTGATCATCCTGACCCTACTTCCCAAGTGCTGGGATTACAGGTGTATGTTGTCATGGCTGTTTCAATTGTTTCCCAGAGAGACAGAGAGAAGGGCAGAGGATGGGGGAGTGAGAGAGAGAGAGAGAGAGAGAGAGAGAGAGAGAGAGAGAGAGTGGCAGAGAACAAACATGGCTGAAAAAGCACCTGTAGGAGAATTTCAGAACCCGGGTGGCCTAGTGTTGCAGAGGGCCATGTCACCCTGAGTTCTAGTCCTATTCCTTACAGATCTGCTTGCTTGACCCTAAACAGGACCCCACACACACACGTTATTTCTCACCATGCCTCCCCTAACACACACTCCCAATCTCTAGGTATGGCACTGGATTCGCTGGGACAGTTTTAAACAAAACAAAACAATAAGCACTTTTGGGTAACCTTTCTGTCCCCCTTAAAAGGCCTGTTGGAGGCTTGAGGACCAGGATGCTCTGGGCAGAGACCACAGAGTGAGGATGTCTTCCATGGGGAGAAGGGACCCCAAGAGGGCTGGGTGGGCCTCCCTGGGTTCATCCCACTTGTTGAGAGGCTCTGCCGGGCAGCAGGACCTGCCTCCCCCCACTCTCCTGCTGTGTTTGGCATTTTCACACTACAGGTTCCTGCCAGCATCAGGCTCTCCCAAGTCTCCCAACCCAACCTGGCTGGGCCCCATTGGAGCTTCCTCCTCCAGGAGGGAGGCCCATGGCTTTACCTGATCTAAGCCCGAGGTGGAGGTTGAGACTCCTAAGCTGCTGGGTTCCACTACAGCAGGGTGAGCAAAGCCAAACCCTTCATTTCCAATCAGGGAAACTGAGGTTCAGTGAGGTCAAGGATTTCTAAAAGTCCACAGAAGCTAGTGATAAGAGTTGGTGCTGGTCATAGACTGTGGTCAGGCCTAAGCTGATTGAAGTGTCAATTATGGGGGGCAAATGGTTCATCCTGCCCAGACTTCACCCACAATGGAGACAGAGGGGCCCAAGCAAGCCAGGAAGGTGGAGAGTTGTTTTTCCATCCCAAGTCCACCAAGAAAGCACACAGAGCCAAGCCTAAGGATCAATCACATTTCCCAATCCTCTTACAAGCCACCCACCTACCCCTCAGCTTGGCCAGTCCCACGTCCCATTACCTGGAGTCCCCAGATGCACGTGAGCAGCAAGCGAACTGTGTGCTGATTGTGAATGTGGCCTGGTTGGGGAAGGAGAGGTCATAGCAATGTGACAGCAGAGGGCGGGGCAACCGTGACGTTTGCCCCTGGGCCCCACTGGCTCACCCTGGTGCTGTGGCATTCCTTCCTGTGGTGCTATCAGCCCCCAGGCCTTCCTGTCTGACTCCCTCTTCCCCCAGCATCCTAGCAGGGCCAGATGGTGGCAAACGCACCCCTGCAGGCCCCAGGATCACACTGTAACCTTGAGGAGTTGAGGGCGTGTCTTGGGTGCCCACTCCTTGCTCAGGAGGTTGATTCAGATCCCAGCCATGTGTCCTGACCTGCCCTGCAAGTTAGTTGCTCCCTGCTTCTGGAAGCTGAGGTTGGAGTGGTGTATGCAGAGGAGCAGTGAGCTCAGAGACCACTGAGAGGGGCTAAAAGCTCTCTTTTGGGCAGTGCTTTCAGCAGGTCAGAGAGTAGCCTCCTGTCTAGGACAGGTAGGAAATGAGTCCTCAGAGGCAAGAAACCAGAGATTACCTCACTCAGCTGCCCCTCTGCCTTGTGCTCACTCACCAGTCATCCTGGGCAGCAGGACAGGAAACCTGTGCTGCCACTGTACAGGAGAATACCAGACAGCAGGAATAAAAGGCAAGTCTAGAAACTTCCTGGAAAAGGAGCCACCCACATCCTAAGCTCAGGTCCGACCCTTGACTGTTCTCTCATGCTCAACACACATTTGACCTGTGTGGCAAGTCCTATTCGCCCAACTCTGATTTGTCCCAAATCCCACCTCCCATCCACTTCCACACCCACCAAGTGGGTCTACTGCCACCACCATCGCTGTTCCGATGCTCCACCCCCCACACTGTTGTCCACACAGTGCCCTGTCCCACACAGGGCAGCCAATTGAGCTGCTTTCCTGCTTAACATAACAGCCTTCCCCAGTTCTCAGGACGCAGCCTAGTCTCATGCCTCTTGTTCTGACCTTGACTCCATGACCACCTCTCTCCCTCAGCAGGTGACATGCTGGAAAATATTCCAAATATCCCAGATAGGCACCCAACTCAGGGCCTTTACATTGGTTGTTCTAGTCAGAACATTTTCCTCTCAAAAGCTTCATCTTTTAGGTCTCTATTCAAATGTTGCCTTCCCCGAAGGACCTGTCCTGACCAGCCTGCTGGAGCAGGAGACCCAGTTCCACTTCCTCCTCAGCCTAACTCATTGTTCCCCACCTCACATGTGTTATTTTCTTGTGCAGATTCCTTTTTAAGTATTTGCTATAGGCTCTGGGACAGTGACAGATACGTAGAGGACATTCAGTCAGTTTTGCTGGATGAGTAAGAGATTGGAAAGGGTAGCCTGATGGGTAGGGACACTTCAAGCAGAAGGAGGTAAGAGGTACCATTCATTCATTGACCATGAATGAGGACACATACAGCTTCTTCCATATGGCATGAGTGGGGGTCTTGAGCTTAAAGAGACAGAAAGAGGAAGAAAGACAGGCAGGGGCACCAAAGCCACACCAAGGAGCTTCACAGGACCTGAGGGAAGTAGGAGCCATGTGGTCAAGTCTGTGCAGTAGACAGCCTTTGGCAGCTAGGCTATGAACTGACAAGGATGTCTTGAGGGATAGGGAGGCAGGGGGCCAGTGGCAGAGTTCTGGGGGTATGCTGAGAAAGATAGTGCCTGCCAGCCACAGGTGTGACAGGGCTTGGGGACTGTGACTGGGCAGACTGAGATGCACAGGGCATGTAAAATGCATGGTGAATTTTAAGAGCTGGATGGAAAATAATTCTCTTTGAGACCAGGTCTCACTATGTGACTCTGGCTGGCCTGGAACTCACAGAGAGCTTCCTGTCTCTGACTCTGGTGTTAAAAGCATGTACCACCACACTCTGCTCATTCTTCTTTTCCTTCTTGTACTGAAGATGTTAAAATGAGTTAAAGTTGGGTAAGTTTGGCTAATAAAGCATGCTATTAAAACTAACTTTTTTTGGGGGGGGGGTTTGATACAAGGTTTCTCTGGGAGGCCTGGCTGGCTGTCCTGGAATTCATTCTGTAGACCAGGCTGGCCTCAAACTCAGAGATCGGCCTGCCTTTGCCTCCTGAGTGCTGGGATTAAAGGCATGCAATACCACCACCCGGCAAAACTTTAAACTATTAAAACTTTAAACAAAACTGTTTTTAATGTAGCCACTGAAAGTTTAAAATGTTTAGCAGTTACAGTGTATAATGCAGCTGGTTCAGAGAGTACAAGCCAACAAGTATCAGTAATGTGGGTGTGAGGGGGTAACGGAGACCCTCAGACTAAGTAAGTCTCCTCCTTACTCCAGTGGTTCCATTCTGATGAGACCGTGCAGTCCAAAGGCCACAGGGGAGAACCTGGATGGTCAGCTTTCAGCTGGGCACAAACACACTTAATAAGTCCCATCTTACAGATAAGATCTTGCTAGAAATGAAATCAGTTGATGGGATAGGCAAAGAGTCCTCCTTCCGGGGGCAGTATACAAGAAGAAATTTCAAGACTCTTTTTAAGCTGGAATGAGGAGATTGAACTAAACTAGGTATTCTTTTTTGTTGTTGTTTTTGTTTTTCAAGATGGGCTTTCTCTGTTGTAACTCTGACTGTCCTCGAATTCACAGAGATCCGCCTACCTCTGCCTCCCGAGTGCTAGGGTTAAAGGCCCCCACCGCCCGACTAAACTAGGTATTCTTAAACTGAGTATAGTGGTTCACACTTATAATCCTGGCTTAGCTGGTTGAGCCAAGATGATCTCTATGCAGTCTGGGCTGCATAGAGAGCTTGTGTCTCCAAAAAACTTAGTTATTCTCATAATGTGCTCATTTCACTAGATGAGCAAGTAACAGAGTCTCCCAGAAACCTCTTAGAAATTGTTAATCCCCAGGTCCCTTCCCAGCCATCCTCAGTCAGAAGTTGTGGGATCTCCGGTCTATATTAGCACACCTGCACTAACATCCGTGTCGGAGAGCCACTGGTCTGAATGTTTTCTACCAGCTGAAAGTTTAAATGCCTGGCACACAGAAACTGCTTTCCAAAAGCCATCCTCTATTTTTGATTTGCCTTCTAGTCCTGTCATAAGGTGCTTCACTTCCTAAACCTCAGTTTCCCTCTCTGCCTCTCCTGTAATACCTGCTGGGGTATTTACCTGGAGCCTGATAGACGTCCTTCCACATGGGCACATGTCACAGTCAGGACAGACCTGTCTGAGGTGTCAAGGAGCCCCCACCCCAACTTAGCTCCACCCAGGTGACTTCAGAGCTGGTGTGGGTGATTCACAGCACAGCCTCCCACCGTGATGGAGAGCAGCTGACAGCCCCAGGGTGTCAGCGCAGCAGCTGAGTGCTGCTTCCGGCTTTCCTGCATTCCAAAACTGCTAGCCAGGCCCCTGATTCAGCGGGCATGTGTACCTTGCGGACAACAGTCAGACAGCTCAGCCTCAGTTTCCCCATCTGTTAAAATGGTGAGGCAGCAGCTCCCTACACATAGCAAGGGTGCTTATGTATGCTGGCCAGTGACACCCAACCTTTGTAATGGCTTAGTGTTCTTGGGTTGAGACCATGGGATTCCTTAAAAGCCCCTAGTGGCTTCTAGGGCCTGACACATATGGCCTGTAGGTGCAGAGGGAAAAGAAAAGAAGACTCACCCACTGTAAACACTAGGGGTCTGGCCATTTACCCCCTCCCAGAAGGATGTCTGGGAAGGCAGGACCTATACCTACAACCTGAAATCATCTATTAAGTGAATTCTCTAAGGTCTAGGGTGATAAGTCACACTTGTACTCCCAGTACTCAAGAAGCTGAGGCAGGAGGATCTCTGTGACTTTGAGGCCTGCTTAGTCTACATAGAGAGAACTTATCTAACAAAATTAATTCATTAGTTAATGAATTAATTAATTAATTAAACACAAGCACAGCTCTAAATCATAGAGTATCATGTCCATTTTATGGGTATGGAAAGTAAGATGAAACAACTTTTCTCAAGCTTACAAGGCTGGGCTGATTTGCACCAAGGTCTCTTTGGCTAGAAACCATGACCCTTCCCTCTTCTCCATGGAAAAACTCCAAGTTAATTCACAGATTTACACAGCTCCACTTTGTACCATTCAAATCTACGCCTGAAGGCAGAACTTCTCTTCCTCCTCCCCCTCTTCCCCTCCCCCTTCTGTGGTGCTTCCATCAAACTGTGCGTGCACACAAGCAAGCCCCCCTCATTGAGCCATGCCCCAGCCATTGACCTCCTGCACATTTCCCTAATGGCTAACGATGCTAACTTTGCTCTACATGATAATTTACCTTTCTCTTGGTGAGATGTCAGTTCACGCCTCTTGCCTGCTTTCTGCTTGTTTGTGCCTTTGCCACTGGGTTAATGGCAGATTCCAATCCTTTGTCAGCTTGTGGAGGGCAGATATTTTCTCTGTGTCCACAGGCTACTCTCTAAAAGTGCTGACTAGCCATTCCCTTGTCTATTCACAGCAGTGAAGCAGACCGAATGAACAGTTTTGTAGTGATTTGGACCCCCACCCCCCACCCTGCTAGGAATAGAATGCAGGGCCTCCCGTACGCCAGGCAAGGATTCTGCTGAGCCACACCCTGAGCCTCGCACCTCACTGGTGGGTGCTGGGCAATAGTTCTGTGAGTGAATCAAGTCTCCAGCTCCTGAATAGTCATTCTTAAAACAAAGTCTCACTGTGTAGCTATGCCTGGCCCAGAAGTGTTTTGTACACCATGCTGGCCTCCAGCTCACAGAGATTCCACTGTGTCTGCCTCCCAAGTACTGGCATTAAAAGTGTGGGCCACTATGCTTGACCCTTGAATAGTTGTTCTCAAGCCCATTTTACAGATGAGAAAGTCTAGATTTAGCTATTAAGGGAACTTGCCTGTGGGTGCCAAGGACTTTGGGGGTAAAGGTGGGGCCGCAGCCAGGATTTCCTGACCTTCAGGCAACTCCTCACAGGCACTCTGTGGAAGGAGACACTTTTCTCTCTCATCCCATTCAGGTGTATACTGCACAGAGGGGAGAAAAGAGGACCTTACACAAGGTAGAGAGGCCACTGTGACAGGGAAAGGCCAGCCTCCAAAAGGACCCATTTGAGAAGAAGCACCTTCCTCCAGAAGAGGCAAGGGTAGGACCCCAGAGAGAATGAACTTCAGGGAGACCCTGAAGCCCAAGGTTAAGTAACTTATTTGAGGTCACACAGTCATTACCAGTAAGACTTGGAGGTTCAAAAACAGATGTGGAGGTACATGCCTCTAATTTTAGCTCTGAGGAGGTTGAGGCAGGAAGATTGTGAGTTTGAAACCAGGCTGGATAATGTATCAAGACCTTGTCTTAATCCAAATAATAACAAAAGAAAATATCTTAGGGTTCAGTTAACCCAACTCCCTGTGGCTCCCCCCATTCGGTTCTAATACTGGCTTTCTATGGAAGGAAAATAGAGCAGTCAAATGTACCTGACAGGTCCTGGAGGGACAAACATCATAGAGCAGACAAATATATCTGATAGGTCCTGGAAGGACCAACATCTGGGTTTCAGAAAAAGGGAAAGACTTTCCTTAAAGCCAAGCCAATAGGAACAGTCATGCGGAGGTCCTCTTTCCTGGGGACCAGCGCACCATCAGAAAGGGGCAGGGAAGGCTGCTGAAGCAGTTCAGCAGTTGAAGGCACATACCCTGTAAGTTTGGAGGCCTGAGTTCAACCTCCAGAATCCATGTGAAAATAAAAGAAGAAAACCAACTCCACAAAGTTGTCCTCTGTCCTCCACACATGCACGGTGGTCACCATTCACACCCCTCCAAGTCATCAACTTTAATTTTATTTTAAAGTGGGGAGACAGTGGTCAGGAACTATAGCCAGGTTATAGACATAGAGGTCTTCAGGGCTTCAATTTGCAGGCAAAAGATGAAGTGGAAAGTCATCCATAATGGTGTATGTGTTTAATCCCAGCATTCAGGAAGCTGTATAGTAGGGCTTCATGCTAGCCTCTACTACAAATAAGTTTGAGGCCAACCTGGGCTACATGATACCCTGCACAGGGACAAAAAAAAAAGGATTGGGGTGAGGAAATGAAGAAAGTCCCTATGTGACTGTAAGATGGGTTTGTCTAGGTCCTGGGTGCCAGTAGCAATGCCCCACATTTCCAATGTGGAAACACTCTTAGACTCTTCTGAACCCCACGGTTCTGCAGAAGCCACAGCACATGATCTCCCAGGAGACAAGAAAGCAGTGCCTAGGGCCAATCCCACCCACTCTTGCTGATTCCCTCTTACAGGCCTTCTGGGAGCTCACTGGCCTGTTACAGGGCTGGGCTGTTACAGAGGGAACTGACCCAGCTCTTGTCCCTTCTGCCCTCACAGCTGCTCTTGGAAGCAAAACTGGGGAAGGAGTCAGAATGAGAGTCAGAGCCCAAAGGCATCACGTGGTCCATCTGTAGACCCTCAGGCAGAGCCTGCCTGGAGTCAGCACATTAAAGGCGCTTTGCCTCCCAGTGCAGGAAGCAAGTAAAGTAATAAAATGAGGCTGAGGAGTGCCATCCTCTGGAGCAGTTCCGCTCTCTAAAAATGACTGACACTCACTGGGAATAAGAAGGGGTTGGGCTGGGGCAGAGCCTGTGCCTGGAATTTGAGAGACCTTGGGTTCCATCTGTAACAGAGGTAAGGTTGTTTCCCTTTCTGACAAAGACAAAGATGATTCAGTGGTGAAGAGCTCTTACTTGTTCTTCCTGAGGACCCTAGTTCAGTTACTACGCCCAGGTGGAGTGACTCACAAATACCTGTAACTCCACCTCCAGGGGATCCAACACCCTATTCTGGCCTCTGAGGATACCCACACGCAAGTGGCATATATACACATACATATGCTTTTTTTTAATATTCAAATGAAAGGAGAATGGAAAGAAGTCAGGATGGAAAGAAGGAAGCTGGGAGGGAGGGAAGGAGGGAAGAAGTTCAAAAGAACATTCTTATAAGTTTCATCATGTTTATTTACTGGGGAAGAGCCACAATGTGTGTGTGGAGGTCGGAGGACAACTTGCCAGAGTAAGTTCTCCCTTCCATCAGGTGGTTCTCAGGGACCAGACTCAGGTTGTCAAGCTTGACTTCAAGTACCTGCTGGGCCATCCCACCAGCCATGAGAAGATTCTTGAAGAACATTTTGAGACCAAGTATTTGGACAGGGGTCATCTCCATGGCTGCACTCTGCTTCTAGCCCTGGGAATCTTCGCAGAGTGCTATCTCAGCTCAGCTCAAGCCAAGGCAGGTATCCCACACCTTCCCATGGGTGTGGGAGGCAAGGAGGGCTTGTGGTATGAGCCTGTGTAATCCTGCCCCTAAGCCTACCTCTTGTCTACCTCTCGTGGCTTTGATCTGTTTTGAGTCACTGCTTTCCACAGAAAAGAATCAATAGGTTGTAGAAGCATATAATTGTGTGACTTTTCCTGGGAAGACACGAACAAACATCAATCCACCTCATAAAATGGCACTCACGACAAACTGAAGAAACGGTTCCACTCAAATCTAGTTGAGAGAACCAGTGAGTTTATTGGTCTTATTTAAAAGAACATGGGTGACCCCTAGACAACTGCATTACCACCAACATCTACTCCAGCAAGGGCGACTACCTCCCCAAAGCTGCATACATGGAGTTGCCCCCTCCTTCTTTGTCCCCTCCCCCAGCAAACCTTCGACCTTCCATACTATAGTGCCTCCCCAGACCATACTGCATCTGGGGTGCCAGGAGGGAGGGGCTGTGGTCCCAAGTGAGTCTAACATTCCACATCTTCCTGTGTTATCAGACCTGATCTTGAGAGGCTAGTTACAGCATCTCTGATTCCAAGATGGCAGTGGCCGTGTCATGTCCACAAGAGAGCATTCCACAATATTCACAGAAAGAAATGTACACTGGGGAGATGGCTCAGGGCAGCACTTGCTGCCCAAACATAAGGCCTTGAGTGTGGATCCCCCAATATCCACCTTAAAATAAGCCAGAGCCAAGTACAATGGTGTGTACCTCTAATCCCCAGCACTTGAGAGGCAGTAGTAAGAGAATCTCAGATGAGTTCAAGGCCAGTCTGGTCCTCATAGAAAGGTCTAGGCCAACCAGGAATATAATAGGAAGACTTTGTCTTAAAACAAAAACAGGCTGGGCCTAGTTTAGGAGCAAGTCCATAGTCCCAGCACCAGGAGGCTAAGATAGGAAGTTCCTGAGGACTCACTAGCCAGCTAGTCTAGCCAATCTCTGAGTTTCAAGTCAGAGTGGTTGGTGATATGGCTCAGCAGGTAAGGGGCCAAGCCTAATGAGTTAATTTCATATTTAGAATCTCCATGATGGAGGAAGAACTGACCCCTGGAGGTTATCCTTTGATCTCCACGTGCCTTTGCACTCATGCATGCACATGTATTCCTCCATCATACACAATAAATACATTAATTTAATTAAATTGTTCTAAAAATCTGTGTGCATGCATGTGTGTCCCTGCTTTTTTTTATATGTATTGCAGAAGCCTGCAAAGGCCAGAAGGAGGCATTTGATCTCCTGGATCTGGAGTTGTAAGCCACTGTGTGGGTGCTGGTTAACTGAACTCTGGTCCTTTGCAAGAGCAGTAATGTTCTTAACCTGGGAGCCATCTCTTTAGCCTTAATAAATGTAATTCTAAAAAAGGTAAAATAAATCTGGGTGTGGTGGATTGAGTGAGACTTCTCCCACAGGCCCATGCATTTGAATGCTTAGTCCTCTGTTGGCAAAAGGGTTTGGAAAGGATTCAGAAGTATGGTGTTGTGGACAAGGTATGTCACTGGGAGTAGGCTTTGAGGTTTCAAAAGCCCATGTCTGACCCTGTTAGTTCTCTCTGCCTCCTACCTGTGGCTAGGATGCAAGCTCTCAGCTACTGCTCCAGTGTCAGACCTGCTTGCTGTCATGTTCCCCATCATGATGACCACGGACTCTAACCCTCCAGAACCATGAGCTTCAGTAAATGTTTTCTTTTATAAGTTGCCTTGGTCATGCTATCTCTTCACAGCAATAAAAAAGTAACTAAGACTCTGGACTTGGTGGCATACATCTTTGATCCCAGCATTTGGGAAGCAGGACAGGCAGATCTTTATGAGTTTGAGGCCAGCCTGGACCACAGAGTAAGTTTCAGAACAGCCAAGGCTACACGGTGAGACCCTCTCTCAAGATAGACAAATGAAGAAAACAAGTTCTTATTGGTGATTTGCCTCAGCTGGTAAAGGCACTTGATCTCCAGGCTGATCGCTGGAGTTCAATCCCTGGGACATGCGCTGTAGAAAAAGAGAGCTGACTCCTGGAAGCTGTCCTCTGACCTCCACACATGTGCCATGGCTGGGGAGACATGGTAGCAGGTGGGCAGAGGAGTAGGTTGACAGATCACATCCCGATGGCACAAAGGAGCAAAGAGAGTGAATCTGAAATAAGGCAAGGCTGATCTCATTTGCACACTTCCTCCAACCAAGCTCCATCCTAAAAATTCCATAACCTGGCCTGGAGAGATAGCTCAGCAATTAAAAGCACTTGTTGCTCTTTCAGAGAACCTAGGTTTGGTTCCCAATAACCATATGGTGCCTCAGAACCATCCATAACTCCAGTTCCAGGGAATCTGGTGCCTTCTTCTGATCTCCTCAGACACCAGACATGTAGGTGGTATACATGCAGGCAAAACACTCAAGCACATAAAATAAAATAAATAAAAATCTTTTAAAAAAATCCATAATCTTCCCAAGCAATAGCACCAATAGGAGATCACATGTTTAAATACATGAGCCTCTGGGGGCCACTTCCCACTGAAACCACCGCATACAGGTTCCAGTGCTGGACTCTGCTTGCCAGGCTTATACAACAAGTGCTTCTGTCAGTTGAGTCATCTTGTGAGCGCTACAATGTTAGGTCTGAGGCCGGGGCCTTATCAGGTCATGTCAGAGTGCAGCAGCCTCTTCCTTGTAGCTACTGTTAAGAAATGGCTAGCCCCCTACCAAGAGCCTGTCCATGAGTCTGTAACAGACTCCCCATTCCAAGAGAATGACAGGTACCATCTGCACTTCCTCAAGGAAGCTTACAGACCTCAGGTTGCCAGACTCCAAGGTATCAGAGAGCTACTGCACATCCCTAGCCTGGCACATCACCATCTGTGTCATGAAAACACCTCACATAGGTGTGCCCCTCCTTCCCCACATCCTCAAAGTAGCACATTCCTTCCTTCTCTCACTGCTGAGAAATAGGAAGAGTCTGTAAAACCTGGTTACTTTCTCTAACCTATAAGAAACATCCCCCTCTTCCCCTGGGCCAGAATTTTTATCAGAACCCCTGACATGTTATCTATCTCTCTATGTGCCCACAGGACTAATAACTCTTCTAAAAAACTTCTTACTCAAAAGGACAATCCACTTCACTGTGCTCTTTAAAAACCCCAAACTGGAGACCTTTTGTAAACCTAAAGTTTTCTAGGAATTGTACCAGAAACCTCATCTACAGTAAAAGACGTCCTGGATCCCTTGTGGAACCTTAGTGGCTCCTGGTTTTACTTTTTCAGATTATAATCACATCCGAGATTCTCTGGAGCCACCCTAGAACCAAAGTTACTGCTTCCCATGTGCGTATGAAGTGTGGTCTCTCTGGTTCCTGCTAGGCTAGCCCCAGTCTCCTGCTGTCATGATGGACTGTGTGCCTCCTGGAACTCATTCCTCAGTGGCTACTGACTTCCTTAAGGTGCAGCCTGGGCCAGAAGACAGGCGGAGGGGGCCTGTTCAGACTCCAGAGACTCCAGTCCTTGGGCCAGCAGACCTCAATGGCCCCGGATTGCTCCTCCAAACCCCAGCTCTACATCTACCTTTCAGCAACAGGAGCTTTGAAACCTGTGTTCCTGCAAGGAACTCAGGGATGGGAGCAGACCTGTTCACCTTCTAATTCTACAGCACTCATCATGGTGTCTCCACACAGGCAACAAAGAGCAAAGAATACTTACAGAAGGGTGGATTTCTGACTTTCCCGAAGGTCAAAAGCAATCACCTGCTATTGGATACAGTTTGATCCCCAGGATCTAAACCTAGTTGGAGGTGCAGCAGAAGTGACTTCAGTGTCTTACCTTTCCGAATCCCTGCCTGCACCATGAGACTCAGAACAGGCTTCTTTCCACACTGGCTGTGGGCTTGGCCCTGTGACCTGAGACCTTGATTTTAATTAGATTTCTGTTACTGTGATAGAACACCTTGATGTAGGCAACTAATAGAAGTAAGCATTTATTTGGGCTTACGGTTCCAGAAGGACAAGAGTCTATCATGGCCGGAAAGCATGGTAGCTAGCAGCAGGCATGGTGACAGGAGCAGGAAGTTCAGAGATCGCATCTTTCAGAGAGAGCGAACTGAAAGTAGGGTAAGACTAGTATACACTGTCAAAGCCCATCCTCGGGGACACACTTTCTCATCAAAGCTGCACTGCTAAGCTTCCCCGAACAGGTTACCCACTAGGGTCCAAGTGTTCAAATGCCAGAGCCCATGAGAAGCATTTCTCATTCATTTTTGGGGTGTCATACCCCTTTCTGGTCCTTTGAGACCCAAATGACTTTGGAGGGCAAGGGTCAAAATAATGGCTGTCCCCGCTGTCTCTTTAACCTATTGATTTCATCCTTTAAGCATGGCTGGGGAACATCCAGAAATTCCATTAAAAACAGTCTAAGAGGAAGAAAGGTGATGAAAATTTAAGCTTTGTAACACTTATATAAGATTAATAGATTTTAAAAATAAGTCCTGTTTTTATTTTTTAAGGAGGATGAGGTGGAAAGATGGCTCAGTGGTTTAGAGCACTTGTTACTCTTGCAGAGGACCTGCGTTAGATTCCTAATGCCCACATAGTGTGGTTCATAACCACTGGTAACTCCTGTTCCAGAGACTATGACACCTTCTTCTGATCTCCCTGGGCACTGTATGCACATGGTACATAGACTTACATGCAAGCAAAACATCTATCTATCTATCTGTATAATAAGCCTTTAAATTATTTTAAAAAGCTTGGTAGCTCGAAAAAACAAACAACATAAAATAAAACAAACAAACAAAAAACTTGGTAGATGCTGGCTGGTGGTGGCACACGCCTTTAATCCCAGCACTCAGGAGGCAGAGGCAGGCTGATCTCTGTGAGTTCAAGGCCAGCCTGGTCTACAGAGTGAGTTCCAGGACAGCCAGAGTCACAACAGAGAAACCCAGTCTCAAAAAAACCAAAAAAAAAAAAAAAAAAAAAAAAAGAAGGAAGAGAAGAAAGAAAAAGAAGTTGAATGCTTTCGTCCCACACATGAGGATATTAATAAAAACTGGTCATTCCCTCCATCATAACCAGAGTCCCAGCAAATGCTGAAGTAGCAGGATTCTGCAACTGTAACTGTAACTCTGAACTGTAAATTGGGTTTACCTGAAGGGTGAAGTAGCAACCTTTGTCTGCATCAGCCTCGTGTTGTAGGAAAAAAAAAGTGGGCTAGAGAGATGGCTCAGTAGTTAAACGTACTTACTGCTCTTGCACAGGACCTGGGTCCTGTTCTCCAGCACCCATATGGCAGCTCCCAGTAGTGGGTAACTCCAGCACTTTGGGTTCTATCGCCCTCTTTTGGTCTTCATGGGTACTGAATACACGGTACTCAAAAGTGCAGGCAAAACACTCGTACACATAAAATGAAAATAAATATATTTTTTTAAAAATCCAATTTTGGCTTCACTGCCATTTATTGATAACTTCCCAAGGTCCCAGGTGCTATGTCAAGTGATCACATTCCTCTGAAGGGCTGTCCCTCTTTTCCACTCATGAAAATGACCTTCTGAGATGGCCAGATGGGTGTGATTGAGAGCCCCCTCTTCCTGTCCCAAGGCTTAGAACTTTGTAGCCACTGTTCAGCCACTTAGAGGAAGAGAGGTTTTATTAGGGGCAGGAAAACAAAGTGTAGTAAATGTCATTAAAATTCTTTTCTTTTCTTTTTTTTTTTTCTCTTAAAGACAGGATCTATACAGCCAAGGCTGAACTTTTTATACTCCTGTCTTCTTCCCTTCCTGCCTTCGCCCACCACATTCTGAAATTATAGGCATGAGCCATCCTGATCCCCCAAGATTTCCTTTTACCAAACTAGGGGTGTGGCTCAGTGATAGAGCAGTACCAAAAAAGAAATTTTAAATATATTTAAATACATAAAAGTTTATTAAATGAAAAAAAAGGTTTTTAACTGGGTGTGGTGGCACATGCCTTTAGTCCCAACACTTAGGAAGCAGAGGCAGATCTCTGAGTTTGAGGCCAGCCTGGACTATAAAATGAGTTTCAGGACAGTAAGGGCTCCTCAGAGAAATCCTGTCTTTAAAAAAAAAAAAAAAAAAAAAGTTTCTCTTATCCCTTTAAGTGACTAAAAATAGCCAAGAGAGGTATGTGACTCTCCCAAGCCCACCAAACCAGGATGCAGTCTAGCAAAGTTGAAGCCAGGCTTCCTGTCCAGTTTAAAGAGTCCTCCTGAAGATTTACACACACACACACACTCTCTCTCTCTCTCTCTCTCTCTCTCTCTCTCTCTAACTGTGGAAAACTGTGATCAATTTCAGGGAAGGGCTGTTGCCCAAGGCTTTAGGAACCTGAAGTCCGTCCTGACTCCATCACAGGTTCATTAGCCTGTGGCTCTGCGGAGTCCCTTTGGTTTCCAGGGCACAACTAAATTGTAGTAAAATGAAAAAAAACTCATCCTGACAGGGTGGGGGTCTGGTATGACTGAATGCACCCTTCACATGTGTCTGGCTCTGGACAGGCCACCATGGGGACTCAGGAGTCCGGTGAGCGGTGCTTAGCCTTGCTTGGGCTTTGCTTAGAAGTCGCTGTTTTCGGAATACTTGTAGATGAGACAGTTGAGGCTCGTGGAAGCCCGGTGGAACCTGGGACTGCCATCCCAAGTCCACGCAAGCATGCATTGCCAAGGTCAAGGGATCCACAAGGCAGAGCTAGGAGAAGGTGTGGTCAGTGTTCGCTGGAGAGCTTCATGTCTCTGGAGTGTGCAAGCCCAGGATGAGCAGAGCTCCCCAGGAGAAGGGATCTGATCCTTACACTCCAACCCTTCCCGGGACAGGAGGGGTGAGGGTGACCAAAGGGGCGTGGCCGACTGGAGGGGGCGTGGTTGATGGGAGGGGAGGTTGCGCCGCCATATTCGCTCCCGCCCGCGGCCCGCGGCGCAGCAAGCATGAGTACCGCAGCCTTTCACATCTCCAGCCTGCTGGAGAAGATGACGTCCAGCGATAAGGACTTCAGGTGCGCCCTGCTGTGTCCCGGGGCTCCTTTTCAGGGGCCTCAGCCGGTCCCGGCTTCTCTCCCCCGCCCCCCTGCAGACCCTCGCGGGAGCCCCAGGCCTCTTCGCCTGGGCCTGGCTAGGCCTGCTGCCTTGCTGCAGCAGCCCTGCCCCCAGCCTCTTCCCGCCTCTGCTGTGCTGGGCCCTCAGGTTCCCCACACTGGGCGCCCCCCAGTCCCTCCAATGAAGTCCCCGTAGGCCTCTCCTTGGGACCCCAGTGCAGTCCTCCTCTGACCCCCATTGAAACAGATCTCTTCCCTGTACTATATCCAGGCTAGAGCCATTCCTTTGCGATACCCGCACTTCTGCCGGGTCTCTCTAGGTTACCCCATACCCCCAGCCTTTACCCCTCCGGGTCTCCTAACGGTAACGTCTGTTTCTTTCATCTTTCCCCATTCATTCTCTCCCTTTTTGTGGCCCCTCATTCCTATCCGATTCT
Source organism: Cricetomys ansorgei (assembly GCA_026225945.1). Lineage (NCBI taxonomy): Eukaryota > Metazoa > Chordata > Mammalia > Rodentia > Nesomyidae > Cricetomys > Cricetomys ansorgei. Next base: position 17,962,246 of record JAMJFZ010000116.1, on the reverse strand, counting down.
CCTCATTCCCTCCTCTCCCAAGATGTGAGCTTAAGGAAGCAAAAGTTGGGGTGAGGGCCACCTGTTTCCCCCATTCCCTTTCTCCTGCCCTTCTCTCCAAGCATCCCAGAAATACAGGGACGGAGCTGCCAAGAAAGATGGGACATCTGGTGCAGCCCCTTATCTTGCAGGGGAAACTGAGGCTAAGTAGCTAAAAGCAGTTGGCCCATGATCCTATAGCCAATTCTGTATCTTCAAGTTGACAGGACACTGCATCCACTCTGCCGAATTAGTTATCCCTCCTTTTACAAACAGGGAAACTGAGGTTCAGGCGTATGAAGGGCCTGGGTACAATGCCAAAGGTAGGATGAAGCAGAGGTTGAGGTCTTGGTGAGGTTCTGACTCTAGCCAGGTTGGGGAATGGGCCTGAAGCCTGCTTGTGTGGTCTGACCCCTATTGTCCTGTAAATCCGTTCCTCAGAATCTCTCTGGAGCCCCTCCCTGCATGGTAGTGGTAGGGCCTTGGACCCTTTGCCCTGGCTTCAGATCTTGGCAGCCCTCACTTACTGGCTTTGTAAGTGATGGGCAAATCACTGCAGCTCCTCTGAACCTTAGCTGCTGTTTGTGGTTTAGGTACCAGGTAAGTGTTTTGTGAACCGAGGCCCCTTATGATCATACTTTCTTACTTCTCTGGACCTTGACTAAGCATCTTATCTTCACTGCAGCCTCCACAGAGTTGTTGCCAGGGTGCTCCTGGACTCCACGCCGGACCATGCACCTCTGTCTGTGTTTCTGCCCTGTCACCTTTGGTTTCCTGTTGATGCTCTAGAGTCTGTGCAGGGGGATAGAGTGGGTTCTAGGACAGTGTTCTTTTGGGCCCAGGCTCTTGCTGTTCTCCAAAGGCCTGGAGGGGACTTTGGCTTACTCAAAGTCTTAAGGCCTGTCAGAGCTGAGGGAACATGTTTCTTGGGCCTTCAGACCAGTATCAAGGAGTTGGCTCTACCAGACAGGGCCTGAGAAGCCCTTTAAGCCTGTCCCTGCCAGCAGCCTCGAGGACACTTAAAACCACCCTGAGCATATGAGCATAGTGTCTATTTTTAAAAGTCTGAATACCAGGAGGCTGAGTCCCTGACCAGCTGTCCAGGCACCATGTGTCCCAGTGTCCCAGTGGCACTGCCTCTCGGATGACAGGAGAGGTTCCCAAACCAAAGGGGAGTGAGTGACCGACTGGGTAAGGCACAGGAAGCCTTGGTTCCTGGTTTTATCGGGACTCAGACCATGACTGAGAGAACCAGGGACTGGAGGGATCTGGCTGGAATTTCTAAAACCTTTTGTGGTGTTTGAGGAGGCAGGAGACCCATCTCACACTGGTGTTCTCTGGTGCTGTGTAACCTCTTTGAGCCTACTTTTCTCAGGTTGACCTATTAAAACCCTCAAGGATGCTGTGGAAGAGGAGCAAGGAAATTTTCCACTTTATTCATAGAAAAACTGAGACTCAGAGTCAAGGAGGCAACTGACCAAAATTTACCCCACCAACAAGTATGTTTTACTTAAAGCCCCACTTGTGTTGGAGCTCTAGCCTGTCAGATTATTACCACCACTACCCAGCACTATGGCATTTCCTCTGAGAGTGCTGTCTGCAGAACTCAGCTGTTTGAAATGCTGAGGCTTATTTTGTGAATGTTCAGGGTTCCACAAGGTTGTTTGGCTCTAAGGTCTGTTGAGCATGGTCTCCTGCCCTTACCCTGCTCCCTTGTTGAACATCTTCTTTGCTGAGCTTGGAGTGTCAGAGGTAAACCTGTTGGGTGCCAACAGGGTGTGTGTGCACACATGTGTATATGTATGTGCAGATGTATGTGTATTTATGTTGGTGTGTACATGTGGAAGTATGTATATTCATGTATGTGTGTGTGTTTATCTCTGTGTATGTGCATGATGTGTGTGTGTGTGTGTGTGTGTGTGCATGCGCGTGTGTGCGTGTGCATGGTGGTCTGATGAAGTGCTCTCACACATTCATTGTTACACAGGAGAAAAGTGCTATAATGGAAGGGTGCAAAGCCTTGAAGTGACCTGTCCTTTAATGCCTAGGTGTGTGTAGATCACAATGATCAGAATCATCCCTCTTGACAGGTGTGCTAGTTGGTTTTTTGTCAGGTTGACACAAGCTAAAGTTGTCTGAGAGGAGAGAACCATAATTGAGAAAATGCCTATATAAGATTGGCCTGTAGATAAGACTGTGGGACATTTTCTTAGTGATTGATGGGGAAGGGCCCAGCCCATTGTTGGTGATGCCAGCCCTGGGCAGGTGGTCCTGGCATGTATAAGAAAGCAGGCTGAAAGAGACTTGGACTGCAAGCCAGTAAGCAGCATTCCTCCATGGCCTCTGTCTCAGTTTCTGCCTCCAAGTTCTTATCTTGAGTTCCTGCCCTGACTTTCTTCAATGATGGATGGACTGTGATGTGGAAATATAAGCTGAAATAAACACTTTTCTCCATGCTTTTGGTCATGGTCTTTATCACAGCAATAGAGGCCCTGACTGAGACAGTGAGTAGGAGTTTGACAGGCACTTTCCCTGGTTGCCAGACCCATCCTTCACCTCCTGAAGCACTTTTTGGGGTTGCCAGGCCCATTTGGTCTCCATGCAACAGAAATTCAGAGGCCCAAATACAAACATCCTTCACCTTAAAGTGTCTAGGCAGTAGATGGGATGGCAGCCATACCTTCCTCTCCTTCAGCTCAGCTTCTTGCCTCTCCCTACAGCTTCAGTCTGATCCAGCTATTAAAATTATGAAATGGAGGCATGGACAGGATCCCTCCTGGCTCTGTGGGCTGCCATGACATCAAACAGCAGGTCTGGGCTGGAAATGTGAGGGCTGGGACCCCACTCCCCTGGTGACAGCCCACTCTGAGGGGGGGGTGTCGCTAAGACCCAAAGCAGGCTTTCTCTGGACTTCTCTGAATAGTTCATCTCTCTTGCTCTGGCTCATAAGTCTCCATTCAGGTGCCCAGCAGAAGCCAGTAAGCATGGCGGTGTGTGGGAATGAGTGTATTTGTCATCTGCAGTTACTGCACTAAGTAGAGGCCCAGTCATATTCAGATCTTCTGTTTCCAGGAGTTAGAAGTTGCTTTAACTAATGTTCAGTAATTCAACCTGGGGAAAAACATGTTTGCAATCTGGACACAGCTAAGGGCAGCCGATTGAGTCCTCTACTCTCTTCATTTTAGCAGGAATAGGGTCCTATGAGGCTCCTTCAGTCCCATTCTCTGTTGCCTTCTGACTTGAACTCCCATTGCATGCTAGATGTCCAGGACAGAGCAGCAGCCTTTGTTAGAAGGCCTCAAGAACCCACCTGCCTGGGGGTGGGCGAAACCTTTGGCTCTGGTATATGGCTGGGAGTATATTGGTCAGCTTTTGGTTCTGGTCTCCAAAATATGCCAATTGCCCATCAGTGTGGCCTAGTGTAATGACTTTAAAGTGTTCATGACCAACTAGGCATAGTGGATTTAATTTTAGTACTTGGAGACAGAGGGTGGGGGATTTCTGTGAGTTTGAGTTTAGTACTTGGAGACAGAGGGTGGGGGATTTCTGTGAGTTTGAGTCTAGCCTAGTTTACAGAGTTAGTTCCAGGCCAGCATCTGGACAGGAACAGGGTGCATCTGTGTATCTAGAGGTACTTCTTTCCAAGGCCTGACTCTGCCGCAAAATTGTCTATCCTGTGCTCGGTATTCATAAGCCACCTGTTACTGTAAGATGTGAATGATATATGACATTTACTGGGTGTGTATTGTGGACCCCATAACCCTATGATCAGAGGCAGACCCAAGTCTTATTCTCTCCTTTCTTTCTTTCTTTCTTTTCTTTCTTTCTTTCTTTCTTTCTTTCTTTCTTTCTTTCTCTTTTTTTCTTCTCAATCTAAAAGGCCTTTTTGTTTTTTTCGAGACAGCGTTTCTCTATTGTAACTCTGGTGTCCTGGAACTTGCTCTGTAGACCAGGCTAGCCTCAAACTCACAGAGATCCACCTGCTTCTACCTCCCAAGTGCTGGGATTAAAGGCGTGTGCCACCACCACCTGGTTAAAAAGATATTTTTAAAAGATTTATTTTCTGTGTATGAGTGTTTATACTATGAATGCAATGCCCATGGAGGCCAGAAGAGGGGGTCAGGACCCTGGAACAAGAGTTACAGATGGTCATGAGTTTCCTGATATGGGTGCTGGGAACGAATCCTAGATCTTCTGCAAGAGCAGCAAGTTCTCGTAAACTCTGAGCTACTGTCTCCAGACCCCCTTCCGTGTTTTTCAAACAGTGGGCAAGTGACTTGCCAAGTTCTTATTTTCGCAGTAGTAGTGGCAGGATCTGCTACCTCAGCCATGAGCATTTAGCCAGTCATCTAGTTCCAGTGGTCTAGCCTGTGGCAGTTGGTCTAGTTGGATGACTCAGCCCTGCCCATAGCCATAGTCACCCGCGTGAGATAGTACACCAATCTATCGGGGCCTAGACGCTGCTGAACTGCCCTTTTTCTCTCTGGCTGCCACGCCAGGTTCATGGCTACCAGTGACCTGATGTCAGAGCTGCAGAAAGACTCCATCCAGTTGGATGAGGACAGCGAGCGCAAGGTGGTGAGGACGCTGCTGCGGCTCCTGGAGGACAGGAGTGGTGAGGTGCAGAACCTGGCTGTCAAATGGTGAGTGGAGTGGGGGTGACTTGGGGGAGGGCCTGTGGGGATCATGGGGCAGTTCTTGGGGCCACAGCTGGGTTGGACAGTGTGTTCCCAGAGGCAGAGCCTGCGCCAAGATCAAATCTAAGTCATATGAGGGGTGATCCAGGAAATAGGAAGGGAAGGAGGAAAGGAGAGGTGGATGGCGAAAGAAAGCCCCAAAAGAGAGTTCTGTCACCATGAAGGTCCCCAGGTAATGATCTGCTACCAGGCTTTGAGAAACGAGGCTCCAGATCTTGGCTTCATGACCAGCATCAGCAGGTGGAAATCAGTTATACGTGTGTTGGAAGGCCCCACCCAGACCCTTTGGGCTGGCCCAGTAGTCTGTGTTCAGCATTCTCCTGGGGGATGTGACACTATCTCCGGTGTGAGAACCCTCGATTTGGATACTGTTGGGCCACAGGGTGAGAGTCAAATCACAGGTTTGGGGTGTACCATTTTCCTAGCAAGACAAGGTCCCCTGTTGAGTTGAGATCTTTTCTTCAGCGTGTGTCCCCACAAGGTTGAGAGGGTTGAAGTAAGCAGCCTGACTTAAGGCAGGCCTGGCACTTTTGACCCTTCTCCCTTCCTCCCCTCTACCTCAGCCTGGGTCCCCTGGTGGGCAAGGTGAAGGAGTACCAAGTGGAGACCATTGTGGACACCCTCTGTGCCAACATGAGGTCAGACAAGGAGCAGCTCCGGGACATCGCTGGCATTGGCCTGAAGACTGTCCTTTCAGAGCTGCCTCCTGCCGCCACAGGTACCCAGGCCCCACACCCTGGTGCTGCTACTCAACCCAGTTATGTTTCAAATTCTAGGGCCAGGTAATTCCCCTCTGGGAAGTCCACACCTGTATTTATGCTGTACCTTTAAATACCTCTATTTTTCCTCACCTTGTGCTCATGCCTGTATTTAAACATTTTTAGTAAGTAGTGGCACACATCTTCAATCCCAGCACGGTGGGGGCAGAGGCAGTGGGTCAGTGTGAGTTTGAGGTCAGTCTAATCTACATAGGAAGTTCCAGGACAGCCAGGGCTACATAGTGAGACCTTGTTTCAAAATAAAAAGGAAGGAAGGAAAGAAGAAGGCTCAGAGAAGTAAAAGAACCTACTTGGGGTCCCTTAGTGCTAAGGAATTCAGACCCAGATCAGGATGCCTGTTCGTTAGGAATGCTTTCACCCTCAAGTAAAGAGAGCAAACTCAGTGGCAGCTTAAAGACTGCAGTGGTCTCTCTGGAGGGACGACTGCTGCTCCTCCCCTCCTCTGCAGCGGTACACCTACAGAGCTGCTTAGTAGTAAAGACAAGGAGAGATTCATATCTGCAAACCCTACCAGACTTCAGCAGAGGGAACCACCTGTCATGGCACATGGAACCCCAATTGTCTGATCTCAGAGGTTTTCACTGAAACAGAAGCTCCTCAGGTGTTCTGTTGATAGCATGTGCAGATCATGAGGAATCAAATATCTTTTACATAAAGCTAATACCTACAGACAATACAAAATGACAAGGCCTAGGCAGCCCTTCCCCAAACAGTGCATAAAACACCCGTTTTAAAAATAACTGGAAATAAACTTCTGCAATATTCTTCTTTCTCCCTTCCCTCCTCTTCCCCCTCTTTTTATTTTTTATTTTTTTAGTGGTAGTGACTAGAAAAGAAAGTGTTTATCTCATCTCCCTCCCTGGTAGAGGTGTGTGAGCTACCCAGCAGCTCGGTCATCGGCTTGTCAGCTCCTAGCTGATTCCTGTGGTTGTTCCTTAAGACTCAGGCCAAACCTTGGACCACTGAAGCCCAGGCTTTCTTGGACCATAGACTTCTGGGGGATATGGGCTCAGAAACACAGCCAGAGCACAAACAGGTCAGAGGTGGGGGCATCTTCCCAGTACAGGGCCTCATCCTGCCCACCTGTGCCCCACACAGGCTCAGGGCTGGCTATCAACGTGTGCCGCAAGATCACAGGCCAGCTCACCAGTGCCATTGCCCAGCAGGAGGATGTGGCTGTGCAACTGGAAGCCCTGGACATCCTCTCTGACATGCTGAGCAGGTAAGTGAGGCCACTTTGGGCAAGAGGGGAGGGGACAGGCAAGACTGAGATGGGTGGCCTTCGTGCGGGGTCTTTTGCTCAGACTCCTTAGTCACCCAGCCACCTTGCAAAGAAAAGCAAGGTCACTATGTCACACTAAGGAACAAGATCTGAGAGGTCACAAGCCCCAAGCTCACATAGTCAGTTAAGCTCCCATGGCTTGTGTGATTACTCAGGGGGCAGGAAAATTCAGGTGCTAGCCTAGTGGCGGGCCTGCAGTGCTTCTGAGGAGGAATTCATAGGCAGGTGGCCAACTGAATGTAATAGAGTGGTTAGGCCAAGTGCAGAGCCCGAGTTCAAAAGGCGATGCCAGACAAGAGCTTACTGGAGCTGAGGCTTCAGGGCACCTGAGCAGATCTAAGGGCATCACAGAGGGCACAAGCAAGAAAGGATTATGAAGGGTTTTGGGTTTGGGGGTTAGGAAACACTGATACAGATTGCCCTTTTGATTAAAAGTTTTCATGCTATAGAAAGACAGCATGGTGGGCTCTGAGCAGAGTTCAGGCCCATATGGCAGAGTGGAATCCCTTCTTAAAGGTTTCGGAGGAATTGAGAGGTTCTTCACCATGTAGGTGATGAATAATCCATAGTTCCTACTTATAATCAGGCAGTCTCTGATCCAGGATGGCAGGGGTGGGGAGAGAGTCTTGGATTTGGAGGAAGGAGTAAGTGACCTTGAGGGAGTAGGGAAGAGGGACCCATTGATTCCTATGTGTCCATCATACAGGGCTTAGCCTGGGGACGATATACAGTATTAGCTGCATATGGTCTTGACCTAAGCAGTCTCTGCTCTGGGTTCTAACAGACTTGAGCCAGGGCTGGTGCATGGTGAACTGAATGTGGAAGCTGGCAGAAGGGCTGGGCAGCAGCTCCATTGACCCATCTGTCTTCCCTTGATCTTTCTTTCTGTCGTCTGGACAGGCAGGGCTGGATAGGAGCATCTCTGTTTTTATATTTGATGGGATTGATCCCAGGGCTTCACTCATGCTAGGAAGGAACTCTGCCACTGAGCTATGTCTCTAGCCCTTGTTACTTTTTATTTTTGAGACTCCATCTCTCAGAGTTGCTCAGGCAGGCCTTCAACTGACTCTGTAGCCCAGGCTGATCTTAAACCTGTAATCTTTCTGCCTCAGCCTTCCTAGCAGGTGCCCACCGTACCTGGGTGGGCAGACTAGAGGATAACTCTATGAGTCTGTTTTAGGAAGCAGGAGATAGAGAGAGGATTGGGGTAGAGATGCTCTGGGAGCAGATACAGTAGGAATTAACCAATTCCATTAGGGCACATTGAGTTTGTGGTGCATGGAAGGCCCCTTCAATCATAAGTTCCGTAGGACCAGAGTCCGTCCTTATGGCCTGACTTCCAGCAGCCTGTCACATGATGAGTAAATCAGTAAGACTGCAGCAGAGTGATCCCGGCTGGACACAGGAGAGTGAGGTCATGGAGGGCAGGAAGAGGAAAGGCCTCAGGGCATTGTGGGATTGAACTCACCCAGAGCTTCTTTGACTATAGAGAAGGAATCAGGGCCACAGAAAGTCAGGTTCTGCCTATGGAGAAACTATCCGAGGTTTGTTTTTGCCTTGAGTTCAGAGCTCAGTTATCCAGAGGGCCCTAGGTATCCATGGCAGGTTTAAGCAGAGGAGTGATTAAGTCTGTTAGATTTTATATCATTCCAGTGCCAGTAAGGAGGATAGATTTGGGGGGAGGGGTGTTGAGGCAAACCTTAGGCTTCCAAGAATTGGAGACTGCCTCACTGGAGCCGCCATACCCACCACCCTCCTCTCTGAGTTGAGAGATTGGACACCTGGGCGCAGGTGTTGGACTTACACTGTTGACTGAGGATCTTTCAGAAGGCAGTCTCTTTCTGCTTTCTCTCCCATAGTAAGCAGTTAAGTCACTCAGGGTTGGAGGGGTACCTTGCTACTTTCCAAGGGTCTCAATATTGTAAGTAGGAGGTACAGAGAAGATGGGGTTGCAAGACCCAAGCTGCTGCCTGCAGTACCTGGCCTGACCTTCCCTCCACCGTTTCCCCAGGCTAGGTGCCCCACTGGGCACCTTCCATGCCAGCCTGCTGCACTGCCTGCTGCCTCAGCTGAGCAGTTCACGCCTGGCTGTACGCAAGCGGGCAGTCGGGGCGCTCGGTCACCTGGCAGCCGCCTGCAGCACTGACCTCTTCGTGGAGCTCGCTGACCACCTGGTGGACCGGCTGCCTGGCCCACGTGCGCCTGCCAGCCCCGCAGCCATTCGTACCCTGATCCAGTGTTTGGGCAGCGTGGGCCGCCAGGCTGGCCATCGCCTGGGTGAGGAGGCGGGGGTAAAATGGTGGGTAAAGGCTGGTGGTGGGGACAGAGCCATTAGCAGGAGCACAAACTGGCTCCCCTTTTCTCAGTCTTATATCATTTGTGTGGTATCCTGGAAGTGACTTCTGTAGCCTAGAGGCCCAGGCATATCCTTGCAAGTCATGATCTCAAACTTTTATATAGATAAAGTATATATATATATATATATATATATATATATATATATATAAAAAACCTATATTTATATATAGAATGTGTTTGAGCCTTGTGCTCTGACAGGCGCACCTTAACTTGTAGGCCAGGTTTGGAATCCTTAAGCTTTGATGGAGAACATGTCTACAGCTAGCCACAGTTTAAAGTATACACCAATACCTACTTGTGAGCCCACGTTGCAGTCAAGATACCCAACATTCCCACTGTCCCCCCATTTTCATCCCTGTTTCTGCCTTGCCTCAGGCAGCCACCTCAGACTTCACCGGGTATGTTAACTCAGACACCTTAGGCAGGCGTTACATAAACGAGAAGGAGACAGTGTCCGTAGAGTCAGTGTGAATAAGCCCCTCCTAACCCTGGCTCTCCAGAAGGGCCTCAGCAGCTTCTCCATGGCTGCCCTCAGGAGCATGGACCTGGAAGATAGGCTGAATAGGCTTAGACTAGGGTTCATGGAAGGAAACTGAGGTCCCAAGGACCCAAAAATGTCTAAAGGAGTGTCTAGGGAGCCAGAGAGGTGGCTCAGTTGTTAAGTGTGTGTGTTTGCTGCTTAGTCATGAGGACCAGAGTTCAGGTTCCAGCACGAGCATCAGGCTGCCAACAAATGCCTGTAATTCCAGCTCCAACAGATCCAATGCCCTTTTTTGGCCTCCACAGGCAACATATGTGTGCACACACATAAATAATAAAATAAATTTAGAAGGGACATTTGGGAATCTTATGTTCCTTCTTGCTCTGTGGGAAGGGTGTGCCTGGAAGAGGGCTAGTAGATCCTCTTAGGCCTGGGGACCAGGCAAGGGCCCCTCTTGTTCTCTTATCCTTAGCTTGTACTCTAGTTAGGAATAAGGCTCAGCCCTGACTGTGACTCAACCACACATGGTACTTTCCTGTGCCTGGTCTGTAGAGGACTGGAGCTAAGCTCTGCTGTATCAGTGTTCGCTTGTTTCCATACTGTGATGATCAGTAGGCCGAGTCTTGCAAGCTGCCCACAGCCCCTGATACATAGGTAGCAACCAGGCGAGACCCCAGTCAGCTTGCCTCCAAAGCCTCTGAGCTGAGTTTGCCCTGCAAGTACAGAGTTGGGCTGAGGCTGTGCACTGGTGACTGAGGGAAGGCCTGGTTACTTCAGTGACCCCTTGGCTCTGCAGGGGCCCACCTGGACCGCCTGGTGCCCTTGGTGGAAGAGTTCTGCAACCTGGATGACGATGAGCTGAGAGAGTCCTGCCTCCAGGCCTTCGAGGCCTTCCTGAGGAAGTAAGTGCCGCAGCTACACGGAGACGGGCAGGGGACCTCCATGGGGAGTGGGGGGATGGGGAGATAGGGTGCCAGCCTCAAAGCGGTCAACTCTCAGGTCTTGTTTTTGGGCCCCACCCTTGCTCTGCCACACTGGGATCCAGTGAGGCCTCCTGTCCTTGTCCTTCAGGTGCCCCAAGGAGATGGACCCTCATGTACCCAATGTGACCAGCCTCTGCCTCCAGTACATGAAGCATGACCCCAACTACAACCATGACAGTGATGAGGACGAAGAGCAGATGGATACTGAGGACAGTGAATTCAGTGAGCAAGGTAGGTGGGCCGCCTGTTGTGGGACAGCAGGGCCACATCAGGCCTGCCCTGCTAGACACTGCTGTTCTCCAGCTGTAAGAAAGGCAGTGCAGGCCAGGTGGTGGTGGCCTTTAATCCCAGCACTCGGGAGGCAGAGGCAGGTGGATCTCTGAGTTCCAGGCCAGCCTGGTCTACAGGGTGAGTTCCAGGACAGCCAGAGTTACAACAGAGGAACCCTGTCTTGAAAAAAAAAGGAAGGCCGTGCAGTCATCCTCTTGCCTCCACAGTCAACCAACCAGGATCGAAAATACTTGGGAAAGAAATTCATCTGTACCCTACAGGTAGACAGTAACTGGGATGTTTGGTGTCAAGACATTATGTTGTATCAGGTGTTTAAAGTATTTAGAGGTGACTTAAAGCTTGGAGTGGGGTGTGTAGGGTTTATGTGAATACTAAGCCCTTTTATAGAAAGGGCTTGACTCCCTCAGTTTCCAGGCCCCCACAGATCCCAAGAGACAGCTCTAATAGTTGCTTACTGAGCACCCATTGGTATATAAGCTCTTCTTACCTCATATTCCTCATAGTGACCCTAAACATCTAGATGTGATTGCCCTCATATTTCAGACAGGGAAACTGAGGAAAAACCAAGAAGGAACCTAGCCAAGTCTTGGGTCAGTTCTGACATATTCACCACCTCCAAGCTACCATTTTTATGAGTGGTTTTATAAATGGTTAATATCCTATAAAAGGATAATGCTTTTAGCCCAGTGCCAGAGCGAGAGGTAGAATGATGGGCACGTGGAGGAGACAGGGCCAGATGGGTGGGTGCTCAGTGGCTTCTCCCCTCTGGGCCTGGGATCCTCTCAGATTTCCTAAAGGCAGGGTGTAGATGGAGACTAGGGACTTAAGGTTTTGTGGGGACTTGACACAAAATCAGAAAGGTGTACTGGGGTCTTGAATGCTAAGCCAGAAGTTGGGCATTTTCTTTCCAGTAATAGAGGGCTAGGGATATTTCTTGAGGGGTAGGGGTCCATTAAAGGAGATGTCTGCTGACCTGCCAGTGGATGCAGCCCACTGTAGCTTACCCAGACTTTTTTGCTATGTAAGTCTTAGTTGTCAATGGAGTGGCACAGTGGGAACACCCTGGTCTCAGATCCAGGATTGAGAAATGTTCCTCACCACCTCTGACCCTTTCATACCTCCCCTTGTGAGATGAATGGGATTGAATCTCTGCTCTGCCGTTTCCTGTGTTTCCTGAGGAGGTATCTCACCCTCTCAGAGCCTTAGTCTTGACATCTGTAAAATGGGGCCAGTAGCCCCTTTGTTCTAGTGGAGTTGTGATCTGCTAACCCTCAGGGTCTATAGAGCAGAAGGCCATGCATACCCACTTTCTTTTGGTGTTTGTCTCGCTTGAACACCTTTGAGGGCCTTTGATTGGGACTAGGTTATTTTTGGAAATCTCAGTAAGTGAAACTGCCACGTCTAGAACCAAATGATGGGCCTGAGCCCCAGAACGCTTCTCTGTGTCTCCACTGCAGACTTGGAGTCCATGTCATTCTCTTTTGGAAGACTAAATTTGTCTCCCTGAATATCCCAGGCTGGTCTTGAACTCTTGATCCTCCCACCCCACCTCTCAAGTGCTGGGATTATAGGCCTGTGTCAGCATACTAGACCATTTCTTCCTTGATGTAGTCAGACAAGGCTCTAGAGACAGGGCTGTAGCTGAAGTGTAAGCGTGTGCACAGTGGATCAGGCCTTTCTTGTCTCTGCGTCTCAGTTCTGTCCTGTGGTGGGGAATGAGGGAGACTGTGGATCAAAGGCGCAGTGCCCTCCGAGCACGCCGCACTCAGCAGGCTGGACACTGATCTGAAGGTGAGGTGGGCAGGCCTTCCACTGTTCCGTGTGTCTTCCTCTTGCTCCAGAGAGTGAGGACGAGTACAGTGACGACGACGACATGAGCTGGAAGGTGCGCCGCGCGGCCGCCAAATGCACGGCGGCCCTCATCAGCTCTCGGCCCGACCTCCTGCCCGACTTCCACTGTGCTCTGGCACCAGCCCTCATCCGCCGCTTCAAGGAACGGGAAGAGAATGTCAAGGCAGACATCTTTGGGGCTTACATCATGTTGCTGCTACATACACGACCCCCTAAAGGATGGCTGGAGGCTGTGGAGGAGCCCACCCAGACTGGCAGCAACCTCAATATGCTACGGGCTCAGGTGGGCGTGTCCTTACCCGCTCGCTCTCCTTCCGTTCCTCCTCCCCCACACCCATCTCTTCACTCGCTGAGGGATGTAGCATGAGCACCTGTATGTGCCAGCCCGGTGTTCAGATGGGGCCCGGCCTCATCCTTCGTAACAGCACAAGTAGGGCTTCCAAGACTGAGAAAGGATTCGTATCACTCCAAGAGCACGCAGCTACAGGAAGTGGGTGGCAAAGTTTGTTTCACTTTAGAAAAGGTCTCTGGCTGCTAGGTGGGGAATGGATTGTGATAGGACAAGAGTCATGGCTGGGGGCTAACAGGAGGTCATTGCAATTGTGTCCAGGTGGCAAAAGATGGTGCCTTAGGCTCACTGGAAGCAGAGGTGTTGAAAGGAATGGTAGTTCAGGCCTGAGAAATGGGTTTTGGATTGAACCATTGGATCTTGCTGATAAGTTACACCTGGGATAGGCAGGTATCAATTGACTTCTTGGTCTCCCAGGAGTGGGAACACTCAGGAGGAGGGGATTTCTACACCTCTCTACCTTTATGGTTGAAGTCTTCATTGGGTGTATGTAGTGCATTTTCTATTACTTTATAAAATGCCAGAGGCTGGGTCCCTACTAAGAAAAGAGGCTTATTTAGCTCAGGTTGTAAACAGAGTCCAAACAGCCAGGTCTCTGCCTTGGTGTGAATTACCCTGGCTGGGTGTCATCTTTGCAGGTAGGATGAATATACAAAAGGAAACAATCCCATGGTAAGACAGAAAGCCAGAACAACAAGGACTAAGCCTTGCTTTATAATAAACCCGTCCAGTACAACTATTTCATCCTTTTTAGTGACCTCTTGATAGTGCCACCTTTTAAAGGTTCCTCCTCTTCCTAGTACCACCACCACACTGGGGACCAAGCTTCCAACATATGAGTCCTTGTGGGACCGAACTTTATCCAAACTGTAGCAGATGCCTAGGGTGAGCACTAGTAAGACAGAAAATGTGCACGTTGGATTGAAGATACAGATCTGGGTGGCATCAGTGCCATTGGATTCAGGAATATATGGGAAGTGTATCCAGGTAAGAGAAGGGACCATGTGCTGAGAACAGCTAGGCCTGTAGAAGCCTATGAAGGCCCCTGTGAAGGCTTTCCCTTCATAGAGATAGAGGTGACAGGCTGCTGGGTTGCCTTGAGCCAGTTCCTTGTCTGCACTTAAAAGATGGAGGCAGCAATCACTCTGTCTGTCTGCAGAGTCTGAATCAGGTGACAAGTACAGAGACTTGGGCACTGAGGTGTCTTTCTATGTTGGCATCCTAAGCTTCCTGGTGGTTCCTGATCTCCCCACTTGCCCACAGGTGCCCCTAGTGATGAAGGCCCTGCAGCGGCAACTTAAGGACCGGAATGCTCGGATCCGCCAGGGCTGCTTCAACCTTCTCACAGAGTTGGCAGGTGTCCTCCCTGGCAGCTTGGCAGAGCACATGCCTGTGTTGGTATCAGGTAAGCCGGGCTACAGCTGGCTATCTACTCTTTGGGCCTCTTCCAGAATACAGACCCCTCCCCTATATTGAGCCCTCTGTCCCTGAGCCCTGTGTGATGATGCCCACAGAGGTTCCTCTCTAACCACAGGGAGAGCAAGGCTGCTTCCAAGTCTATTTTGTGGCTTTAAGTGAGTTCTGGCCTTGTTGCCCTCAGCTCTGGTGGCCTCTGGAAACTTCTGTGTGGGAGCTTTGGAAGCTTTAGTCATTACATCCCCAGACTGAGCCAGGCTGAAGAGCCTCTAACCTTGGTTCCCACCCTCAGGTGTTGTCTTTTCACTGGCTGACCACTCCAGCTCCTCCACAATTCGGATGGATGCCCTGGCCTTTCTGCAGGGGCTTCTCGGTACTGAGCCGGCTGAGGCCTTCCACCCACACCTGCCCACTCTCCTACCACCTGTGTTGGCCTGCGTGGCCGACCCTTTCTACAAGGTGGCAGCTGAGGCCTTACTGGTGCTCCAGGAGCTGGTGCGGACCCTGTGGCCACTGAATAAGCCTCGGCTGCTGGACCCTGAGCCATATGTTGGAGAGATGTCCACAGCTACTCTGGCACGACTCCGAGCCACTGACCTGGACCAAGAGGTGAAGGAACGGGCCATCTCTTGTGTGGGCTACCTCGTGGGTCACCTTGGTGACCGTCTTGGGGATGACTTGGAGCCCACACTTATGCTTCTCCTGGACCGCCTACGGAATGAGATCACCCGGTTGCCTGCTGTCAAGGCACTGACACTAGTGGCGGTGTCCCCATTGCGACTTGACCTGCAGCCCATCTTGGCTGAGGCTCTGCCTATCCTGGCTTCATTTCTGCGCAAGAATCAGCGGGCACTGAGGCTGGCCACACTGGCCGCTCTGGATGCTCTGGCTCAGAGTCAGGGCCTTGGCTTGCCTCCACCTGCTGTGCGGGCTGTGCTAGCTGAACTGCCTGCTCTGGTCAGTGAGAACGATATGCATGTGGCCCAGCTGGCCATAGACTTCCTGGCCACGGTGACCCAGGCCCAGCCTGCCTCTGTGGTGGAAGTCAGCGAACCCGTTCTGGAGGAGCTGCTGCAGCTGCTGCACTCGCCCTTGCTGCCTGCTGGGGTGCTGGCAGCTACTGAAGGCTTCCTGCAGGCGCTGGTGGGAACCCGCCCTCCCTGTGTGGAGTACTCCAAGCTCATCAACCTGCTCACTGCACCTGTTTATGAACAGCCTGGGGACGGAGGATCTGGCCTGCACAAGCAGGTGTTCCACTCACTGGCCCGGTGTGTGGCTGCCCTCTCAGCAGCCTGTCCCCAGGAAGCGGCAGGCACTGCCAGCCGCCTGGTCTCTGATGCCAAGTCACCCCGTTCAAGCACGGGGGTCAAGGTCTTGGCATTCCTGTCACTGGCTGAGGTGGGCCAGGTGGCTGGGCCAGGCCCCCAGAGAGAGCTGAAGACCGTGCTTCTGGAAGCCTTGGGGTCTCCAAGTGAGGATGTGAGGGCTTCAGCCGCATATGCCCTGGGCCGTGTGGGCGCTGGCAACCTGCCTGACTTCCTGCCCTTCCTGCTGGCACAGATTGAGGCTGAGCCCCGGCGACAGTATCTGCTGTTGCATGCACTCAGGGAGGCCCTAGGGGCTGCGCAGCCTGACAACCTGAAGCCTTACGTTGAGGATGTCTGGGCGCTGCTCTTCCAGCGCTGTGAGAGTCCTGAGGAAGGCACTCGGTGTGTGGTGGCTGAGTGCATAGGGAAGCTAGTGCTTGTGAACCCTCCCTTCCTCCTGCCTCGATTCCGGAAGCAGCTTGCTGCAGGTAAGGGCACAGTGGCCAAAGATGGCTTAGCACGGGTGGCCACTTGGTCCCCAGGCATCCACACAACTTATGCAGATCATTGGAGATGAGCATCACATGTCTGTTAATCAAGTGAAAGAAGCCAGACCAGGAACTCATGGTGCTTCTCAGATGTACAGGCTTCCTCCTGCATGGTCTCTGGGGTAGAGGGGACAAGGTCTTTTTGTTTTTGTTTTTCTTCAAGGTTTATTTATTTTGTTTTATGTATGTGGGTGTTCTGCCTGTGTATGTGCACCATATATTATGTACTGTGTACATGCAGTGCCCTCAGAGGCCAGAAAAGGGCATCAGATGCCCTGGAAGTGGAACTGTGGGCTATCGTGTGAGTGCTTGGAAACAAAGCCAGGTCCTAAACAAGAGTGGCCGGTGCTTTTAACCGCCGAGCCCAAGGGGACAGAGTTTTTGATGTGTCCCTACCTCAAACAGCCATCTCACCGAAGATATCTGCATCATAGATTCAACTCACCTTGATCAAAAATATCCCAAGAAATACTGTGTCTGTATTGACTATGTGCAAACTCTTTTCATGTCTTTATTTATTTCTTTTTCAAAATTACATTTGTTGTAGCTGGGTGGTGGCACGCACCTTTAATCTCAGCACTCAGGTAGCAGAGGCAGGCAGATTTCTATGAGTTCAAGGCCAGCCAAGTCTAAAGAGTGAGTTCCAGGACAAGCCAGAGTTACAACAGAGAAACCCTGTCCCCAAAAACCAAAATGAATAACTAAACACATAAAAAACAAAATAAAATTACATTTGTTGGGGGCTGGAGAGATGGCTCCAGTGGTTAAGAGCACTGACTGCTCTTCCAGAGGACCCGGGTTCAATTCCCAGCACTCACACGGCAGCTCACAACTGTCAGTTACTGCAGTTCCAGGGATGTGGCACCCTCACATAGACATACATGCAGGCAAAACACCAGTGCACATAAAAATAAAAACTCACTTATTAAAAAACATACACACACAGACTAGAAGAAAATTTCATTTGTGTGTGCATGTGCACACAAGCACCCATGCGTGTACATGCAGGTGTGTTTGCCATGGCACACATATAGAGGACAACTTCCGTGAGTCAGTTCTCCTCTCATGGATCCCAGGATTGAACTCAGGTCATCAGACTTGGTGACAAGTGCCTTTATAGCAAGAACCATCTTGCAAGCCTTTTTTTCCTAAATAGTATAGATTAGCTACTATTGACATGTTTAATGTAAGCAACATAGATTAGATTGGAAATTCATGGGAGGGTGTGCACAGGTTCTGTACAAACACCATGCTGTTGTGGCATCCTTGAGCTTAGTATCCAAAGAGATCCTGGAACCTGTCCTCTGAAGATACTAAGGGTAAAAATACAATTTAAAGTTTAGGCGTTAGACATACAGGGTTATAAATATATAACTCTATAACTAGGATTATATCCTAGCTACTTGGGATGCTGAGGCAGAAAGATTATGATTTCAAGGCCTACCTGCTTACAGAAGTCAAAGGCCTTCCCATGCAACTTAGTGTGACCCTGACTCAAAAAGAAGAAAAAAGAAAAGGTCAGGGGCTGCGGCTGGGGCAGGGGCAGAGGCTGGGGCAGGGGCAGGGGCTGCGGCTGGGGCAGGGGCAGGGGCTTGGGCTGTAGCTATCACTTGGTGGTAGAGTGTGTGCCTAGAATCCACAAGGCCCTGGGTTCCATTCCCAGCATTTCACACAAATAAGTGAAATAGAGCCAGGTGTGGTAGTGTACTCCTCAATCACAGCACTCAGGAGGACCTCTGTGAAATATAGACCAGCTGGGTCCTGAGTTCCAGGGCTATATAGATCTGTCTTTAAAAACATCATTGTCATCATCATCATCATAGAAATAAAACCACATCATGTCATTTTCATAATTCTCGCGATGGACATGAGCTAGAGTAGTTATTTTTCTCACTGTGACAAAATAACAAATAGAGGCAACTTTAGAGAGGATCCCTGGTTAGAGGAACAGTCAGTCCTGGATGGGAAGTGTAGTGTGAGGAGTCATGGCAGCAGGGTCTTGCAGCATGGCTAGTTCACACCTTGGATAAGGAAACAGTCTAGCTGGAATCAAAGGCAGATCAAGGCTCACCTCCTAGCAGCCTGCTTCTGCCAGCTGGGACCAAATGTCTTCCTTGCCTTAGTTCACTGAATCCTAGTGAGCAGTTTATATGAGCCATGTTCTGACATCGCCCCTCCATCCTTAGAGATCTCTGTGAGCTCTTTTTTTTCTCCAGTTACTTTTAAGTCAGCACCAGAGTGAAATGAAGTGAGTCCATGACATCGTGTTTGGGAGACCCGAGTTCTGTGGGGATCCCCTCGGCCTCTAGCCTGCCAATGGCTCCCCTGGCCTCTGCCTTAAACATGAGCTTGGCCTGAGTGCCTCTTTCCACAGACCAACAATCCTTTGTAATTCTGTTTGTTTTTGAGACGGGGACTCACTTCGTAGTCCAGGTTGATCTTAAACTCCGGAAGGTACTCCTGGGTCCCTGGTATGACATGTCTGCGCAACCACTCCAGCTTTATCGTTTTAATTAACATTTCATTGTTATGTGAGTTTGAATGGAGAAGATGTCTGAAAAATGCAGTGTAGTCTCAACCTGAGGCTAGACTTTCTCCCGGGTCCTAGTTTTCTGTTCACCCCTGCAGGGTGATGCCAAGACCCAGCCACTTACTCTGCTGCAGGAGGAAGAACTAGGCAGATTCAAGGCTGCCATGAGGCATAAGCAATGGCCTTCCTGGGAGGGTTTTGTTTTTCAAGTAGGGAGTAGGTCAGCTCTGCTGACCACAGGCTTGCAGGTTGTCTGCTGCCTCACATTTTCGCCTCTCGTCTTACAGGTCAGCCATACACCCGGAGCACGGTCATCACTGCGGTCAAGTTCCTCATCTCGGACCAGCCACACACCATCGACCCCCTCCTGAAAAGCTACATTGGTAGGCGTTCCCCATTCCCTGTTTTGACTGCAGCTAGTACCCCTTATACTGGGTCTGGAGCCTGACTAAGACATCTTATAAATTAGCCAAGAGAGCCAGAGACTCAAAGGCAACTCACCCTTGTGGTGGGCAGCAGGGTCAGAGGAGAACTGCCTTCAAATCTCTGTCACCACCAAGGCTCCTGTAGGTCTCACATGCCTCTTCTTAACTGATGAGCCTTGCTTCCTCATCTGTCAAATGGGTACAAGAAATTTCTAGAAAAGGTTCTCTTGGAAACCCCCTAGCTAACTGTGGTGGGAAGTGCTCTCTAGATGCAGAGGCTGAGGATAAGAAACAAGCGTGAGCTGGTGAGTCCCCACATGACCAAGTTGGAGAGTGCCTTTGCCTTCATGGGGTAGGCCAGGCCTTCCCTTTTAGCCTCCTACAGGACCAGACTCCTTGCCTTCAAAGCCCAGGACCTGCATCTTCTCATGGGGCCACACCAGAGTCTTGGCCCTACCCAGCAAGTGGCCCCATGGAATGTAGGAGATTGGAGTTCACCAGCCTTGGCTTTAAATACTGGCTTGTAAGTGTGAGCAGTCCATTTCAGTCTCAACTACAAAATGGGGTGCTGACCCACATGCCAGAGCACTGTGCAGACCACAGGGCCAGTGTCATGACCACTTTTGAGCTGGAGAATGTGTCCTAAAGTGATAGCTGTATCCTTGTCGCAGTCATTTCATGGCCTAGGCTGGCTGCAGGCAGATTTCCAAGGCTTTTGGAAATGTCCAAGGGCTTTCCAGTATTGTCTTTGTTTTGCCTTATGACATTTTGTTATTGTTGTTTTGTTTTCATTAGTTTATTTTAGTGTGTGTGTGTGTGTGTGTGTGTGTGTGTGTGAAGATTTATTTGTTTTATACACATGAGTGTTTTACTTGTACATATGTTCATATACCACATGCCCGTGGAGATCAGAAGAGGGCATTGGATCTCCTGGAACTGGAACTGTGGATGGTCGTGAGCCACCCCTGGGTTCTTGGGTCCTCTGCAGAAGCAGCCATTGTTCTTAACCACTGGCCCATTTCTCCAGCTCGCAAGGCTGGTTTATTTCAAGAGACAGAATCTGTGTGGCCCAGGCCAGACTCAAATCTTACTATATATAACTAAAGATGACCTTGAACTGCTGATCCTGTCTCTCAAGCACAAGGATTACAACCATGTGCTACCACCCCAAAGTTTTGTCTTAGCATGTCTGATCCTCAATTTTTGAGCTCCCTAAGTTGGATACCATGAGATAGATGCTCTTACATAAAATTCATCAATTAATTCTCATAGACCCAGACTGGTAAAGAATACTGGTCCCATTTTATAAATAAGGAAATTGAGTCCCAAGAGAGGGTTCAGACTTGTCAGATTCCAAAGTCATGTTCTCACAGAAGAAGGACCCTAGCACCATGGGAAGGGCCCTAGGTTTCAGTGTTCTTGAGCACTGCTCTGCTGGAGGACTGCAGTTTCTGCAGAGGGGGGAGAGGGGGTGTTACACAGGGGTCACATGTCAGCAGCACTCCCTGTGGCTAGTGACAGGTTTCTCTACTCTTGTTTTTCTGGATGAGGATGCAGCCCAGTGGGAGCACGTGTGCTCAGCATGCGTGAGGCCCTGAGTTCCATCCTCAGCACTTCAAATCAATAAACATGGTCCAAATTCCCAAATTAAACCACTTCAAAAGACGTACTCAGAGTCCCTTTAATTAAGTACCTGGTGCCTCATCTGTAGCCTGTCAGGTTAGCACTTCAAACCCTGCCCGATAGGTGGCGCTCACTTGCCATCCTGCACACAAGAAGCTGAGGCAGGAAGATCATAGACTTGGCCCTGGGCAATGCAGTAAGATCCAGTCTCAAAACAAAACAGTCTTTCTTCTGTGCCAGCTCTCACCCCTGTGCTGCAAAGTTGCCACTGTGGCTTACTCCTAACGCCCTGTTACAAGGTCAAGCCTGCCCAAGCCCACAGTTAGTTGGAAAGTAGACATTCTTATGTGGATTCTCAGGGTGGTTGTATCTGGCTTAAGGTAGGACATGTCTGCCCTTCAGCCTGTACAACCCACAGTGCCCTGGTCACCAGGCTTCTACGTCCTTGCTTGTCCCTCTGCAGCAGAGTTCATGGAAAGCCTGCAGGACCCAGACCTGAACGTTCGCCGGGCCACACTCACCTTCTTCAACTCAGCTGTGCACAACAAACCATCACTGGTCCGGGACCTGTTGGATGACATCCTACCCCTCCTCTACCAGGAGACCAAGATTCGCCGGGACCTTATCCGAGAGGTATGGGGCAGCATGGGCACCTGCATGGTCTAGCTCCTGGCTGTTTCCTTGAGCCTCCTGCACCTCACTGGCAAGGTTCACTGAGGACTAGGGATAAAGCCCACATGAGCATCGGGGCCATGTGGTCCCAGTCATGTTGTGCCCCTGTACTCTCTAGCTATGGCCCAGACAGGGCAATCCAGTGCCCCTGAACTTGAGTTTCCCCTGGAGCTAAGTGAGGAGAACCACCATGCCTGCACCACAGGGGTGTGCACTCAGCACTTGGGTAGCTCTAAGTGGTGCATGTTCAGTGTGAGCATCCTATTCCCCAAATGTGATCCCACCCGTGACCTCCTGTGACAGTTAAAATACAGGCACTCTATAAATACTGTCTGAAATATCTGTCTGAAATATGGAGAAAGGGGCTTATTGGACATAAATGGACTCTATTTAGACTTGCGTCCCTTCCCCAAGATGTCTCTATGAATATGCAAACATTCCAAAATCCACAATCAAACAAACCCTAACCCTGAACCTCAGGCCTCAAGCATGTGGAATTATTGGGCGGTGATGTCAGCGACCGTTGTCACTCAGCCAGATTCTCAAGTCCCGGGACTCAGACAGTTACACCATCCTTGGCTTCTGCCACCCTGCCACTCAGCTTGGCCTCCAGGTTAAGAGAGCCAGATTGGTGGGGAGGATTTAAGGGGCAGAGGGTTGAAGTGATTGACAGCCAAGTCATCCCACGGTGCCTCGTGGAGGTCTGAGGAGGAAGCAATGCTCTTGAGAGGGGTTGGAAAAGTTTCCCAAAAGAAGGACATTTCAGTTGGGTTTTGAGGCACAAACTTTACTGTTAGAAGCTGGATTTCTTGGTTAAAAGCTTCAGAGAGACTTTGTTCTTTAAGTCTGGTTCTGCCACTTACCAGGTGTGTATGTCGGTTTACCTTGACATCCTTGAGCATGCCAGTTTACCTCTCTGAGCCTTGTATGTTGAGTGGGATTGATAATAGCACCTTCTTCCTAAGGTTTCATTTTTGTCTTGAGACAGAATCTTTTGTAGTCTAGGCTAAGAATACCCTGAACTTCTGCTCCTCCTGCATCTGCCTCCCGAGTGCTGGGGTCATAGGCATGTGCCATCATGCTTATTCAGTGCTAGTTCTGCTTATTCAGTGCTAGAGAGCAAACCTGGGGCTTTGTGTGTGCTAGACAAGCACTGTGCCCTCTGGGCCAGATACCCAGACCTTAGTGCTGAAGTAAATTGTCGTCTGCTGAGCAGAAGATGTGGCTCAGTTGTAGAACATGTGCTCAGTGTGCACAAGGTCCTACACACACACACACACACATACACAGAGAGAGAGAGAGAGAGTTGGGAGAAAGGATGCTACAGGCTGAGCTGAGACCTGAGGCTTGAGAACATGAGGCCTGACTTGGGGCCAGGATCCAGTGCTAAGCAGGTAGGATGAGTTGCAGAAAATAGGAAAGGGCTCTGCACCCCAAAAACCTCTGTATCCTTCTTCCTGTAGGTGGAGATGGGGCCCTTCAAGCATACAGTGGACGATGGGCTGGATGTGAGGAAAGCAGCCTTTGAGTGCATGTACTCATTGCTGGAGAGCTGCCTGGGCCAGCTGGACATCTGCGAGTTTCTGAACCATGTGGAGGATGGGCTGAAGGACCACTATGACATCCGGGTAGGATTCGCCCTGCCAGATGCAGGCCCAGCTCAGAGCAAGGGGAGCCAGGCACCATTGGGCCTCCTGGCACCCCATGCTTTCTGTCAAGGATGAGGACTCAGGTCTTAGATGTTTCTCTGGGCACACTAGACCCAAGTCTAAAGAAGCTTGAAATGACTTATGCCATTTTCGCTTTGTATTCATTTGTTTTAAAAGTTACCAAAATTTAAAAATCAAGAGATTTTTACATGAAAAAATGGTTGTTTCTTTTGAAAACAACCCATAATGCTAGAGAAATTCATATATTTCTATTGTATTAGTCTGTTTCTTGGGAGGAGGGGTTGTTTTGTTTTTTGGGGGGTGAGGTTTTTTTGTTTAGTTTTTTGTTTGTTTGTTTTTGGTTTTATTTTTTCAGACAAGATCTCTATTATATAGCTCTGGCTGTCCTGGAACTCACTATGTAGACCATGCTGGCCTTGAAGTCACAGAGGTCCACCTGCCTCTGCCTCCTAAATACTGGGATTAAAAGTGCCCCACATTCACATGATAGAGTCAGGCATGAGACATGACATTCTACCAGTCATTTTTGTGGGAACCCAGGTCATCTGAGACTTAACCCCTTCCATCATTACCACCTCCAGTGACTTAGCCACCTCCTGTTGAAAGGGGTCCATCACTTCTCAGCATTACTTTACTGGGGACCAAACTTCCAGCACGTGGGCTTTTGTGATACACACTCAAGCCGTATCCAAATTGTAGCATGTCCAAGCCACTGTTGAGGGAGCTAAGAAGCTGCCATGTTCCTTTCCAGGCCCTGTGCCGGAGGCATGTGAACATGGGGACTGTCTGTCCCTATGCCCTTTGTTATGCAGCCATCTGCTGCTAAGAGTGGCTGGCAAGGTTCAGTGTCATGGTTACATCCTCTGTAGTTGGAAATAGATCCAGAGAGGTGGGAGTCTTGGGCAGGACCCTGGGGGGACTTGGTTGTGGGTTTGTGGGGTGCAAGCCTGCTATTCCCTTCGGTCTGCTCCTCTATTTGGGGGCTATTTTACCAACAGTTCCATCTGTTTCCTTGGGCAGATGCTGACTTTCATCATGCTGGCTCGACTGGCTGCCCTGTGTCCTGCACCTGTCCTGCAGAGGGTGGACAGGCTCATCGAGCCACTCAGAGCCACCTGTACTGCCAAGGTGAGCCCTGCCCTGCCCTGCCCTGCCCTGACCCCGAAGAACCTGTCAGGTTTACTCACTGTACAGTATGCACTACAAGTGGGCTAGCCACTTCCATCATCCTTGTTGCCCTAAGGTTCTCCTGTTGCCCAGGGCTACACAGCCTCACAGGCTTTGAGATTCTTTTATTAAATACCTCCTGGGTGCTTCGCTGTGAGAGGGACCCAGGGTACAATGCTACACATGCTAGCTCCCCACTCAATATGTTCAAATCCCAACTGGGGAAGTTGATTGATTGATTGATTGATTGATTGGCTGCTCTAGGGCAGAGTCTTACTTACCCAAAGTATCTTAAGTTCTTGAGGGGGATCTAGGGTAAAGTCATCATGTAAAGTTGTAATGTTGGGAATAGCCTGGCACCCTCAGGGGACCTGTTGAATGAAAGAACTCGTGTGTGTGTGTGTGTGTGTGTGTATGTGTTTGTGTACACGTACTTGTTTATGTGTGTTGTGTGCCGGGGGCCAAAGGTTGACTTCAGTTGCTTTTTTTTTTCTTTTTTTTTTTTTGGCTTTTTGAAGACAGGTTTTTCTGTTGTAATTCTGGCTATCCTGGAACTCACTCTGTAAAACAGGCTGGCCTCAAACTCACAGAGAGCTGCCTGTCTCTGCCTCCCAAGTGCTGAGATTAAAGCAGGTCCAACACTCTGTTTTTGTTTTTTGGGACAGGGTCTCTTACTGAATTGGGTTCATTGGTCAGTTTGGCTGGGTGACTGAGCTGCAGGGATCTGCCTGTGTCGGCGCCCATGCACTCCCAGGCTCAGCTCTTGTGGGATCTGAACTCGGGTCCTCAAGCTTGCACAGGAAGTTCTTTGCCAACTGAACAATATCCCAAGTCCCCCATCTGAAAGGGTAAGATTTAGCCATAAAAAGGGCCAAGAATTCTAGTCTTAAGGTGAGACACTCAAAATTGTGGTTGTTTTGTTTTTTGTTATTGTTGTTTTTTGTCTATGGTGCCCAGGTTGACCTCAAATTCCTGACCTCAAGCAATTTCTCATTGCCCTCTTCTTTCATGTAGGCTTGTGCCACAGGGCCCAAGTTGTTAATTTGGGGAGGCGGGGAGACAGACACTCCTGTAGCCCAGGTAGCCTTGAACTTTATAGTCAAAAATGACATAAATTTCTGGTTCTTGCCTCTGTTTCCCGCCTCGCCCCCCCACCCCCCAACGCACACACACACAAGTGTTGGGATTACCAGCTGCGTACCACTACAACAGGTTTTATCTGGTGCTGGGGTAGGTCCTTTCTTCTACTTGGCTGAGGACATAAAACCTAGAGCTTTGTGCATGCCAGTTAAAGCACTCTACCAACTGTACCATATACCCAGCCCCAAAGTTGTGATTTTTCAAGTAGCAACACGTTAGCAGATGAAATCTGATGTGAGTTGAAACTAGGCATTCATTAATTTGAAACCCAGTATGTTTAAAATGGGTAACATAAGCATTAAAGGCAGTGTCTCCCTCTGCAGGTCAAGGCTGGATCTGTGAAGCAGGAGCTGGAGAAGCAGGATGAGTTGAAGCGCTCAGCAATGCGGGCAGTGGCTGCCCTGCTGACTAGCCCTGAGGTGCGGAAGAGCCCCAGTATGGTTGACTTCTCTGCTCAGATCCGATCTAACCCAGAACTCACCACCCTTTTTGAGAGCATCCAGAAGGACTCAGCCTCTGGCCCCAACGTGGATTCCATGGAACTCAGCTAGCTGTCCCCAGCACAAACCTCCCCTCTGATTGAGGTGGGCCTGGCCTCTCCTGTTCTTCAGTCAGCCTCAGTGCCTTTGCTAGGGCCTCCTCCTCACATGTGGGCCCATTAACTCGGGAGAGTGCCTCACAGTCGGGGTAGTGCCCATCCCTTTACACTGCACTCCTCCACTCATGTAAAAGCCAGCACTGGTGTGCACATGAAACCAGAAGACAAGCAGGGTGTTGGCTTCCTACTTCACAGTTAGAAATTAGTACCTTGGCAGGGTGGTGGTGGTACACACCTTTAATTCCAGCACTCGGGAGGCAGAAGCAAGTGGATCTCTTTGAGTTCAAGGCCAGCCTGGTATAGTCAATTTTCCAGGACAGCCAGAGTTGTAAGAGAAACCATCTTGAAAAAAACCAAGAACAACAACAAAAAAAAAAATGAAATTAGCACCTTGGCCAAGGGTAGGGCTGTGTAGAGATGTCCAAGCTGGGCCTGGGCCCAAGAAACCCCACTTGTACTTCGTAAAACTCAGAATGCCCCATTTCTAATTAGCAGAGTTAAGAATTGTTTACAGGGAAGATGGTGTAGATCATTGAACATGGTTGGGCCCACTGTTTCAAGCATCTCTAACCTCATCACCCAGGTGTGTAACAGTTGGTTTGTTTTCCCTAAGTTTATAGTGGTTAGTACTGAAAATTCAAATATAATGACAGGCCAGAAGTTTTGTGATCTGAGTTCTCTTTACATGATTCTTATCCCCAGTAGCTAGCCTACTTTCAACAGTTTCCAGGTTGACTCAGTCCTGAAAATGCCAAAGCTGATGGCATAGAACTATCATAAGCTGCTTAGGAGGCTGAGACAGGATTCCAAGTTCAAGGTCACAATGAGCAATTTAGTAAGGCCCTATCTAAAAATAATAGGGCAAGAGTGACTGCTCATTGGTTAAGAACACTAGCTGCTCTTCCATAGGACCCAGGTTCGATTCCCAGTCCACATGGCAGCCAACAACCATCAGTAACTCCTGTCCCAAGTGATCCTATATCTTAGAAACAGACATACATGCAAAACCAAAAATAGCTCAGTGGTAGAGCACTTGTCATGTCAGGAACACCCTGAGTTCAACCCCCTGCACTGCAGCAAAGAAATGGGAAAATGGTCCTTGAAGTAATGAGTTCATGCTAATCATATGTAGCCCAGGCTAGCCCTTGAACTACCTCCCAAGCACACAGGGCTGTATGCAAACTAGATACATTCAACTGCACTATGTCCCCAGCTCTAACATTAGGTTTTAACCAAAGCAACCTGTAAAATATATCTTACAGGATCTAAAGCCAGTTCCATTTCTATATTAAGATGGCAACAAGCAGAAAAAAGGCCAGGATGTGCATTTCTGTCTAGTCAAGTGTTACCTGCTACACCCCTTCTGAGTTGTACTGTCTCAAGTGACTGGAGGCCAGTCTGTGCTATAGAACACCACCTTAAAACAAAAACCAGACCAGCTGGTGACTGTAGTGAGTTCTGGGCATGCAGTACTGCCCTGTAGCCCCAGTGGCAGAAATACACCAATAAACCTGCCAGCTTCAAGCGAGCTCTCAAACCTCAAGACAGTCACTATCAATCCTGAGGCTGAGCAGGAAGCCTGTACACAAAACTACAAGCTTCCTCAGCCAAGTGTCTTAGGACAACCCATTCTAGGAGTTTGGACTGGAGGAAAGCAGAGGACAGCCTACCACCCCCATAGCCCTCACTCCATGTTCACTCTATCTGGATTCCCAGTGTTATGGATCCACTTTGGAGGGCCAAGCCTTTCCCCTCTTCCTCATACCATCTGCAGACACCTAAAGCTAGTATGGGGAGGGAATCGAGGCCCTGCTGCCTGTGCATAAAGCCTACCAGCTAAATGTCCCACAGGGTACTGAAAAGCAAAGAACAATCTCTACAAGCTCAGTGACCAAAAATGTAGGAAGTACCAAGACTGCTGAGGTTTTGTAGCTTTATTTAAACACAAATAAAACATGAATGTGAGCCATCTACTCGTTTTCTTCACTGCGTAGCCTGGCATTGGGATTGGTGACTCTGATGGCCAGCTGGGCTGCTCTTTCTACGATGGCTTTGCGGTTCTTGGAGGAAACATTGTGAGCAATCTCAGCACAGTAAGACCTGAAAGAGAAGCATGTGAGTGAACAGGGAGCAACCAGGACTGACAGCCTAGAAAGGTTACTGGGGAGGCAGAGACTGGTCTTTTCGCTTCACACTCCACCACCCAAGCAGGGTGTTAACAAAATGACTCAAATCCTCAGACACCAGGCACTGAGGGGTTCATCCTCACACCCACGTGACTAACCCAGAATTCTGGGTGCAACCACAGTGAAATACAGAGTCCAAATAGAGTGACCACCACCTGGGTCACCCAGTGCTGACAAACTTAAGTGAGTACACCCCCAGGATGGAGGTGACCATGAAACCAGACAGGTGGCTGATGAAAAGCAGGACTTCAGGATACATCAGAGTAGCAGGCAGTCTTCCCAAAAGGAAAGCAGCTGCACAGCAAACACCGAATCCAGACAGACCCTCACTTTACAGAGGCATCTACTCAAGACTGTATCTGGGAACAAATATTACACTTTTTATCCTGAAGCCCATTTCCCTGGTTACCTGCATCCATAACCAGCACATCTATTCTCAAATCATAGCAGCCACATCCCATCCTAGGACTCATTGAGCAGGCTTTGACAAGCTCTTTGTGAGGCAGATGTGTCCATAAGAAACACAACAACCAACACCCCACCATTAATGAAGACCAAACATGACCACCCAGACTGCATTGCACCTGTATTCAGCCACCAAACTGCCTTCTGAGCTTTGACATCCACATTAATTCCTGTATTCACCCTTCCAAGAGAATTCACCAAGTTTCCAAGAGAAACTTCCAGAACTTTAATGCTTCATTAAATGCCCAACATAGTAGACTTCCCATGCTGACTCCCTCCATCTGTATTATAACCAGATCCTTGTAAGTCTAAGCACACACCTCCTTTGATCATTCTCTGCAGCCCACCTTTCCAATATACTTGGGGGGAAATGCAGCTTTTCAACCCATTTACTAGGAAGGAAAAATAAACTATGTTTCTACCAAAAACCCCACACCGATCCCCAGTGTCAGGGGCATTTCCTGGCAAGCCCTGCCTGGGTTTGATGGAGCTCACCAAGGGTTGTAACTTGTTCAAAGTGCACAGAACTAATACCCTACAACCTTCTCTCTACAGCTTGCCCACAGCCTTCTTTTTCTGTGCAAATCCCCTTGCCACAGCAAAGGCAAGCATCCCTTCAGTCCAAGAGTCTCACATCACTATGGCAGTGTCCAGACAGGACCATGAGAGGTACTGAATAGTCATTGTTATCAAGTCAAGCCTTCTCCTGCTCTGGTCTCAAACCTTCTGAGCACAAAGGCCCCCTCTCAACCAAGGGAACGCTTAAGACTCTCTTCTAAGGAGCATGCTCTAAGCTCCAGCTAGGAATGGCTACAGGTTCCCCATAAGCACGTCTACTCCAGTGTCTCCGGAGGGTCTCACAGAAGGCAGGCCTACTCCTAAGCCAGCCCACACCCAGGGCCCAACGCACTTGTTGCACATCAGCAGCACTTCCAGCTCCTTGACATTGTGGACCAGAAACTTCCGGAAGCCGCTAGGCAGCATGTGCTTGGTTTTCTTGTTGCTCCCGTAACCAATGTTGGGCATCAGGATCTGGCCCTTGAATCTTCTCCGCACCCTGTTGTCAATACCTCTGGGTTTCCGCCAGTTTCGCTAATGGAAGACACATAGGTAAGTCTTTGTACAACCGCCAGCTCTTCTTGGCAGGAGGGGAGATAATGCAAAGGAGACACACCACATAGGAGCAACCCTTAAGCTAACATAATATCCTACTTCTTTATACACTTTTAATAGAAAAAAGTTCCCAAGGCCATGGCTCAGCTGTACAGTCTCCCAATAAAACCAAACCTTCCTTCCTCTGACCACCCCAAATTCATACCTACACAGGTTGGGGTTAAGATAGGACTATAAGCACAGTACAATGTTGGGTTTGCACACAGTTTTCAGGACTCAAAGTTTTCTGCCCCATAAAACTCACACACTAGAGGCTGAGGACATGGCTCAATTGGTAGAATGTTTGCCTGACATGCATGAGACCCTGCCAGGGGTTGAGGTGGGCTGTGCATGCCCAATCAGCTAACTAATGATCTCTGGGCCCAGTGAGAAGTCTTGCCTCGAAAAATAAGATAGTCACGGGGCCTGGAGAGATGGCTCAATCGTTTAAAGCACTGACTGTTCTTCCAGAGTTCAATTTCCAGCACTCCCATGGTGGCTCCCATATGATGCCCTCTGCTGGGGTGCAGACAAATAACCACATAACATAAAACACATAAATAAACCTTTAAAAAAATAGGATAGGCTGCAGAGACGGCTCAGGGACAGGCACCTGGACCCACACAATGTGAAGGAGAGAATCAACTCCTTCAAGTCCCCTGAATATAAAATGTCATTTAAAAAAAAGTCCTTTAACCAATGGACTGCCAGAAACGTGTGCTTAAAAATATAACCCCAACACTCACATCCAAGTCAGGACCACGTACCTTAATTTTGACATATCGGTCTGACTGGTGCCTTATGAACTTCTTGGTCCTCTTTTTGACGATCTTAGGCTTCACCAGAGGCCGTAGCGCAGCCATGATGCCTATAGAGAAAGGCAGATCCGTGTTATGGAAGAACCAGGGAGGGAGGGCTGCTTGCCCAATGCCTAAGTGATGTTGCAGAGTGTCTTCCAATCACCAGCTACTGAGCAAACCGGGAATGGAATGGGTACCTCTGCTAGGCTTGCTCTTCCTCCTTCTTCCGAAGCTGGTAGAATACTAACCACTCTCCAGACGCGATCCCAGGAGGTCGGGGGTCAATCTCTCTGAATCTCAAAGAACAGCAACTTACCTGTAACCCGAGACCAAGACCTAGTGGACCAGGGGCAGCAAACCCCACACTCCACTAAGCTTCCCAACCACCCAGCGATCGGTATGTTAGAAGCGTTGTGCCCTCAAAAACGCAGAAGCACCCGGTACTTATGACAGGCCACCAGTGCGTCCCCCCCCCCAACACCTAAGAGCAGCAACCGAAAGGTACTTTCTCTGTTCCCTCCACAGACAACCTGGTTGCTTTGCCCGGCACTTACTAAGTACTCAAAGAACACATGTTCAGCACGCATCTCTGCTGCCTGGCACCTCGAAGGCAAGAGGGCGGCTGCACCATTCCGACCCAAGAGACTCACTCTACCCGCTACCAAGCACTGCTAACAAGCGAACGAAAAACCAGCGGCCTGGGAGCGGAGGGGAAGCGGCGTGCTCCGTCCCAAGCCCCCCAGTCGCAGGGCAGAAAACCTGCTCTAGCCGCGGCCTGGCCACGGGCGGCCTCCGTAGCACCGCGAGTAGCCTGTAGGCCCAGTGGGTGCGCGCTCGCCGCTGCGGCGCCAGCGCGGAGGCCGACGCGAGGCCTCCCCTCCGGGCGATGCTAAGGCCTCCCTGCCCGGTGACTGGGCGGCGCCGAACCCATAGACGGACGGATGGCAGGCGATGCACACTCACCGCAAAACAGATGGCAGCCACCTCACAGGTAGCGCCGAGGAAGAAGGAAGGGGCGGGTGCGAGCAAGGGATGATGGGACGGAGGCTCAGGTCCTGTTAGGGAAAAGGGAAGCACTTCCGGCTCTGGGTCCTCCAAAGAAAACTCAGACTTTCCAGAGAAATAATGCCGGAAAAAAAAAAGCCCAGCGAATTAGTATTCTATAATGAATATTAAAATCTTAGAATGAACTAAAAACATATATCTTTCTCTTATGGCTACTTAGGAAATTTGGAATTCTGTGTGAGCTAAGATCTGCGGGGTGGGCAGCTACTTCCGCCGGAAGCCGAAGCCGAAGCCGAATCGGTTTTTGAAATATATTCGCTCCAGAATGCGCCTCCAAGTGGCTAGGAGGTAGCAAAACGGAGAGTTCTTTGAAAATCCCACGGAGTTGGTTGAGCAAATGTCCCAAGACATCAGAATATACAGATGCTCAAGCCCCTGGCATATGAAGTACTATGGAACCTGCCCGCATTCTCTGTATGTTTTAAATCACCTCTATTTACGATACATACCTAGGGAAATGTATTAGTAAATGCTAAGTTGATAATATTGCTTAGAAAATAATAACAAGGAAAAAAGTCCATGGGTCAGGCGTGGTGGTGCACGCCCTTTAATCCCAGCATTTAGGAGGCACAGGCAGAGGCGGGCTGATCTCTGAATTCAAGGCCAAAGGAAGTTTCAGCCCAGCCCAGCTAGAGCTAGTGAGATCCTGCCCCGCCTCTCTCTCTCTCTCCCTCTCTCTCTCTCTCTCTCTCTCTCTTTCTCTCTCTCTCTCTCTCTCTCACACACACACACACACACACACACACAGGCTACATACTTAAAACAGATGCAGTTTTGAATATTCTGTTTGTGGTTGGTTAGGTCTGAATGCACCTGTGGAACATAAGGCTATGGAGACCCAACCTTACATATAAAATGAGGCTATAATAGCTAACTTTCCGTAGGATTGTATGTCCTTGCCGCAGTTATATACGGCGGTTCTGTTCTTTCATTTGATGCATGGGAAGTGAATTTGGGAGACATGGCTCCAAGTTCCACACTTAGAACCATTCAGCCACCTAGCTTTAAGATTGCTCTTGGTCTATTTTGCTTAGCCTTTTCCCCAAATAATTGTGAAGAATCTAATTATTGGAAGAAATAAAACCAAACCAAGGGATAGAGAGATGGGTTGGTGATTAAGAGCATTTGCTGCTCTTGCAGAGGACCTGGGTTTAGTTCCCAGTACCCATATGTTGCTTCCTAACCTTGTAACTCCAGTCCTAGGAGTTCCATTGCCCTCTTGTGTGGGCACTAGGCATGTGGTACAGACACATACATGTAGGAAAACACTCAAGCACATAGAATAAATCTTTAAAAAATTCTAAGAACCTTGATTCTACTGCTCAAACCCAACAGATGTCACAGGTGATCTTGACAGTGGCTCCAGGAGATGGGGACAGGTGCTGAGCTACATATGTTGCGCCCACAGGAAGTGAGATCTGACTAGAGCATGAATGCTGAGGACCCATCTTGAGATGCTGACTATAAAAGGGAGTAGAGACCCAGAGAAGTAAAGTGTCTTGCCTAAGATGGCTGGCTGGCAAACAGCAGGGTGAAACTGGAACTCTCCTGTGTCTGTGGCTTGCCCACCCTTCCCCAGTGCTGCTTATCCTACAGGCTACATGAAGTCCAGTGGCCTGGGGAACATGTGTAGTAGCAAGTGTGTAGCTAATGGCAGCTTACAGAGTACGTTTTATGAAGGGAAAGTCAAGTGAGTGAATCATAGGGAAGGCCCATGAACCAGAGAGTATGGCTCTGATTTCTGAAGACCCACGGGGGGTGCTGAGGGCCTCATTCTAATGGGGTGATGAGAACATGCTGCCATCTCATTTTGCAAATCTTACTGCCTGTTGCAGCCTCGTGGGCACTAATGCTCCAGGATGGGAAGAGGGAGGTGTCCCAAGGAACTTGTCTCTTTTTTTCCTTTTCTTTCTTTTTTCTTTTTTCCAAGACAGGGTTTCTCTGTTGTAACTCTAGCTATCCTGAAACTCACTCTGTAGACCAGGCTGGTCTTGAACTCACAGAGATCCACCTTCCTCTGTCTCCTGAGTGCTGGGATTAAAAGCATGCACTACCTCCACCTGGCTGGGGAACCTGTCTCTTATACACACACATCCTCAACTTTTTTCACCCCTTAAGCAGCAAATCACATCAGCTAGGCTACAGGTCATCACCAGTTTGGTTTATTTCAGAAGGGCAGAGTTTGTGACAGGGTAGCAAACACAACATGTGTGTGCCTGTATATCCACACTTCCAAGCACTGGACACTGTAGCATTAGGGGACACAACCCCAGACCATCCCTGGGAATGTTTCTTTTGTATGGCTTGCTGATATCTCATGTCTGCAGCTATGGGCCCCTGGCTGCACTGTCTTCTGGCCCAGCAGCTCCCAGGTCACTCTAGATGCTGTACACCTTGTTTGCATCATAATAGGCATGGGTCATGTAAGCCCCATCTTTTATGGGCCACCACTCCTTAGAGTACATGGCAGGGTAGGCAGGGGGCTTGTCGTGATTTACACAGGTGAAGATTGGCAGGCTGTTGTCCCTAACTGTAGTAGGTAGGTAGAGTCGCAGCTTGTCCAGGAGGTGACCTGGCCAGAAGTAATTGGGGTGGGTGCTCATGGGATCACTAAGCCTCTTTGCCTTCAGCTTCCTGGAAAAGGAAAAGACACAGGGAAAGTTGGTGTGGCAGAGAACATAAGCCATGGCCATGCTCTACAGTGAGGATGCAGAGGTCCAGAAATCAAGATCACACAGTGAATGAGCAGCTAAGTGCTTCTCAAATTCAAACTTAGATGTGTGCTGGCCTTGCTCTAGGGGACTTGCTTTCCCCACTCCCCATCCTCCTGGTCTTTGTGGGAATAGAACCTAGGGCCTCACATGTTCTAGGCTAATACCCAGCTACTAAGCTACACCCTAGCTCCATCTGGAAACACTTAGACATCATGTCTGGAATCTAGCCTCTGGAGCCGGCTTCCCCGGGTTCAGCTTCAGATGTGGGACTGTGTGTTAGTGTCTTCTCCTATGAAGTGGTACATCTAGAGCAAATCAGTCTTGTTGGTAACAATGTAGACAAGTTCACTCATGGGAGGCCCCAGAGCAGCGGTGCCTAGCACTGTCTGAACAGTCTTCTGCTACCCCTTAGGCCCTGGGCATGGAGCCCCTCAACAGTGCTAGGATCTTGTCCAATGTGCACAGGTCCCAGTGCTGCCTCTGGTTGGAGGAGCGGCCAGCCCTCCCAGCCTCATCCCTTGCCCTTCTAGCAGACACTCATGACCACTACAAACCCAGTAAATTCCTCGAACTCCTCAAAGAACATGTTCTTGTGCTTCTGTGATGTTTTCCTAGCAGGGAATAGAGAGAGGCATTGTTAGGAGAGAGAAACTCTAGGAAAAGTAGGCTTTGGAGAGCATGTGGCAGCAATTAAGGGATGTGTTTCTGAGTCTTTGATCCATGATCTGAACATTTTTCTTTGGTAATGTGCCCCTGACTGTGTCTCCACACGCCAAGGCACACTTCATACACTGGGCTTAGCCAGACTTGGGCTTATCCCCCGGCTGGCAAAGTGGGGGAAATCCATGGCTTTGGTTTTCTTCTTTCCTGGGATAGAGGCCTCCAAAATAGGAGATGTGTTCAACAACTGATATATGCTAAGCCTAACTCTGAGGAACAAGCATGGTAAAGACTCACCCTCCATGCCTTGGCCCAGTAGACATCACTGATCACCGATTCCTTCCCAAGCCTACATCTGGCCTCATAATCTCTTGGGTTTTTTCCTTCTGTTCCAAAGGCTTGAACTCTGGGCCTTGTACACTCTCTACCCTGAGAGCCTAGCCTCAGGATCTTTTACAATCTAGTCTCCAGAGGTGAGAGAGATCCAGTGTTCCCCTCTCTAACTAGGGGACCTCTCTTTCTCTTTTACAGCTGTGGCTGATCAAACTCAAGCAAACATCTCTTTCCAGGGCAGTCACCCACTTCCTGGATTCACAACTTAGGAATTGGTGCCAGCCAGCCACAGGTCAAAAGGCATATCTCAGAGGCCCTCTAAGCCACCACCTGCCTAGGTCACACTCAGCACTTTGCAAGCTGAAACAGCTGTGGTCCTGGACTACTGCCCCTGTACTCAAGAACACTAGGACATGTGCAGGGTAAAGCAACAGCCACACTGCCAGTGCTGAGAATGACCCAAGGCCCTCTCTGAGTATAACAGTGCTGCGTCCACTTTACACACGAAGATGCTCGGGGTGCACCAACTTGTCGATTGCCTGGAGGTCTGTCTGATGCCCACCCTGCAGCACTGCAGCCTTCCCTGGGCATTCCCACACCCTCCACCCTTCTGCTGGGATACCATCATGTTCTCCCCTTGCATCACTACTGATGTTCCCCACAGTAGTTGCTTCCTGCTTGGTCCACGTCTGGTGGGAGTGGAGGGGACTTGACTTTGGGTCACTTCAAAGAAGGTTACTTTCAGAGGACTAGTTTAAGGATCTGGGTGACATTTTGTTTTCCCGGGGAACAGCCTGTCTCTTGCTGGAGAATGAGTGTGCCTGCCGCGGGGTGGCAGTGCAGGAAAAGAAATGGTCCCTGTTCTTTGCAGGATCCCTCAACTTCCAATGCAGGGTAAGATAACCTTTGGACCTTTCCCTTTGGACCTTTTCCACTGGCCTTATGATTGTGTGAGCCTGTGGGCAGGAAGGTAGCTGTGTGGAAGCTGAGACAGATCTTGATCCTAAGACATCACTCAGATGACATCTGGAACTGGCTAGTCGGAAGACACTAATCAGATGGGGACACACAGACACTGGCACAACGTGATGGCAGATAACGGCACAACTATGTGCCAGCCAGTGTCCCAGCCCCTGTAGTTGAAGGGACAGCCTGAAACTCAGCTTGTCTGTCTTCTTCGACCCAAACTTGAACCAGAATCCAGGCACAAAGTGAAGGTTCCTCTGGTCTATATAATAGCCTCCAGGCTGCCGGATGGGGCGGATTTCTTCTTTCAGAGAAATTATCTTGTCTCCTGGGTACAGCAGTGCTGTGGACAGCAAGGAAGATGACAGAGTCCATTAGCCAAAGTTGCCTACTTTAGAGTTACATGGGGACTATTAAACAAAATTAACATTTCTGTTTTAAAGACTATTTTTTCTGAGCTGTCAAGATGGTTTGGCAGGTAGAGTGACAAAGTGTACATGTTGGGGCTAGAAGACAACTTTGTGGAGTCCATTCTTTCTAAACTTATGTGGATTCTGGGTATTGAACTTAGGTCATCAGGCTTGGCAGCTAGCAAGTGCCTTTACCCATTGGACAATCTTACTTTCCCCCAACTGTGCAAAATCACATTTATCTATCTGTCTGTCTATCTATCTATCTATCTATCTATTTATTCTCTGTGTGTGTCCATGGGAGAGGGAGAGAGGGAGATGAACACAACCACACACACACATGTGGAGCTCCTACAACTTGTAGGAACCAGTTTTCTCTTTCTACTAGTGAGTCCCAGGGATTGAACTTGGGTCATTTTAGGCTTGGCAGCAAAGACCTTTGCCTGCTGAGATATCTCGCCAGCCCAGCTTTTTATTTTTAGATGATTATAGGTAAAATTTAAAAAGGAAATATAAAGGAGGACACGACTGCTCCTAGGTGTGGTGGAGGGAGAGGATTTCCTGCAGATGAAGGAGAGCATAGCCAGAGTCATCTGAAGGGTCCAGAGTGAATATGACCCTGAGCTAGTGTAGTGGAACACTTGCAAGAAGTTTTTGTTATTTTGGTTTCTTTTAAAATGCACAATGGCGTTTGGATTAGATTTCTGTGCCCATCCTAGCTGTGGTATAGCTGTTTACGAGTTGGATTTGGAATGCTTGATACGGATGGCTATATTTTGGTTAGGTGCAGGTGTTCTGGCATGTGTAGCTTGTTTTGGGGATTGTGTGCCGCATGGGTTTATGGGAACTTTTAGCTTAGGGTATAAAAAGTCTGAAGCCCTGAGAGTCAGGGTGGGCGTTGGTTGGTGGTTCACTGGTTGGGTTGCTGTCGTTAGTGTGATAATATCTAAAAGAAACAAAGGTTGGAGAGATTGAGTTTATAGACTGTGTGAACTGAGATGCTAGTCTGACTCACTGTCAGCTAGTTCTCTCCAAGCTTAGGACAGCCTAAAAGAGGCTGTGAAGATATCTACCTTTCTCTCATTCTATATCAAGGCCGCTTGCAAAAGCGGTGAAGATTTCTTTCTATCCTTCCTTTCTCTTTCCCTAAATTGAGGGCAAAAGATTGTACAGTATTGTTACAAGCTATGTAAGGGAAAGGGGGAAGGGGAAAGGGAGAGGGAAGGTAGAGCCAGGAGAGCAAAAGGGGCAAAAGGTAAAAGCAAAAATGGCTGGTTTATATAGGGAAAAGCCGCTGGGGGAAGGGCAGCCTAACCAGTCCCTGGGCTGGAGAAGTTTATAGAGGGCAGGGTGGGATGCTGGAAGAACCTGGCAGCCAGAGTCCCTTTGATATGTTAATAGGTAGGTCACAGTTAGCCGTTTGTTCTGGGTTTGAGACCTAACAGTGTGTTTATTGGAAATTGCAAAACACAATAGGGTATAGAGTTTTCCTGAACTCTCCCACAGCTCCCCATACTGTGGCATGATGTACAGCTGCAATTCAGTATCAGAAGAGACCTTGGACAACACTGCTCCCCCAGGGATAGAGACCAGACCAGTTTGTAACAGCAAATTAGGATGGACCTACTTAGCAAGCCTAGGTTGGAGGCAGGAGATTCAACCAGACTTCACTAGGTTAATATCAGACCTATTTGTGGTGTGTGTGTGTGTGTGTATGTATGTGTGTATATACATGTTCATATATGTTCATATGGGTACATGTGGGTAGGGGTACAGGTGTGTGGAGGCAGAGCTCCAGAACCCAGACGCCTTCCAGATCTCACCTAAGGAGCCCATGTCCTAGGAATCCCTTCTAACAGTCAGGCTGTCTGCCTCCCTACTCCTCAACCCCTACTTCACCCCCCTTCCCAGTGTTCCCATGGAAGGCCACGGTGGCGAGGCTGGGTGCAAGTATGGGGAAGACAGTGTCAGACCAACTGCATATTAGCTGTAGCTCAGACTCTGGGCCCTCTCTTGAAGCTAGCCTCAGAGCTCCTACCTTTCATGAGGATGTCCTCAGTCAGTGGGAGACCATAGGACTTGCAGACATCCCAGCATCTCAGGTAAACCAGGAAGTTGTCCCTGCGGGACAGGTTGACCAATTCCTCCATCTCCCCAGAAATGGTGGATGGCAGGCAATGATTATCAAATTGTTTCTTCCCACTTCGAATTAGCCGGCAGCTCTCCATATATTGGATGGAGGAAAGGCGGAGCTGCAGGGAGAATAGAAGATGCTCTGTTTTATGTTTTTGTGACATTCATCCTGGCTAGAAGGCAGCACAGCTCCTCCTCAACCTCCTCGGAGAGGTTCCCATGGAGAATAATACACGCCTGATGGGGCTGTGATTCAGGTTCCAAAGCCAGCAGCTTAGAGGAACAAGCATATGGGGTCCAGGTCACTCCTCAGGGGCTCTGAGCACCTGGCCCATGACTTCTGGAAATATAGCCTTATAGTGGATGTGCTCACGTGACTGTGCAATATCTATAAGAAGGCACAGTAGCAGTAAGTGCCCCAGAGATGTCCTGTTGAAAAATGACGTTTGAGCCAGGCAGTGGTG
Source organism: Cricetomys ansorgei (assembly GCA_026225945.1). Lineage (NCBI taxonomy): Eukaryota > Metazoa > Chordata > Mammalia > Rodentia > Nesomyidae > Cricetomys > Cricetomys ansorgei. The sequence continues at coordinate 17,922,713 of JAMJFZ010000116.1, read as the reverse complement.
GTGCACACCTTTAACCCCAGCACTCGGGAGGAAGAGGCAGGTGGATCTCTCTGAGTTCGAGGCCAGCCTGGTCTACAGAGTGAGTTCCAGGACAGCCAGAGTTACAACAGAGAAACCCTGTCTCAGAAAAAGAAAAGTAGATAAATAAAAGGGCAGAAAAGAAAAATGACATTTGAGTCTTTGGTTACAGATAACTCTAAATAGGTATAGCCACTCAAGTACAATCTGGAGGTAGAAGCCATGTTGCCAGTGCAGAGGGGCTGAGAAGTGTCACCCACTGTTACCAGCTGCCTTTTCCTTCTCATTTTTTTTGTTCATTTGGCTTTGTCTTTTGTTTTGTTCTGTTTTCTTTTGAGACAGGCTCTTGCTATGTAGCTTTAGCAGGCCTAGAACTCACTATGTAGACCAGGCTGGTCTCAAACTCACAAAAATCTGCCTGCCTCTGCCTCCTGAGTACTGGGATTGAAGGCTTGTATCTCATCTGGGTTTTTTGAGACAGGGTCTTTCTATGTAGCCCAGGCTGGGCTCATAATCATTTTGACTGGCCCTCTTGATGCTGGATTATAGGAGTGTTTCACCACAGCTGCTTACTGTACAGATGATAGACAAGGGCTGAGGGAAGTGAGACCTTCTGAGGACTTCCCAACTAGCAGGCATCAGTGCCAAGTCTTGAACCCTGGGCCTGCCCAGCCACCAAACCTGTGCTAGAGAGGTACCTTGTTCTGCCTCCGCCTCTCACGGAACCGCTTGCCCACCTCCTCCATATCTTCATCTGACATGGGCCGCCTCTCCATCTTTGTATCAACCTCAGGCACTGTCAGCAGGTTCATCGTGGGAGGCTTCGAGGCTGAGACAGCCTTCTGCTTTTGGGCAGTACTCCTCTGGAGAGCTCTATTCTTAGCCATTTTGTAATCTAGAGTTGGAGGGGAAAATGAAGGTGGGACCAAGAGGGTACCCATCTGTGGACCCCAACCTGGTGTCACCCAGTAGATGCCAACATCTCTTCTGCCCCCTTCCCTTACATCCAGCCAGTGCCCATCTGAGAGGCACTGTGAGTTTTTCCCCTCCATGGCTATGAACACCCACCCCCCGCCATCTGCACATCCTATACCCCTTCCCTGATCCTTTTTCATCATCCTGTCACCCTGTTCCCATCACCAAGTGGCAAACAGAACCCTTATAAAACATAACAAGATTAACTCATGCTCCAGGCTTCCCAGGAAACACACACTAAAAACAGACTCCTTTCCCTGGACTACAAAGCCCCATGGGAATCTGTTTCAGCTGCCATCTCACATCCTGCTGGTCACCCCTCACCCATGCCATCCTCACCCCCTGGACCCCATAGTCTCTCCTGCCTCAGGCCCTTGACCTGGGCAGTCCCACCTTCCTTCGATGCTCTTTCCACACACCGGCTATGCACCAGTCACTCAGGGGTCTGCCCAGCACCTGCAGCTCGGAGGCTTTGCCTGACTGTTGTCCTGGCACTCTCTCCAGTGGTCTCCTAGACATCCATCTCTGTGTGTAAGCTTACAGAGGCAGGGACTGGGCTAGTCCACCGCAGTCTCAAGGTTCCTACAAGTGGGCCTAGCATTTGGGAAATACATCCAAAATGGAGACCAATGAAAGGACTCTGACACCCTGTCATGGTCCCATTGGCGTCCTCGTGCTGAGGTGAAATCTTGGCCTCACTTCCTCCTAAGACTCCAGAAAAGAAGCTCAACCTCTCGGGACATTTGCTTCCTTCATGAAAAACAAGAATTGCAACCCTGACCTCCAGACAGGTTGGGTAAACTGTGCTGTGCAAATGCCACCAGCCCACATGGTACCCTGGAAATGCAATCACCTCTTCTACTATGAGTCCAGGTGCCCAGAAGCGTGTTCCTTTAGGCAAATCAAGAGATCCCCCAAGTCCATCTGTCTTACCCACTGTCACCCTCCAGGAGCAGAGTTCTGACCATGCTGAAATCGTGCCAGCTGAGAGGGAATGATGCTTGCCGGCCAGTCAAGATAAAGGGGACATTTCTTTTAAAAGTGGTGTGTGTGTGTGTGTATGTTGAAATCCTTTGATTATAGTTAATATTGCTGAGCGTCCTGCTCTAGTGACTTCATCCAGGTATGAGATCGCAGCAGCTCTGGGCATTCCTACAAATATGGGAGGAGCAGAGGGGAAAGTGCAACCCATAGGAAGTGCTGGCCCTGGGCTAGTGAAGCTGTGGGGCTGCTTGTGTTTCCTGGATTTTGATGGGGTTTCCTGGGAGTGGGGGTGGGGTGAGTGCCAGTGTGTCTGCAGAATAGCCTCAGACAGGAAGTCTGAGATCTCCTAGAACTGGGGAATGCCCACTATGCAGGAGCTGCCTAAGGCATCACACCAGGGAGGACACTGCACCCTTGGTGTGGCCCTTCACTTTGACTCCAGAAACCCTGCCTCAACTTAGCACCCCTGCAAGGAAACCCCTCCAACTGCTTCCTGAGGCTTTTATTTCATCTGAAAGGTGATGGAACTCCACTTCCTCCCTGCAAGGTGTCTGAGGCTAATTTTCTGTCAGCCTGGTGGATAGGGGCAGAGTAAGACCCATTCCACTTAAAGAAATAATGTTTCTCTACTTGAAAGGAACCTGGGAGCTGAGATGGGGAGTATTGTAGCTATTTGTTTTCCACACAACAATAATAAATACTAAAAAAAAAAAAAAAAAAAAAAAAGGCGCATAGGAGTATGGCTCAGTTGTTCCTAATGCATTAATGCACAGAGCCCTGAGATCAACACCCACACCACATAAAAACCAAGTATAGTGCTCGGCGGTGGTGGCCCATGCCTTTAATCTCAGCACTCAAGAGGCAGAGGCAGTTGGATCTCTGTGAGTTCAAACCCAGCCTGGTCTACAGATTAAGTTCCAGGACAACCAGAGTTACAACAGAGATACCCTGTTTTGGAAAACCAAACCAAGCAAGCAAGCAAACAAACCAGACATGGTGGCACACACCTATAATCCAAGCAGTGGTGAGGCAGAGGTAGGCAGATCCCTCTGAGTTTGAGGTGACCTGGTCTACATAGTGATTTCCAGGACAGCCAGAGCTACATAGTAAGACCCTATCTCAAAACAAAAGAACGATACAGGCTTGTGCTGTAAATTCACAGTTCACATGTAGAGAGTTCTTTCTAGTTTGCCTCTGCTTGCTGTTTTTGGACAGATGTAGGTCCACAAGCACATAAGGGCAAATGTGTGCAACACACACAGCTGTTTATAGCGTTCCTACTTACAATATCCACAATGACAGAAAGCTCAAACCAGCTAACTCCAAATGTGTTCATTCTGTTTCTGTGCAAGATATTTTACTTAATCTTTTTTTTCTTTAAAGATAAGGTCTCCTGTATCCCATTCTGACCCCAAACTCTCTACACAATCAAGGATGACCTTGAGCTTCTGATACTCCATCCTCCACCCTGGGTGCTAGAATTGCAGATGTGTAACACCATGCCTGGTTTATACAGGGCTACAGATGGAATCCAGAGCTTCAAACATGCTAGACAAGTACTCTGCCAACTGCTCTACCTTCCCAGCACTCTGTTTTGTTCTAGATCAATAATTTGTGTCCCTCTAAGGACAGAGGCTAGACTTCATCTTTGAGTAGTCAAAAGGGTCACTGGGCCCTTGAGAAAACATCTTTCTGCGTTGATCTCTGTCCCTGGAAACTCCAGAGCTTGGCAAACCTATAGCAAGCCACAGAAGGAGGAGCCACTTGAGGATATAGCTGCTGGGGAGAGCTGGGCTGGCTCCAGGGCAGGGAGGGCACGCACACTCCCTGGCAGTGGGCAAGGTGCATTTCTGCTGGGCCAGTGACCACTGCTTGTAGGTGCTGGCCAGGGATTCGGTGGTGATGGCATTCTGCTTCCCAAGAGAGCTGAGGTAGATGACTATGTCCTCCAGGTCCAGGGCCTTCAGAGGGACCCCGATCTGAGGAGACACAAGAAGTCACAGTGAGTTCACCTCACCCTTATCAATGGCCTGGCCAACCCATTCTACCTTGCTTTAACTGCTGAGCCATCTCTTTAGCACTAGGTAGAATATTGACTTTTGCTTGGCACTAGGGATGCAATGATAGGCCTTGTGTATGCTAAACACAGGTTCTACCACTGATCTCTACTCCAGTGCACAGTAGAGGGTTTTTTTTTGTCATGTGTGTGTATATGGTTGCTATACCTGCATGTATATCTGTGTACTACATGCATGCAGTGCACTTGGGAGCCAAAAGGGGTCATCAAATCCCCTGGAAGTGGATTTATGTGGGACTGTCTTAGAGCTAAGAGTGTGTTGAAGCTGGCTTTGGAACCCCACGTCATCCCAGGAAATGTCCCAAGAGATGAGAATGGAAGGTGTTCGGCTGCTCCACACCTTAGTCCTGGAGAGAACCCAACTAGATTATTAAATTAATACTGTCTGCTTCACAGAAGCAAAGGAACGTGGCTTGGCTGATGCCGTTGTCTGCCCTGTAACTGGAAGCCTAGGGAGGCTTGAGCCCTGCATTCAGATGAGGCTACTCCCAGTATCTTTGCCTCAACCAATGAGTCCTAGTCTTGTGGTCAATGACCACTCCCCCGACTGTAACCCCTTAAAAGGCACCACAAAACCTGCATTAAACGATACCGCCCCATGACACAACATGCACTTCTCCCGAGTTTGTATACTTGCCAACTCACTGGGCCTCCTCCAAAGACAGGATGGGAATGCAGTAAGAACCTGGGTCCATCCATATTCCTGTGTAGCCTTTCCCCCTGGAGATGGTGGGCCACAGGTGGCTCCGCCACACCTCCGGGTGGGAGAGCTGCGGCTGGGAGCATGTGTGGAAGAGGATTTCTTTTACAACAGATTTACAGGTGGTTGTCAGCTGTCATGTGGGTGCTGGGAACTGAACTTGCGTCCTCTGCGTGAGGAGTTAGGCTCTTAACCCCTGAGCCATCTCTCCAGGTCAGTCTGGTACAGAGGTGGTTTTAAGGTTGTGATCTGACTATGGGTTGTGCCATGTTTTCCAGTGTGGCTCTCAAAGTATGAGGCTGGTAGTGTGAACCCCTCTGTCTGCCCCCCAGGGCCTTAGAGCCTGGGGTTAAGCTTGTACTTACGCTCTTCAGAGCTGTGATAAATTCCTCCCTGGTGACTTGCTGGCCATCACCCCGCTCTGACTTGTTAAATACCTCTAGGATCTTGACCTTTCGGGTACGCAGGTAGGCATACAGGTCTGATAGGGTAGGGGGCTTGGGAAGTCGCAGCTGTGGTACAGGTAGGTGGACAGGCTTGGTAGGTTTGCTCTGGAAAAGGCAAGGGTGGGGCAGATGACAGGGGCTGCTTAGCTGTGCATATTCCTAGCCCTCTTGTTAAACATTAATCTCACTTCAGAATCCAGTGATGGACTAGAGGGCAGGAGACAGTCTGTGTCTTTGCCCCTGTTCTCAATGTGGCTACATTGAATAAATCTCCTTTATCTATTCTTTATTATTAACTAGGCTGCTTTAATTGGCTTATTAAAGATGGGTGACTGAAATTCACTTCTCAGGGTATAAATCATGACTTCAAGTTAGATAATGCCATCATAAGGTAGCCCTCCTTTTCACCCTAACCTCACAGCTGTGATCAACTAGCCCGCAAGCACTGGTTAGCACCTGTCCTCTCCAGCCAATCAAGTGCTGGTGTGCCCTAGCCCCAGTATGCTTTTAAATTGTGTCCACATGCTCTCTGACTTTCTTCCTATCATAATGGAATCTGCTTTCCATCCCTGTGGTGAGGGCAGTACTCAGTGGCTTATTCTGACATGGTGTAATATCAAGATAGCATAAAACATGTGAAATTAAAGCCAGAGCCTACAGCACAACAGCACTGTGGCCTCCTCCCTCTCTGTTCCGGAAGGCTCACTCGGGGGGTAGATGGCCTATTATGAGGACTCATACACAGCCTCAGAGGAGGTTCACAAGGGAGGCATTAAAGCCTCAGAAAACAGCCATTTGAACAAACTTGGAAACTGGTCCATTTTCCTGCCCCAGGCAAGTCAGAGGCTATCCTCAGGACTGCAGTCTCATGATATGGAAACAGCCTCCCAGCTAGATTGCACATAGATTCCAGAGTCACAGATGCAGCTGTATACAATAATATTTGTTTCCTTAAGTCACTCTTAATAGCAGCAATAGATAACTCATACACTGTCCTTTGAGGACTTGCTTTGCTTCTCTGTAAAATGGGGTGAACCACCTTGTCCTGTCTAATCCAAGGAAACAAAGTAGCAACACACTCCTGAAGCCTTCAGCATCTTTGGCCATCAGGGATTCTCACCTTGGGTTTCCTGGTTGAAGTCAAAATATCTTTTGGGGCCTTCTGCTCATAGCGAATCTTAAGCAGAACCTTGGTCTCTGCTGGTGTGATGCTGGGTTTATTCTCCAGCCATGTCTTGACATCACCAAATGACTCTAGCTGCATCCGGAGCATTGCCCTCTTGCTCAGCCAGACCTTCCTGTCCACTGGTGGCTCTTGGATATCTTCAATATCCATAGCATTGAAGCTAGGCACAGGTGGTGAGGGAGCTTGAGGAGAGGGCGTGGGGTGGGGTAGTGCCTCATCCTTTGTGCCAGGCACAATGATGATACGCCTGCGGCTCTTTGGGAGGTGGAAGTTTTTCCGCTTTAGCTGCTGGAAGCAGTGGGCAGTGACCAGCTCAGGATTGAAGACAGGACCCTGGCTGCTGGCTTCATCAACTTCATCATCTATGGAGGTGGAAGACTGAGGGTTACAAGGTGAGTTCCTTTTTGGAAGAGGACTAAATTGAGCCAGGGAAGGGGGGAAATGTTTTAGGAGTCAGAAGTGTATCAGGGCTTCTGGTCCCTGGCCTGGCTCCATCTTTCACTGCATCACAATGATGAGGAAAATGATGCTAGCTAACGTGATCTGCACACCAACAGAAGGCACGAACCAAAGGACTTTTCACAGTGTCTGACTCCTATTACATTTCGTGTCCACTCCAAAGAATCCACCTGACCCTTTCTGACCATCCTAGAATCCACCTGAACGTGTCTGGACATCCTAAGCATCACAGCACCCTCTCGTGGAAGCAGAGACTTTGCTACAGATAGCTTGGGTCTGAGTGTTGGCCTGCTTCCTACTCAGTCTCTGTGTCTTTTTCTGTAAGATAGGGATAATAGATACCTAATTTACCAGGCAATCGAGGTGTTTATATTAGAGTTGCTTTGTATGTAAGTGTGCTGTTATATATGTATCTATATACACATCTGCATTCACTACATATCAGTTCTATTCTTTGTGCCGCTAAGACTTAAACCAGGGCCTTGTGCTTGCTGTAGAAGCACTATGTCACTGAGCTACATTCCTCAGCCCCTAACTTATAATGACACAGCAGGTGGGCAGGTGAGATGGTTCAGTGGGTAAAGGTGCTTGCTTGCCAAACTGGACAGCCTGTGTTTAATCCCTGGAACCATATGGTAGAAGGAGAGAACAGACTCCTACCAATTGTCGACTGACCATACCTGCACCGTGGCATGAACCCTTCTCTGCCCTCTGAAGTAAATAAGTATAAATACAATGAGGGGGTTAGAGAGATGCTTCTGTAGTTAAATACACTGGCTGCTCTTTCAGAGGACCTGGGTTCAATTCTCAGCACCCACATGGTCTTACACAACCATCTCACAGAGTGTCGGACACTCCCCTCTGGCCTCAGAGAGCACTGGACACAGATGATACCCAAATATACATGTAGGTGAAGCACTTATACACATGAAAGCTATAGCAGACCTGCTGTTCTGTTAATGGAGATAGTTAGGCATCCTGGGCTAAGCCACGCTCCTCCCAAGAAAGGGCTGGTTGGACTGTCTCACAGCTAACCTGTCTTCTGTCTTATGCTTTTTCTGAAACCTGTAAGGCTGTGCGCACACACAGTAAAGAGAATTGAGTGTTTCCTCTTTCCAATTTGACTGACTCATAAATAAGCCCATTTTTTTCTTACAAGGTTCTGCTTCTTAATTTCCTTTGGAATAGAGGGGTGCTGAGGCAGCAGGCTACGGCCCTGAATATCTGGGGACAGAAATCTACTCATCATGAAGCCTTTTCCCTCAACAGCTGGAGCCCTCAAAACAAGAGGTCCGTTATCTTCCTCTGCCAACAAGCACCAGCTTACTGACAATCCCGTTTCTCCTTCCAGGCTCCCAGGCATGTTTAGGCTCCTCTGTTCCCTCAGTGATGGAAACCCCCATTCTGCATAAGGGTTTGCTACCTGCTGCTCCCTCTGCTCTATATCTCCCTCCCATCCTTCTCCTTCTCCTCCTTTCAGCCTCAGACCAAGCCCCAGAGTTCACAGTTGGAGCCCTGTGGCAACTGTCTTGACTCATATGCTCCTCCACTTCACTGTCACCATCTACTACTAGTTTTATGTCAAGTTGACACAAGCTAGAACCAATTTAGGAGAACCTCAACTGAGAAAATGTCCCCACCAGACTGGCCTGTGGGCAAGGCTATAGTGACTTTTCTTGACTGATGATTGATGTGGGAGGGCCCAGATCACTGTGGGTGGTGCCACTCATGGGCTGGTGGTTCTGGATGCTATAATAAAGCAGGCTGAGGAAGTCACAGGGAGCAAACCAGTAGCAGCTCTCCTCCATAGCCTTTGTATCAGCTTCTGTTCTGACTTCCTGGGATGATGGCCTATACACTGTAAGATGAAACAAACCCTTTCCTTCTCAAGTTGCTTTTGGTTATGGTGTTTTATTACAGGAATAGAAAAGTAAGACACCATGCAGTCAGGGCTATACACTGGCTAGACACTTTGCTTCAAAGGTCTCTGGTTGAGTTACTGAAGCTTGGAGCATGGCCTCTCCAGCTTGCAGAACCTCTCCAGATTCCCTATTAACTAAGCTCTGTGCGTTTACTAACTGCTTCAGGGGGGCATTCCTGTTTGAGACTCCTGGTGCAAAGCTTTGGTTGTTTTTCTAAGTAAACAGCTCCATGAAGACCATGATCTTGTCTGTATCTGTCTTTGTAAAAGGTATTTTTTAAAAAATATTTAAAATGTATCTATAAATGTAACAGTTTTTTCTTCTAAAAGGGGGCTGTGTGTGGGTTTGGCTGTTTTTGCCTTTATGTCCCGGCTCTTAAAAGCTGCTTTTCTCACTGGCAACTTGACCCTGCCCCTCTGTTACTGGCTGCTAGATTTCTAACTTGTAACTTTTTAAACCTCAGTTAGCTCATAGGATTAGGTGAGAAATGAAAGGATAGGAAGGAAAGAGAAATCTTTACAGCTCTTTTTGGCTGTCTTAATCTATGTCTGGCGGGGAGGGGGACTGAACTAACTCTATCCCACTCTGGTTCAACTTCTCCCACCTGAGGAGATCTAAATTGTAACTTTTCTAAAACCCCAGTTAGTTCATTTTATCTGAGCTTTATTTCTGCCTGCTTCTCTATCAGTTTATTTCTGCCTGCTTCTCCTATCATCAGCTTTTGTGATCTCTCTTTATCCTGCAGAAACTCTGCAGTAAACTCTTAGCTCTAACTGCTGTCAACTCCCCTTTTATATACTTCCCTCCAAGCTGTTCCCAGAAGTCCAAGGGGAATGCAACCACATGGAGGAGGAGCTTTTCCCTGGCAAAGCTTCACTCTACATGCCTTGTTTTCTGCTGGAGTCTTGACTCCATTATAGTGCTTACATTAATGGGAATTTAGTAAACAAGTTTGTGAATGACAAATGTAGACACAGGGTTGGTGCTATCACTGGGCACCTTTTTCAGACAGAGACACTGAGGCCCAGAGAAGCCCAATGAGGCCCAGAGGGGCCCAGAGTCACTCGATTGGTTACTAGCAGAGTTTAATTAGCCCCACAGACAAGTTCTTTTGTTTTAGGATTTATTTTTAATGTATGTGTATGAATGTTTTGCCCAAATGTATGTATGTGCACCACATATGTGCAGTGCCCAGAGAGGCCAGAAGGTGTTGGATTCCCTGGAACTGAAGGTATAATTGGTTGTGAGCCTCCGTGTAGGTGCTGGGAACTGAACCTGCGACCTCTGAAAGAACAATTGCTCTTAACCACTAAACCATTTCTCTAGACCCCAGAGCCAAACTCTTAGCTATTTGCTATTACCTAGCTGTCACTTGATCCTCAAATCTCAAGCCTATCATTTCTAAATGATTTGTGCCTCTCCCTCCCCAGCCCACCCAGTGCTGGAGATTTTGAACACAGATCAATCTCACTGGACCCTTACTCACCTGTATTTGTACTAACAGATCTGACTGGCTTACTTCACATACAGCCCTGCCTCCCACTCCTTTCACCTAGTTACCTCTAACTTCTCTACCCAGCTCAGGCATCATCACCCCTTGAAGTCTTCCTAGTTCTTCTTTCCCACCCCTCTGAAACCCTACAGCCCCCACATTTAGTCTCACAGGTAGACAGGTAGACATCATCTTCCCAATGCTGGAATGATAGGCTTTCATCACCAAGCCCAGTTTCTTAGTGCTTGTGGAGTTAACGCCCTCCTGCCATGGCCTAAAGCTCTTCACTCCTCTTCTCTCTCATGATTTCTACCCACCTTCACCATTGCTCCTTTCTGCTCAGCCATGTCTCCTTCTCCTTGCCTGGCCCTTGAGTTCCATTTACCCAATTGCTGTGTGCTCCAAAGGGTGTGGTGTTCCTTGAGGCTTCTGTTCCAGCCCTTTCCATCCTGTGGTTCACATTGTGGGTTTGGTGATTTGAATGAGAATGGACCCCATGTGTGGGACTCCTGGCTGGAGGGTTGGAGAAGTGAGACCAAAAAGTGCCCCCACTTCCTGACAAAGTGGGCTGAGACACGGAGGTATCCTTCTCCTCTCTAGCCCACGGAGGTCTCTGGCCAAAAATATTAATTACAACTTGCTTGCTTCACAAGAAGCTAAATGAACACGTTTATCTGCATTGGGGCGGGTCCCTTGCTTAGGAACGCCCCGCCCCTCCCCTGCCATGCTAATTAAGGCTTCCCCGCCCAAGGGGGAAATCTCCGCCCTTCCCCGGGGAAAGAGGTTATTTATCTGGAAGAACATTTGGAATAAAGGAGTTTCAAGTTTCGTGTCCATCATTTCGGACTCCCGGGCCTTCTTTGCTGCTCATCACATTTCTCAGACCCACGGGTGGACAGCTCCGCGAAAGGTCACCGAACCACGGATCCCGGGGCCCCACACCTCCCGCCGCTTGGGTCTGGATCTGCTCGCCTGGCCAGTGGGACGGATCCCAGACCGCCTCGGGCGGGACCGCGGGACCGCGGGACACACAAGCTCGCGCAGAAAACAACTCATATAATTGAATACATAATTACCAGGAAGTGGAACTGTTTGAAAGGACTAGGAGGTGTAGCCTTGTTGGAGTAGTTGTGGCCTTGCTGGAGGTAGTGTGCCACTTGGGGTGGACTTTGAGTTTTCTAAAGCCCACACCAGACCCAGTCTCACTCTCTGCTTGTGGATGTAGCTCTCAGCTACTTTCTTAGCACCACACCTGCCTGCTGTCATGTTCTCTGCCATGATGATAATGGATTGATGTTCTGGAAGTTTATTTTTAGTTATGTATAAAATAATTATGCATTGTTGAGTGAGGGTCTGCCTAGGTCTTGGTGTTTTGTATTGTCTCCAGGTGTTGGATTTCTGGGGGGAATGTTTGCTTGCTTATGACTCGCACCTGAGGAATTCTGGATCAATAAAAATACCTGAGCTCAGATGCTTGGGGTTCCACTGTTGATCTTGTATTGCACTGGCCAAGACAGTGGTTCCTTCTGCTGAGGTCTGACATGGCTTCCACATATGAAAATGCTTTCTTGTCTTCCTGACTGAGTTAGCCCACACAGTAGGCTAACTATTACAGATTAAAACTCTAAGCAAGCCCCAATTTAATGCTTTCTTTTATAAGAGTTGCCTTGATCATGGTGTCTTTTCACAGCAATAGAACACTAAGATGACAGGTGGCCTGCTCACCACCCACTCTTAAGGGCTGTGACCATTGACAGGATGGCTAAAGCTGCCATTCTGTCATTAGAAGTGGAGTTGGAAGGGAAAGTGCTGAGTTAGAGCTCTTGCCCAGGTCATCTATTCTCTCTGATGTCAACGGCTGCCACTGGCTGATTTTGCTTCTGTTTGTACATTCCCAGGAATAGAAAGAACTTCACTGTGGACTCTGAGTGCTAGAAAAGACTCCATTCACTGATTCAAACGTGTTTCTCAGGAGCACCTGTGTAGCAGTGCATCTACAGGGTGGGTCAGCACAGGAAGACACACGGGAGCATTCATATCTGCAAACCCTGCCAGGCCTCAGCAGAGGGAACCACCGTCATGGCCAGTGCCGTACTCACAGTGGAGCCTCTGGCTTCTGAGCTCAGGTGTATTTATTCTTTCAGAACTCCTCGGGTATTTACTGATAGCACATGCAGATCATTAGCAATTAAACAACCCCCACATAAATCCAACACCTGCATACAATGCAAAATGCCAAGGCCTATGCATCATTTTTGTCCAACAGTGTATAAAAACAATTATTTTAAATACAACTAAAAGTAAACTTCTACAACACACCTGCCTAAGGGTCCTAACTTGTCTCAGGAAGCACACTAATTCTTCTCTGACTCATATCTCTCAGCTGCTGGCCACCATCTTGGGCTCCTAAGCATCAGAATTTTACAATGGACAACCTCTTCTTCCCACTCACCTCTGTGCTGAGGATGCCCATCCCAGAACTGCTATGCATCTAGCTGCTCTGAAAACATCTCACTCCAATAGTTTACAGGATCTTAGGTGTCCACCAACTAAGATTAAATGTGTCCCCTGGTTCCAGTCCCACCTAACTGCGACCTCCAGATATTTTCCATCTCCACGAAAAGCACCCTCTTACCAAATTCTATGGCTGTCAAGTTGAATGCCACCCGACTCCTTTTCTCTTCAGCTTTTTGGGGCTCCCCTAGCCTGGCTGGTCTCCTTTGCTTTCCAACATATTTGATCACAAGATCTGCCAGTTTATGAGTCCCTGCTGGGAAATGGTAGTCAAGGACAGACACCTGATCGCTATGTGAAGTATCAGCTGAGTTGAGAGGAGGCTTGTGATGAACTCCGGTCTTCAGGCCTGCAGGCCCCACATTTCTTCTCTGTTTGTGTTTTCCACCTCTCAAGATGTATGCATTTGACGGTAATTTGACTGAGCATGGCCAGAAAACTTCTCTAGGTCTCTTCTTCAATATAGGGCGCATTGTTGCCCAGCCGAGAAATATATAGAGTCTCAGGCACAAGAGTCCCGGCTCTAATTCCAAGCCAGGTGACTCGGCCTACTCCTTCAGCTAGTTTTGGGCGTGGGAATCCAGGAAGGGTTCGTGACCTTCTGGAACTCCTGGCAACCCCTTCCACAGAGCGGAGACGACACAATGAGGCTTTCAGCCTATCCTGGCCCTCTCCTCCCAGTGGCTTCACAGCGGAGAGCTGGCGGCTTCCTGCAGATGAAGGGCGTGGAGCAGACCCAGGACTTACACATTTGGTGCAAATCAGCTTTAAGTTTTGCAAAAGGTAACTCGAGATGCCGAGAGTAAGCTCCTGTTGTCATAACTACAGATGCCCTGCTCTGATTGGCCGAATGCTTCCACGTGCTAGAAGGAGGCGGGAGAAACGAGGGAAGCCAGGCATGTCAGAGACCTGCTTAGTCCCCAGGCTGGCGCAGCCTGGGAGGAATCACACCATGCTCCATTCTTCCCAGGTCTCCTGATTCTGAAGTTTAAATTCCCCTATTTTCCTGTAAGCTGAAGGATCTTGGCAGATCTCCCCATCTTTTAGGGTTCACTTTTCTCATTCAAAAAGAAGAGTGCCACACTTAATTGAGGTGTAAGAACCCTAATTAGTTAAGGTCAAATAAAAGAGGTATTCAGTGCTATGACTGGGTGCTATGGTTTGGAATCAGAATTATAGTGGCACACGCCTGTATCCCAGCGCTCAGAGACATGAGGATAGCCATTAAGATCGAGGCCCCCTTGTATTACATAACGAGTCCTAAGCCAGTCAGAGCGACATAGTGAGATCCTATCATAAAAAAATCAAAACCAGAAACTGGGAACCAGTAATAGCAAACCTCACCAATGGGTGAAATATATGGTGCGCATGTAAGGACACATGAAGTACTCACACGTGCTACATGGAGGACTTCAATAAATGAAAGAAGCCAGTTGGAGGATTCATGCTGTAGGGTTCTATTTATATGAAATACTCAGAATGGGCAAATCTACAGACACACAAAGCTGGTGACCAGGGAAGAGTGGAGAGAAAGATTTAACTGTTAACTACATGGGGTTTCCTTCTTGGGTGATGGAAATGTCCTGAAATTAGTTAGACAGTTGCACAGCACTGTAAATGTGCTAAAAACAACCAAAAACTCTTAAAACAACACTTAAAACTTTATTTTGGCCAGATATGGTAGCACATAGGAGGATTTCTGTGACTTGGAGGCCAACCTGGTCTACACAGTAAGATCCTACTTTTAATATATATGTATGTGTGTGTGTGTGTGTGTGTGTGTGTGTGTGTGTGTATAATTTTGTATTGCTCGGAACTGAGCCTGAGGCCTGTGCATACCAGGCAAGCACAACTCTTGAACTATATCTCTGACCCTAAGTCATCTGAACTTTACGTTACAAAAGAAAGATCACCATTTGAACAGGTTCTCTGTGCCGGGGACCACCTTTACCAGATGTAAAATCTTCCTAACCCTCTACCGCCTGAGGCACTTGCTCAGATTGGCCCTTCTGAGCCACATCATTTAAACACAAAACCAGAACAAGGCAACATGGTTTCCTGGAGCTATGAGCACAGGCATGGGGATCATCAGTCTGAAAGGGAAGAGGCAGGCCTCACACTCACCCCTTCCCTTCTTTTCCATTACTGTTCGCACTGTTCTCTTTTCCTGGGGGGTCTCTACAGAGCCTTTTCATCTTTTTGCCTCTCCCCAGCACAGGGCTCTGCACTTGTGTGTGCTGCTGTGATGTCTGTGAAAATGTGATGGGTTACTGTGACGTGGAAGTGGAGGTGTGTCCAAATTTCTGTTCCTCGGTCAAACTGCATGTCTGTTTAAACTTTATGTGCATTTATTATTTTACATGTAAGTATGCACATTGCTTTGCGTGCCTGGTGCCGGAGGAGAGCAACAGATCTCCTGGAAACGTGATCCTCCATGGGGGATGCTGGGAACTGAACCTGACTTCTCTGTCGTGGCCACTGAACCGTCTCTCCATCCCCAGCATCCCTCTTTAACAGCTGCCACTTGTTCACCAGAGGGAAAAATCAATTAGCTTGCATCACAGCACATCTGCCTGTGCCATTCGCTATCCTGCAACAAACAGCTTCCTGACAGTTGGTTTACTTTGCCTTCATTTGATTTAATTTTCAAACTAAACCTTAGAATGGCAATTGGCAATTAAGACTTAATAATTTAGGACTTCATTTGGTGATTTCTAGGGCAAATGCTTCAAGATTGGAACCATGATACTCTAACACCTGTCATGGAGATGGCATCAAACATAAAAAGGTCCCATTCTCCAACTGGGAGAGGAGATGAGGTTTCACAAAGGATCAGGGTTAAGGGCATGAGTTGCAGTGGAACTAAGGCAGATGTTTACATCCTCACAGGAATGCAAGGCCAAATCCAAAATTCTAAAGAGCCAGAGTGAATGGCCAAGAACACATGATGCCAAAGGGACCTTCCTTTTTAATGAAAATATTTTTATTGATTACCTAATACCCTGTGAATCCTATTATTTTGTACTTCAGGTCTTAATTCCATTAAACAGCACAACCAGCCACTTCTCTAGACATAGCTTTTATTTAGCTCAACAAATTCAGTTTGTATTTTTTGACACCCGGTTTTGCTGTGTAGCCAAGGCTGCCCTCAAACTCACATAAGCCAGGCTGCCTTGAATTCACAGCTGTCCTCCTATCTCAGCATTCAAGGACTGGGGTTTTATATGCACACCACAATGCCCATCTGTATTTATTTTCTTACTGTGTGTGCCACTAGCAGATCTTTTGAAACAGGGTTTATCTAGACCATTTCTTTTCTTTTTCTTTCTTTCTTTCTCTTTCTTTCTTTCTTTCTTCTTTCTTTCTTTCTTTCTTCTTCTTTCTCTTTCTTTCTTTCTTTCTCTCTCTCTCTCTCTTTCTTTCTTTCTTTTTGGTTTTTTGAGACAGGGTTTCTCTGTTGTAACTCTGGCTGTCCTGAAACTCACTCTGTAACCAGGCTGGCCTCGACCCACCTGCCTTTGCCTCCCAAGTGCTGGGATTAAAGGCATGCACCACCACTACCAGGCCAGACCGCTTCTTAAAATATTTTTTATGTACTATGTGTGTGTGTGTGTGTGTTCAAGTGAAAGTCAGAGGTCAATCTTCAGAAGTTGTTTCCAGGGATGGAATTCAGGCCATCAGGCTTGGCAGCAAGTGCCTTTATTTACTGAGCCACCTCTCACTGGCCCTCAACTTCCATCCTCCTGCCTTAGTCGCCTGAATGCTGGGATTACAGGCATGTGCCACTGTACCTAGGTCAATTAGTTTTTATTTGGCGATTTCTTTTTAAGGTAACTGCCTCATTATTTTAACTATAACATTACAATACCTATAATAAGAATTCTTCATATGACAGTTGTACACCCTATATTACTTTGTACAGAGAAAGACTACAGCAGGGGCGCTGGTAATTAGCTTTGAGTACCGATGTGTTGAATTTCATCATTAAAAAAACAAGACACTTTTAGGATCATTACCCAACAATTACTTTTTCAAATTTCAAAATATGCCTACGATACTCAGTGACAAAGATCCACCTTTGGCAGAGGCCTTAAGACACACATTAGCTTCTACCAAACTGAAAAAAATCTACATGCCTGGGAAGGGAGCTTATTGTATATCACAGGGTCCTTAGAAATGGAAGTACAAAGCAATGCATAGAAAACTTCAAACAGGTAGCTTTAAGGCAGGTTTAATTTTTCATGATTTTCCCAAAGCCAGTCATGGTACTTATTTAACTTGTGGTCTTCAGGGTGCACCTGGAAGAAATGTAACATATCAGCCAGAGTTTATCATAATATACCTGATATAAACAGGGAACTTGAACCCAGTAGTGACTGTCTACAGTTATACTTTATACGACAGAAATCCTACATCATTTACAAAGTACTTCCCAGTTTAGAACTAACCCAGACCAGGAGCAGAAAGGCAGTGACGATATGAGCCAAGTGTCAGCACCCAGCTGTTGGACAGTTCCAGACACTGCCACCCCGCCCTCCACCCCCTCCCTGGTGAGGCTAGCTGATGACTGTAGTGGTGAAGGGTTAGGACTATGGCCCTTCAGCCTGGGTTTCTCCAGAGCTCACTTATTTAGTATGTTAGGGTGAGCCACACTGAGAGGGCAGTGTGCCAGGCTGCCATCAGATTGCACCAGGGCTGGCAGAATCAATGGAATGGGTAGTTGGAATAGGACCCACCAGATACCATACTCCCATCTGAAATAGGAGAGAAACCTGACGATTGGACTCTAAGTCCAAATATTTGCTCTCCTATGGAGTATCCTGGTGTGTGTGTGTGTGTGTGTACATTCTTGGTATATGTGTGAGGTCAGAACACTTTAGGCACCTTCTATCTTAAGAAAAAAGTTAAAATTTTATTAGTTGTGTGTGTGTGTGTGCGTGCACGCGTGCGTGCTGTGGCATGCAAATGAAAGTCAGAGGACAAATTTTAAGAGTCAGTTCTTTTCCTCCAGCTTTATGTGGGTTCCAGGGATCAAACTCAGGTTGCCAGATTTGTGCAGTAACCTTTACCCTGAGCCATCTCCCTGGCCCACCTTCCACTTTTTGTTTGAAGAAAGGGTCTGTCACTGGCCTGGAACTGTTCCATATAGGCCAGGCTATCTGGTCTATAAGCTTAGACATGGCTGCCAGGCATCCTCCTGTTTCTGCCCACACAGTGCTGAGATTACAGGTGCATGCCGTCATGCCTGGATTTTATGTAAGTTCTGCAGACCTGAGTTCAAGTCTTCAAAGCAAGCACTTTACCAACTAAGCCATTCTCAGTACCAGGGACTCCTTTTAACAGGAAGAAATCCTGTCAGTATTAGAGACAGAGCATGGATGGGAAGATAGTACTAGGGTCAGGAGTGACAGACTACTCAAGTCAGTCAGAGGCCACATCAAAGGGACTTGGGAAACCCTTGAGGAGTCCCTCCTACAGTGTGTAACTTCCTGGCCCTGCTGTTCCATGAACTGAGGGCAAACCTGTTTGAGACTACAACAGGACTCGTGTCTCAGATTTAGGCATACTGGTGGACTTATTTTGCTCTAGAGGCAAATGTGTTGGATATGTTATAGCTGGCGGTGGCTTACCTGCTTCCATTCATTGACACAAAAGATCCGGTAGGAGTCGTTGCCATATTTACCAATCCCATGAAGCTCAATTGGATACCTCCATTGCTTTGTCAGATATTCATCTGAAGGATACATACCCCATGCATGTGGTCAGCTTCAGGGACGTCACCTTCCCTACAGGTGTAATGGGGCAGGGTGACCCCTCCCCTCTCTGAAGCAGCCCCAAGTTCTAACTTCAAATCCCACAGCACTGTCAGTTGCTTCCTCCTAGCCACTCTTCTGTGCTTTGTTAACTAGACAGAAGAAATGACTTCCTGCTTCTATGCAGAGGACTACTTCAGTATTGGGCAAAGATATATGGTCTGGGTCAGCAGAAGTCTGTGGTATGGGGCAAGCAAGGCTGTTTTAAATGTCTTTGGGGCTTCAGCTAAATGACCTCTATTAATATAGCATCTGAGGCATTAAAGTTTAAGGTATGGTTGCCTCCAATGGGCATAATTTGTTTCTTCCTCTGGGGCTGGGGGAATATACCTGAGAACTTGATAATGGTTTTTGCACGGAGATCATAGAGACCAAGAGGCTTAAGAAGCTCTGAAACGTCCCTCCAGTCAGCAGTTCGGGCAACCTCAGCTGAAGGGTACTTCTCTAGAAACTCCCAAAGCACAGGGATGGCCATCTTGCCTGTGGAGTATAAACAACGGCATGGCACATGTCCTGGGAGGGGCTGACTTCATGTTCAGGTAGTTTCTCATCTAGAAACTTCAGGCAGTAGCTTTGTTGTTACTGTGTTTGTGGTGCTGAGAGTAGAATCAGGGACTGTGCACGCTGGGCAAGGACTCCACCAATGAGCTACATCCCCACTGTCAATCTACTTGGCTACTAGTCTAAATCGTAAAGAAACTGGCCTAGTGTTCAAATAATCAGATCACTATGTGCATTCAATGAACACAAAGAGATTCCAAGCAGGATAGAGGGTGGAAAATGTTAACTGCTCTTCACTGGTAACTAAAAAGCTAATTTAGAAGTAGGAAATAGCTGACCACCTGACCCTCAGTATTAAAAAGGATGTTGGCTGTCATCTAGCCTAATATTCACATAGGCGAAGAGTCTAACCAGGACACAGATGACAATGACCCACACACCTGAGGTCCGATTGAGAAATATAGTTGCAATAAGGAGCTTCCACGGGTCATGGAAAAGTGTTTCTTGGACAAGATTAAAAGGTGACCGAGGAGGGGTCCATTTCTTGAAGGCTTTGCGTCTCGGGGGGTTAAGAGCTACAAAAACACAGGGTGTCAAAGTTATATTCATGGAAGACTTGGAGCCCCCGTTTTGCTTGGGAAAGGGTGGGTACCTTCTTTGTTGTACTTGCTGGAAAAATACAGGCTTGTTTTCCTTTTTTCTATTTGTGTTCGTGGGATGCTGTCTTCTGGAAAGAAAGCAAGAACAGTTTTTAGAGTCTACAGTTTATGTTTATGGGACACTGAGGCAGGAGGATAGAGTTTGAGGCTAGCCTGGGATATACAGTAAACACATAAATTACTCTAATTATACTAATATCCTACCCAGTTGGGCATTATTTGATATCCACTTTATACATAAGGAAATTGAGGCACAGAGAAGCTAAATAAGTCCCAGGTCACACAGCTGGTGTGAGAGCTACAACGGAAACCAGGCAGTCGAGCTCGGGAGCTTGTCCCCTTTACTGGTGCCCTATGATATACATGGCCAGCTCACACTATAGAAAAACAACAGTATGTATATCCTAACATATTTGTACAGTGTTGTTATTAAAATGTTTTTGAGATTCTATCATGAATATTTTCCCACTGACACTGACTTCTAATGAAGAAAAGCAAGATTCTACACATGATCCCAATTTCATAAACATTTATCAACAATTTTATAAACATGGATTGGTATGTATATGCATGCACACACACTTAAAGAGACACTGAGAATAGGATTAGGATGGTACGGTGGTTGTTGGAAGTGGTAATTTTTCTTTCCTTTTATAATTTTCTGCACCTTTGAAAGGTTCTGCATTTGTATTTATGTAATTGTTTTCTGACACTGTAGCTGAGCCCTGAAGCTATATTTGTTGGGGGCCAATTGTAACTATTACTTTTCCAGTCATAACTGAACTCTACCTCCTGGATCTCCTGCCTCTGCCCCAACTGCTACTGAGACAGATTCTTAACTTGTAACTTTTTTAACCCTCTAGCTCTAAAAGGACAGAAAGGGAAAGAAAGGAAGAAATCTTTACAGCCCCTTCTGGCTGTCCTAATCTGTCTAAACCTGGAGAACTGGATTAACTTCTAAAATCTAGCCTATTAACTGTCCTTTAATATGAACTGGTGCCTGCTTTCCTTCCCAGCAATTGTCTGCCTTCCTTCCCAGCAACATCCTTTGCAATTAACTCCTCTGTCCCTTGCCACTAACTGACAAT
The DNA here is from genome assembly GCA_026225945.1 of Cricetomys ansorgei. Classification (NCBI taxonomy): domain Eukaryota; kingdom Metazoa; phylum Chordata; class Mammalia; order Rodentia; family Nesomyidae; genus Cricetomys; species Cricetomys ansorgei. The sequence continues at coordinate 17,901,879 of JAMJFZ010000116.1, read as the reverse complement.
TCCAATTGCCACTGCCTCTTTTATCCTTAATCTGTTCCCAGAAGTCCAAGCGGCATGTAACCATAGGAAGGCAGCACTGTCCAAAAAATTTCTTGGCAAAGTGCCCTACTACATATTTAGTAAAAAGGGGGAGCACAGGAAAAGCTGAGGAAAAGATGTGAGCTCAAGGCCAACCTGGGCTACAGAGCAAGCTTCTGTCTCAAAAAACAAAACGAGGGCCTGGGGAGATGTCACAGCAGCTAAGAGTACTTGCTATTCTTCCAGAAGACCTGAGTTCAGTTCCCAGTACCCAGGCAGAAAACCTGAGTACAGTACCCAGGTTGGGCGACTCACAACTGCTGTACCTCCAGCTCTAAGGGATCTAATGCCCTCTTCTGGTTTAGGGTACCCACACATATTTGGCATTCACACTCAGTTACATACATTAATATAAAATAAAAATGTTAACCAATATTATAAAACCTCTCAAGTTTCTACAAACTGTCATTTATTTTAAATAATCATACTTAATGCTCCCTTTAGCCACACTCTCTGAGTATCACTTAATAAAACTATCTTACATTTGTATATTTACATCTTTTTCACTTCTCGTTTTTACGTCACAATACAGTTTTGAGACAATGTCTCATGTAGCCCAGCTTGCCTCAAACTTGCCATGTAGCTGAGGATGGCCTCGCACCCCTGATCTTTCTACATCTAACTCCAAAGTGCTGGGGTTACAGACGTGACATATTCTTTATTTTTTAATTTGTGTGTGTGCCTCTGGAGGCCAGTAGAGGGCATCAGATCCCTCGGAGCTAGAGTTACAGGCAGCAATGAGCCACCTGACACGGGTGCTGGGAACTGAACTCCCTCAGGATGAGCATGAAGTGCTCTTAACTGCTGAGCCATCTCTCTAGTTGCCTTTTATTGTCTTGATGTGAAAAAAGGGACTAGTTAAGGAATAACAGTTTTCAGAAACTAAGGATTAACAGTTAAATAGTTGCCAGAAAATGATACTGGGGTTGACTAAACACACGCAACAAATATCCAGGTCTCCGCATAATGACTTCAGTGCCCTTTGCTATCCTAGTCTGGGCAGGCAAAGCCCAGAAAAAGTATAAAACAGAACAAAGGAAACCAATTTTACGGCTACTTGATGGGTTCCTATATAAGCACTAACCAGCCTCCTTTATTACCTGTTGCTTGATACTTTTCCAGCCAAGCCATTACTGTTCCACTGAGCCTAGTGACCCAGTGGCACCTCTTACACTGAGAACTAGACTTCACTATGGGGTGAGGTGATACTTCCGTATTAGCTTTCAATATTTAACCTGCCCATTACAATAGCAGTGAATCTATACAGCCCAATGCGTTAAGAAGCTCAAAGGACATATGTTGAGGAATTCTTATCCATTTCCTAGGTGTATGTGGCCATGTCCTGTTGAAGACAGGGACCACAAAGAAGATTCACATTATGGATGGGACTGAAAGCAGAGGTCAGGTGCTCTCTGGTTCCACCAATCTATGCAGGCAGCTTCCCCAAAGGATTCTAAGAAAAATTAAAATTATTACCCTACTTTAAGTTTATTCATTATGCCACAGCAGTGTAATGAATAACCCAGAGCTGCTCAGATCTTTCTGCCAAGCCCTGGGTTCTGAAGAGCACAGTACAAACAATACATGAACTAAGCGATTACAGTTTTGAATTATTGAGAGCTCCCAAGGCCTTTTTAGAGAAGCATCGGGCCATAAGAGAAAGTAAAAAGACTGATATAGATGAAATTAAATTGGGAGTCACATATTAATAGTAAGTACCAGATGGGGCAGGAAGACACTGACTTTTCTTGTTCAGTTTATGTAAAAAATGAGTCCTACCTACATTCTTCATAGAGAAGCCTTTTAGTTTTCCTCACAGTCTAAAGATTGCTGTCTAGAGGGAGGCTAGCAAGTGGGGAAAGCTCCACCTCCTGCCTGCTGCCCAGGGAGAAGTGGCAGCCATGACATATCACTGTCTTCTTTGCTGGGCATCCTGGCTGTAGCCAGCCCATTCCCTCTCTGCCATAATTAAGGACTTGGTGACCAGCTATCTCAAAGATCAGTTAGCAGTTGGGATATGGCTCAGAAGGCAGAGTCCTGGCCTATTCATAAGGCCCTGGGTTCCATGACCAGTGTTGCATAAAAAACTGGCACCATGGCACATGCCTGTAAATCCAGCACTCAGGAGGCAGAAGCAGGAGGATCATAATTTCAAAGTAATCTTCAGCTACACAGTGAGACTGAGGCTAGCCTGGTCTAACATGAAACCGTGTTCCCAAAATACACTTAGAGAGGGAAAGTATTGGGATCAAGTGGGAGAATGTATCTGACATGTGGCTCTTTCTTCACGGTACTCTCTATCTCAACCACATCCAGGCAAGAAATACAAGATCCGGGAAAGTAAACCATTCGCCATACAGTCAGCGACACTTCCTGAGCTGAGTACCTCGAAGTGTCTCAGAAGTAAACTGCTTCTTGGCTTGTGAGCAGCTGGGCATTTCAGAGCCACCTTGTAAAACGTTGATATGCAAATGTGCCTCCCCTTCCTCTTCTCCCTCCGATCTGGTTTCCTCTGACGCTAAAGAAGTCTCATGCTTCGCATCACCTGCTTCTTCGGTTGAATGTAATTTGTTTGTGATGCCAGAAGCTACTTGTGTGAAATGTGGATGTGACTCTGGGCTCGGTGCTGTTTCCTTCCACTGGCCCTTTTCTTTCCTGGCAGCGCGGATGGTCTCCTGGCTTGTGCAGGCGTCCGTGGGATGGGAGCCTCTGTCGCACTGGCGCTCCTGTGGAGTCTGCTCACTCTCAGCACCTGCTCTCCGAAGCACAGATTTCCTTTTTTTATTACCTTCAGCAGAATCTGAGAGGCTCTTCCCGCACTTGTGTTTAGTTTTCTTACTTCCCGTCCCTTTCAAAGGAGTCACCTTTCTTTTGGGCTTTCTCATCTTCCCAGAGCCAGCACGGGCGGTCGCCTCGCCTTCTTCCAACAGCAGAGGGACAGAGTGAGAGTGAGACCGTCTGCTGCTACCTGGCAGCTCCGAGTCACCACCCGGCAGAGGCGACACATCAGTTTTCCCCTTGCTTCGCGTCCTGAGGTTCCGGTTTGAAATGTCACTTTCATTTGGCTGCTGGGAAGCCAGAGCTGCCAAGCTTCGGTCTTTACAACCTGACCTGATGCCCTCTTTAGATGGTACAGTAAAACCAAAATCCTCAGGCTTAAGAGTCTCTCCATTTTTGAGAAGGTAATTAGCAAGTGAACGTTTCGACCGGAACTTCAGTCCTTGTGGGCTTAGGAAAAAAAAAAAAAAAGTGAAATTAAAGGAAATTTATGCTAGTCAATAGGAGTGACTTTTAAGAAGAACTGAACCACACTTCAGATTTCCAATTAATAGTTTCTAAATGTCACTAAAGATGTTTGCCATTTTAAAGTAACAGAAACGTGATAAATGGCCCTTTTCAATAGATTCCTCTATGACAGTATAAAACAAACGTACAAATATGTCTCAAGTCCAAATGTATCGGGAACCACTGAGAGCAGGGGCAACAGCATGTGTGTGTGATTGTCCCCAAATCACTTGCTACAACTAACCAACGACTCTGAAGGAACGATATGGTTTTAGAGTAACCTTTTAAAGCAATGTATGCGTGTGTGTGGTGCATACATGTATGTATGAGTGTTCTCATGTGTCCTTGTGCATGTGGACATATGGAAGCCTGAAGTTAAAATCAAGTGTCCCGGATCCCACTCTCTACTTTGTATATTGAGACTGTTCTCACTGAACCCAGAGCTCGCCAATTCCGGCTTAGTCTAGCTAGCCAGTCTGCCCCGAGGATCCCATCTCTGGCTACTGAGGGCTGAGGTTACAGGCAGCTGCCAGACCTACTCAGCTTTTTAGCCAGGTTCTAGGGATCCGACCTCAGGTCCTCATGTTTGGATAACAAATGCTTCATCTCCTGAGCCATCTCCCTAGTCCATAAACTAAGATTCTTGCTATCCTTTCCCATTATGGACATAAATTGCTTGGCTTATTTTTATTTCCCCTCGAGTGCTTACCTGATAAAGTATACATCAAACCTTCCTGCAGTTTTCCCAGATGAACGCTGCTTCACAACTCTCTCCCATCCACACGAGACAGGTTCACGGCATTCTGTCACCGCAGTGTCACTAAGCACAGTAGAAGCAGCGGGTTCCTGGAGAAGGGTGCTACGCTCGCTGCTTACCACCAGTTCCCTTCCATCGTCTCCCACTCTTCCCAGTTCAACGGCAACATCATCTGTGCTGGAAAAACAAAGCACAAGCGATGACTCATTTTAAAGTTCTTGTACTCTGCTCACTCAATTTCTTTCCTTGTTTTGGAGACACGGTTTCTCTGTTGTAACTCTGGCTGTCCTGGAACTCACTCTGTGACCAGGCCTGCCTCTGCCTCCCCAGTGCTGGGACGAAAGGCGTGTGCCACTACCGCCCGGCTTCTGCTTGCTCAGTTTCAACCCACAGCAGTAGGGGACTACATCAAATACTCAGACCATGGTAGGTGAGATTAGAGTCAGTGAGCTGTCTTGTGCCGTGAGGATCTTCCCATCTCTGACAGCTTCCTGTCCTCCAACATGGGTTTTAAAATGCTAGGCATCTCTGTATAATAACAGTTGAAGATACCCGCTAAGTTTGCTTCTGTGATCATTCAATTAGGGCCATTATAAAGGTTTCTAATAACGGCTGCGTAGTTTGAGAATATGAACCAATAACTGAACTCTTCACCTAAGATCAGTGGAACTGCTTAAGTGGATTAACCCTCTCTTCTGCAAACACATGAGGGGAACGTTTCACATACGTGTGCATTTTTTAAAAATTACTTTAATTTTAATTTTATGTGCATTGACGCTTTTCCTGAATGAATGTCTGTGTGAAGGTGTCAGATCCCCTGGAACTGGAGTTACAGACAGCTGTGAGCTGCCACGTGGGTGCTGGGAACTGAACCCCCATCCTCTGGAAGAGCAGCCAGTGCTCTTGCGTGCATTTTTGAGGAGTAATAGCTGCCAGTTATATAAAATGCTGCAGCCGTCTAAAAGGCACATAATTTCTAACAAGAACTTCCTAATCTTTCAGTCTTGATTCTTATCACTTATCAACATTTACTCTTATTGACAAACTGTGTGACAACAAAATCAAATCATTTGCAGAACTGATACCAGAATCCTGGATTCCAGAATGTGGCCTAATATTTCTTCCCCCCTACTATTATTGGGGTGGGGGGGTGTCCTCACAAAATCTTCAGAACAGTGTATCCCTCCTCCGTTTAAAGGACTTTATATATTCTTATTTATATGCACCATGTCCATGCAGGACTGAGGCCAGAGGGGGGGCTCGATCCCCTGGAGCTGAGGCTGTGAGCCTCTGCCATGGGTCCTGGGAACCAAACCCAGGTCCTATGGAACAGCAGTAAGTGTTCTTAACAACTGAGCTACCTCTCCAGCTGTGAGTACAGGGTACTTTAATCACTAAATTATACATCTTAAAAGGTAAGTGAGGGGCTGGAGAGATGGCTCAGTGGTTAAGAGCGCATATTCTAGAGGACCCCAGTTCAGTTCCCGGCACCCACATCAGGCAGCTTAAAACAGCCTGCTACTCCAGCCCAGGGAATCCAAGACTGTCCTCTGGTCTCCACCAACACCCACTTCCACATGTATATGTGTAAATATAAATAAAATAATAAAAATAAATCTTAAAAAAACAGGTGAATGAGTCTCTAGAGAGATCATCTAAACCAATCTGCTTTCTACAAGCAGAGAAACTAAGCAAGAACTAGTGACTGACCACAGTTAGAACCATGGACTTTGATGGAATTTGGGGTTAAATATCAGCTAGAAGGATCTTATAGAAACAGGGTAACTGAAACCTGGTGGAATCAGCACAAATTCTTAGATTAACAAACTGGGTTGAAATCCCAGCTCTGCCATTTATTATAGCTGAACTTCCAAGAGAAATTTACTTTGCTTTGTTCTCAAAATATCCTTTCTCCACCTGTAAAAAAGAAGTAATAATTTAAAAAAAAAAAGGTTTTGTTGCTGTTGTTTGCTTTTCAGAAAGAATCTTATGCATCCCAGGCTGGTCTTGAACCCACCACGTACCAGAGTGTCATCTCCAACTTCTGATCCTCCGGCCTTCACAAGGCATGAATCACCAAGCCCGGGTGTTCGGTGCTGACACTGAACCCGCGGCTTCGTGTATATTAGGTAAACACTCTACCAAATTAAATTCCCAGACCTTAAAATTGTTTTGAGTTGTCAAGTTTGAAACATTCAAATGGGTACATCATTTTAGCCCGGACACAGCAGTAGCTTCCTGTGTGACTTTTCATAAGACCGTTTCTGAGGCACACCTGTGTGTCTAACTTCTGCTATCAGTTCTTTCTAGGCCTTCCTACCCAGGCTAAACTGATTGCATCACAAAACCTACCTTGTCCTCCAAGCTCCCCAGTCAACTGGGCCAAGGAATGTGGTACACCTAAGGCTGTTCCCTATCATAGGGGCGACGGCTCCAGGTGTCCGTCACCTTGGGTTGAAGGTTAGAAAGACCTACACAAGATCCACTCCTCTACTCCCATTCTACAGATGTGAAACTGAAGATCAAGAGGGTTAACAACTTGCCAGCGGTCACAAGGCGGGTCTTGAAGTAGGCTCTCCCTGGGGATGACGGCGGGGGCTGCGCTGTCCTGAGGGTTTGGGCTCTCCATCTCCGCTGCTCTGGGCCACTAGGCCGCAGCTGCAGCTCCAGGTCGAGAGGCGGAGTAAAACGTGAGCGCAGATCAAAACACTGGGCGGAATCCAAAGCCTGGAGAGCGCGCGAACGTCCGTCAATCTCCACGGCGGCTTTCCCGCCGCCGCCTTAGGGACAGCCGCCATGGCCAGAGCTTCGCCAATCAAATCCTCCGTCAGCAATACGCCCCGCCCCATCCACCTTTCCCGACCAATCACGAGCGCCATACTTCCGCTTCCGCCTTCTGAGTCCTAGCTCGCTCTACGCTTCAGTGGTGGAGCCGGGCTCCTTTGTGGACATGCGCACTTGGAGCTTAGCGAACTCACTCGTGGTTCATTGCGCATGTGCGTTGCCAAGGGTAGCGCGGGTAGCCGAAGTGGTTTGCGGAGAGACGCCTGTTGCTGCCGAGGCGGGGAGGAGGGGCCCGAGGCGTGAGGGACGCGGCAATGAGGGCCGTGTTGACGTGGAGAGACAAAGCGGAGCAGTGGTGAGGAGCGGGATGCTCGGGGATGGCGGGGGAGGCAGCGGGAACCGGCGCGTTGCCATGGCAACGGGCCTGCGGCCTGGGCTGAGGAGACTCTGATACTGTGCCTTCAACACCCCGATGGAGAGAGAAACCGAGGTTCCCGGAGGGGGCTTAGGCACCACCCGAGGGACGCGGCCGGCTGGAGCGGTTTACACGTCATCACCATCTAGTCTCGCTCCTCTCAAAATCCCGCTCGGACGTGTTCCACAGTGTTTTCTCGGTTTTCTGACCTTTGCAACGTCTTCAGAGTCCCACACTCTTGTTTACCTGACGTTCTTTATTCCTCTCCATTTCTTTTTGTCTCGCTTTAAAGCTCTGGCTGGCCTGGAACTCACTACGTAGACCAGGCTGGCATAGATCGCACAGAAAAACATCTGCTCTGCCTCCCCAGTGCTGGGATTAAAGGCGTGCACCACCATGCCCGGCCGACCTCACTTGCTTCTATTTAAACATGGTTTTATGCAGAAAATTATTACGTGTATGAAAATTCAGTATCATTTGTCCCAGGTGCAATAATTAAAACTTTCGAGGAGGGACAAACAAAACCGTGAGTAGCTTGTATCTAGGTACTGCTAAAAGGGAGCAGTACTCCGAAGAGGAGTAGACCTGAGCTGAGGTCTACTGGGCCTCAAGCGCTTTCCCACGTAAGGTCAGAGGGACTGTAAGATGAATGTCAAATCAAGACATTCTCCTGATTAGAAAAAGGGGCTTAGTAGTTAAGAGTGAGCACTTCCAGCACAAGCATGAGGACCAGACTTCTGACCCCAGCACCTACATGAAAGCCGGGTGTGGTCCTGTGCAAGCCTCTAAAGCCAGGACAGAGGGAAGTTAAGACCGGATGATTGATAGGGTTTGCTGGACAGCAGCTTAGTCAAAAAGGGGAGGGAGGTAGCCCCAGTTTAAGGGAGAGACCCTGCCTCAGAGGAAGAAGGCAGAAGAAGAAGAGGAGAAACCTGATGCCCTCTGGCCTCTGCAGACCACACATGTATATTCATGCACATTTATATACAGACATACACACACATTATAAAAGGCAAATAAAAATAAAGTTTGAAAAAGTGTGCTAGGAAAGCTGGATCCAAGCCTGTAATTCTAGCACTCCTGAGGCTGGAAGCAGGAGGATCAGGAGTTCAAGACTCTGAAAGACCTTGTCTCAAAAAAAAAAAAAAAAAAAACCAAAAGAAACTGGATTAAGAAAATGCCTCATTGGATAAAGACACTTGTTGACCAGTGATGAAACCTAGTAGGAAGAGAGGACCAGCTCCACAAAGTTGTCTGTGACTTCCGCACCAGCATCATGACATGCATGCTTCCACATCATATGTGCACACGCACACTCTTACCTATAAATAGTAAAAAAAAGTTTTTAAAAGAGAATGGCAATAGAATGCCTTTGCCATCTTCACGATCCAGTGTTATCTGATGCCCTACTCCATTTTATCACCAAAGTCCATCAGCTAGGAACACCTGTTGGGAAAATTCTGGCTTACTGAAGAGCCCTCCACCTCACTCAGAATCTTTCTGGGTGGTCGGTTCAGCTTCACACCATTCTGCCATTCCCGGGGCCTTTCTTTGTGTAACACTGAGATCCTGAACATCCTTCACTGCTCCGTTTGGAGGAGCTTGCACAAATAACAACTAACGCTGATTTGTGGCACACTGCCTATGAACTTTTCATCCTCTACCTCACCGTCTCTCCCCAGTGGCTCTGAAATAGGCACTCTAATTACCTCTGCTTTGCAGATGAGGACACTGTAGTATGGAGAGGGGAGATAGTTTGCTAAGGTCACACAGTGAGTGTGCAGTGGAGCCAGCTTGAAAGTCACGTTGCCCTAATCTAAAGCCGGTTCTCTCAGCCTCTAGACCATGGGAATAGGCAGTACTTATTTGCGTCTTAAATATAAGGGATTTCTGTTGCCTATAGGACATTATCCTGCACTCTACTTGAAACATGTCACTTTGACAAGTGTCTTTTTTATTTATCTATTTATCTGACTATTTATTTATTCCGAGACAGGGTTTCTCTGTTGTAACTCCGGCTGTCCTGGAACTCACTCTATAGATCAGGCTGGCCTCAAACTCACAGAGATTCACCTGTCTCTGCCTCCCAAGTGCTGGGATTAAAGCCATGCACCACCTCTGTACAGCTTATGTCTTTCATTTTAATACAAAAAAACTTTTTTGGGGGGAGAGCAGTAGGGTGCTCAGCAGGTAAAGGTGCTTGCTGCTAAGCCTAATGATCTGAGTTTGATCCCTAGGAGAGAACCAACTCTCACTAGTTGTCCTCTGACCTCCAAAAGTGCTCTGTGGTACACATGCCTCCAACAAAAATTTTTTTTTTAATTAAAAAAAAATGTTTTTGGTTTTGCTTTTTTGAGACAGAGTCTTATGTAATCCAGGATGGCCCTTGGCTCCTGATCCTCCTGCCTCAACCTCAGCAGTGCTGGGATAATGGCATCGTTTTATTACTTTTCTCTTTATTCTAGTATAAGAGCATCCACAGCAGGGGGTGTGGGTTGGCACAGGCCTTTAATCCCAACATTCAGGAGGCAGAGGAAGTTGGATCTCTGTGAGTTTGAGGCCAGCCTGGTCTACAGAGTGAGTTCCAGGACAGCCAGAGCTACATAGTGAGACCCTATCTCAAATACACAAACAACAACAACAACAAAAAGAGCACCCACAGTACAAGCTGACAATAACTGGCAATCAAGCTTTTGGCTTCCGTATCACAGAGCAATAGGGAGTGGCAAGGACTATGGCAAACTGGAAAGCTCCCATTCTGATTGAAAGGGGCAGCTGCTACTCTGCTCCTGCCAATTACCACTGTGTAGGATTTTGGCCTGGTGTGTGCAGAGCTTCCTATTTTTACCAGAAGCTAGGAATCTGCGTTTTAAATGTGAAATGTCCTAATTTTTAAATGTTGGCACCTAATTAGAAAAAAAAAAATTAAAGTAAAACACCATGTGGGCCAAACAAAACATTTGCTGGTCAAATGCAGCCTGATCTGCTCTATTCTCACCCCTGGCTCAGAATTTCATTCATTCTGCTCTTGTGGTACTTAGAGTCTGTTGAGTGTAAGAGTTATTTTTTAATTTGTTTATCCCAGAAGTCTAGAAACCTTGTAAAAGCAATGGCTGTGTTATGTTCCAAATGTTTCTGGAGTCTGTTACTATTTGGCGGATAAGTGTGTGTGTGTGTGTGTGTGTGTGTGTGTATAATCAAGTGAATGAATGACCAATGAAGATTACTTATCTAGTATGGGGGCTAGTCTAGATTTAAAACAATCCATTAGAATAGGAAGTGCAGGGATTCTATAGACCAGCAGCCCCATGATGGCTGGATGTGCCAGCTGATGGACTGCAATCAACAGGACAAAACTATCACATAGATAGTTTAGAATCCAGCAATCACAGATGCCCTTGACTAGCCCTCAGCCAGCCACAGGCTCCTGTTCTCTGCGCTTTTGCCTCTGGTCTGTCTTAACACCCAGCAACAGCAGCAGAACTCATTCAGGACCTGTTACTGTGATTCATAAACCCAGAGTGACCCCTTTCATGTCAAATTGTGTGTTTCACTGGGTGGGCCCCGTGGCCTTCTTCCCTCTAGGCTTGCTAACATTTAGATTTGTGCTTTGGAGCTTAGCCAAAGACTCTCATTTTCCTACCCAAAGATCCTTCGTAACTGATTCTCTCTCCCCCTCTCCCTCTCTCTTGTTTTTTCTTTGTGTGGTATGTGTGTGCACATGTATATGCAGATGCACTTGCCTGTGCGTGCACATGAGGAGGTCAGAGGCTGATACTGGGTATCTTCCTCTGTTTCTGTCCACTTTTTTACTTTTTTATCATTTATTTTTTATGTAATGCATATGGGTTTTATGCCTACGTGTATCTCTGTGTGCCTGAGTGCTTGGCACCTCCAGGGGTCAGAAGAGTGCATCAGATCAGAGTTACAGTTGCTAGCCACCATGTGAGTACTGGGAACAGAACCCATGACCTCTGTGAGAGCAGCCAGTGCTCTTAAATATTGAGCCATTTTTCCAGCCCCAATCTTATTTTTTTGAGACAAGGTTTCATCACTGAATCTGAAGTTTACCTTTTAAGATGGACTGCCTGCCTGTTTCCACATCCCCACTGTTGGGTTACAGGTATGACTTGCCATGCCCAGGCTTTACGTGGAATATTTGGGATCGAACTCATGTCCTTATGCTTGCTAGTACAGCAAGCGCTTTACCCATTGAACTATCTCCAGACCTTTAAATGCTCTTATTTTTTTTTTTTCTGAATTACTATTTTTCTTTCGCCCTTAATATGCTGTTCTAGGCTCATCTCAACCACAATGCCTTGTTAGGGGAGTCTATCTTATCCCAAGCAGGCTAGCTAGCTAGCATCGAGAGATACTGAGATAGATTGAGGAAGCTGGGGGTGTGGTTCAGTGGTAGAGAGCTTGCCCAGATGTGTGAGGCCCAGCATTCCATTCTTAGCACCATATTAAAAATTTAATGAAGTGATATTTGTCTGAGATTGCAAATTCCTGCTACTTAGGAGGCTAAGACTAGGAGATCTTCAGCCTAGTAGAGAGCTTGTCCCAGAAAATGTGGAGGGAAGCCTTGGGTTTCTCCAAGCACCCTCCAAAAATACAAAGCTTTAAGCAGGGTAGCATGTGTGGCTTGTGGTGGGTTTGAAGAGCACCTTGGGATTTGAGGGTGTAGAGGGACAACTGCTGGGGCTTACCTGTCTGTCAGGAGTAAAGTCTGATTGTGCAGGTTTGGCAGTTTATCCTTTTCACATGGAGGACATGGAAGAGAGCCTGTGCATGGCAGAACAGACTGCCAGTGGGCAGTGAGCCTACAGTCCTGGAGTGTGCTGGCTGAGACTAGAGGGCCATGTGGAGGGAACATTTGCCCTCCAGGTGGGGTGGGGGTTAGATTCCAGGACAAAGTCTGAGACCTTTCCAATTTGGGGGTTCTGTGATGCTGTGATGCAATTAGAGCCTAGGTGTGGGGTTAAACATAAAATCTTGGCAACTTGCCAGTTATAATCAGCATCTTTAGGACTGTGTCAGGCCCCTGGGTCTAACATATATAATGTAAACTTGATCATTGCCCTTGACCTGCCGATGAGCGTATTAAGGAGACATATTCTGAAACAATGAAATATGGAAGACTGTGTGCTTGAGAGTGAAACTGAATTGTTTAGACCAAGTAACAGCAGAAGTTAAATTGGGGCAAATCAGGATGAAGAGATGGCTCAGCAGTTAGAGCTCTTGCTGCTCTTCTTCCCAGTGGCTCTGAGTTTGGTTCTAAGCACCCGTGTTGGGTGACTCATAATCTCAAATTAGAAGTGTATGTTGTAATTTAAGAAAATACATTTCTGGACATCCAGGAAGTGAACATGCACACCCAAGAGATTGTTCAAGCTTAGCCCAATTGAGACACTTAACGTAGAGATGGCTCAGTAGGTAAGGTACTTGCTGCTGAGTCAGATGACCTGAGTTTGATCTGTGGGACCAATGTGATAGAGGGAGTGGACCAACTCCTGTTAGCTGTCCTCTGACCACACATATACCATGACATTTATGTGCCCCTCCCCAGTAAGTAAGTAAATAAGTGTAGTAAAAGTGACCTGAAGCCAAGAGTGGTGGCATGCATCTAAATTCCCAGCACTTGAGTAGTGGAGGCAGGAGTATCAAAGTTTAAGGTCATCCTCATCTGCATCAACTACACAGTGTGTTTGGGACCAGACTGGGCTACATGAGACTGCAAAAACAACAACAAAAAATGTCAAGTGAGGAGGTTCACACCTGTAATTCCAGCATTTGGGGGGAGGAACAACATAAATTCAAGATTAGCCTAGACTACAAAGGAGTTCTAGGTCAGCCTGGGCCCGAGTAAGACCCTATCCCCAAAAAACAAACAAAACAGACACAAATAAAACTAATTCAATAGCAAACAACTCTTGGAGAAGAGGTCCGAGAATAATTATGACTGGCTCAGATGCATACAGGCAGGAAGGGAGCCACACCAAGGACTAGACAGAAGGTGCAAACCCACTCCAAGATCTGATGTCTCATCATAAAGATACATAGATGCCAGGCACTTTACACAAGACTGGCCCGTGACCCCTGGCGTGAGGAGGACAGCTCTCTACCTTGTTTTATAGGTAAGGGTCAGCTTTGCTGGTTCCAGTTCCCCTCTACTTTTCAGTCTACCACTTGCTTCTTTGTGAAACGTGTCAAGGACATTTGAAACAAGGAATCCCAGGCCTGTTGTCATATAACAGTGAAGAAGGACAATGCAGAACTTGGGCCAGAATGTGATTCTATGCAGTATGCCAAGCTGGAAAGCCAGACAGGCTTGCTTACCTTTGCTCAGCCTCTGTCAGCCAGCTGTGTAACAGCAGACAAATCTCTGTATACTTTCATTTCCTCAGTGGGCCTTCCCTGTCTACTCCATTGTGCTGTGTATGGTATGTGTATGTGGGGGTAACATGAGCTTTTCCTGTCACAACTGTCAACTGTTAGTGTGAAGACTTTTTAGTCAAGGAACCTTCTAGGAGTCAGTAGCCTGTGCTGTATGATCTCACATGTGTGGAATCTGAGTAGGCAGACACACAGAAAGGGTACTTCATGCTAAGGATAGTCTCCAGAGGCTAAGGTATGAAGCTAGGCACATGGTTGCACGTCTGCCTACAATTCCAGCACTTCAGAATCTGAGATGAGGGGATTGCCTGGAGTTTGAGCCAGTTTGAGCTAAATAGCTAGTGCCAGGCCAGCTAGGGATGTATAGAGATATGTCTGAAAAAACAAGGGCTGGTAAGACGGTTCACAGATAAAAGTGCTCGCTGCATAGCCTGATGGCCTGAGCTTACTCCCTGGAACCTTGTGAAGAGTTTGGTGATACACATCTGTAACCCCAGAACTCCTGAGGTGAGACAGGAGGTGAGACAGGAGAATCACCTGGAAGCTCATGGACCTGGAGTACAGCACACGTACACAAGAGAGCCCCTGTCTCCACAAGGGAGAAGGCAAGAACTGATTCCTCCAAATGTACCCAAACTCACACAGACACAGGAAGTAAATAAAAGAACACTAAAACTACAGAGAGAGGGTGGGGAGAGGGAGGTGTTGATCAGAGGGCAGTGGGTTTCACCTCGAATGGAAGAATACATTTCAGCAGCCTCAAGAGGACCACGGCTATATATCATGTATTTCAAAATGACTGAATGGGTAGATTTTTTTTTTTGATATCTCATTGCAGTAAATGATAAATTGTTGAGATGACAGACATGTTAACTTTGTTAGCTTCCTGCAATATGTATCATATTTATATATTATATAAATATCATATTGCACCCCATAAATATACACAATTATTATTTGTAAGTTACTTTCCAAATTCTACATGGGATGCCTTGAGTAAATGATAATACTTTTTTTTTTTGCTTCTGAGAAGGCAAGAAAAGCATTGTGAATTTCTTCATCAACCGCGATATATACTGATAGCAATAATGAAGGCAGCACTTGACTTTCAGGCAAGTTGTTTAACTCTATAGTTTGCTTACCTGCAAGATAGGCATAGAATTGTGAGATTGAGTGAATTTATACAGTTATACATCTAAACTATATCCTGCACACAGTAACAAATGGGCTCAATAAATGTCAGCTGCAGAAAGAGGATTCAAGGAAACATTTGATGTACCTGGCAATAATCCAAGAGTTCAAAGGCAGTTCAGTACCAGGGGTAGGGGCCTAGACTACAGTGACCCTTTTACTTATAGGCTGTGTGAGGTTCCTTCCCAGCCTGAACCATGTTGTTATCTCTAAAGCAGAATCCAGTTTGTCCTTTCATGTCCATGGGAGAGTTGTTCCAGGAACCCCAAGGTACTAAATCAACAGACCCCCCCTATGCTGTAAGTCACCTCTAGATGACATGGGAATGCTGTGGAAATCACTTTTATACTCTGCTGTCAGGGAACAGCGACAAGGGGGAAAGGTGTTCACTACAGACATGGTTTTTCCGTGTGTGTATCTGTCTGTCTGTCTGCGTGTCTGTCTGTCTAGATCAGGCTAGCCTTGAACTCACAGAGATATGTCTGTCTGTCTGTCTGCACGTCTATCTGTCTAGATCAGGCTAGCCTTGAACTCACAGAGATATGTCTGCCTCTGTCTCAAGAGTGCTGGGATTTTCTAAATACTTTTGATCAACAGTTGTTTGAATTCATAGATGTGAATCTGCTGTATAGGGGGTGAACTGTAATCATCCCTGCCCCACAGGCTTATTGTGAGGATGGAATAAAATTGCATTTGGAGAATTTAAGCTGAGGCCTGTGAAAACACTATCGTTGACAAGTGTGTGTTTTCAGACACACCTGTTTTAGTCCAGCTAAATTTTCACAGTGGGCACTCACTGCCTTGACACCTTCTGACTCATCTCCTGAACAGTGGCTTTTCTGGCTGGGACATTTGAGAATCTCTGGGATGCAGCCATGGGCTCGTGTAATAGCCTCCCCCCCTGCATTGGACATAAAAATCAGATGGTTCAGTCTAGTTTCATTATTTACATTCCTTGCTGTCACCATCTCTTTGATTTCTTTTGCCAAGAGCTATACCTGTCACCCTTCTGCATTTCTCAGAGTCACCCCTCACTCAAATACTGTGTTCTTCATGGAGCTTCCCTCTTCTTCCCCAGACCAGAATGCGGTCTTCCTCCGTTGAACCATGGGATTCAGCACAGGTTCTGTGCGGCTTCCTCCTCATGTCACCCACGCTAAGAGGGCCTTGGTTATGAAATACCAATACATGCATATCAGTATGAAAGCAAAAAAAAAAAAAAAAAGCCATACTTCACTGACATGTCATCACTTAAAAGAACATCTCAAGGTCAGAGAGACTGAAAGGTGACAGATATATTCCTTGAACTTGGTGCCCCAGGAGTCATTGGCCAACATGTCTGCTTCATACCCTCCCACATGGAAGTGGTAACTCCTGGAGAGTAGTCTCTGCCATGCTTCCCTTGTGTCTGTAGGTGCCTTGCACCTAACAGGTACTTGGTAAATATCTGTGTAGTTGTCCTGCCTCACACTTTGTTGGGGGGTATCCCGCCATGCCATGGCATGATTGGAAGAGTCTGTGCTCTCAGCTGTTGACCCTTTGAATCATTTCTGGCTTCTGGCTTCTGGACCAGAGGAAACCAGGACCAAGCTGACTGCTAAGTGGATCATGATTGAATGGGATGCCAAGGTGTGGCGGTTAAGTGGAATTTGCAACCAGATGTAATTCTAAGCTATTATTTTTTCCCCGGCACACACACAGTGTTTCATAATGGAAATAAAGTTTGCTTTCCTGGCCATTAGCAGACCTCATTGCTTCAGTTCCTAATTGTTTTTTTGCCTTGTCTCCTGTTAGTATCTACGACCTCGCCTTTAAGCCTGATGGAACTCAACTGATTCTGGCTGCAGGAAACAGATTGCTGGTAGGATTTGTCTGAGTTTCCATTCTGAGTGCTTTTTTCTCCCTCCCTCTTATAAGTACTCTGGAATTTGACCCCTTTTTTTTGAGATAAAAAAGGCAAGGGCGGAAAAACCAGCCATTACTTTTTAATAAGGAAGGAAATGGTCTATTTAAAACAGGTAAGTAAACTGTCTATCAGATAGGAATTCATGAACAATGTCTCCTTTGGAGTCATTTGTCTTTCCCCTTTGAAACACCCATGAAATGGTTGCAGACAATTAATCAAAATGCCTTTGAAACTGGATGGGTGTCAGTTCACATTTTGTCGGACCAAAGTGAAATAACAAGGCTAAAGGCTATCCTTCCACGAGAAGCCAGAAAGCCTGACCTTGACTTCTGGGCTCTGGCACCCCTAAACAATTCCATATGAATGCTGTCCTATTGTTGATAGCTTCAAAGGCCACAGACTCCCTCTGGAACCTACCCTAGTACATAAAAGTAATCTTCAGAGGCGCCTCTCTGACACCAAGCCTCTGTGATAGCCCTTCCTCCCTTAAGCCACCGTCCTCCTCTCTGCTATGTCTAGATACACAGACTAACTGGTGTCCACATTCTGTGTGCCAACTACATAGTCTTACAATCGTGGTCGAGTTGTTCTGCAGACTTCTCTCCAGGGTAAACAACATGGATCCTTTTCACTTCCCTTCCTTCTCCAGTGTACTGCCTGTGTGGGAGTGCTCTGTCCTCATTTCTCAGATGCTGTGTTTTTTACATCTCCACATATTTAGCCATGTTGCACAACTATAAAATACCCTAAATGCACATTGCAGCTGGGTTTTATAACACTCCCTCCCACTTGCAAACTCCGTGTTTGCTAGATCTGTTAGATCTGTGACTTTCAGATGTGATAGCAAGTATGATGCATCTGTGTGTGCTGCCATTAGTGGCAGTGTTGGCCCTGACAAGTAACCACATTGTCCACCAGCTCTTTGTGTATGCTGGCTTTGTTGACAAGGGCCTGCCTTCATGGGTCATTAATCCAAGTCCATGTAAGAATGAGTGAAATTTACCCAGGCCTCGTTGTACAGGCTTATAATTTTAGCTACTTGAGAGGTGAAAGTAGAAGAATCAAAGGTTCAAGGCCAGCCTGGGCTACAGAGCAACTTCAGAGCCAGCCTGGGCAACTTAGTCAAACACTGTTTCAAAATAAAAACTAAAAGAGAAGTCTGGGAATATAGCTCAGAGGGAGAGGGCTTATCTGCCATTGTATGATGCCCTAGGTTCAGTCCCCAGTACTGGGTGAGGAGATGGAAAGAATGAGTGAAGTTTGCAGAGCTCTCCCTGGAGTGAAAATCAGTGCAGTTGCTGTTTCTCCAACATTAATGGTGTGCCTGGCCAGACAGAGTATAGAGCTGGACCTCCACTTCCTGCTTGCTCTGCATTAAGACATATTCATTCTTGTTATGCAGTGCTGTCTCTACTTGATACTAATTTAGCAAATCAACAACTGTTGTGTTATAAAAATAAAAATAGCAGTAGCACCCTGCAGGAATTCTGAATAATGGATGTCACACAGATAGATAATCGATATTTTTACTCCTTTTGACAGGTTTATGACACCTCTGATGGCACCTTACTTCAGCCCCTCAAGGGACACAAAGACACTGTGTACTGTGTGGCGTATGCAAAGGATGGTAAGAGACTGCTCTGGGTTCTGGTCTCTGTGATGGCCTTGTAGCTGCTCAACTTTCTCTGTAGGAACTCTTTAATTATCTTTAAAATGAAACCTGCATGTTCAGAGAGTAAGAAATAGTATAGATTCTAGCCGTTCACTGAAACAAGTTTGTCTTTTGTGGTGTTGGGACTAAGTCCATGGCCTTGTGCACACCAGATAAGCTCAGCCAGTGACTCCAGTCCTTAGCTATCCATGTGTCAGCCATTGTCTTAAGTGCCTGTGTTATTTCAGAGAACAAACTAGAAGGAGGGCTTGTTGGGAGCTGGGGAGGAAAGAGGGGCCCAGGAACATACAGAATGAGCATAGGCAATAAGATAACTAAGTGCTAGGCTGCTAGGTGGTAAGGTGGACTGAGTATGAGGATTGGGAGTGCCAGGTGGGTCAGAGGTCTGATGCGTTATCCAATATGATGGTGAGATGGGGCCATTCAGATAGTGCAGATGAGCAAAGACTTGCAGGCCTAAGATGGAGAGATTTTGGCATCAGGCATTTGGGAGAAGAGAGCTTCTTGAAGATAGAAGGGCAATTGTAGAAGCCCGTGGGTGGGAGTGCACCTCTTGAGAGGTAGGGCAGAAAGAATGGGAGAGAAATGGGAGAGGAGACAGAAGTACAAGGTGTGAGGTGGCCAGATGGGTCAAGATCATCAGAACGCTGCTTCTGATCCTCAGTGAAAACAGAGCCCGTTGTTGGGTTCTAAGCGGAGCAGGCATCTGATTTGAGCTCTATTTTATATTTGCCTTGAGAACAGCCTGCCAGTGATGAAGGGTACAGGGAGCTGAGTGACAAGCATCTTCCAGGAGAAGGGGTGACAGTGGCAGACTTAAGTGACAAGAAGTGATCAGGTTCTGGATACGTTTTGAGGATGGAGCAGATGGGATTTCCTGGCAGGTTGGGCATGGGTGTGAACATTGCAGGCAGAAGGATGGAATGATAGAGTTACCCTCCACAGTGTGGGTGATGCTGCAGGTGGGGCAGTTGCAGTGGAAGATCCAGAGTTCAGGTGTGCACATTTGCACTGTGGAATTTGATGTAGGAAAGAGGGGAGAAGACTGCTGGAACACAGGCGTTGAGTGGCAAGGATGTGGGACCTAGGACAAGGGAGGGCTTTGCTTCAGAAAGGGGCATGGCAGGCAGGGTCTGTGATACTGAGGATCTAGAGGACATTGCCTCTGGTTCCTCCATGGTTTTAGTGTAATAGGAAGCCACTGGAACTGAGAGTGAGAAATGGGAAGGAGGTGTTAGAGAGTTGAGGAGAAAAGAAAAAGTAAAATTGTAGTCTCGGAGAGTGGGAGAATGAATGGACCTGGGAGGTACAGTGAGACCACCAGGGGCCGGGAAGGATGCACTTGAAGCTGGTGGTCATGAATTGCAGGTGACATCACTTTGTGTTGTTTGTCTTCTCCAGCTACTCTGAGCTGCATAGTGGCAGAAGGGGAAGAAGTGGGTTTAGTTAGAGTAGCAGTTTTACTGGCAAGATGAAGGGAAAGCAGAGCAGAGAGGCTGTGTGATCATATGCAATGACCTTGAAATGACTGGAAGAAGGGCAGTGGAGAGGAGCTGCAGTCTTAAGGGCTTTAGGAATCATTATACTGTGGAACCTAGAAGATTAGGAAAGAGAGGAGGTAGAGAATTGGTGAGAAATTGAGATTGTGAGTTAAAAGTAAATTCGTGTGGGCTGTGGACATAGCCAAGTGGTAGAACACTTACCTAGCATACTCTTGCTCAAGGCCCTGAGTTCCTTCCCCAGCACAGCAAAAATTATAGTAAAATGAAGAGAAATAGATGGTAGATAGGTGGGTTGGTAGGTAGATAAGTGCTATGCCATAGAAGCTCCAACCTTAGCCCAACCCAAAAGCTGTGTGACTTTTTATTTTGTTAAGGTTTTGGAATGGGCAGGAGGCTCAACAGGTTAAGGCATTGACACCAAGCCTGATTAGAGTTTGATCCCTGAAACCTACATGGTGGAAGGAGAGAACCTACTCCTGCAAGTTGTTCTCTTGCCTCCAAATGTACACTGTGGCATGCAAACGTCCACACACATACACACTCACACACAAAATAAATAAAAAGATCTACATTAAAATTTTGTGTTGTGCACATGTGGGCATGTTTTGCAAGGCATACATGTGGAACTCAGAGGACAACTTTATGGAGACTGTTCTTTCAAGCCACCTGTACTTGAGACCTGGGGACTAACTGATGTCCCCTGACTACATTCCCTGGCTCTTCCTGGTATATCATGCTTTTGGTGATATATAATGATTAGGAAGTCTTAGTTCCTTTAAATTTGTCTACACCATTAGATCTGAAAATAGAGACATACAGACTGTGGCTTTACTCTTTAAGTTTGCTTGTTTCTGACTTCTGAAAGTTTCCTAAGTAATTAGTAAGACGCCATGATTAAAGTTGCATAAGACAGAGTTCCTTTGTTCAAGAACAGTATAAACCAGTGTGAAGAAAGAGAGTAACAGTAGCTATGTTTTTAGCACAATTCTATTCCAGGCATTGTTCTGAACATTTATACATGTGTGTGCATGTGTGCACATGCTTGCCCTTTCTTCCCATCAACTATGAGGTAAATTCTATTATTGTCCGTTTTCATATGAGGAAACAAAAGCCTGTAAGTGTCTAGTTCTGGTCACATACCTGCTTGGTGACATCACTAGGGATTCTGATACAGAGACTCTGGGCCTGGAGTCTATACTAGTCCTCTGCTGCTTACCAGGTTGGGGATGGGAAGGGACAGCTGGTGGTAGAGTACCTCTCTGTACATGTTTGCTGCAATGCCCACATGGCTCCCTACAACCTCCCATCTGAAAAGTACTTTGTAGATGCTGTCTCACTGACTCACGCAAAGTCTCTGAGGGGAGGACTTTTGCTCCCTCTGTTTCAGGTGGGGACACTGAGGCTCTGGGAGCAGTCACCTTGTACTTGACCTAAGAATAAAGTCTAAAAATCTGCAACAGGTTGGGCTGGTGAGATGGCTCAACAGGTAAAGGCACGCCTTTGCCACCAAACCTGAAAACCTGAATTTGATCAGTGGGACACATGGTGGAAGGAGAGAACTGCCAAAAGTGTTCAAATGTGCACCATGGTGTCTTTGTGCACAAATAAGGAATAAAAATCTGCAGCTGTGTGTACAAACCCTGGCCCATTCTTGTCTTGAAGTCCTCCTCTCACCAGAGCAAATGAAGGCTACTGGGGTTTGCTGCCCAGGTACCCCACTCTTCCACCTGTTAGTAAGTTGGTATCCACAGAATAAATAAGAAATTACTTGATAAATATTGTCTCTTTCTAGCCTGTTCTTTCTTAAAGCCCAAGCAGTGTGGAAATAAAAATCTCATCTGTCACTCTTCTGTTCAGGCCTTCCTCTGACTTCCACTGCTTGGGGATAAAGGCAAGATCTCCACTCTGGCCCAAAGGCCCTAGAGACCCTAAAATCACCTGTTTCATTCCTTGCCACCTGCTCTAAGCTGAGTACCTCTTGGCCTCTCAGTCATGCCAGGTTTTTGCTTCCTGAAAGCCTTTGCACATGTTTTATCCATGTGCACATCTTGCTCTTTCTTTGTCTTTGGGTCAGCTTTGCTTATCCTTTAGGTCTCTACTGAAAGATTCACCTACATTCGGTGCTCTAAGAGATGCTGACCCAAGAGAACAGTTTCAGTCAGGCAGGATAGGTAGGTTTTTTGAGATCTGTTGCATAATGTGGTAATCATAATTAGCAATAATAAATACTTTAAAACTGCTAAAAGAACACATTTTTAATGTTCTCACCGTTAAAAAGTAAGTATGTAAGGTGATGTTAATTTATACATAACATCTAAGGGTGTAATAACATATAAGTATATGTTAATTAGCTTGATATAATTATTTGACTAAATATATCAAAACACTGTACTGTACTCCATAAATATATACAACCTTGGGGGCTGAGGTGATGGCTCAATTGGTTGAGTGCCTTCTACAAAAGTATGAAGATGCGAGTTTATATCTCCAGCCACCCACATAAAAACTTGGGCACAGTGATGTGTGTCTGCCATCCCAGCACTAGGGAGGTAGAGACAGGGGAGCTCGCTGAACAGCTAGCTAAAGTCTGTGTGCTCCAGGTTCAGTGAGAGTATCAGAAACATGGTGGAGAGTGATGGAGGAAGACACCTGACATGAAGCTTTACCCTACACTCACATGTACACATGTGTGTGTACCCACATATGCCACACAAACACTTGAGCAGATAACTATGTACAGCTGTGAAATAAAAATAAAAAATTTAGGAGACTAGAGAGATGCCCCCACAGTCAAAAGCACTGGCTGTTCTTCCAGAGGACCCAGGTTCAATTCCTAGCACCCACATGGTGGCGCACAATCATCTGCAACTCCAGTTTCAGGGAATCTGATGCCACCTTCTGGCCTTTGCAGGCACTGCATGCACATGGTGCACAGACATACATGTAGGCAAACACCCATATACATAAAATAAGTAAAATCTTTAAAAAAATAAAAAGTTTTATGTTAGTTTCCCCCAGTTGCCCTCTTTCACAGGTCTCATTCTCCCATGTTGTGTTTATGTAGGATAAACTTAATGTCTGCTTCTTGTTCTATCATGGAAATGAAATTTAGATGCTTTAGTCACTGCTCAGCCCTTACTGCAGAACACAGCACACAGCTGCAGAGCCTTAGTGAGTCTGGGGATACTTGGTGCCAGGAAGAGCAGGTTGGAACCTAAAAGTCCAAACTGCAGATTCCTTGCTCCCAGTTCTGCTGAGCACATTCCCCACAAACAAGCTGTAGCCCCAGGTTCCATCCCCACACCACATCCAAAAACAGCAGCAGAGAATAGTGGGACACTTATTACCTTTTAAAGTATTTTTTAGACAGGGTCTCTTTTAGTCCAGACTGGCTCAAACTCACTGTGTAGCCAAGGATGACTTTGAACTTTGGATCTTCTTCTCACCACCTCCCATGTGATGAAAAACTCTCAGTTTATACAGTGCTGGGATGTGAACCCAGGGCCTTACTAGACACTTCTCTCTCGACTGAACTACATTCCCGGCTGATTAGATGCCTTGAAAAATTAGTTTTCTTGGACGTGTGGTCTGGGAAATGCTGGTTTTAAATACATGTGAGGATTTTCTTTTTAAAAACCTTTCAGGCAAGCGCTTTGCATCTGGATCTGCTGACAAGAGCATCATTATCTGGACATCGAAGCTGGAAGGCATTCTGAAGTACACGTGAGTGACTCATGGGTGACAGTATTATAGTTTGACTCCTACAGTTTTAGTTGCTTGAGAAAAGATCTGTGAGGTGGACCTCCAGCTTATAATCTTCCTGTCTCAGCCTTAGGTAGCTGGGTTTACAGGTCTGCATATCAACCATACCTGACTCTGCTCTGACTGTTATTCATGGTAACCACAGCCTCGTGGAAAAGAATGTACTGGAAAAAAATGTACGGAGAAACTTTCTCTCCAAGATGAACTTGAATTAAGTCATGGGGTGGGTAGAAAGTGAATAATCACTAGCTTAGCTAGCACTGAACTGTGTTTCATAAAATGTATTTCAACTAATATGACACCACAGATTCCCATCACTCCCCTCTCACCCCCCTGTCCTCTTCAGTGTCTCTGCCTTTGGGAATGGCCTTGCATTTACCTTATGTCAAAGTCTAGAGGAGCCAGTGTGCTCTAAGCTTCCTACTCCTTATGGGGCTGTGCTCAGATATCTCCCTCTGGCCAGCCCCTCCCCATCCTACAGGTCTCAGGTACAGCTGTCCCTGCTGCACCCCACTCCTGGCCTGCTCAGGAGGGCCTCTCCTGAGTATTTCTTATAGGTGTGGTCCTACATATATTCTGATCATTGTTTGATGTCACCCATGAGCCTATGGGTTGTGTGAAGGTAAACACTACCCCTGTTTTTGCATGTTTCTGTTTCTTGCACCTAGCACCATACCTGGTCCTCAGTAAGTACTTGGCAAACAACTTTTGTTATTTTCAGTTGTAGAGAAGTACCCCAAACATAAACTGTGTCATTGTCACCAGGTGTTGAGTACATTAACACTGTTGTGCAGCCAAATCTTGGCAAGTAAAGTCTTCAGAAGCCTTCGTCTTGCTGAACTTAATCTCAGTGCTTAACAGCTTCCATTCTGCCCCTGCCTCAGCCCTGGCAACTGTCCTTATCCTTTCTGACCCTAGGAGTTTGGCCCTTCTAGTTGCCTCATATCAGTGTGATCATAGAGTATTTGACATTTTGTAATTGACTGATTTCATGTAATGTCCTCATGGCTCATGCCTTCCTCTGTAAGGCTGAGTAATACTCCACTGTGTATGTATCATGTTTGGCTTGCTCATTAGCTAATAGATGCTTGGGTTGCTTCTACCTGTTGCCTACTGTGAATGATGCTGCTGAACACAACAAGCAATGTCTAAATGAATAGTGAGTGAGGTCATGCATACGGTGTTAGCAGGACATGAAGAACTAGAGCTGGGACTAAGATGCCATGGAGTGCACTTTAGCATTTGCCATGTTTCCAGAGCCTAGCCTGCACTGTCTTTATCACTCTACCCTGTATTTCTGGGCCACCAAGAAATGGCCAGTTAGAGCCACAGATAAAGCATGCTGACTATACCTGGCACTAGGCTAGGTTCTCTCTACACTGGAAATGTTAGGAGGAGAGCCCTGGAAGAGGAGTTTGAGTTGGGTGGGTGGAAACTGGTGGTGAGGGCAGTCCTGTAAAGGAGTCCCTGTGCTGACTGTTGGTCTCCCAGAGAGGTGCTTGCAGTGTGTTGCCAGAAGCTTCAATCCTGATTTTTTTTTTCTTTTAAAATTTATTTATTTTCTTTTTAAATTTTTTATTTACATACTTTATATATGTGATTGCTCTATTTGCACATAGAAAAGGGCATCAGATCCCATTACAGATGGTTATGAGCTACCATGTGGTTGCTGGGAATTGAACTCAGGTCCTCTGGAAGAGCAGACAGTATTCTTAACTCCTGAGCCATCTCTCTAGCTCAAATTTATTTATTTTCAATTTGTATTATGCATATGAGTATTTTGCTTGCAGAGGCTAGAGGAGGGCATCAGATCCTTTGGAACTGAAGTTACGGACAGCTGTGAGCTCCCATGTGGGTGCTGGGAATTGAACCCTGGTTCTTTGGAAGAGTAGTAAGTACTCTTGCATGCTGAGCCATCTCTCCTGCTTTGAATCTCCAGTTGTAGCCACTGAGACATTTGTTGTTTGCTGTGAGGTAATCTTCAGTTTTCCACCTTCTAGGCACAATGACTCTATACAGTGTGTCTCATACAATCCTGTGACCCACCAGCTGGCATCCTGTTCCTCCAGTGACTTTGGTAAGTTTCAATTCCCAGAACCCCTAGTGGAGAGTGCTCAGACTCACACAGACCCTGATGGTCTGTCCTGAGAGAGTAAAGCCTCTTCTCCACCTCCAGCAGCCAAGGGACAGTTGATAATTATCTTTTAATTTTGCATAGGGACAGTGAGAGATGATGACCCTGAGGGTGGTAAGACACCTGAGACAGATGAGCAGAAGGGTCTTAGGTGAGGAAATAGCATGCTAGGTGGCTGGCACAGAAGACTCACTGTTTCTGTCCCCACTTTGGTATTCACCCACGACCGCATATGTGGAATTCACCATTTCAACTGTGCTGCTGGCTCCATATGTCCTTATTCTTGTCTCTGTGGCAGTGGCTCTGCTTCCTGGGGACAGCAGACCTTTATCCACCCTGGTGCCATACGGGGCTGGCATGTCCTGGGACAGGAGGAGGCACTGATGTGTATGAAGGGAGGAGGGGGGCTTCTGGATCATGAAACATTGATGCTGGTTCCAGATCCATGCTAGGGGACACAGGACAGCCACAGGGTGAGGAGTCAAGGGGCCTAAGCTTTCTCAGTACCTCAGGATCCTTATCCGAAAGGGAGGAGTCTCCTACCTTGTCCGTCTCTCTCAGATAGCTCTAGCTTCCAGAGAGAATGCAAAGAAACACACAGTTCATCAACAGTGGAAGTACTGCCGTTTGCTTAAAAAAATCTAACATATCTTCTTGTGGGTCTCTGATCTCTGTCCTTGTTTTGAGGGGAATTAAAATATCCCTGCTCTCAAGCGTGTGATACCAGGAATGTATGATTTGTAAAAATATTTTATTACCTAAAAATAGGACTGGGGAGATGGCTCAGTGGCTTGCTATGCACCAAGTACCCACGTACAAGCTCGCTATGGTAACTTATGTCTGTAACCAGTGCTGGGGGCAAGACTGCCAGATCCTAGGGGCTTGCTGGGCAGACAGTCTAGTCAAAATGGAGAGCGCTAGGTTCAGTGAGAGAAGACCCTGTCTAAAAGAAGGTGATAGAGGAAGACATCGCAACGCCGGCTTCCTTCTGTTTCCCAGGGCAAGCACACCTGCACACAGACATCACTGTACATGCACATGCAGCAGTGCCTGCAGAACGCTTACAGTGCGTGAAGCCCTGTGCTGATAGTTTACAATGGATTTTTAAAAAAGAGAATTCCTATGGTTTGAGAACCATTTAAAAAAATTCTGAGTTCTGTGCCAACTGCTGAGGCCAAATGTTTCACTCATTCCCACCCTCCTGGTGAAGGAGAAAACGCAAGGTTTCAGTAGGGTTCCGGGGGTCACTGGAAGTCATTTAGCCAATGCTGGAGGAGTAGGGTTGAGGCCCAGGCTGGACAACCTTGTGCAGAGCCTGAGTGGGAAATACTCCTGATGGAGGCTAGGAAGGAGGGGCTCCCGCAGCTGGAGGCCCCATGCAATCACAATGGAGCACAGATAACACACATGGGTGGGTGGAAATGTTTGACGGAAGGGGGGAAATTTCAGACATTTGACATGCATTCCCAAAACCTTGCTCAGCTCCAGGTACTCAACGTGACTGGGGTGGCAGGGAATGAAGAAAATATAAGACAGAAAACTGGAACTGGGTAGACCACAGCACCCCAGAAGCCCAGTGTGTTTATTATATAGAGTTGAACAGAGAGGCAGAGTTGTTGCTTACAGCTGAATCAAGGAAGCAGGGTTACATACAGTTGGATCAAGGAGACAGGTTTAGCTAATCTCAGTCGGAGAAGTCTCTGTAGGGTCTTCAGTCTTCAGGCCGTAAACATCTGGGGGAGAAAACTATGGTGGACGTTTTCTGTACATATTGTCAATGCCCACACATGGACCAGGAAGGGAAGGCTTTGCCATCTCCTTCAGTTTTACCCCCAGGGTGAAGATTTTGCTATTCCTCTGTGAGTCTGAAGCTATGGAGCCCTTGACATGGCCATGTCCATCAGCAGCACATACATTTACTCAGGACTTCCCTCACTCAGGGCTTCCTCTGCTCCCTAAACATCCACTTGGCTGTGTGAACATATTTGTGCACCATATTTCCTGTGGCTGTACTTCACAGCTCAGGCAGAGAGTAGAATTTGCTTTGCTTTTGTTGTCTGTTGTTTAAGGCATTGCACCACATCTGGGGACTAGAGGGAGCAAGCCTAAATTGACCAGTGTGCTGTGCACAGTGCGCCGCTCAGACAGTCATGTGCTGTGACAGAGGCCTAGAAGGCAGACTCTCCAAACATCCCACTCATTACTTGTTTTATTTTCATTAACTTAACAAAGAATGAGGTTTGACCATGGCATTTCTTCTCCCTCTAGCCCCTCCTCATAGCTCTCCCTCCCTACTCCTCCCCAGTGTCTTCCCACCCCAGGAACCTCCTTTCCACTTTCATATCATATGTGACCATTTCCTCCCCCAAAACTTTGTTCCCTCTTGTGGTTCCCTAATTTCACTGTGGCCACTGTCACACCCCTTATTTACAAAGATTACAAGCTAGGTGTGAGAGCAAGTGATGTTTATCTTTTTGAGTCTGGTCAGCTCACTTAATGTGAAACTTCCCAGCTCATTCCTGCACATTCCATTTCCTTAGCTCATTATTTTAATGTTGACTTGTTCTCTGGCTGCCATGTCCTAGCTATGAGTAGCTAAGTTGTCCTCTTCTTTGAGATTTAAAGCCTGGAAAAGTTGGCTAGAACTTCATCTACCTTTTTTTTTTTTTTTTTTTTTTTAAATAATTGTAGATTCCCAGTACATTGCAAAGATAGTACAGAAAAGCCTCGTGTGCTTTTCATCCAGTTTTCGTAGTGGATGTACCTTGGGCAACTATTGGGCAGTACAGGAGCCAGGGAAGGTGGGCACAGTGTGTTTGTGGTTCTGTCATTTTGTCACATGTGTGGCAATGTACGATCACTGAAATACATGATCCCACTCCCATACCAATGCCTGCCGCCCACCATGCCTTGCCACCTGGTATCTGCAATCCCAGTAGCCATAGATCTGTTCTCCAGTTGTGTGATTGTCATTCAGTGTGCTATATACATGAACTTCTATTGTGTTGAACCTTTGGAAGTTGGCTTTTTTTCCTTAACTCAGCATAAGACCCTGGAGATTTGAATTTTGTATGAATGAATAGTTTATTCCTCTCTATTGCTGAATAGTCTTGCTGTCTTTTTATTGCCTAATACTGAAGGGTTGTGGTCTCCTGAGCAGAAGTCTGTCTCCAAGCACAAATCCAGCAGCAAGATCACCTGCTGCAGGTAAGTTTGGGAGCTCTGATGAGAGACTTTGTGTTCCTTTCTCTCCCCAGCAGACCCACATGAGCCATTATTTCCCACCACAGAGAAAGTGTGGTATCTCCAGTTGGTATAGGCTTCTGTGTTTCCTCTTTTCGTCTCTTGTCTCCTTGATGAGAAAGACTGGTGCCTTTGATCACCTTCACATGGTGAGCTGGCATGTGCTTCCTCACTGGGAAAGTCAGGCAAGAACTCTGACTTTGGTGCTAGGTCCAGACCAGAATCTGAATCCAGTCACTGACATGCCTGTGACATTGGGAAAGTTACTAAACCTCTCTGAGCTGGAGCCTCAGGGTCATCAGGGACCAATGGTGATAACTACACCATTGCCAGAAATGCTCATAAAACAAGTGTTGAGCCAGCAGCACAACACAGGGTCTAGGCCACTCTAAAACTGAGCAGCTTCTGGGGCTACTCTGTGAGTCAACATTTGTTGAATAACATGTCAAGCCCTGTTCTAGGGCTGAAAAGACACAAGACAGTCTGTTTACTGGGAGCCTCTGAATTGGGAGGGGGTTGAAATGTAAAGCAGAAAAGGCTGGTCTGGAGTGCAGGCACAGGTTATCATGGAGATGTATGCATCTCCAAGGGATATATATGCCCTCTAAAATAGACACCACTGCCTTTAGGTCTCACTGATTCCAGATGTAAGTACCCATTTGACCTGAGTAACTGATTCTGTCAAGAGTAAGCAGGAGCTATGAAACCGTAGCCTGGCTACTGCTGCTTCCTCACTCTGAAATTTACTGACTTTACCATCTGTGTGCTCATTCCCATCTCCCATGCCCTTCATTGTTTGTGTGTGCAGCTGGACAAACGATGGTCAGTACCTGGCTCTGGGGATGTCCAATGGGGTCATTAGCATACGGAATAAAAATGGAGAAGAGAAAGTGAAGATAGAGCGGCCAGGGGGATCCCTCTCCCCAATATGGTCCATCTGCTGGAACCCTTCAAGGTACCATGACTGTCTTTCTCCTGGTTGGCACTGTCAGAAGGGCTTTCTCAGCTTTCTGAGCTCTTTTTCTTTTCCTGACATCTCTGTAGTTTAAAGTCCTCTCCACTTGTTGGGTCTGTTTGGAATCTGTTCTTTATAAACAAAATTTTTATTATTCGTTTACTTATTTACATACTTACTTTTTGGCTTTTTGAGACAGGGTTTCTCTGTTGTAACTCTGGCTATCCTGGAACTCCCTCTGTAGACCAGGCTGGCCTCAAACTCACAGAGATCTGCCTGCCTCTGCCTCCCAGGTGCTGGGATTAAAGGTGTGCACCCCCACCACCCAGCCTATAAATGAAAATTTTAGAGCCTATATCGAGTTTTAGAATAAATCCCAGTGATTTAGCTAAGCAGATGAACTGTCTAGGCCAGCATAGAGAGAGGAGAGAGAGAGGCTTCTTCATGAATTAATGGTTGTGTTCTTCCTGTGCTTCTCTTTTTGCTTCATCAGCCCTTCCCTCCATGTCCAAGAACACGCACCCATCCACCCATTTTATACCTGTTAACAGAACAGTGCTTTCTTGGATGCTTTTTTTCCCCCTTAAATTTCCCTTGCCAAAAAGTTAAAATTAAGCCTACAGATATCCTTAAAGCCTAAGGGTCTGCAGACAGTTGGCACCTACCTGCTCAAACCTTACATACACTTTCCTTTTATACCCATGTGACTTTGAGGGTGAACTAAAAGCTTTACCGGCTCTTTGTGTAATCCTATAATATTATTAAACCTATCCCCACGGAGTTCTCTGAGGGTAAATTAAAGGATTCAATTGTTTACCAGCCCAATGTTATTTTACAGGTGGGCGCCTGCTTGATTTAGGAGGCTGTTTAATTCCATTGCCTTTCTTACAACAGGTCATTATAATTCTTCCTGAATAACTCTGTCCAGCGGAGGCCCTCCATGTGTATATAATGCCTTCAAAGGCCATTAGCATGCCCCAGAGTTCCTGCTGTTTGATTTTGTGGCCACAGATGACTTTGTGGCTTCAGGCTACCATTTTTAATTCATGAGAAGCAGGATGCCCAATGTACCTGGTGGCTGTCCTCTTCCGGGCAGGGTCCAGGGGCTCCTTGGCAGGTTTTGAAATTATAGCTTTAGTGTAGTCCTAGGCAATGTGATTGTGAACATCCGCTTACTGTCTACAGCCGATGGGAGAATATCTGGATGAGCAGAGAGAACGAGGATGCTGAGGATGTCATTGTCAACAGATATTTTCAGGAAATCCCTTCCATTCTGAAGTCAACAGTGTACAGTAGTCAGGGTAGTGAGGCAGAGGAGGAAGAGCAAGAGGAAGAGGACGACAGTCCCAGGGACGGCAATTCGTGAGTGTGTCCCACGGAGTGAGGACCCTCCTTGGGAGGGCCCAGGCCCCTGCACAGACCTGCTGAAGCAAATGCTGCTGAGAAGCTCATTGGCCAAGGGCAGCAGCGCAGGGGCCAGGGGATTGTTGGTGTGCCCCACACTCACAAAGGGAAGCTCCCCTTGAGAAGCATGTGTGGCTGGCAGATAGTGCCATCCTCTGAGAAAGGAGGAGAACTGTGTAGTGCAAAGGAGGATACACCTCTGTAAATTGCCATCTCTGAAAAGACCCCAGCACCTCTGTATGTCCCCTCTGACTTCCATATGTGATTATCCAAACCACGCCTGCTTCTCAAGCTAACCTCTGAGTGAGCCCCTTCCAGCATCATTAGATATTCTCCAAGGAGCTTAATTTCCAATGCCTGTCTAGGACCACCATTTACCTGATACCTTTTGTTACTGGATGTGTTTCTTGGGCTCTTCCCACACTGCTTCACCTTGCATTGGCTAGGATGTCTGCAAAGGGGAAGCCCTTTGTTTTCACCCCACACACAGCCACTGTCCTGGCTGCTGGGCAGTCTTTCTTCTCTCAGTTAAGATGACTGTAAGTCCTTGCAGGTGGAATGGGAAAAGCTGAGGCAGCCAGGATGTTGTAATTGGGCAATCGTGTCCTAGCTTGGGACCCTCCTCACTGCACCCCTGACACCTAAGATTCATTAGAGGAATCCAGGTTTGTGGGATGGGGAGTAGGGACCAAGAGAAAGGGTGGCCTTCCTGCTACCATGTGAGCTTCAGCCCCTTTTAATTATTCAACATGGGTGTCTTGGTAGAGCCTCACTGCCCACCATTGTGGGTGGCTTGGTTGGAAACGCCTAGTCTAGTGTGTAGCAACTGAGCCTAACCCAGCATCACATGTGGCCTCTCCACAGGGCTTCACTGGTGGCTAGGCTTCCAGTGTGGGTTTAGATGTCATTGTCATTCATGTAGTTTGTCTGCAAGCCTTCTGCCAGCATCTCCTCTACCCCCTTTTCCTTAATTCTGAATTAGTGTCTGTGGCGATTTCCTCACTGCCACCCTGGCTGGGTTTTACAGACCATGCTGCACAGAGTATACTTATGTGACTAGGGGTGCTGCCAGGTGACTGTCAGACCCTGGCCTCTGGGAAGCAGGAGCTAATAAAGGCTCAGCCTCATGGGGAGGATTACGGTCCAGCCTTGAGGCCAGAAGCCTCTTTCTGTCTGCATTGTGAGTTGTTGGCTCCCAATATGAGTGGAGGCCTTTTTCCTGGGTTCTGTTCCTGAAATCCCACCCCACGGCACAGATCTATAGGCCTCTGTTCCAATGACAGTCGCTGGGTCTTCAAGTTAGTTTCATTGAGATGCCATTTCACTTTTGCGAGAACACTAACTACAGGAGAATTTGGGTGTGGGTGCCATTCTTCCTTTTCAGGAAGACTGAGCAATTTCCCATCTACTAGAACAGTCTAGCCCCCTCACTCCAAGCCATGTCTCCTGACCACTTCCACATTTTACAATACACAAGAGAAGGGTACACTTGGATGTGCAACCATGCTTATCCTTCAAGTTGCTCCCCGGGAACTCTGAAATGGGGGTTTACTTTCTGCTATTGTAGCCATGTCATAGCCCGGGCTGTTCACAGCTAGGAGTTGGTGCAATAGCAGATTCCAGGAGGGCCAAACCTGTTTCTACTTTAGTCTCTGGACTGACTGATGGTTGGCCTGATTGCAGTGCTGGCCCCAGTATGGCTCTGTAGCACTTGGCTCTCTGACAGCTTGGCCAGGGTTTTCTCTTTCCTGTTGTTTGTTGAGCCCCCAGCTGCACACATCAGCAGGCTATGCCCCCTTATAACCTCTTTTGTCTTCTGTTGATTAGAGAGGAACATAATGACATCCTGGCTGTAGCTGACTGGGGACAGAAACTTTCCTTCTACCAGCTGAGTGGGAAACAGGTATGTAGCACCATGCAAACCCAATTACTTTGATAGTGTGCTTCTGAGATTGTGTTATTAGTGACTACACATGATCATTGTTAGCATCCGCATGCTGAGCGTTTGCTGTGACTCCAGGTCCTGTGCCCAATACTTTGCCTTCTCTCCTTCGACTCTTTAGCACTGTGAGGAGAGACTTTAATAATATACTTTTAGGAATGAGGAGACCAAGACCAGAGCAGTAAGTACCACACAGTTGGAAAATGGTAAAGTCTGGGATTGAAGCCCAGATCAGATTAACTTACTAGTTCTTTGAGAATTTCCAGTATGCTTTTAAGAGGTCATGGCCAGTGACTTGTTTCTTTCAACTAGATCCCACCCCTAAACTTTACCTCCCTCTTCAGAATGCCATTGCCTAGGGACTGAGCCTTTGACACAGAGTTTCTGAGAGTTGTTCAAGGTCCAAACCATGGTATAGACGGTAACTCCAGTTTGTTTGGGATAGTGAAGTTATTTTCTTGGTTTTGAAGTATCTTTTCAACTCTGGAGTAATTTGTGGTTAAATACAGGACAAGGTTTGATAAAGCAAAGTCAAACTTTTCATCAGGGTTAGATAAAATTTGTGTAATTTTGGCCTGTTAGGCATTTGTAGTGCTTGATAAGGCTCTGGCTTAGTAAATACAGTGGGTATTCCCTGGTCCAGACATTGTTACACTGTCTGTAGGGCTGGCTATTTTAGTTTTCTAAATACTCTGGAGGAACTGCTACCATCATTGTTTTACGTGAAAGAAAATTGAAGCCTTGAGAGACCACTGGACTCAAGAACACAGTTTAGTCTGTGGCCATACCTAGTTTGGGACCTGGCCAGACGGATGCTAGAAATCTGTATTTGCATATCTGTTAAATTAGTCTAGTGATTCAAAAGGTAAATTTGAATGGTATAATTGGATTAAAAACTGATTTTTTATACAGCTGATTTTCAGTGGAAATACAAGAAATTTTTATTAAGTGCCTAAACAATATTGGACTTTAAAGAGACTCATTATATTTTCCTACTTGGGATTCATCAGACTTTAAAAAAAAAACCATATATTTATTTTTTAAAAAAACA
Organism: Cricetomys ansorgei; assembly: GCA_026225945.1. Classification (NCBI taxonomy): domain Eukaryota; kingdom Metazoa; phylum Chordata; class Mammalia; order Rodentia; family Nesomyidae; genus Cricetomys; species Cricetomys ansorgei. The sequence goes on along the minus strand of JAMJFZ010000116.1, from coordinate 17,867,402 downwards.
TGATGAAGGGGAGGATAAAAAAGTTAAAAGATGATAAAACTCTGGCCATCATCTCTTCAGATACTTGTTCTTCATTTCTTCTGTTCCTTCAGATTCCAGTCGCTTTCTTGACTTTCTATAATCTCTGCATGTCTGTTAAGCTCAAACAGTAAGCTGTTCTAGTCAGTACACTCTTCAGTTCCAGTGGGTGCTGGGAACCCAGGTCAAGCCCTCTACAGGAGCAATACATGCTCTTAACCAATGAGTCATTTCTCTAGGCCCTTCCTTAATATTTTGAACCATGTCATCACAGATGTTTTAAAGTTTTCATCTGCTCATTCTAACATCTGGGTCATCCTGGATTTGGCTTTGTTTATTGTCTTTTCTCAGGTATGATTCACATTTTTCTTCTTTTAAAAATATTTTTATTTTTATATGTATGGATGTTTTGCTTGCTTGTATCTGTGTACACTTGTGTGCAGTGCTCACAGAGGCCAGCAGGGGGCATCAGATTCCTGGAACAGGAGTTAAGGCGCCAGTAAATCACCATGTTGGTGCTGGGACTCAAACCCAGGTCCTCTGCAAGAGCAGCCAGTGCTCTTAACCTCTGAGCCATCCCTCTAGCCCCACACTTTCCTACTTTTTGAAAAATTGAATTATACTCTGGGCATTGTAAATGCTACATCATAGAAACTTGTTTCTCTCATGTTCCTCTGAAGGTGTGTGTGTGTTGGGGGATCAGTCATGTAGTTAACTTTGCTGTGATCTGCTCCAGATTTTCAGTGGGCAGCAGCTAAGATCTCAGTACAGTTCTTTGGCTTTGTCTGTGAGTCACGTGTGTAGGTAGCAAAAGGTTTTCAGATAGTGAGCAAAGGTCATGTGCAGAATGGGCTTCCTTCTGGCCTTTTCTGCAGTATCCCACCTCACTTCCTAACTCCCAGACTCTGTGCCTACCTAAAATGGAGCCGGCAGGGCCAGTATTCAGAGATGTTTGCCTGCTCTGGGCACCCACCTCTGCCTCCAGTTGGTTCTTGTAGCTGGTCCAGAGCTGATGGGTGTTCCTTGCAAGAGGAAGTCCTAAAGCCCTAGCCGCAGCTATCATCCCTCCATGTCATGGCAGGTGCTGGAGTTTTCTTATTAGACTTTGTAGCATTGGGAGGTAGGAGGGAAGCTTTTGGTTGTTAGGCATTTGAAATTCCTAAAAAGGAAAGGAAAAGTGAACGTACTAAATTTATAATTGTAGTTTAAATTAGTTGAAGGGAATTAACTAAGTTGAAATTGAAGCTGACTATTTCAGTGGTTTTACGTGTTCAAAATTGCATTCATTAAACTGTCGGCATCAATTTGATTGTTCACTTTCCCTAGATTTATAAATAGGAAAACATTTGTAAATTGACCCTAAACCTTAAAGCAGAAACCAGGTTTTTCGAGTTGTTTTCCTTAAATTGAATAAAGAATAAAGGGCAGTCTTTTCAAGTGAATAAACTCAGAAAATAAACAGAGAAGAGAAGTTGAAGTGAGCTGCTGACCATGTGAGGGGTGGGTGAATGAGGAAAAGACTCTTTCTGGCCTCCAGGTTGACTGAGGAGGTCAGGCTTACTTCCCAACAGTTAGCAGTCATTGCTGATTTTAGGAGCCAAGTTTGGCTGGGTTGGGGGAGTGAGTGACCCAGAAGTGGAGAGGCCTGTGTAGAAAATGGAATAGCTTAGGAGATAAGGCAGCACCCCTGCCTTCCCAACACCCACCCTCCTACCCCCACTAATGTTGGTGGGGAAGCCCTTACTGATTGGAGTTCGGGAATGGTCTTTCACTTGGTGTATGTACTTTTTCCTCAGATTGGGAAGGATCGGCCACTGAACTTTGACCCCTGCTGCATCAGCTACTTCACTAAAGGAGAGTACATTTTAGTGGGGGGTTCAGACAAGCAAGTATCTCTTTTCACCAAGGATGGAGTGCGACTGGGGACCGTTGGGGAGCAGAACTCCTGGGTGTGGACCTGTAGAGTGAAACCTGACTCCAACTATGTGGTGAGTGGAGGGAGTTCATCCTGCAGAGCGTTGCTAGAAGAGGCCCTGAGCATCAGATCAGCCAATCAGATTCTTGGCCATTGCTCCCAAAAGATGGAGGGGAGACTGCTTCTCCTCCTAGCCTAAGATTGATAGCTCTCTTTCATACAGGTGGTAGGCTGTCAGGATGGCACCATTTCCTTCTACCAGCTTATCTTCAGCACAGTCCACGGACTCTACAAGGATCGATATGCCTACAGGGACAGCATGACAGATGTTATTGTGCAGCACCTGATCACAGAGCAGAAAGGTAAGAAGCGGGCTTGCAGCGGGGTGGGGATGGGGCTGGTGACAGGACACTCAAAATAACAGGAAGTGTCTCCCTGGCCTTGCTTTAACTTTAGGCAGTAGAAGGGGGATACATATCTCTGAGGATCTAGAAAAAGCAATAAAACCTGTTGGAGGAGGAGAAAGAAAAGAAGAGAAAAGCATTTTATGAATAATTCCAGTGTGTAAGTGGACTCCTTGAGACACAGAGGCTGACAAGTCAGAGCTGCATGGGACTCTGTGGACCTTTTACCTTTCTGGTCAGAGTCACTTTGGCATACTTTTCCTTCAGCCTCTATTCATCTCTTGGTGGGTTCCTCTCCTAGACAAGTAGGGGCAGCGGATGGGCTCAGTCTTGGTCAGAGGATCAGGGTCCAGCCTCACATAGACTAAACTCTGATGTTTCCCCTTCTGTTCTCCTAAGTACTCTGCTAGTGAAAGAGGCCAAGTTCCACTCGGCTGTATTCATGTCTGGATTTGCAGACCACATATGCTGTCTAGATGCTGCTGACCAGATATGGCCAGGTGTCTCTGCATAGACATCCAGTTAGGGACCATCTTGCAGAATCAGTTTGGCTTCTTTTGTCCTTGCCTGGGTAGACCTGTGTTTTGAAAATTCCATTTAGGTGGTGGGAATGTAGCCACTGGAACAGCTCAGTAGAGTCCTCTTTAGGTTGTTCACTCCACTTGGTCTGTAGAGGGACAGAGACTACTGCATGGAAGTCCCTGTGGTTAGGAAGGTTGCAAGGGTGTGGCCAGCTGTGAAATCTGCCATTATGGTGGGCTCCTGATCACTAGAGGCCATCTTTGCTGGACAGAGGGCAAGTGGTGGTAGCATTGACTGCTTGTGTTCCCTCAGTGTAGCTTTGAGCTGCACAATTGTAGCATATGTAGCTCTCAACCCCACTCAGCATAGCTGCCTGCACATGGTAGGTGCTCTGGGAACAGTTTTTAAAAGATTTATTTACTTTTGTTTTATGTGTATGTCTGAGTGTCTGCATATGTCTGTGCAGTGCTAAAGGGGGCCAGAAGAGGGCAACAGACCCCCTGGAACTGGAGTTACTGATGGTTGTGAGCCACCATCTGGGTACTGAGAAGCAAACCCAAGTCCTCTGCAGCAGTGCTCTTAACTACTGAGCCGTCTCTCCAGCCCCCCGTTAAAGATTTTTTAATGAGAGTGTCTCACTTTGTCAGGAGCATTAAATAAATAAATGATGGCTTTTAATTTCTCTGCCTTTCACCTTACTTAACAACCTTTTGCTAGAGTCTTTTTTTTTTTTTTCCCTTTGACAGTTCGGATTAAATGCAGAGAGCTTGTCAAGAAAATCGCCATCTACAAAAATCGATTAGCTATCCAACTGCCAGAGAAGATCCTCATTTATGAGCTGTTCTCAGACGACTCGGCAGATATGCATTACCGTGTAAAGGAGAAAATTGTCAAGAAGTTTGAATGCAACCTGCTGGTGGTGTGTGCGGACCATATCATCCTGTGCCAGGTGGGCAGCTGGCCCCTCTCCCCCAAGGCAGGTGTTTGCCTCAGGGTTTTAAAGCTGCTCCTGACTCAGCGGCTGGCCATTGGCTTCCACTGTATTGGCATCTAGATGAATCAGCTTTTAGAGAGATGAAGGCCATAGCTCATATTATTTTTTATTATAAAGTATTTTGTCATACTGGGATTAGATGTATTGGAAAGTATCCTACATGATGAAGGTTTGTTCGTTTTGTTCTGAGATAGTGTTTTATTAAGGTGTTCAAGTGGACCTCACATTTGTGATCGTACTTCCATGTCCTGAGTGCAGAGTTGAATGTGTCTTTCCTTTCTTTGAGGCACTAGGAATTGAGCCCAGGGCCTTGTCCATAGTAGGCAAGTCCTTGACAACTGACCCCGTCCCCAGGCTTCTCTCCCACCACCTTCTTCTTACTTTGTATTTTGATACTAAGTTTCACTGTTTACCAGGCTGCCTTGAACTCTCTCTGTAGCCCAGGCAAGCCTTGAACTTGTAATATTCCTGCCCCAGCCTTGAGTGTACTTGGAATTACAGACCTATGCCACTCCCCCCCCCCCCAAAAAAAAAGTCTCTAAAAGTTTTGTTTTGTTTTCAAAGAAAAAAATTTTTCTCAGCATAGATTTCTAAAAGTCAGTGCCAAGAGGAGTTTTGGAAAGACTTTGAGAAAAGCCTATTGTTGGTGTACCTGACCTTGCCGGACCTGACCTTGCCCAGGCCTACTGTAAATGTTAAAAAGGAAGAAATCCTTTAGGAGCCATTATAGTGTAAAACTAGTATTAAAACTTGTGTAAGAGTCTTGAGCCTCCTGCCACTTAGAGCCACCCCAAGTTAGAGACTGGTGTGGCAAGTCCGTGTGCTGCTGCCTCTGGCTCTGGAAGTCCATGTTGAAGATGGCTTCCAAGAAAGCCTGTGGTAAGTCAGCGATGGCAGGCAGCATGGGGGAAGAGCTGGGGTTAGATCACTGCTGATTCTGTAGGAAGGTTTCCCCAAGAGGGATGGGAGCACTCATTCCCTGAACATCCACGCTGAGCCCGGCTTGCTTTGTAGGAGAAACGGCTGCAGTGCCTGTCCTTCAGTGGAGTGAAGGAAAGGGAGTGGCAGATGGAGTCTCTCATTCGGTACATCAAGGTGATCGGTGGCCCTGCTGGAAGGGAAGGTCTGTTGGTGGGCCTGAAAAACGGTCAGGTGAGTCTTCCTGCTACCAAGTTTCCTGTCTGGGATGACCTGAGGTGGGTTGTGGACAGCCTGGAATTTACTTGCATAGATACAGCTTTAAATCAGAGTGCTGTGGCCTCAGACTCACAGCATGCTCACGCCTGGCAGAGTTGGTGCCATGGCTATGGCTCTCTGGCTGCACGTAGCAGGGATTAATGGGCTTAAGGTCACCCAGAAGGTGGGATTTGTTGGAGACACAGCTTTAGTGGATTGCTAGAGAGGCAGGCAGAAATTGTCCATGAGGTCAGAGCCCTATTAGGCAGTGCCTGGATTAACCAGTATTCCTGTCTGAGTCCTAGATAGTGCTGGCCCTTAGGGTGTTACTAGAAGCTAAAAGAAAAATGGGCCATTTGGGAAAATCGATTAGGAAATCTAGGCTATATAAAGATGATGATATCTCTCTCTCTCTCTCTCTCTCTCTCTCTCCCTCTGTGTTCCTCTACATTCTTTGCTCAAAATAAGAAAAGTTCTATGTGGGCTACATAGAAATTTGAAAGTGAAAATATAACTGCATTAGCCTGAGAGCCAAGCTGTGTAGCAGATGGCTTGTGGCTGAGGCTTGTCAGGTCTTTGCTGGGGACGGAAGTTGCAGAGCATGAGATCAGTGGGAGATGTCAAGCAGCAGCACCCAAGTGGGGGAGAGTCTGCTCCCTCCTTAGTCAGCTGTCAGGTCTCATGTGAGGCTGAGAGCATGACTTTGGGTTCACATTAACCTGGGATCATGCTCTTTATTAGCTTCTGACTAGTTGTATGGCCCTTGGCAGATCAGTGTGTCTCTCTGAGGCTCAAGTTTTCCAAATAAGGACAATACTATGTCTCTTCACAGGGCTGTCATAAGCAGGAATGTCAATGAATGGCAGCTGTCATCATCAGCACCATCATTATTACTTTATACCAGATGTCTCGCCTGTGTTTACAGTAGCCCTTCCTGTGTTAGTATATGCCTATCCTACCCTGCAGTTTGAGCAGTGTCATTAAAAATGTCCCCAGTTCACACAGACATTAGAGTGACTTTGGTGTGTCTCAGGCCTGTTGTTGCTTCAGTGACCTCTGATGAACCATGCTTCTGGTCTCTTAAGGATGGTACCCCTCCCCCGACACACCCTGCTTTATTTAATGAGTCTTTTCTTTGCACACAGCTTCTGGAGGAGTTAGTGGGTGTTGTTCTTGTAGAACACATGGGACGCCAACAGCCTGGCGGTGGTCCAGGGTCTGGTTGCCATGGTGACTCACACTTATTTCTCTGAAATCTCGCCAGATCCTGAAGATCTTTGTGGACAATCTCTTTGCCATCGTCCTGCTGAAGCAGGCCACAGCCGTGCGCTGCTTGGACATGAGTGCCTCCCGGAACAAGCTGGCTGTGGTGGATGAAAATGACACATGCCTGGTGTATGACATCCACACGAAGGAGCTGCTTTTTCAGGTGAAGCCCTAGACATAGACAGTCCTTGGAGGCTCCTGGAGCTTTGCAGTTGTGCAGCGGGTGCCCAGCTCTGTCTAGGGGGAACAACAAGGGGCTGGCACCCAGTACAGGTGTAGATTCTGAAAAGCCCCAGAGAACAGGTGACCGGGTCAGCCTCTTGAGCACTACTTGCCAGGAAGATGGGCAAATCACACCTTCACATAGCAGTAAACAGTCCTTGAGGTGATGGTGACAAGTCTAGCAGCCAGCTTAATGTGTGGCGGTGATTATTTTGATGAAGTCTGTGACTCCCTTGCCCAGGACTGACAGTTCCTACCAGTGGCCTAAGGCACACTAGAGGGGCAGGTGGAAGCTCACCCTCAACTTACTCCACAGGATGCTGTAGCACAGTGGTTGCATGGACCATTGGGATGGGCATTGTTTCCATGCCCTCTGGTCCTGTGGCTGGAAAAAGTGTGTCACTGAGCAGTCCAAGTCCAGCATGTAGCCGGCTTTTTGCCAGGCTAGGGCTGTTTTTGGCCTCTTCGGGCATTGTAAGGGGTCAGAGTTAATTTACGCAAAGAGAGGACCCCCTGAGGCTGGAGTCTCTGCTTTTTGGTTTCTCCTGCAAGGTTTCCCAATGTCATGGATAGACATGGGTCCTCTTCCAAAGCCTCCTGTTCTTGGCAACAGAATCAGCAGGGAAGAAGTGCCTGTCTTTCCTCAGTCAGTTGGACAGGGCTACTTGGCTGCCAGGTAGCCAGAAATGACTTCCAGGTATTACCATTTCATTCATGTCACAGAGGAAGCCGAGGGTTACGGAAAGAGCAAACACCCTCATCTTCAGACTGACTTGGGTTCATCAATGTCTGCGGGTTTCAATTTTACCTATGGCTAACATGAAACTCCATTTTTTTTTTTTTTTTTTTTTTTTGACACAAGGGTTTCTTCATAGCTCAGGCTGTATTGCTGAGGATAAACTTAAAGATGCTCCTCTACCTCCACTCCCTAAGTACTGGGGCTGGAGATTTATACCTCCACACCTGATTTATATTGTGCTGAGATCAAACCCAGGGCCTTGTGCATGCTAAACCATGTTCCTACCCATGCTAATATGAAGCTACTAGTTACTTTCTCACGGAATTGCCACAGGAACAACACAGGAGCAAATAAGATGCTACTGTGTGCTCAGTGCTGGGCATAACGTAGCCCTAAATGTTGCCTTTCTCTCCAGCATCAGCACTACCACTGCCTGACCTGGAAGTGGTTAGCAGGCGTTCAGTGTGTCCTGTGTGGATATTGGAAAGGTGTATGGCTGTTTGTCCTTACTGTGGCTTCTCAGGGGGAATAGCAAAGGTGGCTCTCAGGTCTTGCTAGGAGACAAAACCTTCCTAGTCTCTTATCTACTGCATTTGCCCTTTCACATAAAAACTACCAACTTCTCATTAAAAATTAGTCCGTGCTCATGGTAGAAGATTCTAGGCAGAGAGGAATGAGTCTCTCTGGGTTCCAGGCCTCCAAGGCTGAGCAAGAATACTGGTGGAGAGGATACCTCCCAGGGTGACTGTGTTTTTAATGTGAGACTTGTAATGCAGAGACAATGTATTATTCTCTAATTTTAAAAAGAATTCCCTATTCTTTTGCTTATTATAAAAAACAGTGAATGTTCATGACCAAAGAAACCAGACAAACAAGCCAAAAGGAAAAAGAAAAGAAAAAGAAAAAAAGAATTCCCACAATTCCACTCACAAAAAATCAGTCACTGTTAATCTCAGGGGTAACACTTTCAGCCTCCTTCCTGGGTAGGTAGGTGTATATGCATGTGTGCCCAGGTTCTTATATATGCTAATCAGCTACCACAGAGTAGCACCCCACTTTCCTTTAATAGAACTGGAATCCTACCTTGCTGAGTTTCCACTTACTGTGAAGTGATTCAAATATGAGAGGATAGTAATTTATTTTGAAAATAGCACATATCCCCAAACCCCTCACTTGCCAGTACACGGAGGAGTTTGCTCATCCCTCCTTTTTGATCCCCCTGCTCCTTCCCTTTCATCCTGCTGTCCGTACTTCAGTGTGACCAGACTCTAAGATGAAGAAGGGAGTGAGAAGTGGGCGTGGTGCCGGAACCTCACAGGCCTTTGTCCTTCAGGAACCAAACGCCAATAGTGTGGCTTGGAACACCCAGTGCGAGGACATGCTTTGCTTCTCTGGAGGAGGCTACCTCAACATCAAGGCCAGCACCTTCCCAGTGCACCAGCAGAAGCTGCAGGGCTTTGTGGTCGGCTACAATGGCTCCAAGATCTTCTGCCTTCATGTCTTCTCTATGTCTGCCGTGGAGGTGCCACAGGTAACCCGGGTACCCCTCACTCCTCTGCAACTGTAGGACACACAAAACAGAATTCTCAGGCCCCCAAACTGGTGCTAAACTCAGCAAAGAGAAGGAGGGAAGTGTGGAATCTGTGATGTCTCAAGGTGCTATGGGCTTGGATGTGTTGTGCCCTGCCTGTGTAGCCATGTGTCTCTGGACAACCAACTCACTCCCATTGTCTTAGGTTTCTACTGCTCTGATAAAATACCGTGACCAAAAAACAAGTTGAAGAGGAAAGGGTTTATTGGACCACACTTCCACACTGTAGTTCATTACTGAAGGAAGCCAGGACAGGAACTCAAACAGGGTATGAACCTGAGGCAGGAGTCGATGCAGAAGCCATGAGGGGTGCTGCTTACTGGCTTGCTCCTTGGCTTGCTCAGCTTGCTTTCTTATAGAACCCAGGACCACCAGCCCAGGGACCGCCACAACCCACAATGGAGGCATTTTTTCAATCGAGGTTTCCTCCTCTCGGGTGACTATAGTTTGTGTTGAGTTGATGTAAATCTAGCCAGCGCACTCACTGACTCTTTTCTTTCTGACCCCCTTCCTGCTGCACTGTGTTAGCAGAATTTAGTATTGTGTTAGTGGCAGGTCCAACAGGGTGGGTGCATAAGAACATGAGTGATAATTCTGTGTATGAGAGGAGGGTAGGCAGAGTAGGGACTGAGGACTGTGAGCCAGAGGGAGCATGCAACCCTGCATAGTCCCCTGAATCTAGAGGAGGCCAGCTAGACTTTGGAGCGAGAGTATGGAGCCACAGCAGAGGGGAGGGCAGAACAGAAAGAAGAACCCAGACTGCCCACCTGGTGGCTAACCTAGTTACCCTGCCCTAGCTGCTTGTTCCTGAAGTAAGTGGCACTCCCTATAGCTCTGTCCTAAAGCCAAGACAAGCACTAAGGAGAAACTTGAACCACGGCATTCCATCTTCAAGAGAATATTTTTATTTTTTAAAGTGGTGTGTGTGTGTGTGTGTGTGTGTGCGCGCGAGTGCGTGTACTGTGCAGATGGAGTACAGAAGAGGGCATCAGATCCCCTGGAGTTGGAGTTTCAGGGTGTTGTGAGCCACCTCACATGGGTGCTGAGACTGTAATTGGAGTCCTCTCTTAACCACTGAGCCATCTCTCTAGACCTCAGCTGTATTATTTTACTTACTGTACTGAATATGGACCATAAGCAAGAGAATGGAGCTTTGAATCACTCTATGCCACCTTCCGTTTTAAAATGTTTAGAAGTTTATCTGTGTATGTGTGTACATGTTGAGCACCTGTGCCTGTGAGGGTCCCAGGACAACTTTGGGAGTTGTTTGTCCTTTTGTGGGTCCTGGGGATTGGACTCAGGTTGTCACACTGTGCAGCAAGTACTTTCACCTTTTGAGCCATGCCAGCCCCCATGCCGTCTTCTTTTAACCTGACATTTAGCTATTCCGGGCCCATCCCTTTGATGAATTATTGGCTATCAACTAACAATATGACCTACTTTAGTAGCTCATGCTTATAATCGCAACACTTTGACGTTGGGGCAAGAGGAGTTTAAGGCAGCCTGGGACACATCACAAGACTTTTTCTTAAAACAAAAACAAACAACAACAAAGACAATGGCCAAAACCAAACATCCCACTAAATCTGTGTTTTTGCTTATCAGTCTACTGGAAATATTGTGCCATGTCAGTGAACATACGTCACCAGAATTTTCACACAGTAAGATAATTATATGTGTGTGTGTGTGTGTGTGTGTGTGTGTGTGTGTGTGACAGAGAGAGACAGAGACAGAGAGAGAGAGAGAAAAATGAGAGAGAAATGGCAAGTGATTCCTTGTATATGCTGTTTAGTTCCACATAGGTGCAAGACTGCAGTGCACTTGTTCGTGTGCTCCACCATGCGGCCTGGAGCACCCTCTCACCCCAAGCTCCTGTGCCCTCCCTGCTGGGTACCCAGCTTTGTTAGTACTGGATGCAGCACTTCCGTCACTGGACAACCATAGCTTACTCCACCAGCATGTGCTGCTGTTATACTATCCTCAGCCTTTTTTTTTTTTTCTTTTCCTTTTTTGGAGACAGGGTCTCATTATCAGCCCTGGCTGCTCTGAAACTCTCTTGTGTGGACCAGTATGGTCTCAAACCCACAGAGATCTGCCTGTCTCTACCTCTGAGTGCTGGGATTAAAGACATGCTCCACCACTCCTGTATGTCCAAAGCTTTTTGCTCTTGTGAATAGTGGACATCTTCCGAGTATCTTTTCTGCCTTAATGTAAATTCCAGGAAGTGGAATTGCTGGACCAAGACTGCCTTTTCTGAAAGGCAGTTTTCAAAGATTGAAAGACTGCCTTTTCTCAGGGCTCTGCTAATCTGTGGGCCTACACAGACTCTGCCTACTTCCTCCCCTGTTACTTGTTGCTGCAGCGATTACCTCAGCAGTGTCCACACAAGCTCCTGATCCCTAGTGGGTATTAAAGCAATGGCAGTGAATCCTGGTGTGAATGAACAGCAGAAAGAGAAAGCGCGGGAGATGGGAGTAGGGTGGTGTATGGGAGCAGGTGAGGCAAGCACTGCCTGCTGGACTCTCCTTACCATCCGTATCCGCTCCCTGTCAGCATCCCAAACCCAAGCATCACATCTGCTAGGAGTCCACTCTTCCTCATCTATGCCAAACAGGCTTCGCTTATTAAAAGGTTTTCTCCCCAGACTGCCATCCTAACCTCAAAAATAAATGCAGTTGCTGCTCCCTGATTCTGACCAGCCAAGAGGAGCCAGAGGGGCTGCCGAGGCTCCCTCTGCCAGGGCCTCAAGAGTCAGTAGCCAAAGTCTCTGTTGGTTGCAGCCAGTCTTCCTGCTGATGCAGCAGGCCAGAGCTGCCAAGCATTGGGAAAGGCGATCTGGAGACAAAGGCTGTTTATCTGCCGCCTCTGCCTCCAGTCGTCTTGTGGTTTGGACCTTCAGACCAGGCAAAAAGCCCCACTTTTGCTCTTGGGATTTTTGGTTTCCTTTCGAAATTTGTATCATCTTGTGCAAGAACTGGTGTGTCCAAGCTGCCAAGTAGGGCGGCAAGCCCCAATTGTGGTCCATGATATCATGCTTGGAACACAGCAGCCAGATAAGGGGTTGCCCAGAGGGACTGGTTCATTAGTATGTTTTTCAAACCTTCACTCAGGTTGTGCCTCCCTGCCCGTGTTACTAGTCCACCAGCTCATCTCGTGCTTCATTTTAATGTCGTCCTGTCATGGGGCAGTCAGCATAGCAGGAAATTCTACAGCTTGGGACAAGGAGCCCTGGCTCTGGGTTCTTACCCTGCAAATCTGACCCAGTTGAATCCTGGATACCTCATAACTCTCTTTGGGGCCTCCTTTCTTCCTTCCTTCCTTCCTTCCTTCCTTCCTTCCTTCCTTCCTTTCTTTCTTTCTTTCTTTCTTCCTTCCTTTCTTTCTTTCCTTCCTTCCTTCCTTCCTTCCTTCCTTCCTTCCTTTCTTGTGTAATGGGGTTATTGGTTTTTGCTCTTATGTTTGTTTTTGTTTTGTTTGAGACAGGCACTTGCCATGTTGCCCAGGCTGGTCTTGAGCTCCAGGGCTGAAGTGATCCTCCTACCTCTACTTCCAGGGCAGCTAAGACTACAGGCTTTACCACTGTGAAATGTGGTTAATTACACCCATTTTCAGGTTTTGCCTGTCCTAATTCCTGTTATTATTCCTTCTTATTACAGACAGTCATGAAATAGCAAAAGCCACAAAACAGAGCTAAAGTGGACCAGAGGGTATGAAGAGTCTAGAAAATAGAGCTCATTGTGGGGGCAGAGTGGGTGGAGTTTGAGAATGCTTCAAGGAGGTAATGAAACCTGTGTCTAGGGAAACGGTGCTTTGTCTCTTTCAAAGTGCCTCATTGGCCCACAGTAGCCTGAGTCTCTAAACAGAAGGTAGCACATTTTCCCAGAGGATACCTGGCTAGGATGTGGCTGAGCCAGGCCTGGGTGCTAGCTCAGCTGTTCCTAGTCTGTGACCAGCTGCCTCCCTACAGGAAGGGGAAGTGGATGGTGTGGCACCACAGGAAAAACAAGCCCCTGGGAACAGGGGCTTGTGTCTTGCTGTCAGAGGGTAGACTGGCTTGAAAAGGAAAAGGTTTCTTTTATTTCTGAAGGGGAAAAAAAAGGACCGGAAACTTCAAAGATAAAGGCCCCAAATGGAGAAAACAGCATTTCCAATTCCACATTTGGGAACCATTAGCAGAGAGGTACTGGCTGATTGATCTCTACCACCTGGGACTCCAGAAGGGAGACACAGGTCCCTGAAGCATATTGACTGGTCTCAAATCAAAATAAGGTCTTTTATTGCTAAAGATGCCAGGCCCAGATCCGTTTTATTCTGACATGTGCCACACACACACACACACACACACACACATACACACACACACACACACACACACACACACACACAAAAGAAGGAACATAGGACCAGTAAGATCACCTCCTGCTCTAGCTTCAAGTTTTTAATTTGCTAAGTGTATATCCTCAGGCAAGTCAGGTATCCTCCAAAGGCCTCCTTCTCCTGGGCTGTTATCAAAGTCAATAACACCTTACCCAGGGCTGTTTGGACAACTTCAAAGCTCTTTATAGCCTTAAAAAAAAGAAGTCATTAGGGAATACTTTTAGATATTCTTAGCTAGGCAACTTGGTCTTGAGGGGAGAGTTGGTCTTCTTCAGCAGCAGAGACCTCTGGGACTTGTCCTCAGAGCTTTCCTGGGCAGTCTGGAGCAAACTCCAAACTCCTTTTTTGGACTCATCCCTCTGAAAAGAGGCCATCCCTTATGCCTCCCTCCCTATCATGTGACTCATTCCTCTGGCCTGGGATGGAGGGATTATTGGGAGTGAGTACAGCCCTACTGCTGCCACATGGTGTGGTGTGCAGGGCTTCACCTTAGAGACCCACATGGAATTAGAGTATAGCACAAGATCTGTCTACAAAGAGGCTAGGGGAAGCTCAGACTTCTCTTGGGGCATGAGGAGAAAGTAGGGAAGAGTTTCCAGGACGGACCTGCTAACAGAGCTTTAAAAAGCTAGGTAGGAATTTGCCATAGGGAGAGGAGGACAGAGTCTTCCTAGGGTGACATCTTAGGATCAGGTATATCTAAGGAAGGGAAAGGCAGATGACAATGGAAGTGTATGTTGGGAGCACTGTGCCTCAGCAAGAAGAGGTGGCAGAGAGGAAGGCACCTAGGTGGGCCAGGGTGAGGCTGAGAAGGTGCCAATTGATGGCTGGAGTTCAAGGTAGGTATTTCCAGTAATGTCAATCTGGTAGCAGGCCTAGTTGGAATCTGACTCTTTCCACTGCTCTGAACAGAATATTCTCTTTCTTCCTTTGCTGAAACCCTGCAGTCTGCTCCAATGTACCAATACCTTGATAGGAAAATGTTCAGGGAAGCCTACCAGATCGCTTGTTTGGGAGTGACAGATGCTGATTGGCGTGAACTGGCCATGGAAGCTCTAGAAGGACTAGAGTTTGAAACTGCAAAGAAGGTAAGCATCTAGTCAGTGCGAGCCAGAATTTGGTCCTTGGATCTCTTGAGGCAAAAGGAGTTCAGGTAACACTGAAGGGACAGAAATTAACTCCAATGGGCTCTGTTGTCAGACTGCCCTGAGTTCTAGTCTCTCCTCAGTCACCCCTTCACAGTGGGCCTGGGCAGTAAGTGCCTTCCCAGGGTTATTTCTCTGGAGGTTGTGGAGGACTAGGCCATGTCCTCACAAAGTTGGGTAGATCTAAGCAGATAATGCTAGTAAAACACTGGTTGAGTCTGGCTGTCAGTCTTGATAGCAATTATTTGTGTAAAGAACCTAGATAAAAGCCTGTGCATGACAGGCATTCAGTAATCAAGTATTTCTTAGGCTGGGTATGAGCACCAGCCCCTTATCACACCACCATTGTTCTCAACATTGGCTTAGTGAAAAGGAGATGGTCAGGCTCTCTGATCCCCACAGTATGGCGGTGTCCCCCACACTCATGGCATGATTCGGAGTGTCACTTCTGGTGTAGTCAAAGCCAAAAAAATGGTCAAAAACATTTGACCTCTTTCTAGGCATATGAAAAGGCCCAGGTGTGTGTTCCATCTGATAGATTGAGGGAGAAGAAGGACTGACTTCCAGCTTCTCCTCTCCTCCTCTTTCCCTCCCATAACCAAGTAGAGAGTGTCCTGCCCAGGTTTCTGGTGTTGAAGGGCCTGTAGACTATGTGGTCCTGCCTCTTGTTAAACAACAGCTGAACCAGAGCACATCTCAGAACTGGCTCTTGGCCTATCCTTTCCTCAGCCTGGCCGCCCTACCACTGCTTCCAAAATGAGGGTGTAAAGATGCGTAGTGATCTTTCTGTATTTTGTTCTCATTCTTGAGGCCTCTCCAGCCTGGTAAAGGGGAGTTTAGAGTGGTTGTACAAATGCCAACCATATTACATAGAGCTGGAGGCATAGCTCATGGAAGAGCACTGGCTAGCATGCACAAGACCCTGGTTCAATACACAGCACATGAAAAAAATAAACCTACCCAATAGTTACTTACATATTTTTAGATCAGATAAGCATTGGGAAATTATTAGACTATGGTTTGGGGAATTCAGGGGAGAGGGGGGCTTCTCCTGGAGGAACTTCCTTCTCCTGCCCCGCTCAGCAATGCCACATGTGAAGAATAACAATAGATTCCTAGGCTGTCTTCCCTTTGTAGCTAGGAATACAATTTTCTCCCCTCTAGGTTACCCCTTTTCACCTAGACTCTTAAGAGCCGGCTCATGTTCACACTGCCCTGCGCCACCCCACACATTGCCCCCGTCAGTTGTGGAGCAGATATCTAAAGAGAGGAATGTAGCCTCCTATTGATTTCATACCCCACCCTGCATCCCAGAATACCAAGAATAGACAGTCACATCAAAGCCCTGGGTTCTTTGTTAGAACAATGTTTCTTTAGTCATTTTACTCTAGAAATGAAAATTGTGTGTATATTTCTTGTGGGCAGAATGATATATTTAGCAAAGTCATAAAACGCTGACCATAGGCCATGACTAGGGTTAACCTTAATCCTGAGTCCTTGGCTTTCCTCTCCCCTGGGTGCCAGTCATTCAGGACTCAGACTTGTGGAAGGAGGGGCCTGGCCTAGAGGGATGTCCCCACTAGATGGCACAGGAGAGCTGCTAGTGCCGCTAGCTGCATCTGTTCCTGCTCCCCACTTCCTTTGTGGAAGTTAGTCATCATCTTGTGACTGACCACTTCTGACTAGTACCCAGAATCTGCAGTATATCAGGGCTGAAGGATGTCAACAGCGGATTTATCAAATTCTAGAATCCAGTCCTCCAAACCAGAAAGACCCTTGGAGAGGGCGTCACTTGCTTGCCTGATCACAAAGAAGGTGGCTAGAGCCCAAAAGCAGGACAGAAATAAGGTCAAGGTCCTGCCTGGGCTCAGAGCTGGGCTGAGACCGACGTCTCCTTTACCTACTCTGTCCAGTAACAGGGACTGATTTCTGTACTTCTTTCAAGAAACACAGATCAGGAAGGCAGCTTGCAGGAGCTTTGGCAGAGTTCCTCAGGACTTTTATTCACATGTTGCCTGACTTACCCTTTTACCACTACCAAGAGTTCAAGGCCAGCCTAGGCAACATAGTAAGTTCCTTTCTTTCAGAAAGAAAGCCACTTGCCAGGTCCCTCCTGGGCAGTGCTTTGCCTAATCCTGCTGTCTGCCACTGCCCGTGCTCAGACAGGAAGAGTCTTCCCTAGGGTATCTGCTTGCCTCATACTTTTGGCTCTTGGATCAGGGAGATTTAGCTCTCTGTTTAATCTGTCTAGCTCCCCCTTTCCACTGTAGACCCCTTAACTAGGGAGGGGGCAGAGGCCAAGTGAAATTCCTATGTCCCCAGCCTTTGAATAGATCCTGACCCTGTAGGGTAAAAGGATGGAGTCACTCCATGGTCACCTGCAAGGCAGCCAGAAGCTAGATGATTCGATCGTTTCCCCATTCTTCTAGCATGGAAGGTGCCTTGCAGTGGCCAAGGGCTGTTATTCATTCTAAACCATAATGGCTCAGGAGCTGCTCCTCTGGGCATGTGTCAGTTCATTTTACATGAACAACACAGAAAGTGCAGCTGGGCAGAAATGTTGCCTGCAGAGCACATAAAGGTCAGTTCCCCTAAGCCCCTTGTGGTACCTGAAAGCAGCAAAAGGCGCTTTGCTGGCACCAGTCTGCCTGACCCTCACAACCTTCTAGAAATCCATGCATTAAAGGTCTCTACATCTCCTGGAAGTCTAAGCCGAGGATTCACAGTCCAGGTTAACATGCAAGTTTGCTTTCTAGAGACCAGAAGATTATTCCCTGCCATCCTTCGGAACCCTTCTTCTACCCTGAGCTTTCCCCTCCTCCTGTCCCTGTGCACCCATGTGCCCTGTGTGCATAGCACCATGGGGTTAGCAGAGCTGTCTGCTGCTTCCCATCCAAATCAGAGACCAGTGTGCAGGCCCTTGTCTGTGTGTCTTCTCTGCTCTGCAGATGCCGACTGGAATCAGCCTGGCCTACCTTACCATTACATTATGAGCAGTGTCTGGCAAAGGGTTCCACTGCTGACTAGAGGATCATAGTTCTGTTTTACATAATCCCAAAATGATTGATGCACCCAGGACTTCTTTACAGTTCTTTGTAAGGCTAATCCTTGAGATGAAGACGGGCTGTGCCTCACTAGGTGGCACACCTCCCAAGCACATGATGATGAATCAGGCTTCCCTTCCCTGCTTTCTGGTTCTCTTTCTAGAGCTTGATGTCCCCCCCCCCACTTCCCCCTTGCTGCCACCACCATCAGCCTGTGGAGAAAAGAAGGCAGCTGACTTTGTTCTTTTCTCTTCCCATAGGCCTTCACCAGAGTCCAGGACCTTCGATACTTAGAGCTGATCAGCAGTATTGAGGTAACCGATGAAACCATCTTCCTTCTCAGGAAGTGGTGGCCAGTAATCCTGAGAACATGGGGACACAGGCCTTGTAGTCTGTTCTGGGAGATAGAGTGGCCACATACAGACAATACTCCATTAGTCACTTGGTAGTTGAATGAAGCCGTAGGCTTGGGTCTCTCTAAGTCTTGGTTCCTTGTTCATAACATGAGGTCTCTACGCTGGGCAGTGGTGGTGCTCACCTTTAATCCCAGCACTCAGGAGGCAGAGACAGGCAGAGACAGGCAGATCTCTGAGTTTGAGGCCAGCCTGGTCTACAGAGCAAGTTTCAGGACAGCCAAGGCTACACAGAGAAACTCTGTCTTGAAAACCCAAGATGAGGTCTATCCTTCCCTGGTACTGCTATGAGGCAGAGTCAGGCTCTTGGCACTCGGAATACCTCTCTGGGATGACTAGCTATCGCCGTTCTCCTGGACTCAAGTAATCTGCCAGCGAATGAAGCATCTCCCAAACGCTGCTAAGCTGCCCTGAAACCTGCAAGCCATCCTTCTGCCCAGAAGGCCTGTGGTGGGCTAAAGAATCTGGTTCTGACTGCACCATTTATGGGTGATAGGAGACACTATTTTTAATTTCTGTGTATCACAGTGCTGTCTGACTGTCTGTAAAAAGGCATACTTATTTTTTTCTCCTGAACAGATTTATTGTGAGGCTAGGAGAATGTGAAACACATTTGAGCTCCCAGATGGAAGCAGTGAGGAAATTGCAAATGTCTTGCCCCTCTAATTCAGTTCAGCAGACACCTGTCGTGGGCCCCAGCCTTGTGTGGGACCAAGCCCTGTGTCCTCAAACAAGCAGAGCTGAGAGAAGGGGAAGCTACAATATGGTAGCTGTTGCTCATTGAGTGTTCGTGTGCAATCAAAGTATAACTAATATGTACAAAGCTCTTAGTGTGATGAGGCAGGTGCTGTCGTTGTCAGCCCTGTTCAGTGGGAGAAGAAAGGAAAGTTAGAAGAGGACAAGGCATGTCCTCAAGGGGCCATGTTCAAAACTCAGTTGAAACTCAAACCTATTCCCCTGCTTTTCCCTAAGCTCTGCCACTTTTACCTTGTAAGTCCTCCCTGTCTCCCTCCACTCAGCAGGTCATAGGTTATCAGTGTCTCCCACACAGGTGGGCAAGGGCTGGTTGGGTGCCATCATCCCACACTGCTGGCTCTCAGGGCTGGTGCTTGGTGTTAGCCAACTGGGCCCTTGGAATCGTCATCCAAAGCTACAGAACATCACTTTTCTTTGCACAAAATTAGCTGGCCTCTTTGAAAGTTGACTCTTACCACTTGTCATGCCTTAATTCAAAAGGTCTACCTCTGCTAGTGATCTGTGAGCTGAGAGTTATCGTGCTTATGGTACTGTCTCTTTGAAAAGCAGAGTTTGCTTAACTGGTTCCTTGTGACTATCCTGAGGCCTAGAATGCTGACCTCAGTGGGTTCCCATTGAATAACTGGGACAGTGGCTCTGGTGGCAGAATAGTCTGTCCATGTTGACAGACCTTTATGAACGTGTTCTTCTGTGGCTCACATTCCACACCAGCTGACACCTATCTCATTGCAAGAGTTTAATTCACTCAAGTTTTGGATGTCATCTTATTTGGTTGATTAGCCTGCACTATGTGAAGGTTTAAAAAATTATTTCTGTCACTGGAGAGGCATGCTGTCTCCAGCTGCTGAAACTTCCACCAGCTTGTCTAGGAGTTTGATTCCACGTCTCATCTTCCTCCAGTGTGGTACACTTGATAGAAAACAAGCAAAAGGCAACTGCTGGGACTGAGGAACTGAGTGCTGGCACGTGTTTACAAATACTGGCGCTGTAGACTAATAAGTGTTCCCAACACAGGAGGAAGGTGTGTGCGGGTGCTTCTCTCCATCTTCAGCACTGTTCAGTGTGCACGTTCACATGGCGCATGATGTGCATGTAGGTGTGTGTTAGGGGCCATTCCTTGCTTCAGAAGGTGGAATCATGGGATATGACGAGCAAGCTTCATGTGACCTTGACTGCCTGACTCTCATCTTACCTGCCTTCACTGCAAACCTTAGTGGTGCCAGGGACACTGAGAGCAGTAGAGTTCTGTATGAAGTGGACATTAGCACCCAGTGTCTTAGTTAGGGTTTCTGTTCCTGTAATAAAACAAGAAAGGGTTTATTTCAGCTTACAGTTCCATATCACAGTCCATCACTGAGGGAAGTCAGGGAAGGAACTCAAACAGGGCAGGAGCCTGGAGACAGGAGCTGAAACAAAGACCATGAAGGAGTGCTACATTGACTTGCTCCTTATGGCTTGCAAGGAGTACCAGCCCTTGAGTGGTACCACCCACAGTGAGCTGCCCCCTGCCCCCATCAGTGAAGAAAACACACCATAGGCTTATCCACAGGCCAATCTGGTTGGGTTATTTTCTCAATTGAGGTTCCCTCTTTTAAAAGAACTCTAGCTTGTGTCAAGTTGACATAAAACCAGCCAGCACACATAGTGTCTCTTCTTTTCTTAGAAGCAGGAACACAGTCAGATTTGTGATCTTACTTTATGGCTGCCATCTTGGTTGAAAATCCAGAACTTTGTCCTCTGTCATCACTCTGGGTTACAGCTCTGCCACCCAGGTGTCTGGGCTTGGGAGATCTTGTGAATGCAAGGGCTGTCCCTGACTTTGGCAGTGCACACTGTCCAAGCTGCCTTGTGGTCGCCTTGGACAAGCAACAAGCATGCAGGAAAGCAGTCCTGTGGAATTTCTACTGGACAAACAAAGGTTCGCCTCTTGTTTGATCTTCAGTGGTCTGAAGAAAGATTCTGCTTTTGTTGTTGAACATTCCCAGTAGAGACAGGTGAGAGACATAGCAGCCCAGGAGCCAAGTGTGGGCTCCAGTAGGAAGACCAAGGGGCTTAGCCCGAAATAGCAGCAGCTAGCCTTTGTACAGGCTGCTTCCTGCTGTGGCTGTGGAGGCCATTTCCTGTGCTTCTAATTTTTCCAGGAGAGGAAGAAACGGGGAGAGACCAACAATGACCTGTTTCTGGCAGATGTGTTTTCCTACCAGGGGAAGTTCCACGAGGCTGCCAAACTGTACAAGAGGAGCGGGCATGAGAACCTCGCACTTGACATGTATACTGATCTCTGCATGTTTGAGTATGCCAAGGTAACCCACCACTTCCTGGGCCCAGCCTGCTACCAGCAGTTCCAAAAGCTCTAACTTGTGCTGTTTTAAGTTATGTGTCCAAAAAATGATGCAGATAGAAAAATGGGGATGACCTCAGAAAAAGAGTGGGAAAATTAATAGACAGGGGACTTTCAGGGCCACCGATTGAAACTGACTGAACGCTGACCCTGAAGGTAGATGTCAAAGGGACAGTATATTCAGAGTGCTTGTTAGTGACAACTGTGCAGGCTTTGAGCATACCAACAGGATGCTGTCACCAGGTTCTAAGGGCTTAGGGCAGTCTTCACAGATTCCCTCAGACCTAGGTCAGGAGCCACCAAGATTTGGTGTCCTCAGTGACAGTCCTACCACAAGGCAGGATGCTGTGGAACCCTAGAGCCGACATTCTCCAGAGAGCCTAGTCTGAGCAGCTTGAGTTTAGAGTGGCTCCCTCGCAGTGGGTTATTCATCTGAAAGTCTATCCTCAAGTTAGTCCGTAGGTACTCTAGACTTTTGAAGGACCTTTCTAGACCTGTGGATCTATGTGAGAATGAGCCCCACTAAACAACCAGAGCCCTCTAGGCACCAGCAGCTCAGCCTCCAGCAAGGCTTCAAGCCTGGGTGAGGAGCAGTGAGGTTCTTCCACAGAGGGACTTTTCTATCACTGCCTTTCTGGGTAGTGGCAGAAGAGGCTCTCAGAATCGAGTGGAGTCCTCAAGTCTTCAGCCACAGCCATTAGGCTGTTAATGCTAATCACCTAGCTCTTGAGTCCCAGGTGGGACCACTTCCCCATTTTCTGTGTATCTGTACCTAACCATGGCTGGGTTCTTTTCCTGACCTGTCTGTTAGATCCTGTGACTCCTTCATACAGAGATGAACCCCTGGCCACTCTGGGTGCTTGCCTCCTTTATCCCTCAGACCTGGGCTTTCATCTTCCTTATAGCCTCCTCTGTGCTCCCACCCATACACATCCAAGATTACATAGAATGCTGTTTCCACTGGGGAGAAATTAAACTTAAAAGGGGCAGGTTCTGGGGTAGAGTTTAGGTACCACAGACAGCTGGCCCCGGTGGAACTGATGCCCTTCTTGGCACTGCTGTGGACAACTGTGGTACAGCTGAAAATGCCCGCTTAGCCTCCAAAGTATGGAGCCCACACTTCACCAGTGGGTGAAGACTCACATAAGTGAGCCTCGCTTTCTCCTCAGAGCATAGCAGAACTACAGCTCAGTGTAGTTCTGAGAATTGCACAGAACAATGCATAAAACCCTAACATGTGCCAAGCTGTAGAAAGATAAGGAGAAGCCAGGTGTGGTGGCTCATGTCTTTAATCCCAGCACTCAGGAGGCAGAGGCAGGCAGATCTCTGTTAGTTCAAGGCCAGCCTGGTCTACAGAGTGAGTTCCAGAACATTCAGGGCTACATGGAGAGACCCTGTCAAAGTAGGGGAGAGAGAGATGAGGAGCGTGACTGAATTAAAATACAAGCCCACATCCAGAGATGTGCCTTGGTGTGGTAGAGCAGTTACTTAGCACTAGGGAGACCCTGCGTTCAATTCTAGCACTTCATGAAGTACGCACACACACAAAAATAAAAATAAAAAGAATAGAAAGTGGAAAGGTAGGACTCCAGGATGGGTCCTTTAGACCTCTCTCTGGCTGCTCCTCTCTTCCCACTTTGACTCCTCATGGTTCACCCGTGCTTCCTGCAACTATGGCCTCCTACCCAGCAGTGCAGCCCATACACTCCATCTGGTGTGGCTCTCCATGAAGGTAAATACTCGGGGCTTGTTTTGATTTTAATTTTTGATCACAATTCTGAGTATGTTGGTTCCATCTCAAACACACATATGCATGTACACACACACACACACACACACACCCCACCCTGACTTGGTAGTCTGTATTTGGGAATGTGTGCACACATACACATTATGTTGGGGGTGGGAGATACAGTGCTTATTAACATGGCATGTTTTTGTTTACTTGAAAATTGCTTCCCAAGATTCAATCTGGTTTTTGGAAAATTTTTAAATTACATTCCCACGAACAAATAAATTGTATGCTTTCTGGACAAGTGACATGTTTATGTGGTGATAAAGGGATTATAATGCTCTTAACTCTTGTGTAGTGCGTTCTTATCAGAAGCACTGAGCATGAGAACCCTGTTCAGTCTCATTCATCACTCAGCACGGCCCCTTTCTGTCCACTCCAGGACAAAGACTTTGCTGTGGCCCCCAGATAATGTGCAAATTGGCTTCATAGTACCAAAAAACCTTTGAAAACCTACTTGAGCTTTGAAGGAACTATTTAGACTCGGTTTCAATTAAGTCACAGCCTCTGAGTTGACTGCTGGGATAGAGGAGGTATGCCTCCTGTCAGGGAGGTTCCTGCAAGCCAGTGAGCTCTGTGCCCATGTGTTCCCTTGGGGAGATGCCTCACACTGTGGCCCCCTCTTAGCTTTTCCCGTTATCTCACTGAACACTCACTTGCCAAAGTCCTTTTGAAAGACATTTCTGTGCTTTTATAATGCTTGTCTCCGCTGCTAACCTCATGCAGCTAGCCGAGCAGCAAAGAGCTTTGTGTGCATGAAGTGTTGATGTTGTCATAACTGCCAAGAGGAAAGTGTATCTGTAATGTCCCAAGCCAGGTGTCCTTAGTACCTGCTCCCCAGCCCCTTCTCTGTGTGCCCCAAGGGGAGGCAGAGGCCAACTCCAGGCAGCCCTGTCTTTATTTTGTCTGTAACAGGTAAAATGATGCCTTTCCCCCCTCTTCCTGAATTATTTGGTTGTCTTAGGCCAACCTAATATATGGTTTTAGGGGCTACATAATTACCCTGAAAGCAAATGGAAAAAGAAATGAGCTAATTGTTCAAGTGGGTTTCAGCATACATTGACTGCACTTTCCTGACAAATGAATGTTAATCACGAGGAAAGGAGTACTCTTTTTTTATACTTTGTGAGGTTGACACAGAGCACTCTCTGCAGGGTACATTCTCCTAAGACAAACCGCTTCTCACTAGCAATGCAGATCTGGGCTTAACCCCTCTCAGTTCCCCCTTTTGAAAAGCCCCACTTGAAAAATGTCAGTACTGAGGCAGCTTCAACAGTCACAGCTCTCCTGGAAAGAGATGATATTCTGAGACTGTTTCTGGTGCACTTGGGTGCTAACCCAGGGAAGCTGAGCACATCCTTCCTTGGAAACTGGGTATTACCTTCCACTGGAGTAAAAGGAACCCTGCCCAATCTCTGATCCTCCAGAAAGGACTATTCCTCCATCTGTGGCCTCCTGCTGCGCCTCCATGGGTCATATTTCTACTTCTGCAGACCTGACCTTAAGACAAGGTCTGTTGTTACTCAGTTAAGAAATGAACCACCGGGCAGCACTGGGTGGAGGCAAAGGTAGGCAGATCTCTATGAGTTTGGGGCTAGCCTGGTCTACATAACAAGTTCCAGATCAGCCAGGGCAACATAGTGAGACTCTGTTTCAAAATAAAAAAAAGAGGAGGAGGAATGTGCCAAAGAGTGTTTTACCAGTTGTCTGTCACAGACATATCTCAGGTTCAAAGCCAACAGAATGATCTGAGTTCAGGCCACAGAACATCTGAGAAAAGAGATGAGGATAGCACTTCAGTGTGGCAGCCGAAGGGACCAAACCCAGAACTCTGCGCATCATTGTGCGTGTTTAAGTTTTGAGCACCGTGTGCTCAGCATCAGTCTGGGGCATCTGGTGTCATCCCAATGTGTAACTGGAGATTATTTGTAATTGCACAGCCAGTCATGTTTCTGTCAAACTGTATAGAAGTCACAAAGTAACCTGCTCCCAACTCCTCTGCAAAGTCTGTAAGGTGTTTAGAACAAGTGTGAAGGGAAGGAAACATGGAGGGCCGTAGTCCTTGACATGTCCCGTGGGCCCCGGCAGCACTTGTGGGTGGCTCCTGCACACTCCCTTCCTGGACACCTGGGACTGCCCCACACTTGGTCACACAGGGCTGGGCTTTCATACATCCTGCTCCTTTGCACAGACAAGTGGAGGGAGCCCTTCCCTGCTCTGCTTTCAGGAGCTGATGTAATGCTAGCACAGGAAGTCCTAATCTGGAGTGTTTTTGTTTGTTATGCTTCCTCAGGATTTCCTTGGATCTGGAGACCCCAAAGAAACAAAGATGCTCATCACCAAGCAGGCTGACTGGGCCAGAAACATCAACGAGCCCAAAGCTGCAGTAGAGATGTACATCTCAGCAGGGGAGCACACCAAGGCCATAGAGATCAGCGGCAACCACGGCTGGGTTGACATGTAGGTCCCAGCCCCTGCTGGGGAACACTTGGCAATATGTCAACTCTTGAGTTTTGACTGACAAGGGAATTGTTTCTCTAAATATCTAAACCAAACATGAAATCGACTAGGTTCTCTGGGGGATGAAGCACTTGAACAAGGTCGCACTACCTTTGAGGAACATGAGAAGGGGGTAGTAGAGACCTAGTGGGATACGCAGAGTCCCTCAGGCACTGTCAACCTTACAGGTGTCTGATTCTCCCCTGCATCTCTGGCAAATATGTCTGGCAAACGAGGAAATCAAAGCTCAAGAGACCCATGCGTCCTCAAAGGCCAAGTGTCTGGAGAGTCATAGGGCTGAGCTTTAGGCACTCATGGGAGGTTTCAGGGCCTCAACACCAAGCATGGGCATAAGAAGAGCCCTCAGTCCATCAGGGAAGAGGAACTCTCTGGGAGGAACCGAGGCATCTTCTCTTGAGTCCTTCTGTGAAGTAGGCTTGTTGCGTCTTCAGATAGAGATAATTAGAAGGGGAAGAAGACACAGTGGAGACACAGGAGACTCAGTGGGCCAGCAGGGATCATGGTGGCTTGCCGCCCCAAGGGAAAGTGTAGGAACTGGAACAGAGAAGAGTAGAAGCTATGTACAAGAAAATGGAGGAGGGGAAACTGGCTGGGGCTGCAGTTTGTGTGGTCACATGATGGTATCATCTTAGGACGTGGTGCCCTCTCAGAAGACTGAGCAAGGGGCAGTGAGATGAAGGAGTCTATACATTAAAGGCCACTGGATGTTCAGGAGGCAACAGTGTGGTCCATACATAGAAGCCAATGGCATAGTCAGGCCCTGAGGAAGAAGACAGGTTGGTGTGTAGGCCCCTCACCACGGGACCTTTGTGGGTAACCTACCCCTAACCTTTCATTGTCTAGGAATAGTATCTGAAAGATACAGGCTCATAGCCTCTACTTCTCCCACTAGTTTTTCATATGTCACTTTCATTTGCAAGAGCTATGTATTAAGTTCCCCTGGGGACACTTAACTAGTTCAAGAAAGAGACATTAAGTGTGTTCTGTCCCTCTTCTGGGTCTGGCTGTAACAGTACCTTTCCCCTAGGAATGTCGGTTTGGTGGGTGGGGCTCTCAGACTCTAGAGGGCTGCCTGTGCTACCTTTCCCTAAAAACATGTCCTTTTTCTGCTGAGCAGTGTTATTTTTAGATGCCATTATTATTCTAAGCGCAGACTGACAGGCCTCCCTGAGCCCGCCTGTCTGAGATTTGGATCTGTTACAGCCTCTTCTGTTCTCACACAAAGCAGACTGGTTAGAGTCCTCACCCTGAGAGAGCTGCTTTACTCCAAACCCTGGGCTGGATAGACCCCAAAGCATGTTGAATCCCGCCCATGTCGCCATGAATAGGAGGGCTCCTAGGAAGCTGTGAGCGACTGGGCCTCAGGGACCTTCCCTATAGTCAGTACCTTAGCCAGGAGAACACTACCGGGCTTCTAGCCTTCCTTCTGGCCCAGGACAGGCTTCATACTTGCCACCTCTTCCAGAGTGTCAGTTGCTGAAGCATTCTCATGCCTCAGCGTCTACTTTCCTGTGACAGCGCTGGAACAAACGTTCTGCTACTCCCTGCTGTGGAGTCTTGGGCAGGATGCTTCACCTTCTATGTAGACTGAAACTCAAGTCTGACCTGCAAAGTGAGAATGCTAATACCTACCTCTCAGGTGGGGAGAGACGATTCTATGAGACCACATAGGGGAAATCTCATGGGTCCATCTCAGTACCTGGCAGTGGATCCCAGATCTCACTGGATAGATTAATAACTGGTGTAAGAGGCACAGAGGCATGGACAGTGTCTTTAGTGGCAGCCGCTATTGGACCCTGGCATTGTTTCTGGAATGTGCATCCATTCTTTTCATAACTGCCTATGGAACCCCTCCCAGGGGCCATGGCACCATTGTTGGCATGGGGCAGAGAATAAACTGGCACAGAGCCTGCCCTTGAGAGTTGCAGAGGCCGCCCACTGCTCCTACCACCAAGCCCTCACAGCTGTACTCCTCACCTCTCCAGGCTGATTGACATTGCTCGGAAACTGGACAAGGCTGAGCGGGAGCCCCTGCTGATGTGTGCTCGCTACTTTAAGAAGCTGGACAGTCCTGGCTATGCTGCTGAGACCTACCTAAAGATCGGTGACCTGAAGTCTCTGGTGCAGCTGTATGTGGACACCAAGCGCTGGGATGAGGTAAGAGAGAGTGCACTTGCTGGGTTGGGACTCTGCCAGAGCCCCTGGCCACAGGCAAGTGGATACGGAGAGCTGGACTAAGATGGAGAGAAGCTGCCCTCACGGTTCCATTGCCTGGCAGTCATATTTTGCCTCAAAATCTCTGAGCCAGACTATCTTGGAAGGCCTTTCACCATAACTTTCCCATTTGTTCATTCATTCATTCAGAAAATTGTTACTAACTGCTAGCTCTGTGCCAGCCCCATGACAGGCACAGGGGCTCGAGTGTCAGCAAGACAGCTCCAGTGCCTGCTGCTGGTCTTGGCCACCTCTGACCAGTACCACAGTCTCAGGCTCACCTCTGATGTCAGGACTTACCAGTGTGTCATTTAAAACCTGTGTGGCATTTTGGTAGAAAACGCCAACCATATTTTTCAGATACAAACTACCAGAGCTCTTCCCTGCCCTCGCCCCTCTTTCCAGTCTTGATTCTTGTGGTATGAGGGGATCAGTGAGGAGAATCAGCCAGGCACATCAGAGAGACCGCTGTCCTGAGGCCAAGGCTGGCTGGGAGCCAGGGCAGAGCCCCTCTGTGCCTGTGCCCCAGAGAGAGCCTCACCTGTCGAGAGTTAGTGGCATCCACTAGCCATGGCAGTCTCCTTCAGAGCCATAGCAAGGTATTACCTGAGTAAGAGCAACCTGGCTCCTGTCTGCCCTCCAAGTGGCCCTACTTCCTGAGGTTACAGGTCACTGAAAAACAGGCTAGGGATGGGAGCAGTAATGGGTCCTCAAGATGAATGGTATCCAGTGGCACATCTTAGATCCTCCCATGCCTCATCTGCTGCTCCTCTGGCCTGGCAGGTAGTTTAGAGCATTAAAGAAGCAGTCACTGAGTCCTATACAATAGTTCCATACAGTACTGTGTCCACAGTCTTCTCCGACAACTAGTAAGCAGTGATGACGGTAATGTCAATCCTGTTTCCTTAGGTGTCGCCTGCAATTAAAAGAAATCTGTTTGCAGTGCTACAGGAGCCTACGCAAACCCTCAAAATAAAATGTTTCCGATTCTGTGCTGCTTCTGTGGTCCAGAAACAGACTGTGTTGTTATTGAATCCAGTCGGTTGCATATTGCCGTTAATTGCCTTTTGTTTTCAAAGAGCTGGTTTGTTTTTGTGTTGCTGGGGGTGGTTGGAGGGAGAGACACTCTCCCCCTCCGAGTTGTCAGGCTGGCAAAATATGACATCCCTAACCGATTCAGCCAAGTGCCTTAACTCCTCCCTCTAGGCCTTTGCTCTGGGCGAGAAGCACCCTGAGTTCAAGGATGATATCTATGTGCCCTATGCGCAGTGGCTAGCAGAGAACGACCGCTTTGAGGAAGCCCAGAAAGGTAGGCTGCACAGTTGTGGAAGGGGTGGGAGGACAGCTGAAGCATGGTACAGAGGCTGCCTGGCTGCTCCCAAAGCAGGCCCCAGGACAGGTGCCTCCATCCTGGCATGTGATGTGTTTGCTGGACATGGACACCAAAGCCACATCCCTTGGCCCATCGCATACCTGTTCAGAACCCCAGACTGGTCCTAGCTGTTTAGCAGCTCCCTGTTAACCTTGCAAAGCACCTGTGCTCCAGTGTGCCTGCTCTTTAATCTTCAGGATGCTTTCTGGTATGGCACCATTGTTATTTACATTTAGCAGAAAACTGAGGCTGGAGGAGGCAAAGGAACTTGCCTGTTGTCCACTAGCTGGGTAGTTTCAGGGAAGTGACTTGAGCCAAGACATACAGGTTAGGACAAAATGAGAGGACTGCCCTTAGTGTCTGGCATAGTCTCACCTTCACTTTCCTCTACTGAGATAGAAATGGGCTGTGTTTCTGGCTCGGGCATGCCCAGCAGTCTCTCTGTCCCTTGTTGCTTCTGTTGGTGAAATGAGCCGTATACAGGGTGTGACGGTATCTGAAATAGAAGCCAATGCAAGTATGGTGCATTAACAGATAACGTTCATCATCGTTTAGTGATGTGACCGCCTTCACTGTGGCAGGTGTTGGCTGGGCACTTAACCTGCATAACCTTGAATCTTGCCAGCAGCCCTGCAGAGACACAGAGGCTGCATGTGCTGTGCGAAGCTCATGAGTGGCAGAGCCGGAATTGGATCAGGATCTGTCCAACTGGGAGCCTAATTCTTACGCCTGTTTAGAAAGTCTCCTAATTGAAGTGGGTGGGTTGTATTCCATAGCATCTCATTGACACTTCTATATGGTAGCAGTTGCCACCCCCTGACACACTGCAGCACAAATGTCCCCTGATGGAGCTCCTTGGTTAAAAGCCCCTGTGAAGGACAGCATGTTCTCTACCGCCTTAGCATTTCCAGAGCACCCAGTTGCTGAAGTATCTGCATGTTTGGGCAAAACACATCAACCTATCCATCTGTCTGTGTCGCCCTTCCAAGAATCCATCGCCATAGTAACTTGGTACTCAGACAAGAGACGGGAGATGAGAATGAACCAAGGCCAGACCTTTTCCTTCTCTGCAGGCAGAGGATGTGGGTCATTCAGATGCCCACATGTGGGCAGGTATCAGAGCTCTGAGTCTTTCTCTGGCGGCCCTAGGGTCCTCAGAAGTTAGCTACATGGTAATGAGGAAATTTCTTTAAACAGATGTAGGCATGATTAAGAAATTCTTTGCTTGTTTTCACAAATGTCTGGTTTTGTGAGCTGAGCCAGAACTTTTAAGGATGTTATCTGAAAGCACTCAGCTGAAGATGGGTTCAGGACTGGGCTGGCTTCTGTTCTTTGACCTTGGGCATGATGTTCCTTCCGACTCTACCTGGCAAAGCCCATCATTCTGGCTAGCTTTCCTTCTTTAGAAATTTGACCTGAAGATTCAATGAGGTAATTAACAGTGAAGGTGTTTTGTGACACACCAAACTTCACAGAGTAGGGGTCTGTGCTAGTGCCACCCAGGAATCACCAAGTCTCATTCTGGAGTGGAGTGGAAGCAAGTTCCCTGTTGGCAGTGTCAGGCTTTGGTGGCTTAGATTCTCTCTCTGCCGTGCCTTGCTAAAGTAGGTTGCCATTTCCCAGCCAAAAGGAGTGTATCTCCCTGTGCTTATTTCAGGATGTAGCCTTGATTATTTATAGCCTGCGGCCTGAGAGGCGCATCTCAGCTACGAGGCACCACAGATGCTCCGAGTGGCCTGCCTCCCAAGCAGCCTCATGTAAACCCTGCATAGTCTCCCTGCTTCATGTCTGACTCCCCATGACATGCATATGCTTTCCTGGCCCCTAGCATTCCACAAGGCCGGGAGGCAGGGAGAAGCAGTCCGGGTGCTAGAGCAGCTCACGCACAATGCCGTGGTCGAGAGCAGGTTCAACGATGCTGCCTATTATTACTGGATGCTGTCCATGCAGTGCCTTGACATGGCTCAAGGTGAGTGAGGGACAGCCAGCAGGCAGCTGGCTGGCCTCTTCCCTGGCCCCTCTCTGGCATCAGATAAAATCAGAAGAGCAGGGCTGTTTCATTAAAGCCCCAGCCTTGTTTATTGAGTGTGTTGTCCCTGAGCCTGCCTTGCAATGGCACAATCTGGCCTGTCATCTCTTTCAAGTTTGCGTGGAAGTAGGACTGGCTGACAGTCTGTCTTCTGGGTGGGAGGCCCCACCCTGTATTGCTAATTCAGAGCATCTCCCTTTCTTGCTACCTGAGAGCCTAGAGCTAGGCCCGAATGAGCCCTGGCTTTAAAAAAAAAAGTTTTTTTAATTAAATGAAAAGATGAAGAGATCACCTTACAATAACCCACTCCAGAATCTCCCTCATCCCAGGCAGGAGGACAGTTTCAGAGATGCTTCATTCATATGGCGTCCCATGATGCCCTGAGGAGTTCTGAAGTGGAGGGAAAGAGGATAGTTGTGCCTCCCTGTGGAGCAGGGCTGTGTGCAGTAGTGGGAAGAGCACTGGATGCAGAGTCCGAAGGGTGACAGTGCCTTCCTGAGACGTTTCCTTCCGGTTGCCTGAGTCACAGCTGTCAGCTCCCAGTCAGAACCATCAGGCCCAGGTGTGAGGCGGGGTTTTTCTGTCCTGGACATTGATGTGCACTTCAGATAAATAGCTGACAAGCAGAGCTACAACATGAGCACAGACAGCCAGTGAAGATGCCATCTGCCCGCCTTTGTCCTGCCAGGCTCCTCTGGTGTGTCAGGGCCAGTAGGCGCCCTCCACTGCTGTATGTAGCAGGTGCTGGCTCAGTGGACAGAGCTGGGAGAGTGCAGTGTGTGTCGTGGGAGAGATCTATCCCCAGGTGCTTCCTGGCCAGGAGCTCTGCCCAGCCAACTGTTATCTTCCATTATGGACACTCCTAAGTAGGGCTCCTGTCCATCGCTGCCCTCTTGGCCCCTTCCGAGCAGCATAAGAAGAAGTGATAGTTTGACACATTTCCCTCTCCTGCCCTCCTGCCCTCCTGCCCTCCTGCCTCCCCCCTCCTCCCTCACAGCAGATCCTGCCCAGAAGGATGTGATGCTTGACAAGTTCCACCATTTCCAGCACCTGGCTGAGCTGTACCATGGCTATCAAACCATTCATCGCTACACGGTAAGGTGGCTAGGAGTCTGAGGGATGGGCACCTTTGGATCTCACATGCTCAGCAAGGGCCTCTAAAGAGAAGTACCCATGGAGGTGTGATGAGAACTGCCCAGAAACCCTGTTCTCCTTGAGGAGAGAAGGTGCTTTTCCCTCACCCGCCACTTTTTTGACATGAAGCCAACCTGGGGTTCACGATTTCAATCCAGGATTGGGATAAGCCTTTATAGTTTCTGGTTTGGTGGTTTGGTCTTTAATGCCTCTCTAGAGGAGTAAAGGCTCAAGTTCTTTCTCTGGCCCTCAGACTCCTCTATAAAATGAGAGGGGTCAGCCTTATCTCCAGAGACCCACAGTGGTTGAGATAATTCCCTGATTCATGTGATGCAGCCATGTTCAGTGGGTCACCATCCACCTCGTCCTGGTCTCCCCAGCCATCCATGTCTTGGCTAACCTCCTACAGTGTGAGGTTATCCTCTGGTAACAAGCTGGGCTACACCGCGGCCCCCTGTTGGGAGTTCCTGCTGTATGTTGGACAGGGTAGCCTTTATGGCATGGACTCATTTCACCTGTCAACCACACTGTGAGATAAGTACACCATTCTCATCTGCAGATAAGGAAGCCCAGGTGCCTCACAGAAAAGAGCCATAGTTAGTAAGTGGCAGAGCCTGGGCTTGAGTCTCTACTGACTGCAGTCTGTGTTCTCAGCCTCTAGGATGTGGGTTCAGAAGGTGACTCTAGATCCCTCATGTCCCACTGTGTTGTGTGACCTTGGGCAAGTCCTGTATCTTCTCTGTACTTCAGCTTCCATCTCTACGAATTAGAGATGACAGATGGGGTGTCTGTGAGGTCTCCGTGAGTTCATTTTGGAAATGTCATACCTCAGGTGGAGGTTTCATAGCAGTTTTCACAGGAAGCCATGCGCCTCACTCCAGCATCAGCTCTCTGGCCTCCCCGAGTGCCCCTGCTCCTTGTCTGTGTTGCTCTGTGCACTGTCCAAGTCTCTGGGGACATTAGGTCCCACTGGGCCTATCCATAGCCCCAGTGCCATCTCCTTAGTAGTGGCATCTATGGGCTCAAGCATACTTGTCTTCCATTCAGGCCCTTTTCTCAAACAGCTGAGAATCTGCGAAAGGACTTGCACCCAGCTTGGTATTGGAGGTGGGCCAGGCCTAGGCTGGGTGTGCTAAGCTGCCTTGGGTGTCTAGCCCTTGGCTCCTGATTTCCCAGCCCTTCCTGGATCACCCTGCTCACTGTGTGTGCAGGAGTCTCCTCACCTAACAGCTGGGCTCTCTTCCTGATGCACATGGTGCCGAGCTAGGGGCCACCCATGGGGCCCAGGCTGGCATCCAGACAAAGCTGATTTATTGGGCTGTTCCTCCAACCAGTGACTATTGTGATACTCCCTGTGATGAGGCCTTGGACACAGTGGTGAGTGAGGCATAGTCCCTGTCATAAGGAACTCACAGTGTAGTAAGAGGACAGCCCTTCAAGGGAAAAGCTTTGAGATGGCTGGCTTCTTTGAGAGGTTGGCCCCCACACCAAGGCCCCCCCCCGTCACCTGGGGGACAGGTGAAGAAGAGGAGAAGAAAGGATCTGTGACAGGCAGGCCATGGCCTGGCAAAGACCTGGTGACCAGGGCAGTTGAGGATTTGCATCAGGGCTAGGCAGCCCTGAATGAGAGCAGATCAGAACATGGCAGAAAGAAGCACAGCTTCTTCCCAGAGAAGCTGCTGATCTGGACAAGGGCTTGCCTTGTGCCGGGAGTCTTCTAGCTCACACCCAGGAGAGCATGTGTCTCAGGTTACTCTCAATTCCTGGAGCCAACAGAAGCTGTAGAAGTGTGTGTAAACTAGCATGGTAGCACACGCCTGAATGGCAGCATTCAAGAGGTGAAGGCAGGAGATTATCCTTGGCTACACAAGGAGATCAAGGCCAACCTTGAAAGCTAAAGATCCCTTTTCAAAACAAAAACAAACAAAAAGGAGGAGAAGAAAAAAAGAAAATAGAAAGAAATGTAATTAGAAACTCAGAAGCCACCGGAGAGAAGTCACTGGGCTCTGAACCAAAGAAGTAGAAAGTCAGTTCTCAGAGCTTTTGGCCTCACCTGGGCCAATCCTGGTGGCTGTTATGAGAAAGCCTGGTCAGACCCTTAGTGAGAGCTCTGGGTGGGAGGAGGCTGGCCAGCCTGTCAATACCTGAAACATGGTTTGCACTTGAGCCTTTTTGCACTGTCAGATTCCCTCGAAGCAGGTCCTCACCATGCATACGCCCTCTGGATAGAACCTCCCTGACGGGTTTGCCTACACCCCAGTGGTCATGGAGACCTCCTGTTAGAGCCTGGGCCAGCCTGGGCATCGTATGTATTTGGTGGCACATCTTCAGCAGCTGTTGAGGAACAAAGAGGTGTGTCCTGCGAGAAGGGGGCTGAAGCACCCACTAGGTCATGTCCTCACTCCCACTAAGATATTGAGCTCAGGAGATGGAGCATCCCCAAGGACACTACAGCTGTGAAAAGCACATTCTCTGGGGCTGGGGAGCATTAGCCCTGGGTTTGAATCTTAGCTCTGCCCCATTCTGGTGGTGACATGAACCATCCTTTATTAGGATATCACTTTCCTCCCTGATACAATGTGACTGAAAATACATAGCCTGCAAGCCTGTGTTAGAAGCCGGTAGGACCAGAGCTGTGATGGCCAGCACACAGTAGGTGCTCAGTGCACAGCAGGTGCTCAGAGTGCCTCCTCCTTCCAGTGGGGAATGTTATGCCCATTCTTTTGCTGCAGGAGGAGCCGTTCAGCTTTGATCTCCCCGAAACCCTCTTCAACATCTCCAAGTTCTTGCTGCACAGCCTGACCAAGGCCACCCCCTTGGGCATCTCGAAAGTGTATCCTCCCCGGCACCCTTCCAGCCCTCTCTAATGGCCCCTATTCTCCACAGAGCTTTTTACTGGCAGAAGCCCCCTCTCTCAGTGGCCTCTGGGGAGTGGGGAGAGGCTCAGCTGGGCAGTTGAGCAGCCAGCGCCAAGGGGAGATTAGCTTTCAGGGCTGTCTAGCGGCACCTGGCCTTGATCCTGGCCAGCACCTTGTTCCGGGCCTCCCAGAACTCACAAAGAAGGGTGGGAGTGAGACCGGAAGCCTAGGCAGGCCTTCTGGAACCTGGGGCCACGTCAGCCCAGGAGAGAAGCTGCCAGCTAGTAGGGGCAGTGACCAAAGAAAGACCTGTTTCAGAGATATGTACACTGTGTATAGTCAGGGACAGCTGCCCAGAGGAGGTAACCTCATGCTCCAGACTAAGGCAGCAGGGAAGACTATTGATGGGGCGGAGAGGCCCATGAGGTGGCAGTAGACAAGCCCAGCTCCTATGTGGGATTCTGAGAGTCCCTGGGAATACTTTTCCTCTGCCAGTGAGAGCTATAGAAGGGAAATGGTCCAACCTTCCACAAGCCATCTCCCTGTTCTCATGGTTGGCCTGTTCGTGGTCTATAGAAACCCCTCCCAGAAAAGCACCCCCAGCTCATGGTTGAGAACCCATTTCATGGGCTGGAGGGATGGGTCAGTGGTTAAGAGCACTGGTTGCTCTTCCAGAGGACCCAGGTTCAATTCCCAGCACCCATGTGGCAGCTCACAACTGTCTGTGACTCCAGTTCCAGGGAATCTGACACCCTTACGCAGATATACACAGAGGCAAAACACTAAAGCACATAAAAATAAATAAATCTTAAAAAAAAAAAAACAAACTTTTTTTTTGGAGGGTCCAGACCCATCATTTACTCTCAGGAAAAACACACCAAACGAATGGCCTTTACTGTGGTAAGCTTTTCACCGGCAGATCAGGCTCACCAAAGGAGCCACCACAGCTGTCACTGCCACCCTTGGTACCTGAGTCTAACTTGTCCCGAAAGTTCTGTTGAGTTAGCAGTTTGGTTAACCTGGGTGCTGAGCCTCCCATGGTGTTGTCCAGTAGAAACACAGAAGTGACTGTTGACATGGTCCGTGACATGGAGGAGTTGGAATGGACCAGACAGGGAGACTCCTCAGCACAGGTTGCTGGAACAGTGTTAGAGAGGTCACCTGAGGAAGGAAAGAGAGGGCCATTGGACTTGGAATGCCAGGGACAAGCTGCTTCCCAGGGAGTCAAGGGGGATGAGGGCCTGGGCACAGCCAGAATTGGAGGTGACCTCATGTGTAATACAGAGGTTTGTTGTCCTCAGATGAGGAGCTCAGAGGGGCCCCGGAGAGCAGAGGAGTCTTCAGTGCCGTTGTGGCCCCTGTGAGCCAGTCTATGCCAGCTGGTAGGGCTAAGGTAAGAGAGTACCTGGTACCAGATACCCTGCATCTGGGTTAGCAGGTGCAACAGGGGGAGCTACCAGGAGGCACAAATAATCTTAAATTGTGTTATGACTGTTATCTCAGTTGGCACCAAAAGATTGAGGCTTGCCTAAGCTACATAGTGAGACCACAGTACTACCACCCCACCCCACCCAAAAAAAGAAGCAAAAAAGACCCTGTACTGCCTTTGTCTTTGGAATGATCCCTGGACCTTGCTGTCCTAGAGACACATATCTCAAAATGAACAATTGTTCCTTTAGTGCCTGCCGCCTATGGTCTGGTACCAGCACAAGATGCTTCTAGCCCAGGGTGGGCAGTGTTGGCTCTGGGTCACATCTCTGCTGTCCTTAACCTTGCTGATGACAGGAATACACTCTTCACACTGGCCAAGCAGAGCAAGGCCCTGGGCGCCTACAAGCTAGCCCGGCATGCCTATGACAAGCTGCGGGGGCTGCAGATCCCTGCCAGGATCCAGAAGTCCATCGAACTGGGCACCCTGACCATCCGTTCCAAGCCCTTCCATGACAGTGAGGTGAGGGCATGCCTTTGAGCCTGGTCTGGGTTTTGTTTGAAAGATGGCTGCTGTGTTCTTGGTGTTCCCATGCCTGTGTGCTGGCTTGTCCACTCCTACTCAGCTTCCCTCGGCCCTCTGCTCTCCACTCAGCGTGCTGTACTCCACACCCTGAAGCCACTGACCTGGAGTCCTATCACAGGGCTCTTCCACTCACAGGAGATTCTCTTCCCTCAAGACTTGCTCAGGGCTGACCTTCCTGGGAGTCCCTATCCTCCCCCAGGCTCCATCAGAGCAAATCACCTGTAGCATCCACACCCAGATCTGCATAACCCAGATTTCAAGCTCGGCAGGACTGGTCATCAGATAGGCCTGGGTTCAAATACCAGGTCTACCTCTAACTAGCTGTGCCTCAGGTCCAATGCCTTTGTTTTCTGCACTGTCAGGTGGGCTTGTCTAAACCCCTCCCCACAGGTGATAGGAGGCTACTTATGCAAATGTTGTTCCTGACATGGTGCCTGGAGCCTAGTGAGTGGCAGGAGTCACAGTAGATACACTTGTTCCTTATGAAAACAGTGTCCTGCAGAGGCCTGATTTGAACTGTCTGGGGTAGAGGCCTCAGGTGTAGTCAGTCTTCAGTTGTGTCTGTATGCCTTGGCCAGCCTCCCACACCATGCAGTCCTTGGCCCCAGGAGGAAGTAGGGGTATGCACACTCACACTTCAGGCTGGGCAGATGCATGCTTGTTTTGTAGGAGCTGGTGCCCTTGTGCTACCGCTGTTCCACCAACAACCCGTTGCTGAACAACCTGGGCAATGTGTGCATCAACTGCCGCCAGCCCTTCATCTTCTCTGCCTCTTCCTATGGTGAGTCACCCCACTGCTCACAGAGACGTGACACTGTACCTAAAGCAATGCCACCATGCCTTAAGTGCAGAATTGCTGTCAGGACCCACAGAGACAGGGCCTGGCATATCCCCAACCAGAAGCCCCACTCTCATCCTAATGACATGCTGGGTCCATTGTTCAGTCTGGGAGGCTAGGCTGTCCTGACCCTCCTTGAGAGCAGCTGTTGTGGGGAGGCACTGCTGGGGGCCTGGTCTCCTGTAACATGCACTGTTCCCCTTGCCTGGGGAGGGGAGCATACTCTGGCCACTCCACTTGCTCCATGCTACCTGGTGTGGGTGATGGTCCCAAGCTCCCATGAGGCCATTTTCCCCAACCCTTCTCTGTCCCCTCAGAGGTGCTGCACCTGGTAGAATTCTACCTGGAAGAGGGAATCACCGATGAAGAAGCTGTTGCCCTCATTGACCTGGAGGCACCAAGACACAAGAGGGAGAACAAATGGCAGGAGATCGCAAACAACAGTATCCTGTGCTCTGGCCTGGCCCAGGCAGGGTGGGGGACCTCAGCAGGGGCTATGGCAGCAGGCAGGGGCAGGAAGAATGAGATCCAGAAAGACTGGGGCGGTCCCCAGGACCAACATCGGAGGGGGGCAGAGAGCTGGGCAGAGAGCTGGCCAGAGCCTGCAGGCACAGGAGACTGGCACCTTCATCTTCCTGGGAAATCTCCCTACCCTGCTCCTAAAGGTACTGATCGTGCTTCTCGCCCACAGCTAAGCAGAAGGCATAATGTATACACTTGGGGGTCCCCAGCTTTCTGCTGTTTTATGCAATGGCAGCAAGAACTACTCAGGCTGAGCCAAAAAGAAGAGTGTGAAGCTCTGACACTTGGGGGTCCCCAGCTTTCTGCTGTTTTATGCAATGGCAGCAAGAACTACTCAGGCTGAGCCAAAAAGAAGAGTGTGAAGCTCCTTGGTGTCCACCCCATTCTCCTGGAGGCCTCTCTGTCCCCCTGGTTCTGCTGTCTAAGTGTTTCATCCTTAGGCAATTCCTCCCACCTCCACCAGAGCTACGTAGATGGCTACCAGTAGCATGGCTGAGGCCCCAGGACAGCTGGTCCCTTTAGGTACCTCAACACCCTTGGTGCTTGGCCCTGAGTTGGCCACACCCACCTAATCCCTACATGAGCCCCTCCTGTCTGTGCCTCATACCAGCTCCAACACCACCAGGCAGAGGGGAAGCTCCCTGCCCAGGCTGGTAGGACTGAGTTCTATAAAAGGTCTTGCCCTTTACTCCATGGCTGTGATTGCTAAGTTTAAGCTGAAGCTGGGCCTGTGGTCTCCACCCACTCAGGGCTCTTGGATGGCCACTCCCTGTCAGCCATGGTATGACTAGAGGATAAGGGAAGCAGATGCCCCAATGGGGCCCCTTCTCTCCTTCTCTGTCCTGTCCCCTCCCCCATCATCCTCCTGGAGGCCTCTCCCAGCCACTGTACCACCCTCCCCAAATCTGTGAGAGGTAAGACTTGGCTGAACTACTAGGAGTGGATGTGGGGACTGGAAGTGCCTGTACCTTACTGGGCCTCTAGCTCCGTCCTTTACCAGAGCCCTCCAGATTCCCAGACGCTGAGGTTGGATGAGACCATGGACTCCATAGGAGATGATGACCCGTTCACAGCCAAGCTGAGCTTTGAGGTAAGACGCTCCCAGAATGGCTGGTGCTGAGAGGTCTGGTGGAGGCCATCAGTGCTTTTCCCAGGCACACAGGGATCCTTAGTTAGCGGCAGTTAGCTTCAACTTCAGACATGGCAGTGGGAAGAACTGGACCACTGCCTGTGACTGGGTGACTGGGTGGTCCTGAGGCCACCAGTGCTGGCATGGGGAGCATGTCACTGTCTGGGCTGCCTGGAGTTGGGATGTGGTGCTGTCCTTTTGGCCACCAAGGATTCTGGGATCAGGCCAAGGCATAGCACCCATGTACATCCATCCTCACAGCAAGGTGGTTCTGAGTTCATCCCTGTGGTGGTGAGCCGGTCAGTGCTGCGCTCCATGAGCCGAAGGGACGTCCTCATCAAGCGCTGGCCCCCGCCACTGCAATGGCAGTACTTCCGCTCGCTCCTGCCTGATGCCTCCATCACCATGTGCCCCTCCTGCTTTCAGGTACTCGGCCCACTACTGGCGTCTCTGTTGCTCTTCCATTCTCAGTATCTCCCTTGGGAATCTGGGCGTATAGCGGGAGGATCATGAGCTGGCCACAGCCTGCCCCTCTCACTGTGTCTGCCCAGCTGGTGCAGTGGGCCTTACCTGGTCCCTGACCTGGACGAAGGATGATGCACCTATGAACTTCATTCAGAATAAAGAGCCCTCCAGTCCTCAGACCAGCACACTGCAGGTCTGCTGTTGTGGACAGCAACTCACTGTGGCCTAGCTGCTTCCCCTCAGGGCAACATGTCCCAGCCCAGGCTCAGCTGAGGGATGCCTGTCCCTGTGTCCCTGTGTCATAGGCTGTCTCTCCTCAGATGTTCCATTCGGAGGACTATGAGCTGCTGGTGCTCCAGCATGCCTGCTGCCCCTACTGCCGGAGGCGCATCGATGACACTGGCCAATGAGCAGTGACGGCCCCTGGGACCACCTGCTCCCTGGCCTCCTTGCTGTCCCCAGACTGTCGGAGAGAAAGAATTAAATGCTCAGAACGTGTCTCCTGCCCAGATGAAGTTTGTATGTTGGGGGGAGGGGCCTCGTGTAACCACAGATTTCCTATTTATGGCATTTCGTGCCTTGTAAATAGCACTAGGAGATGGGGAAGAGAGCGCACATATATTTTCTAAGAAAGAAAAAATCTGTTACTTTCAGAAGGGCTCAAGTGTTCACGACAGCCTGCTGGAGTCCACAGATCTGTCAGACCGTTAACGTGCACACTTTGCCAACAGATTGCCTCAATAATGACAAATAAAAGGGCTACTCGTTTTCATCAGTGTCTGCATTTTAGCAAATCCTCATATTGTCTGCAACTTAATTTCCTTATGCAAAAGTGCACCTGTTTCTAATTTGATCCGAAAGGAACATTGCTTTTTCGTGCTCTTAAAATGTAATCTAATCGAATGGCAGTATGGGAAGGGCCAGAGGTGGGGGTGTTTTTGTTATTGTTTATTTATTTTGGCTTAATGAGGATCCATCTTGACAAGCAAGTAAGATACCTGGCTCCAAAGAATAGTTGTGCCCTTGGAGCCTCTGGAGCACACCCTGTACACTGGTCATGGGGTCTGCTCCCACAGGGTCCTTAGCCTTTGGGCTCTTTCCCTTCCCTCCAGGACATGAAACATAAGGGTTCCAGTTGGGATCCACAGAATGGTGTGGGAGAGGTATCAGGCAGAAGCTGGAAGAAGAACACACACACTGGGGACCTCTGTGCAGCCACAGCCCCTGTGCTGGTTATGACTAGAGGAGCAGCAGGTGCCAGGGTCCACAGGCCTCCAGTCATGAGGGAGCACCTAGAGTTGTAATCCCTGAAGTCCTACATGCCGCCTGCCCGGGGACAGACAGCAACACAGGCCACACGCCCACCACACTATGAACAGTCAGGAACAGGGAAATTTAGCGTCTGGGAGCCTTGCTGAAGACCTCCTTATGAAACTGGTGGTGCCCATTGCTGGGATGAAGAGAGTAGAGTGGGCAGCAGAGGTCAGGCATGGTCCTGGCCCTCCCCACCCCCTCTGCCTCTGTGGAGATGATGGAGGGAATGAAGGAGGGAGCCAGACAGTTGTGCCAACACAACTCCTTCTCGAGTGTCTAATTGCTTATGATCATGCATGCTCTCTCTCGCACTAAACATTTATTAATGTGTTAGGATTTCCATTAGCGCGTTCCTTGAACTGAAATCATTTGCATATGGCTGGGAAAAAAGTGGGGCGAAGAGGAAACAGCGCCAGCTACCCAACAGGCGTCAATCACAATGACAGATCAGATGGTCTATGGCTGGAGGCAGGGGGGCTGTCTGAGATGCCAGCATGCATCTCCTCGTCCCATAACACAAAAATTCAGGAGAATCCTGCTGGGAGACAAGCCCTGAGGCCAAGCCTGGCCACAGCTCCAGTTCTTGCTGATGTCATGTCTGATCTGAGCAGCCTTCAGGGGTACCCGTACACAGATAGTGAAACTGAGGCTCAGTGATTCTTTGTGGTTGAATAAATGTATGTGCTGAACCAGAGTCAGACCCATACGCAGCCTTTGCACCGAGCACGAGTTCTGCTTTCTCCCCTACTTGGACTCGGGCCAACCCTCACCACAGGACTGTTTCTGCCATGGTAGGCAAGGCCGTTCTTCAATTTAGATACAGAGTTCAGCTATAGCCAGCACCTGTGAATTGAGCCCACAGTGACCCTGACTGAAGAAAGTTATGACAGGGACCTGGAGGTGCCTGTTTTGTCAAGAAGAGGCTGAGACCAGGAAGGGGTGAATGCTGGAGCCACATTTTGGTAACTCTGTCAGAGTTTGCATCCTGGTGCTTAGTGAGGAAGAGGAAGATGGGAGCTGCCTGGCTGGGCCTCAGCCAGCAGGCTGCCTGTGAGTCTGTTTCCTAACCTTTCCCTCTGCACAGCTGTTGAAGAGCCTGGCATGGCTTTGCCTCAGAGGTTTGACATCCCTCTGTTGTGCCTCTTCCCTGACCTGGGGTTTGCACAGCAATGGCAGAGATGATCAGGGCAATGAGGTCACTGCCAGGCAAGGCCCCTACACTGAGACCCCCACCCTGGATCTGCTCCTACCATCCACCCAGACTTCTAACACCTTCCAGGAGCACAGGTGCAATTGTGCATCTTCCCTGCCTGTGACCCACAGTGGCTCCCCAGTGCCTGCCAGCCAGCCAGCCCTAGCTTTCACAGGCCTGCCCCACGGCTCTGAGGCTACTTCTCTGTGGTCTGCAGGTACCCCTCTGGCCACTTGTGCTCCTGTGGGACTTTTTCCATAGGTTCTTCCTGCAAGGCCAGAAGTCCCCCATGGCTCTGCCTCAGGGTTAGATGTTCCTCCGCTGTGCTCTTTCCACGCTTCTGGTTTAGAGTGAAGGCAGAGCCGAGCAGGGCAGATGGGGCTAGGAACAAATTGCTGCTTCTCTCTATTAGTTCCCCTAGCTGCTGACCTGAGACGTCACAGTGCTCAAAACACTATAGTATATGTAGCAGTCATTAGAATAAGTGTAAGGAAAGAAAGGAGAGGAGGCCTGTCTCTTTCCAGGTTCCCTTGATGTCCTCAGCAAGGCCTTAAACACAGCCAGTAGGGCTAAGTCACAGGTGAGAAGAAAAGGAGGGGCCTGCTGACCCAGCAGCACTTTTTCCTTTTGAAGATTAAGAGCTATTAGCCAGCTAATAGCTAGTGGCTAAGTCCCTAATCCTCCAGTCAATGCCCTGCAACTACTCATGCTCCTGAGAGGCCAACATGGCCATAGCCAGCCTCAGCGTCAGCTTCCCAGGGCCTGGCACCCAAGCACCTCACAGTTCTTCACACCCTGGCCCCAGTAGCCCACAAGTCCTGTGTAGCATCAGTCTTTTCAATTCCCGACTTGAGAGGGAGAGAACTCAGGGAGGTCAGCCAGACGGTGTGCTAATTCACCTCTGCTGAGGGCTCCTAGCCTACAGGGATTCTGTGTCTTGAACACCTACTGCTGTGGGCCGAGACAGACAGAGAAACAGGCTCAGCTAACCCACTACACAAATGAGGATCGGTCAATAGGAGGCAGCAAGATGGCCTAGGTGGAGATAGTACAGATAATGTGCACAGTGGGCCTGGGCCCTGGTGGGGCATGCAGGGTTGGCTCTCCATGGTGGCCTGAGCGGGAAGCAAGACTGAGGTGAAGAGTTCCTCTGCCTGCATAGGCAGGCATTCAGGAAGGGGTGCCACTGCACTGGCCCAGGGCCTGAATGGAACATTAGGTGGGTGCAAAGGAGCCATGACAGTAGGGACAGCAGGCCAGGCTCGGTCTGGAGACGGTCTGGTGCCCCATGCTTGCCAGGCCTTGAGGGGGAAGTGGGACTTTCCAGGGTATCCTGGTGACTCAGAGACACAGGCTAGAATCTGTGCCTCCCCTCAGGTGACCACTGCTCCTGGAAGTCCATGTGACTCAGCCCTTTCCTCTAGCAACAGTTGCTTTGATGAGGCAGACAGGCCTCTCTCCTAAGAACTATGTTTTGATGGGAGTAGAGGGGAATAACAATAGACACCTCCAGAACTCTGTAGACTGTGTAGTTATAGCCCTGGCTATTGCTGGCCAATCACATGACCTTGGTGGTATCTGCAAGTGAAGATGCAGTAGGCAAATCAGAGCTGATGACATTTTTTTTTTGTTTTGTTTTTTGTTTTTGTTTTTCGAGACAGGGTTTCTCTGTTTTAACTCTTGACTGTCCTGGAATTCACTCTGTAGACCAGGCTGGCCTCAAACTCACAGAGATCTTCTTGCCTCTACCTACCTCTTGAGTGCTGGGATTAAAGGCATATGCCACCACTGCCACCCAGCTTTTTACATTTTTTAAAAATAATTTTATGTGCATTGGTATAAGAGTGTCAGATCTCCTGGAACTGGAATTACAGGCAAGCTGCCATGTGGATGCTGGGAATTGAACCCAGGTCCTCTGATAGTACTCTTAACTGCTGAACCATCTATCCAGCCCGAGCTGATGACCCTCTCAACTCACTCTGAGCTTGTCTCACTGAACCAACACTGTACAGACTCCAGTGTCCCCTCATCTTAGTGTCTGCTTTCAACCTGTGAGGCAGCATCTGTCATCCCAACTTAGAGAGGAGCAGTGCTTCCAGAGTTGACCTTGCCCGACCATTCATT
This sequence comes from Cricetomys ansorgei, assembly GCA_026225945.1. NCBI lineage: Eukaryota > Metazoa > Chordata > Mammalia > Rodentia > Nesomyidae > Cricetomys > Cricetomys ansorgei. The sequence continues at coordinate 17,822,962 of JAMJFZ010000116.1, read as the reverse complement.
CACTGGGTCAGCAGGTGTTTACCAAGCTCCTACTGTGTGCCCAGTCCCACCCTGCAGGCTCACAATAGAGCCTAGGGGATAGGCAAAGCCCCCAAGGGAATCATAATGAAACTAGTCCCAAACTGACCCAAGCACCAGCTGAGGTGGGGCTGAGCTGGGTTGGGGGCAGGGTAGATCTGGGGAGTGACCACCAGGGTCATATCAGAATCAAAGCCTCCCCCTTGACCTCATTAACACTAGTCTTAATCACAAGCCAAGCTTCTTAAACTCCTAGAGTCCAATTCCCATCTCCCTGACACACATGCCGGCCCTGTGTTCCTTTTCTCAACCAGGGGACCTGCAGGGAAGGGGGATGCTTTTCCGAACAGGTAGATCTAGGAATCCTAGGTGTAAAGAGACTGAACAAGAGAGAGCTTAAGGGCCTTGAATCTAAGAAATGAACACTTGCCTGGCCAACCTTGTACTCAGGCTCCAGGGCCTTTGTACTGTACTGTTTGCTTGGATACTGTGTGCTCTTAGCTCAACCTTCACCCTCTCAGAGAGGGCCTCATAGGCTGCTTGGTATAAATTCTGCAAAGTGGGAACTTTCCTTTTGTTCTTGGTCTACCCCTTTTAACTGCCACCCACCATCTCCCTCGTGGGGTGCTGACTTCTTGCATCCAGTGCTTTCTTGTCTTCTGTGGACCCCCAGAATCAAGTCCCTTGTCTGGGACTCAGTGGCTACACACATGCTAGCCAGACAGTGGTCCTAGAGCATCCTACCTGTGGGGACCTCCAGGCATCACAGCCACATGACAGATGCTAAACTCACATCCTCAAGACACCAGGCCTAGTCCAGGACCATCCCCTCAACCTGGCATCCCCAGCAGGCCAGTTCTAGCATCTCTCAGCCTTTACAGGGTTCTGAAGCCCGAAAGCCCCAGGTCTCTGGTCCTCCTCTCTCTGCCTGAGATCCACCCAGATATATGCCCATTTTCTTCTAAGTGAAGCAACAGGCCCCTCACTGTGGCTTCCCATGCTCTCACCCGAATAAGCCTGCAGCCTGCTCCCTCGCACAGGGGCCCATGGCCTGCCCCACCGCTGCAGCAGGCCACCCCCATCTCCATAACCCAAGGCTGTCCCTCCTGGACTGAAATGTGTTTCCTCTCCTGCCGGAGCATTGCTCAGGCCAGAAGCACTCTTAGCAGGGCCATGGCCTCCTTTGTCTCCCAGGTGGCTGCCTCATAAATGTTTAATGAACAAGTGAGTGAGCAAATTCCAATTGAATGCAACAAATAGTTATCGAGCTGCTGGGCCTGACGTGGGTGAGACGGGTGCTGATGGACTGAGCTGGCTGCACACAAAGCTCAGATCTGTCCAAATCAGCTAGTGTCAGTGCCAGGGGACTGCATGAGTCAGGAGGTACCCTGGGAAGGGATGGGACAGGTGAATTCAGGCAGAGACATTGTCAGCTGGAGCAATGTGGAGAAATGGACTTAGGTCCCAAGACTCCAGTGGCAGCCTGAGGCCACCAGACTGCCTTGGGTGGAAATTCCTGGGGGAGTCTGAGGCAGACAAGATAGGACACCCTTCCTTTACCCAAGGGCCTCCACTGGGTGTCACCTTGGCCCCTCTGCAAGCCAATTAGGCCCCAGTGGCCGCAGTGGGATTAGTATTCTTAGTATGATATCTCCCGGATGCTGAGTCAGCCCCCAGCTTAGGGAGAGAAGGTCACTTTATAAGGGTCTGGGGGGGGGTTGGTGCCTGGAGTTGTGCTGTGGGAGCCATAGGTGGCTGAGCTCACCAGGCAGCCTCGGTCTCTGTCAACGAACAGCCTGTGGGGCAGGCTCAAGGGCTGCAGCCATGAACGGCACGGAGGGCCCCAATTTCTATGTGCCCTTCTCCAACGTCTCGGGCGTGGTGCGCAGTCCCTTCGAGTATCCACAGTACTACCTGGCCGAACCCTGGCAGTTCTCCATGCTCGCAGCTTACATGTTCCTGCTCATCGTGCTGGGCTTCCCCATCAACTTCCTCACACTCTACGTCACCGTGCAGCACAAGAAGCTGCGCACACCGCTCAACTACATCCTGCTCAACTTGGCTGTGGCTGACCTCTTCATGGTCTTTGGAGGATTCACCACCACTCTCTACACCTCGATGCATGGCTACTTCGTCTTTGGGCCCACAGGATGCAACCTCGAGGGCTTCTTCGCCACTCTGGGCGGTATGAGCAAAGGGATGTAATAGTATGGGGTGTAGCGTAGGAGCCAAGGAGGCTTGGAAAGGCCTAGGGAGGTCTGCAGCTTGGGAGCAGGAGCTTAATGGGTCTCTCTCCACTCCTCTTCAACTGGTGCCATCTGAAGGCCTTGCTTATTCATTGGCAAACACTGTGATGCTGAGCTAGGATATTTGTTGAGATCGGACATTAAGCACTCATTTTGAGTAATGCAAGAAACATAGTTCAGAGAGGTAGGTCAAGGGCTCCCAAGGGAGCCACAGGGGGTGGTATCCTCTGAGGCAGCTGAGCTGGAGCAGACTCAGATTGAGCACCAGGAGCGAGCTAGACAAGACACACAGGTCCAGGCCCTGCAGGGATGTCCCTGGTCCAAGTGACAGATGGCTCAGGGTACAGGGCATGTATCTGACTGCCTTCCCAGCCCTGTTACCCTCCATCACGAGTGCATGCTCAATACTTGGGGATCTCAAAGGATTTGTTTCTTTTCTTTTTCTTTCTGTCTTTTGGTGGGGGCACAGTCTCACAAAGTCCAGGCTGGACTTAAATTTATGTATGCACTTGAACTCCTGATCTTCCTACCTCAGCTTCTCAAGTGCTGGGATCACAGGTGTGGACCACCATGCACACCAAGTGTTTGCAAACATTTTCTCTCACTGAGGCTATCCCAGGAACAGCGGAGCCTGCTTAGCTGAGGATACCAAGGCAGGGAGCAGGCAGAAGACTCATCTAGAGACGTGGCAGGGCCAGAACCAGAGCCGGAGTCTCTTAGTTCAGACCTAGAGCTGTCTCCAGTGGAAGTAGGAGAAGTGCACAAAGCAAGGGAGATGGGTTTAGCTTGCAGGAGTGCTCCATCTTATCTCCCCGTGTCCAGGGTGCTGCCTTGGTGGCACTGTTGGGCATCTCTGTTGCCTCCTGTGATCACAGTCCCCCAGTCTCTGGACAGAAGCTGGGGTACCACGTGCTGGTGACCTTTTCTCTGTAGGGTCGGGCCAGGTCAGGCCATACCTGCCCTCCAGGAATTCTTGTTAGTACACTCCCATTCCTTAGAAGTCCTAGGACTGGTTTATCATGTGGCCCTTCTCCATACTGAGCTTCTGTGGGTGACATGTGGACTGGTGTCTGGAGCCCCTCCTTACCCCTCTCCTTCCCCTGCCAAAGCACTAGCCACTGTGTGGCCCTAAGGTACAGCTCCAGCCATTCTAAGGCAGTGTCCCTAAAACTTGAACCAAACAGAAAGGCTGCTGGTTCTTTAGAGTTTCTCTGCTCACTTCCTCTGGCACATGGGTCCTTCATCTTCTCCTTCCTCCTGGCCAGTCCAAACTCGGCCTGGCTCGAGTCCCAAAGCAGAGGCTTCCATGCTGCCCTGTCCTCCTTGGGGGTTTTGGCTCTCTCTGGTCTGAGGCCAGAGATGGAGAACTGATGGCTACTAACTGCCTTACAGGTGAAATCGCCCTGTGGTCTCTGGTGGTCCTGGCCATTGAGCGGTACATAGTGGTCTGCAAGCCCATGAGCAACTTCCGCTTCGGGGAGAACCATGCCATTATGGGTGTGGCCTTCACCTGGGTCATGGCATTGGCCTGTGCTGCTCCCCCACTCGTCGGCTGGTCCAGGTAATGATGCTGAGCATTGGGTCTGGCAAGGCCTTTGTTGGGGTTCCCATTCAGAACGTAGAGTCTGAGGGTTGGTTCCAGGCATCATGTGACATGATCTTGCCTCTTAAAACCATCCTTGTGACTGTCTCAGGCTGAGGTCTAAGGCAGGGGAAAAGAGAAGGACAGTAATGGCGCAGTGGTTCTGGTTCCACCTCTGAGCCCTGTGGCAAGGGGAACCCTGAACACCCCAGCCCTTCACCTTGGCTCAGCCCCTAATCCCCAGCTAAGCCAAGGCCAAACTACAATCCTCTTTGACTTCTCCTGGGCATGGGCAGCTCTCTCTGACCTTGGACCTCTGTCCTCGGGGAAGCTGAACCTTCCCCACATGAATGGTGACATTATGGCCCCAGGAGCTGGGTCGCATCCAGCCTCCACGCCACCATCTCCAAATGTTGGTGAGAGAAGAGAAGGTGGGGACAGTGATTTGGACACCTGAACAGGTTATTAGGTACCCAGAAGCCTCAGAAAATCTCTGTTCTCTACTCGTATCTCTTCCCCATCTTCCAGGAGCCCACCTAGTGGCCTTGCCATCACCCCTTGCTGGCTTCTTTCCTCATCCTCACCCACCTGGCTTGGCAGGCCTCTGCAGACACACTCAATGGGCACTCTGGGTTTCTGGGCCCAGCCCAGTGGCACTGTCCTCAGACATCATCACAGTACCCTTGTTTCTAGAAGCTGCACAAGGTCCTGTAGACAGCAGCGAGCCCATCCTTAGTGTAGAAAGCATTGCTATTGCTAGGAGACCCACATCTCCAAACTGCTGCACTCACTAGCAGGCCTCAGCCCTCTTCCCCAGCACCCTCTACCTTCTCACTTTAATCACCAAGGGGCGGCAGGCTAGTGGAGGAAAGCTATGCAGTCGCTTGTGGTTTGCCCCAAGGGCAGATAAGTCTCACATGCAGGTGGTGATGCAGGAGGCCCACAGGAGCTCCTGCCTCCATAGACCCGCACTCATGCCCAGCTGAGCATGTGTTCCCTCCCCGCCTTATCATCCCTTGCACCGGTCCTCAGGTACATCCCCGAGGGCATGCAGTGTTCATGTGGGATTGACTACTACACACTCAAGCCTGAGGTCAACAACGAGTCCTTCGTCATCTACATGTTCGTGGTTCACTTCACCATCCCTATGACCGTCATCTTCTTCTGCTACGGGCAGCTGGTCTTCACAGTCAAGGAGGTATGAGTGGGGACCTCTCATGTGTGCCTCCAGCCCCATGTTGGGTGGCCAGAGCTGAGTGCCAGGGCATGCATGGACAACCTGGACACAGGTCTGTTTCCCTGCAGGCCGCTGCCCAGCAACAGGAGTCAGCCACCACTCAGAAGGCAGAGAAAGAAGTCACTCGCATGGTCGTCATCATGGTTATTTTCTTCCTGATCTGCTGGCTTCCCTATGCTAGCGTGGCCATGTACATCTTTACCCACCAAGGCTCCAACTTTGGCCCCATCTTAATGACTCTGCCAGCTTTCTTTGCCAAGAGCGCCGCCATCTACAACCCAGTCATTTACATCATGTTGAACAAGCAGGTGCCTGGGATGGGGCCGGGATGGGTCGGGGGAGGGGACGGGGCAGGGGTGGTTCCACTCAGACTGCCAGCAGGCCATGAGCTCTCAGGTTGTTAACTTCCTGATCTCTGGGGTAACCTGGGAATGAGCCCTCCTGGTGACCTGACACCGGCTCCTGTGAGATACATCTGGCCTAATGGTTCAGGAAGTCTGCTTTGTAAGTCAACCAGAAGCCAGGTGCAGTGGCACACATCTGTAATCTTGAGCTCCCCTCCAGAGCGGGGCGTGGTAGTGCACTTCTATATACCAGCATTCAGGAGGCTGAAGCAAGCAGATTAGAAGTTCAAAGCTGTCCTTGGCAATATAATGATTTGGGGCCAACTTGGGCTACATAAGAGTCTGTCTCAAAAACAACCAGAAAATGTCAAGTAGTTCCAAGGCTGGGAACGGAGTGACTTACTGTCTGAAAAGCTGGAGGAGTTGCTAAAATGCTATTTCTGGGAGGAGGAGGATCAAGCCGCTATTAAAAGCCACAGTTTCTCTTCCGAAGAGGATGTGGTCTCTGGATTCAGACTCAGGGTTCAAGTCCCAGCTCTGCCACTTTCAGGCTGTGTGACCTTGGGTATATCAGATATCTCCTTCTCTGGGCTTCATTTTTTTCTATTTATAGGAAGGGCCAAATCCCAAACTCCCAAATCAAATGATATCATTCACAGAAGGTCCTAGGCATCCGCTGGACACCATGGGATGTCATTTGGCAAAAACCCCTTGTAGTGGGTTCCTGGCATCTCTTGGGGTGGAGCAACATACACTTAGCAAGCTCCCCTATAGAGCCGGACTTAGTGAGGGGACATGCTGGGGGTGGGGCTGAGTCTGGGCAGGCTGGTGGGGACTTGTCCTGACTGGCGCCCTCTGCCTTCCAGTTCCGGAACTGCATGCTCACTACGCTCTGCTGTGGCAAGAATCCTCTGGGTGACGATGAGGCCTCTGCCACTGCCTCCAAGACGGAGACCAGCCAGGTGGCTCCAGCTTAAACCTGGCCCGAGACTGTGGCTGACTGTAGGAGTCTCCTGTCCCTACCCACCCCAGTCACAGCCCCCACCAGGAGCAGCACCCGTTGGAATGAGGTCATGCAGGCTCCCTCAGTGTTCCTTTCTTTGTTTTTAATGAATTCATGAAAGAAAAATGAGGCTCCCCACTCAACAGGGACAGCCTGAAAAAGGACATCCATCCACCAAGACCCCTGACCTGAAGTCCCCAATTCCCAGGGGCCAGCGGGATCTGTACCCCTCCCCCCAGCTTGTCTCTCAGAAACATGACAAGTGTCCCAGCTTAGGGCTAAGTGTCTAGGACAGAACGGAGCACACAGTAGGTGATTAATAAATGCTAGCTGGATGAAGGGAGGAATGAGTGACTGAGTGAGTGGAGATGTGATTGAGTGGATTGATGGTGGGAACATGTATGGCCTCAGCTGCCCTGCCTGGAGCATCCAGTCATGTTTGGCTGAGTCTATTAGCAATTGTTTTTACATGCCTGCTCTGGTTTTCTCCCCCACCCCCAGATGGAAATCCCGAATCTCAGGCCCTGATAGCATATGGCTGCTCTAAAGACAGAGAGATTGGAGAGGGGAGAGTGAAGGAGGGAGAGAAAGTTGGGGGGGAGTGTGTGTGCATGCGTGCAAATACTTTGTATATAAACAGCATTGCTGGTAGTTGCATTACAAACAATATCAATTAATAGAATTAATTAACCATCCTGATTGTCTCTGCTTGTTAGTGACTGCTTGGGAAGTGGGCAGGACCCAAGCACTCAGACAGCCTCAGTAGGCTTTTTCAAATGAGCCAGATCTTCAGGCCTCTGCAGGGCTAAAGCTGGATCACAGGGATGACAGTAATAGCAATATGGGCTGCAGCCATTAGGACTGAGAAAGCATTGTGGTCAGGGGTCTCAGACAAGGCCTAGGTCCTGCCTTGTGGCAGGTCCTGACTCCCTTGTGGCATCCTTGACTCATGTCTCCCAATCCTACTTGGCTTGTGGAGACCCAGCCCTTCCTCTTGGCTTCTGGACACATTTGCTCTTCTACCCCAGCAACCAGGTGGCAACAGTTCCAGGCCAGTATGGAGTTCTAGAAGCCATGCTAATCTGCCCAACCTCAGGGAGCAGCTGAGTCCCTGATACTACCTTTGTTCTGAAGAGCTCAGAAACACAGACCTGGCCAGGCTTCATCCCTAGGATGCTCATGGATCATTTTCCTCAGCATTTGGTATTTTCTTCATCCTAGAGAGTTTTGCCTTTGAGGCCAACAGTAATTCTGGGGTGCCAGAATTAAACTGCCTCCATCTGCATACCTTCTCCACAGAACCACAGCTGGGCCCCCAGCAGGCGCTCTGCCTGGGGACTGAGGCAAATGGGGGCATTAAAAGCTCAGCTCCTACCCTTGGTGGCAATTGTGGTCTGTTGCTTTCAGCCTCTTTACTTACAAGATGGATGGAAACTGGGACACTTCCTTGACTCAGGCCAGGGATGGCTAGACTTTGTGGGAACAAGCAGCCTGAGTCCCTAGGAGGTGTGATGGAGCAGCCCCATCAATTTGAGAAACGCAGCTTAGGCAGTATAGAGAGACATGATGACCTCTCTAAGCCTCTGTATCTGTAAAGAGACGTTTAGACCTGCCCTTGAGGGGATTAGATGAGATCTAAAGGACTTATGGGGCCCGCCTACTTCCAGGCATGCTGAAGATGGCACAATCTGGTATTCTAGGTCTTTGGCCTTTCCAGGACATCCCCACCTAGAAAGGGAATGGGATGGAGCCTCAGATGGGGAGTGACACCATCCTCAATGGAGGAAAGGGTACCAGGGCCTGGGATGGAAGTTTCTCAGTGCTATGGTGGGCAAGGGAAGGTGACAGCAGAGGAGGTTATCTGTTATGCTGTCTCTGTGGATGACGTCAGTGAGAATTCATTTGGTCACAAGTGACAGGAAATTCAACCAAATTGAAACAGAAACTGAGCTCATTGGCGTGTAGACATGAGCCCCCCCTACCTCCACTTCAGACCAGCTGGATGCAGAAACTCAGATCTGTGACTCTTTCCATTTCTTTTCTGTGTTGACTTTATTCACAGGCCTATCCCCCAGAGGCTGCAGCAGTCCCAAGACCAGCAATGCCCTCCAGAAAGTCTTTCCTTCTCCATATTATAACCACAGCTGGCTCTTATTGGGCAGATCTAGTTACCTGATTATCCTTAAGCCAATCATCATAGCTAAGATGAAGGTTCGTCTTGATTGGCCAGGGATGAGTCACATAATTACCTCTAAGCCAATCACTATGCCTGATATGGAGATTCATCTGATTGGCAAGACGGAGGTCACCTGATCACCTCTAAGCCAATCACTATGCCTGATATGAGACTTCATCTGATTGGCAAGACAGAGGTCACCTGATCACCTCTAAACCAATCACTATGTCTGATATGAGACTTCATCAATCATCATGTGTTCCCATACCATAAGATAAAGTTGACTTCACATAGTTAAGGAGTCTGTAGGATGTGTCCCCCAAAGAAATCAGGGCAATGGGATCAGGACCAGCCAGGTAGGGGCTGGGATGTGCTAGACAAGGCTCCTATGCATTGTGGATGAGGAGATTCCAATGGCTGCCACAGCTCTGCTTGTTCCCATGATTTGTGGGCCAGGGTGGCTGTTGGTGGGATACTTTAGCCTGGCCTTGTCCTACCTCATTCCTCCACCCCAGGTCACTGGTCCTGTGGAGTGTCATCTTTATCCCTGCCTTCTTCTGCCAGGAAAAATGCCCCTGTAGAACCAGAATGCTCTTGTTACGGTAAAGAGCAGCTTCAGCCTCTGTATCTGTATAGGTACTTAACAGTCACTGTGGGTATAGGGGAGGGAGCTGCTGACCTGAGCTGGGATCTGGAGTCCCCACAGGGCCACCTGCCAGGCTCCAGACAGGCAGCAGTTTGTATACAATCCACTCAGCCAATCTAAGGAAGATGTGCACAGTGCAGAAGGTGCTTCACAAGAGGGACCTGGCCAACCTCAGGTCACAGGACTGTTACCCCAGTAAACAGACACAGCCTCAGTCAACCTGGGGTGCCCCAGAGAAACACACTGCTATCCTAGGGCAAGTTCCTGGACTACACAGGCCATGACTCTGAGTTGGAAGTTAGAGACATCTCAGCTGGTGGAGAGTTAGTTTCTGCACTGTTTCCACCTGTGGTCCCTTTGTCTGTGAGAATGTTGACCCCAGGTATATAGGGTATATAGGTATACCCCAGGTATATAGGGAATCAAATAGGAGCACAAGTCAAACACCTAGTGATAATCATAAAGAAACTTATTGTAAAGTAAGTCTTTGGTATATATGCAATTTTACAATTGATTAAAGATGAAAATAAATTTGCATTCTAATGAGATAGATGAGCTTACTTTTTCATAAGGAATTAGATCTTGGCTGAATATTTAATGCTGTAGGACATGAGCATCTACAACATTCTTCGGAGTTCATTGATATTTTGATTTTATCATCATCGATGCTGAGACTGCTGCTTTGCATAAATACATACTATAACATAGCAGAAGTATGTTTAGGCCGTTTCAGAAATTGTTGGAAATTGTTTCCTTAACCCAATCCAAAATTCACTGAACAGTGTGTGTGTGTGTGTGTGTGTGTGTGTGTGTGTGCCGTATGTCTGTGTCCGCACGTATATGTAGAGGCGTTATCACCTATGTACATGAATGTAGAGAAGCTGGGCTGCAGATGAGGGCCACACCCAGATTTTACATGGATGCTGGGGTTCTAAACTCAGGCCTTCACCCTTGCACAGCAAGGATGTTACTGATCAAACCATCACCCTAGCTCCCAAGTGGATCGTTTATGTCTGAAATTCAAGACAGCCATTCAAACAGCAATTTTTGAGATCAAACATTCTAACACAATTCAACCCTAAAGTATACTAATTTGATCCTTACATGCTGAGGAATGATGGTAAGAAAATATTAAAAGTCTTTTTTTTCCACAATTCAGCTATTATGTCCCAACAACACAGGAAACTTTGTGTGTACAGCAAAAACAAAACAAACCCTGTAATTCGCAACTTCCAATGGTCGGGAGCCTGAGCTGTGCTCCAGGCTGTTCGATGGCACTGTATAGTGCAAAGGCAAGAGCAGGACAAAGTGCACAAGTGTGTGTTCACAATCAAGGCTTTGTGAAATCACATGACATACTAGTGAGCATTGCCCGGAACACCTCAGATTCATGGGTTTGATTTTGAATTAATGTAAAAAAAATTTTAATTACATTTTGTTTATTGTACCTGTCAGGGGAGGGGACACATGCACGGCACAGTATGAGTGCAGGTGGCAGAGGGCAGCTTGTGGAAGTCAGCACTCGTCTGCCACGTGGGTCCCAGGGATAGAACGCGGGTCAACAGGCTTGCCAGCAAGTGCCCTTTCCAGCTGAGCCATCTCGCCTGTCCTTGAGTTACCTTTTGATCTTCGTGTGTTCAGAAACTTCTTTACTGTTCTCGAAGTTTCCATCACCCCCCACATTCAAGGGCAGGACCCTGTGGGGGCTTGTGACCCATAGCTTAAGAACCGGGGCTCAGACAGATCAGGGAGTGTGACACTTTATACCACAGCTGTGCAGTGCACACGGTTCCCTCCCCAGGTATGAGGGGAGGGTTCAGAGGAAGCAGCCTCGGTGGAGGGGGACACGTGCAGAGATGGGGGCCTCAGGGAAGGAGGAAGCGAAGGTAGGTGCCTGACTTCATTGTTTCTTCCTTTCTGTTGGTGATGTCAGGGCAGCCTGTCGCTGCTTCCCTCTCGGCTGTGATAGCTCAGAAGGTGCAGACTCTGAGTTGCGCATCTTGGAGAATGGAAGTGCCCCCCGCACTGTCCTGTCTCCCTCCTCGCTGGTGGGAATGTGGCCATGGTGACCACATGACCACATGACTGCAGCAGTCATGTTGAATCACGAAATAGACCTTAAGTGCAAAGAAGTGCAGAGGGTGAAGAGATGGAGTCCGGCTCCCCTGGGGCTGCCTCAGCAGCCGGAGCCGTGCCAGCCAGGGTGACTTGACAAGCTGTGGGAGGATGGCTTCAAGAGGGAGTCTGGGAATTCTGTACCTATCTTAAGAGTACAGAGAGCTTCCAGGTTGCGGCCTCGGGCCTGAACTTGGGGGGACCCTGGGGCTTGCCCACTCTGAACACCAACCTCTTCGTGTGTAAATACAGTGATGAAGATGTCAGTCTGTACAGACATTAGGCATGGCAGTAGCTGCAGACCCCATTCTGCCCCGATGCACCCACTGACCACAGAGTTAGGAAATAAATGCCCCGGTACCCGGATGGCACAGGAACAGGCACTGCACGAAGGAGAGACCCTCCGATCCTCTCAGAGTTCAGGAAATTCATCTCTGAAACTGGAGCAAGCCCCAGGGTGGGAGGAGAAGGTTCCAGAAGGAAGGCTGCACCCTGTCCCTGGCCATGGAGAAGTCAGAAGCTTGGCAGAGGGCACGGGTTCTGCCAGCAGTCTCCCTGGCTTGTTACCATCTCCCTGTCAAGTGGCAAAACCCTCGGAGAATTTTTAGATCTCTGAGTTTTTCCCAAACTTCCTTCCCAACACAAAAACTCAACGCTGGCACAGCCCGGGAGCAGGGTTTCAGCAAAGCTCGTGGGAATGTTTACACCACAGAGTCTCTGCATTTCTCAGTTCTTGGAAACGCCCCACAAATGGATCAAAATTGCGGCCCCCATTTGTGCCAGCTTCTGTTTGCCTCTTTGCCTCCCCGTAGCTCCTTCCCTGTCTACCACTGGGCCAGCGGCAATCTTCAGGTCTCTGTTCACCCCATGGAGCCTCAGCACCGTGGCAGCAAGACTAGAGGGCCTACTGTGTGCCAGTGTTGGGCTGGGTGCCAGAGACAGCCCTCCCCCACCACAGAGCTCATGAGTCAGGAAGCCGTAAAGCACAGTTGTGGTTTAGCGTGCTGGAGGCTTCCAGAGAGCTGGTGCTGGTGACTCTCTGACCTTCTAAGGGTCGGAGTGGCTTTCCTGAGCAAACCTTCCTACCCAACTGAGTAAGACATATTCCAGAGAAGGTAGGTAGGAATAAAGAAGCCTTTCTAGGCCTAGTGTAGCAGCAACCTTCTGCTGTGTGACAAACACTCCCAGAATTCACAGCTTAAAACAACAAACCACGTATCATTGTTTCTAGCTCGGGGTGATTCTGATCGGGATCCGGCTTGGGCCGTCTCTGCTGTGGCTCCTTCAGACATCCATGGTCAAGTGAGAGACTGGCTGAGGACTGGTTGGCTGCTGGGTCGTTGGCGGGGTGACAGATGACTGGACCGTGGGTCTCAGCGTCCAACAGATAGCCAGGGTTTGCTTCTATGGCGATAGGGTCAGGACAGCACCATGTCCATGGTATCTCAGCACCACAAGGTTAGCACAGACCCACGGCTGAGTTCTACACAGCCTCATTGCATGTGCCTGCACATAAGGGTGGGGATGGAAACTCGGGCCACCCACGTGTTAATTTCTATAGAAGGAACACAACGGCATGGTAATAGCTGTATCCCATTCAAAGGCCACATGTGAGGTTTTAAACTTTTGTTACTGGAAGTTGAACCCAGAGTTCTCAGGGATTCTAAGCTCTCACTCAACCACTAAGCAACAACCCCCAGCCTACAGTGCAATTGAGTCATGGAATTCAAGGGAGAAGAAGGCACCTTGAGCCTGATGAAAGATCTCACTTTTCCCTAAAGGAAGTAGAGAGCTACGGAAGGTTCTAGAATGGAGCGAGGTGAGGTCTGTTTTCATTACAAAGCACTCTGAGGCCCATACCCTTTCTTAAACCAGACTTTTGATAATGGTGAGTTCTGGGGTGGGGGCGGGGGGATGGAAATCCCAGAAAATAAGGAGATTACATGCAAAGGGGAGAAGCATGTGAGTCTACTTTAAACTACCCTCCAACTTCCCCCTCCCCCAAGGTAATCACTGCTACCACACTGGTGTGAGTTCTGGGAGACCTGCTTTGATACTGGCCTTCTCATTTTCACAGCTGTATACTATTCCACCACCAACAGGTCACAATTAACTTAGCCTGCTTCCACCTGACAAGCTTTTAGTTTGTTTTGAGTTTCTGCTGACACTGGGGCAAAGTTTCTGTTTGTAAGTTCCCCTGTTTCTCCCCAGCAAGGCATGGGTGCGCCATGGGGCAGGTTCATCTTCACTCTTCAAGATGTTGAGTTGTATCTAAGATGGCTGGCCGTGAGCTCTCCAGCTCCTGTGTAATTTCCACACAGCCCTGACAGTCACTACGAGAGATACTCATTTCATATTTCATATGAGAAATACTGACATTCAGCTAGGAGATAGTTTGTTTTAATCCACCCCTTTTTGTTTCTGATTTGACTCTTGAGTCAGGGGTTTTCTCTGTAGTTCGGCTAGCCTCAAACTACCTAGCCTCCTGCCTCAGTCTCCCCAGTGCTAGGACAGCAGGCACAAGCCACCAGGTCTAGTCACCTTGTCACTGTAGTAGCTGAAGTGTATTTTAGAGCGAGGGAGCAGTTAACCAGGCCTCTGTGATTCACTTCTCTTTGTTCATCTAGATGACACAGCCCTTCCTAAGAGGCGGCGTGGCCATGCTGGGGAACTCCTCCCCAAGTCACAGCCCTGGCAGGGCTGCCGGCTGGCTCTCTCATCCTGGTCAGCATTCCAGTGCTGGGTAGTGTGATGGAAAATGGAGACTTATGCCTGTCCCAGCGTGGGCATCTCTGGATGCCAAGGCCACGGAGGACAGAGGCTGTCCGCAGAGGCCGCATGAAACCGTGTCACAACTTCCCCTGTACCTCAAACTAATATAGTCTAAACATCAAAATGACAGGAAAGGAAGGTACAGACAAGAGCCTTCCCGGCCCAGGAGAGCCATTGCTTCCAAGCACCCCCCTCCTGTGGGCCCAATTGCTGCTTTGTGAGAAACTGAGGCCAGCAGTGGTCTGGGAACAGGGTAAAAAGCTTCCTTCTCACCTGGTGAAGTTAGGTGGCCCCGTGGACACCCCCACAACCCAGGTGTCCCCCATTCACTGCCAGCACCACCGGCTATGTAGGACGCAGAGATTTGGCCTGGGGTCCCACAGGGCTGCGGTGGGGTCCTGTACCCAGAGAGTCAGACCTCCTCTCCTGCCAATTGGCAGCTTCCAGCCGCTCAGGTGGTGGGCCTGTCTGTCATTGGCTCGCAGGCAGGCGCTGGGAGGTATTTAAGGCTTGAGCTCAGCACCTGACACCTGAATGAGCATCAGGCCCGCCGCTGCCTGTGCCATGGCTCCGGGACACGTCTCCTCTTCCTCCTGCTCCTCTCCTCTGTCCAGGAACACATCACCTTCTGGGTCATCTGGGCTCTCTGGGGCTAGCCAGTCAGGTAAGCACAGGGAGGGGCTTCTGAGAGACAACAGAGGGGTAGGTACAGTGTAGAGGCTAGCTCCCGCTACACAGGTGGGAGGATCGAGTCCTGCAGGGGCAGAGCTGGGTCACCCCACTTTCTGGTTTGGGCCCTTGGATGAAGGCTCCAGCGCTGCTATAGGGGTCTCTTAGGCTAGCGGCTTGCAGTTTCTTTCACATAGCTTTTTTTCTTTCTACTTAAAATCTTCTCTTTGAGTCTAAATTTTGCAAATCATTTTGATACCATTTCCGAGTTTAGAGCCTGCAGCTGTGTCTGGCAGGTTCTCTCACTTCTCCCCACCCCTCCCAGGTCCATCCTCCTCCCACCGCGGCTTTTCAGAGTGACAGCCCATTTCAGAAGATTCCCGTACTGCAGGGCTCCCTGCCTTCTGCGTGCCTGCGTGCCGTGACCTCTAGCATATCATCGTGTGTCCAGGCATCTGTTTTAGAACTTAATCATTTCCTAAGAAGAAAAGTTGAGCTGCAGCTATTAGCAATCATTCCCCAGCCTCACGCCACCTGTGTCTGTGGTCTCTGGACTCCTTCTGTACATGGCTTTGTGACTGGCTTATTTATTTATTTAGCTTGCTTATATTTAGACACACTCCCTGTTGTCGGGTCTTACATCTAAGTCCTTTTTTCTGGCCACGTAGTACTCCATTGCATGTACACATGCACATATCATCTGAGGTCACAGGCATTTGGGTTGCTTCCATGTGTGAGCTGTCAGGAATGTGTGCACAAGGAACACTTGTGCACACAGCCGGTGGGCGGAGCTCAGGGCCTCGGTGCACACTCAGCATGCACCCTCTCACTCACCCTCATGCTCCAGTCTTTGCTTACATTTTCATTGGTGGGGAGGGCCCATTCCTAGGGATGTGATTATTCTTACTTTTCTCGTTTCTCAAAATAAATTCCTTTTAAACATTTCAAAAATGATTATTTGTGCATACCAGATGGTGGTGGCGCACACCTTTAATTCCAGCACTCGGGAGGCAGAGGTAGGCCAATCTCTGTGAGTTCCAGACCAGCCTGGTCTACAGAGTGAGTTCCAGGACAGCCAGAGTTACAAAGAAACCCTGCCTTGAAACCTGCACCGCCCCCCCCCCCAAAAAAAAAACCAAACCCGTGTGAGCTGGGCATAATAGCATACTCTTGGGAGGCAGAGGCAGGTGGAGCTCTGTGAACGCAAGGCCAGCCTGGTCTATAGACTGAGCTCCAGGCCATCAAGAGGTATATAGTGAGACCCTGTTTCAATGCCCCTCCCCAATTATTTGTGCGTGTGCACACGCACATGAAGGTCAGAGGACAACTATATGGAGTTGGTTCTCTTCTTCCACTGTGGGTTCCAGGGACTGAACTCAGATTGTCAGGCTTGGCAGCAAGTTCATTGACTCCCTTTATTTTTGTTCTGGCTCCCTTTAGTTTTACTTTTTATTCGTGTTACATGAGGCCATTTTCAAGCAAGTACTTGGCATGTGAGCACATTTCCCTAAATCCTCCGTTCCCCCGTCTCATCAGTTTCAGTTCTTCTTTCATTCCATCTGTGGACACAAGATTTTATATCTACAAAGCAGGACCCACAGACGATACTAATATTCTATTAGGAAAACTCCAGAGCCTGGGAGGAGAGCCGGCTGGGAGCAGCTGAGTCTCCCTCCTGTGCCCATCAGGCTCAGCCGTCCTCAGCTGTGGCTGCTTTTGCCTACCCACCCGGTTATCTCAGACACATGCCAGGCCCAGCATTTCATCTGGAAATAGTCCAGGGTTGATTTCCAATAGACACGAACCTTTAAGAAAGTGACGTCAGGGATAGCTAGGCTGCAGCTCAGTGCTAGAGCACAAGCCCCGGGTGCATCACGAGCTCTGCAAAGGCAATCAAATCATAATCCTGTTACCACACCCAAATCAGAACCATCTTTACTGGTCGTCCCCCTGCTTCCCCCACCCTCCCCAGCCCAGCATTTAAGAATATTTGGTTGCTTTTTCTCTTTGTCCAGTTGGATTTTGTTTGTGCGTATCTATTTTTTGAGATACTCTCTCATTCTGTAGCCCAGGCTGGCCTGGAAATGGCAATCTTTCCACCTCAGTGTCTGGAGAGCTGGGGTGACAGGCCTGTCCCCGCCATGCCTGGATTTCCAGGGTGGTTATTTTGAGTCCTTCTGAGTCTGGACAGGGCCCTGTGGCATTCGGCTGAAAGGTTGCTTTCCCAGTATTTTGGTCCCCGGGGTCCTTGGTGCCTCTCTGGTAACTTGTGTTCTAGTGAAGCCAACGTGGGCCTTGCTGAGCTTTCTGGTTTGCTTCTCTGAGTCCATGTAGTCACCCATGGGCAGCTCACCCTACCCAGGTTTGCCTCTTCAAGAGAGTATTCCTCAAAAGGAGAGGAACCAGTGAAGCCTGTAGAAACAGTGGTCAGTATAAGGCTTACAGACAGGCAGCCAGTGACACTCACAGGGAGCTAGTTCTTCCTTTTTGCTTTTCGAGACAGGGTTTCTCTGTTGTAACTCTGACTGTCCTGGAACTCACTCTGGAGACCAGGCTGGCCTTGAACTCACAGAGATCTGCCTGCCTCTGCATCCCCAATACTGAAATTAAAAGCACGTGCCACCACCACCCAGCTTGGAAGTTGGTTCTTAGTGTGTGCTCTACCTGCCAAAGCCAGGCCTTGATTGGGGTGAGGGCACATCTGGGTGATGCTCTGCTGTACCCACAGGTCCAAATCACAGCAGAGTCCACGGAGGCCAACGGAACCCACCGATGCTACGCATGGTACTGGAGGCTCTGCGAGCCAGGGAGCAGCACCAGGGCACGTCGGTTGTAGCCATCAAAGTCTATATCCAGCATAAGTACCCAACTGTGGATGCCAACCGCTTCAAGTACCTGTTGAAACAGGCCCTGGACACAGGCATGCGTCAAGGCCTCCTCACCAGGCCTGCCAACTCCAAGGCCAAGGGCGCCACTGGCAGCTTCAAAGTGAGCTACAGACAGAGAGGGGAGACCTTGGTGCAAGGTTTAGATCTCAGATCCTTAGCACATGCTGCTTCTCACCCCAGCCTACACCTCCACGGTCCCTGGCCCCTGCTGCCCCTTAATTGTAGTCTAGGGAGCCGGCTCAGGATCAAGGTCTGTGTATGCTTTCTGGCCTGTATCACATAATCACTGACCCAAAGCAGTCTCTACTAACCACACGTGGTGCCCGTGGTTCCAGGCATGCCCATCTCAGCAAGTCCCAACACTTGGGAGCTCTGCGGGGCCTGGTTGCAGTGTGGGAGGCAGGGGGCTCAGCAGAGCCTCAGTTGCACAGGCCTGTGGGAAGCTGAGAGCGGGGCCATCTCCCCTCTCAGCCTGTATTCTTGGAAACATCAAGGAGAGATGGGGCTTCTGAGAGCAAGGGCAAGAGAGGGTGAAGCAGAGTGAGGCCGGGGTAAAGGGGTGAGAGTAGGAGGACATATAGATCCCTGGAAATGAGCGATGGGGCACCCTAGGGAGATGACAGTCACAGCAAGTGAAGTATGAGGACCACGGAGGTGGCTGTGTCTCCTCTCACCCACCTCCTTCTTATCCCTGTCTGGGAACATAGCCCCTTGGGTGTCCTGTGTGGGGTACAGGGTTACCCAGAACTTTTAATCTCACCCCCCACTCCACACTCTGTCTTTAGCTAGTTCCTAAGAAGCAGAAAAAGAAGAGAACCGGTGCCTCAACAGCCCGCAGAGGAGCCGCAGATACCAAGGGGTCGGGCCCCAAGAAACCTGGGGAGCCGAGGAAAGACCACGCCAGCAAGGCCAAGATGGAGAAAGTGCCTCTAAAACCAGGGCAGAGGAGGAAGGCTTGTCCGGCAGCCACCTTGGAGAAGGAGCCTAAGAAAGCCAGCAGGGCAAAACTGGGAGAGGTCAGAGAGGCCCCCTAAAACCAGACCCAGCTGCACAGGCCCCTCCCACTGCAAACAGGCCAGGCCAGAAGGTCAAACTCAATGGGAGCAAGCGAGGTAGGTGGGTGAAGGGACAGGGGTTGCTACAGACACGGGTAGGACGGGAGGGCTTCCCTCCCTAGGCAGTGGGCCTTGAGTGCTAAGCCTGGATAAAGGAATAGCCCGTGGCAAGCCGTGCCGGATGAGGGAACAACGGGATGGGACAGGAGAATCCAGAGAGGTCAGGGCCCAGCACAGCCCTGAGGCAGGGTCAGGGAAGGCTTCCTGGAGGAGGCATCCCAGCAGCACTTGCGCAAAAAAGTGGGACTTTTGAAGAACTGCAGGTAGTTGTCTTGTCTGCAGTGAGGTCAAGAGAAGTCCAAGAAATTCTGAATAGCAAAAGGGAATCCAGGCTCACTAGAGGGCGTTGAGCAGCCACAGTGGATTCTGACGGTGCGCAGCAAGCAATCGTTTTAAAGACAATCAAGGAAGCTGGTATGCACCCATAGTTCTAGCATTTGGGGACGTGGAGGCAGGAGGACCAAAAGTTCAAGGCTACATCTTTAGTTTTATATCAAGTTTGAGATCAGCCTGGGCTACACGAGATCTTGTCACAGTCAACAGTACCCTCCTAGAAAATAAACAAATAAGCAGACATAAACACACCACCATCAGCAGGCAGGCAGGCAGGCACGACGCCAACGCCAATGCATGGGAGGTCCGATTTCTCCCATGTCATGTCAGGAGAGCATCTTGTCCAATTTGCAAATTGGGGCTGAGATTTGGGTAAAACAGCTGGCCCAGGTCACATAGCCTTCGGGTGTCCAGGTGAGGATCTGGGAACTCAAGAGACTGGAGACCCTCACTACTGCCTCCACCTTCCAGACGCAGAGGCCCATGGGAAAGCCAAAGATGTGGGTGAGAAATCAAGGCCCTCAGCCAGCCAGGTAGGTGCCTGTTGCCCCCGGGTCTCAAGTCCTGCCAGGCTTTGTATGTGGGAAGTGAGCTCAGTCGAGTCTCTGTGCTTGTGAGGTGAGTGTTCTTCTGATTGAGCCGTCTTCATACCACTGGGCTTGCTTTCTTACAGGTCCAGGATAGTGTTACTTCCCTCATCAAAAGGAAGATGGCGGCCATGGCCCACACTGAGCCAGTTGTTCAGGAGGCTAGGATGATACACAAGACCAGCACACTGGCTCCTCCCCACGACATGGGACATAAAGCACAATCCACATGTATGGTCAGGAAGACAAAGACCCCCGAGAGCCCCAAAAGATCTGGGTTACCCCCTAAAACCACCTTATCCAAGGCTTCCAGAAAGAAGACTGAGGCTAGTAGCTAGGGCCAGGGTTGAGATGGCAACGTTGAGCTTTTATTCTTAAACTGTCATAATGTTTAGCTATAATTTATCAATAAAGATTTCTCTTTCTGATCACATGTATCAGTATGTGATCTGGGCACTGGACTGTGGGACAGGAAGGCCCAGGGAGCAGAGGTGGACTTAGAGCACTGGGAGCTAGGGAGCAGTGCAGCTAATGTCTTTAGAAAGAGCCTCCTGGATGCAGAAGGAGGGATAGACGACTTGAGGGGTCAGAGACCATTGCAAGCTTCTTCTGAGCTTGACCATGAACAAACTTCAACCCAGAGGGACAGACAGGCTAGTGGTTGGGGGACCAGCACTGTTGTCTCCAGAGTGCAGTGCTGGCTCAATTGTAGTTTATTTAGTGTGTGTAGAAGTACATGCATCATGGGGTGTGTGTGTGTGGGGGGGGTGTAAGTCAGATAA
The DNA here is from genome assembly GCA_026225945.1 of Cricetomys ansorgei. Lineage (NCBI taxonomy): Eukaryota > Metazoa > Chordata > Mammalia > Rodentia > Nesomyidae > Cricetomys > Cricetomys ansorgei. Next base: position 17,802,449 of record JAMJFZ010000116.1, on the reverse strand, counting down.
CAAATTTGAGGGGGTCCTTTTCTATTTTGTGGGTCCCAGTGATAGAATTTGGGTTATCATGCTTGGCAGCAAGCAACTTTGCCCAATAAGATGGGGGGCGTGCTAAGCAGGGCCCCAAGTCTGGGTGGAAGCATATTCAGCAAGAGAAGGGGAGGTACAGAGGCTTTGGTTACTTCCATGTTGCTAAGACAAAATAATGTGACAGAAGAGACTTAAGCAAAGAAGGATTCATTTTAGCTCATGGCTTAAGGAGACACAGTCTACCATGGCAGATAAGGCACAGCGACAAGAGTGTGAGGCTGGTATACATCATAGCCAGGGACTGGAGGGAGGTGAGTGGGTGCTGGTGCGTGCCTCAGCTTGCTTTCTCCTTTTTACTCATGGTGGGACTCCGGCCCACAGGATTTCCCTGAAAGTTCAGGGTGAGTCTTCCCACTTAAAGATTTCTAGAAGGAAATGCCCTCACAGACACAACCAGTTGTGATTTCCTAGGTGATTCCAGGTCTAGTCAGGTTGGCAATCAACACTGACCGTCACAGGGCCTGGAGCAGGGGTAGGGGTGTATTTGAGGCCCCCTATGTGGCCAAAGCCCAAAGGGCAAGGACCAGTCCTGGGAACAAAGTCTGCAGTGCTTTAAAGGCACCTATGAGATGCTTCCACGCAGAGGTGGAATCGGCTCTGTCTCAGAGTCTGAGCTCGGCGTTGCTTGGCCAGAGGGCATTGGCGATGGCAGGACAAATCTGAGGCTGCGGCTTCAAAGGACGTGGGATGGCTCAGTGGGTAGAGTGTTGGCTACATAAGCGTGAGTGCTAGAGTTCAAATCCCCACCACCCACATAAGAAGCTGTGGGTACCTGTCTATAACCGCGATGCCAGGTGGTGGAGACAGGAGGATGGGCTCACTACCCGACCAGCCTGGGCTAAACGGCAAGCTCCAGGTTGGGCTGGAGAGGTAGTCCAGTGGTTACAGCATTTGCTGTGTAACTGAGACCAGAGTTTGGACCCCAGAACCAGGTGTGCATTGTGCATCCCTCCTCATAATTTCAGCCTCAGCAGGTGAAGACAGTGTGCTGGCTTGTAGGGCTTTTTGGTTTTTGGTCATTTATACATAAGCTAGAGCAGTGGTTCTCAACCTTCCTAACACTGAGACCCTTTAATACAGTGCCTCATATTATGGTGGCCCCCAACCATAAAATCATTTCGTTGCTACTTCATAACTAATTTTGCTACTGTTATGAATCACAATGTAAATATCTGATATGCAGATGGTATGAGGTGACCCCTGTGAAAGGGTTTGACCCCCCAAAAGGGGTCATGACTCTCAGGTTGAGATCCGCTGAACTAGAGTCACCTGAGAAGGAACCTCAGTTGCGAGAATGTCCCCACCAGATTAGCCTGTGGGGAATTTTCTGGATGAATGATGGCTATGGGAAGGCTCAGCTCACTGTGGGTGCTGCTGCTCCTGGGCTGAAGAAAGCAGACTGAGCAAGCCGGGGGGATAAGTCAGTAAGCAGCACTCCCCCATGGCTTCTGTTTCAATTCCTGTAGTCCCGGGTGCAATCCTCCTGCCACATGCGTGTCCCAGCTGTAGGTCCCCTGCCTGGGGTCTGGCAGCCGCCCGTGGGGCCAGCTTCCAACCTTGTCTTTGGTGGACCTCCAGTGAATCGGACGAGTACACAGCAACTCGGGACACGCGTCAGGGGGCGTCCCAATTTTATGTGGGGTGCAGGGTACATATATATATGGGCACAAGCAGGGGAGGAGTCAGTGACCCTGAGAATGCCCATTGGTTAGGACATCCTATGTTGGGAGTGGCCTCGCCTGTGTACGGAGTTTGAGTCTGGGTATTCCAGCCTGTAGGGCAGACAAGCATGTCTGCTTTAGTGAAGGTTCTTATCTGATAATTTAGCTGGGTTTAGGCCAGGGCTAAGGTGTGGAGCAATGGACACCTACCGTCCTCATCACCTTTGGATGACGCGGGTTCAAGCCAGCTTCAATGCAGTTAGCCCTTGGCCATCCCCACAAGTTCCTGCCTTGAACTCCCGCCCTGACACCCTTCAGCGATGGACTATGAGGCTGTAAGCTGAAATAATACCCTTTCCTTCCCACGTTGTTTTTGGTCATGGATTTTCATCACAATAGAAACCCTAACTTAGATAGGACCCACAAAGCAGGCTGGCTGGCATGATTAGTCCTATCAGCAAGCTCTGGGTTTGATTGAGACTGCCTCAGTGAATAAGGAGAAAGTTATTGAGGATGATTCCTGATATCAACCTTGGGGCTGTATATGCATCTCCCACATGCTTGCTCACATACATGTGTACTTTCACACATGCAAACCTGTATCCATACTCAGAAAAATGAAGGTTGGTGGAGAGAAGTGATTGAGGAAGCCACCCCATGTTAACCTCTGTACTCCACTCATGCATGCGTAGGTGAGTGTACCTGTATACACACACAGACACGCACACTCACATACACACATGCACACTCACACACACACACACATGCACTCACATACACACATACGTACACACACATGCACATACATACACGTACACATACACACGCATACGTACACACATACACTAGGCACACACACACACATACAGACACACTAACACACATACACTCATACATACACAGAGCTAGTTTTAACTTCTGAAGGTTCTTATATTTTCATAGATGTCCCTCACACTGTAGGGAAGACCACAGCACCCACGGAGGGCCAAGGCACCCAGTTCAGTCCTGCTAAGCTTCTGGTCACTGCTTGCCAGGGGAGGGAGTGCACTTGGAGCTCCCCCTCCTGACACTTGGTAGAGGGGGAATGTCCCCACAGCAAATGCCTAAGCAAAGTGCTGCTGCTGCTCTTGGTGCTGAGATCGGATGATGTGGCAGGACTCACAGCCAGGGTCCCAGGATGGGGCTGTGAAGGCCATCATCACAAAGCACAGGCCTATGGGTTCACTCTCACGGTTGTAAGGAAAGGTCAGAGGACAAAGGAGGAGGGAGTGACCCTAGGGACATGGTAGTCACGTGTAGCCCCTCAGGGCACCCCTACTGGAGCACAGATGAGGAAAGAGGTGGACTTCAATATGAGGCTTGGTGGTAGCTGCATGGAGAAAGGGGTCAAAGATGTGTCCATAGTTCTGGGCCTGCTTGGTGAGGTGGTAACATTGCAGGTTTCTGAGGTGGGGATTCTACAAGGGTCAAGAGGGTGGCAAAAAGGAACAGGTGCATCTGGAGGGTGTTCTCAATAGGGTGGATACTTGGGAAGGGAGCAGACAGCACCAGGGAAACTGAGTGCCCAGTATGAGTCTCAGGCCTCTCTGCTATCCTCAGCTTCTCCCCTGGAGTCCACAGAAAGCTGTCTGGTTTTGCTGGCTCCCTGGGGTATCCATAATATGCCTGTCAGCAGGCCCCAGGGGGCACCCGGCAGATGGCAGGCTGGCACCTCTCAAGCAGAGGCTCAGCTTTTGCCTCTGTTCCTGCATGGTGTTGCCCGAGGCTGTGGGCACAGCTTATAGTTGCTTACCTCTGGGACGTAGGGACCCACCAACCCTGTGGTGGTGAGGGTGGGAATAGACCTTGTGTCATCTTAAGAGACCCTTCCTTGTCCATCTTTGGTGATTCCCCCCACTCTGCAATCTTAGCTTGAGGACTCTCCATCCAGGCCATTGCCTGAGTACCCATGGCTGTCAGGCATGTCTTTGGGGCCCCAGGCAAGGGCTGCAGATAGTTAGTTCATGGAGGTTGCCCACCTGGCAATGCCAGAGACCCTGGAAACCAGATCTGCGCATAGACCCTTCTGAATGTCAGCGAGGAGCTATATGTTAATGAGACGTGTAGCCAGACTGTGGAATACTTAATGACTTCAGATGTTCCTGACATATTGCCGCGCGAGGGAAAAGTCAGGTTTCAGAACGGAGTGTGGACTGATCGTCTTCACTCCAGGCCCCACTCAGACAAGGGTGCCCTGGAGACCACCTTGTGTGACAGTGTCCTGGAAAGTGTGGGAGGCTTAACTCTCCCGGGCTTTTTTGCAGTTGTATTTTTCTGGGAATAGTGAATCCATTCTGGAGCCATACCTTCTTAAGAAAAAAAACACATAAAATCTGCCAATAATTGAAATTAGCAAATCTGCTCCTTAGTAAGAGCCCTTAGCACCAGAGATCTGAAAGATAAAGGTAAGTTTCTCCACTCGTCTGCACAGGAGGAAGCTATTTTTGGAGTGAGAGGTTGTTCACTTTTTTTGAGCTGGTGAATTCTAGGATGGGTCTTGGATTTTGTTGTTGGGAATTTTGGTCCTGGATCACTTTTGGAGAGCCCAGTGGGGACTTTCCTTCAGGAGACATTTGTGCAAATAGCCGTCACTCAGGCTGGTTCTGCCACGCCCTGCTTCCTGGAGAACCTCACTGGCTCAGTCTTGAGGAACTGGGGGCCACAGACGGGTCAGTGGGTGTCACCCCACGTCAGATGAGCTGTGGGAAGGCTGCAGACCATAGCTGGCCTCAAGGAAATTTTCCTTGCCTGAAACACAGGGTATTGTATTCTAAGACCAGATGAGAGGCGGAGACTTGCCTGGAGAAGCTTGGGCAGGGAGGGAGGGATCCAACTGGTCCCCATTTTGGCACTCTTGGTTATGTGACTCCTTGAAACCCTTCAACCCCTTGATATTATTTTGTTTGCAAAATGACAAAATGTCTGCTTCTCTTAGGTTTCAATAAAGACAAAATGTAGTGGCTCAGCGGAAAGTGTATGTATAAGCCAGCATGGCACAAACGTGAGGGGCACCTACTTGGAGCACTACGTGAGGGGGTGCCATCCTAGGGGGATACAGGGTGTAGCCTCAAACTCCTAGCAGGGGAGGGAGAGCTCTTAAATCTTAGACCATGTCTGAGGCAGGGCATGAGGGCAGGCTCCGTGCTTCCTCTCTGCTGTAAATGGAGTGAAGAAATCACCCCCTCGGCCATCTCAGGACAAAGGCTGAAGCCCACAGTAGGTTTTCCCAGCAGGCTTTTATTATAAAGAATGTTCCAGAGAATCCCAGCCCCCTCGGGCTCTGAGCCAGTCCCAGCAGCTATGGATGGTGGCCTGTGCTGGGGACAGATGAGTATTTTCTGTCCCCCGGAACAGTCTTTTCCAGTGTCGGCACCGGGAGCCCCTGGGGACCCTTGGGTCCTCTGCACAAGCGGCAGCTATTCACAGTTGGTGCGTGATAAGTTGTTTTTTTTTTTAATATATAAAAGATTTAAAAAAAAAAAATGGTGCTCTTTAGAAACACTTCCAGGAAGATGGAGTAGCCCAGCTACAGCCCTGTATTCTTGGCCTTCCTCCCTTCCCTGGGGACCAGGGACCAGGGACCCCAGCCTGCCCCCTTCTCCCCACCATTCTGTGGGCAATGGGCACCGCCCATGCTGCCACTGGCTGATGGAATAACCAACATCTGACTCTGCCTGGAACAGTTGGTGGCCAGGGCCCCCCTCTGAGTGAGGGACACAGACAACTTCCTGGTGGCTGAAGCAGAGCTCAATCACAGGCTCCCCTCTGCCAGGTGGATGAGGTAGTGTTCTGGGACGTGGCCACCTCTCCCAATGCGTGCTGAGCAGCCTGGAACACAGCGAGCAGGCAGGCGCGGTCTAGGCTGTCCTGGTTGGCAGGGAAAGTCTTACCAGGGACTGGCAGTGATCTTCAAGGCCTTTGTCTCAGAGTTGGGTCTGGGGCAGGTGGAGGAGGCTGAGAGCTCTGCAGCCAGACATCAAGAGGCCAGTGTCCTCTGCCCCACCCAGCAGGCTCCTCTTTGTCAGTTCCCAGTCCCAGTGAGAGGAAGGGAAGAAAACAAGGGGAGGCCCAGGCGCCTGTGCACAGTCTCCCCGGCAGCAGCTCCTCGTCACTCTTCTGCCTCAGGCCTCGCTGTAACATTCATAGATGTTGTTCTCCATCAGAGCCACGACCTGCTCAAACTTGTGCTGTAGCTGTGTCCTGCGGGCAGTGGCATTGGCCTCCAGGGCAGCCATGATCTGAGGGAAGGCAGTGAGTCGGCTGTGGTGTGCATCAGATCTTGCACCAGTGACCTCATCGCAATGCCCACGCCCCTGCCGACTCTGAGGGAGGAAGTTCATTTTTATGGTCTGAACTGGGGAAATCTCGGTTAGGGAAACTCACCTGTGGGCGATACCTCTTAGCATATTTGTAGATCTCTGCCATGGCCACGTTTGTGTTGAACTCGTTCTGGTATTTCTATAAAGGTGGGCAAGGAGAAAGGGACAGTTTAGTTCTGCAGGTTAGGGTCCACTCACTTCCCACAGCCTGTAATGGACTAAGTTTAGGCCCCTCCAGCCTAGGGACACATCGACTTCCTGCAAAAACATGTTGATGGAGGCCTCAGCAAAGGAGGGAAACTGAGGCTGTCCCGAAATTCTGTGCCTCCCATCTACCCTCTGGCTTTGGCTAGCCCTCAAGCCCAAGGACTATCTCCCGGCCTAGGCTCTCTGCACGCCACCTACCCGAGACTCCTCGGCCAGGTGTGCGTTCATTTCCTGCTCGCTGAGTGGCGTCATGTCCTGGATCTGTTTGTAATAACGCTGTACAATCTTCCGGTATTCGGGGATCTCCTTCGCGTACAGGAGCTTGTTGGTGGGTGAATCCTGGGCAGGGAGACCCAAGCAGTTGAGTGGCTGTAAGATGAGACTTGTTCCCACTGCCACCCAGAGGGTGTTCAGCTGTGAGTGGGCCCTCAGCCGACTTTGGAGCGGGAACTCTTATGACCCTCCTTCTCTTGCACGGAGGCCTGGCCCTGCTGTGCTGGGGCTGTCAGGATGGTGACCCACAGGGGACTTTCATTTAATGGGAAGAGCTCTTGGGCTCTGTGCCAGCAGCCTTCTGCACGCAGCCTGTCTTGTTTACACCCTTATTAGGGTGATAGGATTTGGTGGCTGAGATGGTTGGAAGCTGGTTCCTGGCGGGGGAATGCTTCCCACCCTGCACTTCCAACACCCCGAAAGCACCATGTGCTAAGTATGCTGGCAGTTCTTTGTTGCATCACAGGATGCATGTGCGAAACGGTGACATTTCCTTTCCCTTGTGGGCTAGAGACAGGGCCCCGCTCTCACCCCACAGTGCCAGCCTAGCTCTGCAATCCTATTGGTGTTCATGGCCTCAGAATTCTGGACTACCTAAGCCAAGGTCTCTGTGTTTTCCACCCTCTGAGCCGGCATTTCCTCTGCCCTGGGCAGGTGCCTGTGTGGCTGCCTCTGGCCTGCCACCTGCTCTCTGCTCATCTTGAATGACTCTCGTAGGGTTCAGGCAAGCCCCTCCATCCCCCCTACTCAGGTCTTAGAGTATCGAACCTTGCCCAGCTGCAGGTCAGAGATGGAGCAGGCATCAATGAAGGCCTGTGCGATGACCGATAGGCAGGCATCGATGTGGTCGGTCTTCTCTATGTCGAAGACAAACTGGGGGTTTTTTAAGATGTTCACCCAGAAGCGGAGGGGAAGGCTGTTGGGGCAGGGACAGTGCGGGTACAGGAGCTCAGTGGAGGGCTGGGGAGATAGGCAGTGCTGATTCTTACAGCCCCTGCTTACAGCAGCCGCCGCCGCCGGGCACCCCGCCCTTCCCTTGCCAGCTACAGGCCAACCCTTGCCCCAGAGAGCCTCCCTCCCCTTGCACGCACGCACACTAGACTCCTGGTTCTCATTAGAAGCCCCCACCCTGCTGCATGTGTGATGCTCCTCCCCTACTCAGTCTTGCACAGAGAAGGCTGGGATGACTCTCAGGAGGCTGGAGGGTTGGGGACACCCCCTGCTCAGCCCTGCAGAGCTTGGGTGCTTGCTCCCTTGAGGGAGAAGACTGAATTTGCACAGGCATTTCTCTGAGGGTCAGGGTGAGAGTTTGGGACCCTCTTGGTGGGATGTGTGATCCCAAAAAGCTAAGAAGGGTTTCAAAGGAAGCTGTGAACTGGGCAGGACCATCAGAGTGGCAGTGTGTACTGCAGTTCCCCAGGCTGTGCGACCCTGGGTCTGGACGGCTGCTGCTCTAGGGGCCTTGATTTCCCTCTGTCCTATGGGGCATGGAGACAGGGAGGCAAGGGCAGGCTCGTGTGATGCTTTCTAGTTTTATGGAGGAGAAACTGCAGCACAAGAGAGAGCTAAGTCTCCCACCAGAGCCCACACAGTGGGAAAATGGCAGAGTAGGATCTGACTCTAGACAGGTAGCATCCAGGCTAGGCTCTGCCATTTGGGGCCTTGGCTGCCCTAATGCCATCACACCATTTGTGCCCCACCCCACGACCACCACCTGTTTGTCTTCCAGATGTGCAGGGTGTCAGGGTCAGAGATGCCCCTTTTCTCTGCCTGCTCCTCTAAAAAGTCAAAGAAATACTTGACGGCCAGTGGGGGCTTGTCCTCCCGGATGCTCAGGATAGCCTTGAACAGGTCATCTAGGAACTTCTGCAGTGTGCCCTGCGGGGAAGACGTGGGGCATTAGCCCAGCCTCAGAGCATCTTTGAGCCTCAAGATTCTTGACTGAGTTGTGTCAATGACGCCTTTGTGAAGGGGTGGGATACTCAGCAAGACTCAGGGGCATAGAGGGGAAAGGGGTGAGAATGTGGGCTCTCTGTGTTGGTCTGAGGATGGTACAGTACCCCTGGGTCCTCTGCTGCCCACTGGATGGCAGGAAGAACACATAGCCCTCTCCCTGGAGCACAGCCTCCCCCTCAAGCCCCTACAGGGGTGGAGACTGAGGCCAGACCCACCTTGGTTGACAGCAGGCGGGTCAGGTAGATCTCTGGCAATACTTTCTTCCGGTGGCTTTGCCGGTGGGACTTCTTAGGCTCCACCAGCTCATCTGTAGGCAGCACCTGCAAGGTGGGCAAGGTGGATACCCGCCCTCAGTCCTCCTATGGAAGTCTGCCCTGTGCTCCTGGGTATGGGCCCACCCTGTTCCCTCACCCACTCTGGCTTTTCCCAAGGCCTAGGAGCGCTTGCTTTCCTGGAGGCTCAGGGAGGCAGAAAGCCAGAACCACGCCCAGCAGTCCAGCAAAGCTGCTCCCCAGGGGCTGAGGCCGGGCACTCACCAAATGGAAATACTTTTCTGTGTCCAAGTCTTTCACTGCAAAAGGGAAACACACGATAAACAATTGAGGGGGGTGGGGAGGGGAACCCGAGTCAAGGGGAGAGATGACGGGGGAGGCCCCCAGCAGGCTGCCCTCAGCCTTCTCCCTCCAGACCCCACAGGCTGCAGCAAGAAGAGCCAAGATCCAGCTTTTCTCCTCAGGACCCCCAAAGGGGCTGGGCCTGGGGTTGGAGGCAGGGGTGCTGCCTGCAGCCCAAGGGCCACAGCAGCTGGCTCAGAACTGGTCATGGCCCAGGCCTCTTGGAAGTACATGTGCCCTCCTGGGGCTTTGCTCTAGCTGCCAGAAGCAATCAGCTTTGAAACAGCAGCGTGGAGGAGCCCGCCCCTCCCCAAGCCTCAGTTCTCTCCCAGCACAGCTCAGAAGGGCCCGGGAAGGTAGTTCTCTCACACCCCGACTGGACCCTTTCCTCAGTTACAAGCCCTACCTCGACCCAGAGTGTTGTCCTTTTTGTCTGTGAGGCTCATGGCTAGGGAGGCACCCTCAGGAATCTGACAAAGGAGAGGTGATGAGGTCAGAGGTCAGAGATCAGAGAGGAAAGGTGGTGGGGTGGCTGGGTCAGGTTGGGCACCTTGTAGTGAGCCAGCGTGTTCAGTTTCTTCCGGCCGTCCTCCACAACGGATGTGTCATCCAGGTCCCGCAGGACGTAGCTCTGGGTGCTTGAGGCAAACCATTCTGGAAGAGAAAAAGGGGCATCAGGGCCGGGGAAGTGTGGGGCCCCGTGGGCAGCCATTGCCTGGACCAAGCAGAAGACACCTCCCATTGGCCTTCTGGAATCAGAAGCAGGTCACCTCCAGGAGCTGGCTGTTTACTCCAACTGTCCAGAGTACAGGGCAGGGCCTGGTGGAGTGTGAACTTCAGGAACAGCTCCTGGTAAGTGGTCTGACTGCGACTCCTGCACATCCTTCAAAACCCAACCCCCAAGCCCTCTCTGAGAAGCTTTCCTTGATTGCCTTCTGTTACCCACAGCTGCAGAACAAGGATTCTTCCTCACAGGGAACCCCAGGGCCTCCACTAACACGGGGGAAAAGAGGCTGCAGCAGCCAGCTGCCCTGTCAGGCGCAGTGCCCGCCCTTGCCCACCGAGGTCCACGTCCTCCGCCCGCGGCCACTGTGAGTAGGGTACATTCTTGCAGAAGGCTTCCAGGATCTTCTCCTTCACCTGCGTCAGCGTGTCCGTGTCCATGGCCCGCACGCTCAGTGAATCCATGCCACAGCCCTGGAAGGACACGTTCAGGTTCTGCAAAAGGAGGGGAGGGGGTGTCAGCCAAGGGCCATCGCCGCCTTGCAGGCTCGGTGACCAGCTAAAAACACCCACCCACGAACGGACCAGTGTCCTGACCCCAGCTCACCCGGGGCTTGGCTTCAATGTTCTCCCTCAGCAACCACTCCTCATTGAGCGTGTAGCGGGCTTTGCCTGTGATGGCGTCAATGGAACCTTTGTTGATCTGCTGCTTGATGGCGCATAATAGCAGGAAGAAGGGCTCACCCACTGTCTCCTGTGAGCGTTGAGAGCCGGGGTCAGCACCTCGTCTCACGCCCTTCTGTGTTCCAGCCTTCAAGCTCTGGCCTGCTGGTGTCACAGTATTCCCTTGCCTGGCCCTTCTTGGGTGTCTGTCATGGCCTCCTGCAGATGCTGACACCCATGCTCTCTCCAGGCATCTACGCTGCATCCCAGCCATCCTCACTGAGGCTCAGAGAGGGCAAGCACCCTGCTCAGTGTTACACAGAAGGGACAAGTAAAATGGGACTTCTAGATTTGAACCTTGGGCTCTGGTTCACATGAAGCCTTTCTACCAAGTTGGGGCCCGAGTAGAACCAGAACCCCAGAAGCCTCTAGAAGTCCAAGTCAGCCTGGTGGACGTGCTAGGGAGTGTCAGCCTAACCAGGCTTCACATCCCACCTCCTGCTACCTCATCTACCACTGCAGCCTCAAGTGACCTAGGGCTAGTCCCTCCCCATTCCTCTAGGGCTAGTGCCCAGCTGCTCTGTGGATGGGGGATACTGAACTACCAATGGTGAATAAGCTTGAAGGGAAAATTAAGTTCGTAATAGCATCAGGCTGCTTTGGCAGCCGCGTCAAGGCAGCTGCCAGCTCTGCTTCCTGCTGTAGTGGTCTGGTCTAGGCGTCACCAGCACCCCGTTGTCTAGCAGAGGAAGGCCAGGCTGAGGTCACCCGCAGTGGCTAAGGAGCCTGGGTCCAGAGTCTACAGTGGCCCCTGATGGCTCAGAATGTGGCTTCTCTCCAGCTAGTCTCAGATGATCCCCAGAGCTCCCAGGCTGGGCTGAGGCCTCATTTGGTCCAGAACCACACAGCCAGGTTGTATCAAAGATCCAGTCACAAGCTCAGAACAGTTAAGGCTCTGGTTCTGGGTCCTACCCTGGCCTTTGCCCTTTCTGAAGGATGTCTAGGTGACCTGATGTCTGCCATCATGGGGCAGCTGGATCCTGGGGCAGGCCCTTGGGGGGTGCTTTGTGATATCCTGACTGGCCTGACTCCAGAGAGAGGCCCTGGCTGCTCAAAGCTCTGTGCTGCCCTTCCTCCTGATCTTTGCCCATGTGCCCAATGTCTGACTGCCCTCTTGGCCCTGTCCCCTTGGCTCCTTCCCACTGAGCCCTCAGAGCTCAGGGCGGGTCATCCGCTCCAAGAAACCCTCTTGGTTTTTCTAACCAATTGGCAGCCAGATTTAGCCAAGCTCTACTCCATGGCAGGAGCTGTTCAATACTTGGAAGTTGTTCTGCATTCTGTGCCCCTCCCCTAAGGAGAAGAAGGCCTCAGGACTGGTGCAGGGATCTGATGCTTTTTCAAAGACACCTCCCACCCCAACAAACACGTGGGGGTAGGGGGGCTTGAGGACTAAGGCTATAAACGCTATAGGACAAGACCCCAATAGCTTCGGACCTGCCCTGAACTCGCTGTGTGCCCCTGGAGCAGGCTAACCAGATCCCTGCCACCCCTCCCTGAAGTGCAGGTCTGCCTGTGGGGTGGGACCCCCAGGCAGAGAGGGGCCTCACCCTCAGGCATCCGTACATGCAGATGGACATCCAGTTGGTCAGCATCTTCTCCACCACAGACTCAGTGCGTCGCAGCATGAGTTTGGGGTTCTTGGCGGCCGAGGCGTCGATAAGATCCACCAGCAACTCCTTCATGATGCTGGTGTAGTACTCCAGCTTGCCATGCAGCGCGATGGTCAGCAGCGACGCCAGGCTGCACCTGCAGGCACGGAGCATCGGTTAGGCCGAGCCTCCCTGCTGGGCCAGGGCGGCCCTTCACGGAGGCTCCTACAGATGGCCAGAAGACCCTGTGCGGGGCAGTGAGGAACGCTTGGGAGTCCCAGAGCTTGGAGCTTGATTTTCAGTGAGTGACAGTTGGTCTGGGGATGTGGCTCCAGCTGGACCGCGTCTCGCGCAGCCTGACCTGTCTCGCACAGCGAAGTCCTTCTGCTGCTCCAGAGCATGGACGAAGATGATAAGGAAGTGCTTGTTGTTGAGTAGTGAAGAGAACAGGCTGATCCCTTCCTCCATGCTGGGCCGGCAGTGTTCGGGGATCTGCGGAAGGGGAAGGAAGCACCTGGTGGTTTGGGAGGGCAGTGCCCCTGCTGGTTGCCTAGATGCTTCCTGGGGCAGGGCATTCACTACCTGTTGCTGGCACATGCTCCCTAGGGCGACAGAGGGGCACTCAGACTGGCAAGGATGGCTGGAGGGAACCTGACACCCGCTCTGTGTGCCACTTTCTATCTGTAAGCAACGGGCAGCGTGAGGTCATACGCCTCTGCTCTCTGCCTGGCCTGAGGGCCAGCACCCAGAATGGCTGCAGGAACGTCTCCCAGAAGGGATGCCTGACTATCTAATGCTTCGGATCACAGAGGGCGTGCGGGCCCTTGAATCCAAGATACTCACATTCCATTCTCCCAGGAGTGGGTGCGTTTCCTGTGGAGGGGAGCTGCCTTGGGAGTTGAGTGTCTGCGAGGGGAGCACATACCGCTCTTCATAGAGGGAAGAGCACTGCAGAGAGAGAGAAGCGCTTCAGCACTGGGGATTGGCTGGTACCTAGGGTGGCCCAGACATGGAGGAGAGAGGTAGAGCCACAGGGTGGCTGGGGGTCCAGGGCTCCCTAGAGGGGCACAGACCATGGTGTGGCCCAGCAAGGAACCTGAGGTTCAGGGACAAACAAGAGCCACAGGGGAGACTGAGGCAGACAGGCTGCTATGCTCTGAGGTTGGAAAAAGCTGGAGGGTGCTTTCCTGGGCTACTGCACAGGGGACAGTAAGCCCACAGACATGGACCAATAAGAGGGCATGGGAATGCGGAGACTGGGAAGTCTGGTGTGGACGTGGGAGCATCCTTAGCGCCCTGCTCAGCTCCTTCAGTAAGGAACAGGTTGGGGGGCATAACAGTGGTCTTCCATATAGGAAGCTAAGTGGGGAGAAAGTGGGGAGAAAAGGAACCAGGTTGGCTGAGGGCAGGAGCACAGGCTCCACAATGGTGCCTCGACTTGAATTTCCCGTGGTGACCAATGCGTGTTGGAGGACGTGTACCTTAGGGAAGAAGGTACGAGTCACAAAGTGCTTATACTCCAAGAAGGGGATGCCCTGGCTACGGTTCAGCTCCTTGGTGAGATCCGTCATGTCCGTCTGTAGCTCCGCAAAGCCTGTGGGCCAGACCATCAGCTGTGAGCGAGCCCAGCCGTGTGCAGAACCACCCAACCAGCAGGCACCCACCTTTACGGATCTCCTCTCGGATCTGAGACTCCATCTCTTCCATCTGCAGCAACGTCTTCTGCCAGTAGCGCTCGGCACGGCGGCTCTTGGTGCAGAAGACGAACAGGGCTGTGGGCAGCAGAGGGGTGCGTCAATGGGCACCTGCTGTTATGCAGGCCTCTGCCCCTCCCTGACAACACAGGGCTTGGGGACCAGCCAGCAGAGCAACCCTTGAAGGCTTTTCTTAAACGTGTCAGAAGTCACCAGGGTACTTTGTTTCTTCTGCCCTAATGTACCTTGTGAGTTAAACCTTTCAAAGCATTATACAATACCTGCCTGAGATTATATCGTATATATGTGTGTGTATAGTATTTTAAATAAGAACATCCAAGGTGTTCATCTTCTTCCTTTTTTCCCTCATAGCTTTTTTTTATATTGGGTAGAGTAATTTAGTTTGGTTTTTCGAAACAGCATTTCTCTGTTTAACTCTAGCTGTCCTGGAACTCACTCTGTAGACCAGGCTAGCCTCAAACTCACAGAGACACGCCTGCCTCTGCCTTCCAATTGCTGGGATTAAAAGTGTATACCATCACACCCAGCTTGGATAGAGTAATTTAAAACAAAACACGGGAGCTTTGGTAAAGCACCCGTGCAAACGTGAGGACCCGGGTTCAATCCCCAGCATTCATATAAAAAACAAGTGCTTGGAAGGCAGAGAAGGGAGGTGCCTGGGGATCGCTGGCCTGCAAGCAGAGGTGAACTCAGCCCAGGTCCCAGTAAGAGACCCTGTCTCAAAAACTCGATGACAGCTCCTGAGGTGCAACACCTCTGGCCTCCAGCTGCACACACACACTGTAGAACCCGTCCATTTATATAGGCCAGGGGTCCGAGTTCACTCACATACCATGTGACCATGTTACCTAACTTTAGACTGTTCTTACTGTCCCAGAGTAAAGTTGCTCCCCATTCCCTCCCGGTCCCAGACGACCACTAATCATTTGTCCCTATGGATTTGCCTATTCGGGATACTTCAATCAGTTGGGCAATATGTAGCCTTTTGAGTCCGTCTTTGTAATTGTCCATGTTTTCAATGCCTATCTATGTCACGGAATGTATTGGCACTCCATTCCTTTTTGACTACAAACTCCACTGTATGGGTGTACCACATTTTATTACCCACTGTCATTTGCTGGCCATTTGGGCTGTTGTGCCCTCTTGATTATTGTTGCTATGAACATCTGTGTACAAGATTTTATGTGGACACGTTTTCCTTCCTCTTGGGTAGATACCCAGGTCTAGATTTACCGGGCCATCTAAGCCTAACAATTTTTAGGAACTGACAAGCCATTTCATTTCCCAAGGCAAGTATACCTTTGTCTCCGCCACCACCACTAGCAGCGGAGGGGGGCTTTGCTCTCTTCGCCACATCAAATACGTTACTTAAACATACAGGAGGGTCCCCCTGAACAACTCTCTTCCGTAGCCCCCAAACTCCTCGGCTTTTCATCCAAAGCCAACAGCTTGAGCACACAAGATCCCTCCACCTGTCCCCACCTCGGAGTGCTTAATGTGTCCACATCTTACCCACTGCCACCCTCAGAGGGATCCACACATGTCCTCCCAACACTCTCAACTGCAGGCTACTTACCGACCACAGACAGCAGCAACAGGACACTGCAGATGACAATGGACACCACAATGGCCGTCTCACTGCCCCCCAGCTGCAGCGTGGCGATGGTCTGGTTGAAGTTCCCCACCTGGATCTGTGCACAGTGGGGGTGGCACATTAGGCTTGGCTAGAGCTAGGCCTCAGCTCTTCCCACTAGCTGTGTGCCCATAGGCAAGTAACCTGACCTGAGCCTCACAGATAACATTACCACAGTGACCTCCTGATCAATGAAGCAGTGTCCGATGAACTGTGATCCAGGGCTTGGCAGAGAAGCCAACTCAGTACAGGGCTGTGATGGTAACAGCCTGGGGGGGTGGTCACAGAAAGCTTCCCTAGGAAGCTCATGAGGCCTGGGTTCGGTCCTTGGAGCAGGCAGGGCCTGACTAACAGGAGGCATATCAGGAGGTATGAAACTAAATGCAGTACAGAAAGGCCCCCACTCTCTGGCCTGTCTCTGCTCTGGTCCATAAGTCTACACAATGACTGGCAGGCCATACTCTAGGAGGGACACCAAAATAGATTAAGAGTAGAGCAGCTTTTAATAGCTTCTGGAACTAACCAATGACCTGAGCCTCAGGTTCCCCATCTGTCAAGTCAGGTATTGTTGACCTGAGTTATTGAGTATGCATATACTTCGTGATATCTGTGCCCAGAAGCAGGGCCCACCCACCTCCAGAGCCCCACCCACTCACTGTGATGGGCAGCTGCCCCTCAGCTGTGCCCAGCGACTCGTTGACTGAGCAGTGGATGACTCTGTCTGAGACGATCTGGATGTCGCAGGACACCTGGCCAATCTTGATGTGGTACTCATGGCTCTCCAGCCCCAGGCTGTCTTGTTCCTTCTGCGGGTGTAGATGGGATGCTGGGATGGGGGCGGGGCTTCCATGTCAGCTGCCCCCTGCTCCCACTGCCCATCCTCCCAGCCAGGTGCTCACGTGGATGACTAGGGTGAGTGGCTCCCCCGGGTGGTGTTTGATCCACTTCTCCCTCTTGGCTGTGGAGAACTGTGGGTTGGGGAGGTAGTCCAGGCGGAATCGGCTGCCCCGTTGTGCCTCTGCAGGGTCCAACAGCTCCTCAGCAGCCTCATCTGCATATGCCCGGCCATTGATGAAGAAGTCTACGGGTGCCGAAGCATTGCTCAGGGCTCCAGGAGATGGGCAGGTAATGAGCGTGGAGTTGATAACCTTGCAGAACTGCAAGGAGGGTAAGATGAACTCATGGGAGTAGAGAATTGGAGGATGGGGGTGAAGGAGAGAGAGATGGGGAAATGGAGAGGCCAAGGGGAGCAGACACAGGCGAAACTTCAGGACCCTGGCTGCACAGGTCCACCTCACCCCCAACTGCCCATCCCCTCACTCTCATCTCCCTTCCTTCCCCATCCCCTCACCGTGGGCTCCCGGCCAATGTGGTGTACAGCCATCGATACATTCTGTACCATGTGGAAACGTTCACCAGCCACAGTGATGGTCCGGCCACCGCTGAGGGGACAGCAAGACCTGTCAGGCTTCCTGGAGCCTGGACAGTGAGACACAGTGGCCTTGGGTGGATCTAGGCCTCACCTGACAGGGCTGCGGCCTGGGCTGATGGCTGTGATGACTGGGTTCTGCATGTACCAGAAGGTGAGGTTTCCACGCACACAGCCCCGGCTCTCGAAGCGCACACACACAGGCACTGGGATGGGCAGGGTACCCCCAGGCACAGTGCAGGTAATGCTAGTGGCCGTGCGCCTGTGGGGAGTGATGGAGTGACAGGAATGAGGCCCTTCCAGTGGTTCACCCTCTGCTGCCCAGCTTCGACTCCTGCCACTTCTGTTCTGTTCAACTTCTTCTTTCTGAGGCCACATGCTGGCTCAGCTGAGGCATCTCCCTTCTCCTCTGTCTCAGGTCTACCCCAAGCCAAGAAGGGACAGAGGCAGACCCGGCTGAGACCTATAGGATGTCACCCACCCACAGCTGCTTTATGGGCATGGCTTACATAAGGTCCGTGCAGGGGTCCGTGTCATTCACCAGAACCTGGAGCGTAGAGCCCACGTGGAGGTCACTGCCATGAATGGTGATCCTGGTGCCCCCCGCCTTTGGACCCATGGCAGGCTCCAGGGAGTGGACCATGGGCAGCTGGAGGAGGAAAGGGGTTAGGCTTTGGCTGCAACCTTACGGAGTGAGCTGGATGGTGGGTGGCAGCCTACTTACCACATAGGAGAAGTACTCCCGTGACCTGCCCTCCTTGGAGACGTTCACGGTTACCGTGTCTGAGAAGGCCCCTGGGGCAGGCCCTGTGGCACACACGATCCTAAGGACAGAAGGTGAGCCAGTATCTGTGTCTGCCCGTGGCCCCCAACTCACTCTGGGGCCAAAACACCTACCCAACAATGTCTTCCATGGGCAAGATGGCCACCAGGGATGGCCGAGGTGGGGTACACCACTCCACTGTTTCCCCCAGATCTATGGCTCTGAGACAAGGGCCAAGATCAGATGGTCTCTGATTCCTGGGCCGTCTGCCCGGCTGGCTTGGCTGGCCACCTGATGCCCCTATCTGCCCTGACCTTTATACCCCATCAGGGCCCCCGAGCTTTACTAATATAGTAGCAAGCGGTTCTCATCAGAACAAGGCTGGTGAGGCAGGGCAGGGCTGAGGGCTTCCCAGAAGTGGCAGCAGAGAGCTGGCAGGATAGGAGTGGCCCAGGCAGACAGTGGAAGGCCCAGCTGCTGCAAGGTGCCTTCTCGGGGGCTGAGGGGGGCGGGGTTAGGTTGGCAGTGCCTGACACTCACTCCTCTGAAACTGTGTATCTGTCAGCCAGGGGTTCACAGGCCACACTGCCAATCCACACACCGTGTGCCACATCACTCAGCCGGCGGCCCAGGTTTCTGCCGCGGATGGTCAACAAGGTCCCACCGTCCAAGGGGCCACTCAGAGGTTCAATCTGCCAGGGGACCAGGGCAAGTGAGGGTCTGAGGCCTGGGTGTCCCTCTAACTGTCACATGTGCCCACAGGAGGCGGGGCCACACGGACCCTATTTGGCAGAGGATGGGAGGTTCACTGGGTTCAGCGGGCAGGGATAACTGGTGACAAGGGCAACAGGTACCTGAAAATGCCATGTGGCTCCTGTTAGCCATGCCTGACCATAGCATTCAGCATCTAAACCAGAAACTGATTGGGGTAGGGGTGGGCACTAGGCCCAGCATAAGTCAATCAGAATCCTTCCCTGAAATTTTCTTAAGATGGTAAGCTCCTGGAAGCCTCAACTGTCACCAGGATGGAGGTTTCCTGGGTCACTGTGAAAACCAATGGGTCAAACCCCCAGCTCCCTCCCCCTCCCACCTGCTAGTCTGTCTCCCATTAGGACAACAGCCACAGAAGGCAACCTACAAGCAGAGAGGGCTGTGTGTGCTATAACGCCTGGCATGGCGTGTGCTTACCGCTCGGATCTCGGGAGCCGGGCAGGTGCCAGGGAGTGGCTGCAGGGGTCCTCTCAGGCGACAGCCATCATTCCAGATACAGAGGTGACCCAAGTCTTCCCGGCCCAGGCACTGGGAACAGTCAGGGCTGCCCATAGCACAATTGTAGACCACAACTGCAGGCGCAGGACAGCACGGTCAGCCAGAAGCAAGGCAACCTATGCTGCCTGTGTCCAGCCCCCATCAACACTCCTCCTCATGGGGGCCCTGTGTGGAGGAACTACCGACTCCCCCATCTCAGAGATAAGGTTGATAGGGATCGGCTCACTGAGTCCTGGTCAATCTTACAGTAAGGCTTGTGGCCTCACTTGGTGCAACAGGACTGAGGGAGGGAAGTAAGATCCTGGAGGTCACACAGCCTTTGGTGTGAGGCTGCCCTTGGCAGAGGGGCTGGCCCACGTGTCTCAGTGAGTGCTGGGCACCTATGGAGTATGATGTCCTGTGGCTGCCGGCTGGGCACTGGAGTGCCCCAAGGCTGGGCCCTTCCCAATGGTCACGTGGGACAGGTGGGACCCTCACCTGTCATGGTGTCGGGGCTGTCTACGAATCTGTCTGGTCGCCCCTTCAGCTGCAGGCTGAGTGGAAACACCTGGCTCATCTGGGTTGTGTGCAGCTGCAAAACGAGGGGGAGTGAGGGGTCAGGGTGGGATCTGAGTCTCCCGTGGGGGCAAGAGTATCACTAAGATAGAGGGCAGGGGACAGAGGGACCAAAGAGCAGAGTGGGCAGGGCGAGGAGGGAAGAGGGTCCTGCCACTTACCACCACTTGGTTGCAGCGCACCAGAGAGTCATTCACCCACACGGCCTCAAAGCTCTCTTCCAGCCCAAAGCCACACTCGAGGCAGTACCCTGCAGACATGGGACAGAGGAGCCTTGCCAGCACCCATCCCGGTACCTCCACCAGAACATGACAGGGGGCTAGGGACTCCACCAGAATCTCCTTCCTGGCTACCATGGTGGAGACTTCACGCACACTGATGACCCTGGCCTGTGACTCTGACAGCCTCCCCATCACCCTTGTGGCATAGACCAGTTCCTGATGCCCCAGCTCTGGAGACTTTGCCTGCCCCTTGGACTGAGTGTCCCTGGTCTCTGCCCTGCAGAGCTAAACCCTAGACACTATGTCAACCTCCATGAAGCACATGCCAGGCCTCTGCCTGACCAGGTCTCCTTTTTCTCACAGTGAAAAAATCACAAATTCCAACTGCAGAGTTCCTGGGTCCCCATGGCCTCCTTGGATCAAGACATCCCACATTCTTGCCCTTAGCAGTAAGGGGGTATACAGTGAGAGACCTGTTCTAATACCAAAGCCAGCTCTGCTGCTGGTCAAGTGTCCTGTTTACCTGGTCCGGGCTGTCTCCACCTGCCCCCTCAAGCACTGGCAAAGGTCCTAGCTGACTATAGGGTTCTTTACACGTCCCTAAAGACCAGCAGAAGTTGGTGGAAAGCTTAGGTTCAACCTCACATAGACCTAGCTTTACTTGTTCACTGTATGGCCTCATGCAAGTTGCTCTGATCTCTGAGTCTTGGTTTTCTTCACTGTATTATGTGAATAGGTCTGCTGGCCAAAGTAGAGATTCTATGTTTCCATGACTTGCATACTACAGGTGTCTAATGTGTGCTTGCTATGGATGATATGTAGGAGGTGCTCAATAGATGTTAATACATGAAGCTGGGCCTCATTCCTCAGTCTCATCTTGCTTCCTTAAGAGTAAGATCAAATATTTGCCGAGTGACCAAATTGACCCTAGCAACCATGTGGCAGTACTTCCTGTTTATGTCCCTGCTGTTGGCAGATGTGACACCCTGAGAAGAAAGCAGGTCAACCTCTTCTTCCTGGGGTCCTAGCCGGAAGCTAACACAGAAAAGAAGCTGCTGACAGGGCCAAATGCCAGTTCTGTTCCCAGTGTGCAGAGCTGGAGGTAGGTCCCTTCCTTCCCCTGTGGCATGACAGAACAGCCTGTTGCAGGGCTGCCCAGTGTCCAGGGCCCCAGTCCTGACCCCTTGTGATCTAGAAGCATGGTCAGGGTGAGGGTGGTGGGCAGCAGGCAGATGGGCGGGGATTCCTGTGGCTGGTAAAAGCAGAGAATGCATACAGCTGGAGAGAATCAGTGGGGACAAACTGGGGCCGGAGCCTCCCACCCTCGTCTGTGACCCACCAGGCCCTGGCAGGGTAGGCCTTTGGGTGGAGGGCAGCTCAGTCCTGGCCCTCAAGAGTTCCTACCCTATAAAAGGTTCCCTGACACATCCCAGATGCGTGGCACGTGGACCCCACGTGTAACAATTGTCACGGGCCTCAACTCCCGCGTGGCAGCGACAGATGGCATATCCCAGGAATTAGGGAGGCTGGCATCCTTCCAAAACTCATCAACACCCCTCTGCCACACTCCTGGGGGGCGCAGAGATGGCCACATCTCCTCCCCCAGCACCACTTCCTCCCTCGGTGTCCCCTCTGGACCATGGGAATTAGGAGCATGGCCTCTTCTGGCCATCTTTCGGAAAGACACAAGAGCCTTGAACTGGGTCAGTATGTTCTAGAGAGCTTGGAGCACTCAGGGTCTTGCTCAGCCTGGGCAGGGCAGAGCCCACATGGACCTCATCTACCCACGGACTGTGGTGCTAGGCAAAGGGCTGGGCCTCTATGCCAGGAGCCTCCAGGGCAGGAATACTGGGGCCTGGGCCAGGGTTCCTTTGGCAGCCGCTGGCTGCCTGCTGTCCCCCATCAGCCTGGTCTTCCTGCTCCAAGTCTTGTACAGCTGGAACAAGGCTCAGAGAAAAGCAGTGTCACCATAATGGGTGCTGGGACAGTCTGAGGCCCACACAGACCTAGCTCAGCTTCTACTTACACGGAAGAAGGTGGCACTAGCCAGAGGCACCAGGATGTCTTGGGAGCCACCCGTGGGCACAGGTGCCAGGGGTGAGGGCAGGATCTGGGGGCAGTCCTGAGGGTTCTGCAGACCAAACACAGGAGGGAATCAAACAGGATGTTTCAGAGCCCCCAGCCCCAACACACAGTCCTCTCTCCCCAGGTGAGGAAACTGAGGCAGAGGCAAAATGTTCCATCTGGGTGGAGTCTGCCTCTTTGATGTGCTCCTCAGACCCAGAAAGCTTGGGTGTTGGGGGGTGGTGAGCTCTCAAAGACTGGGGTATTTGGGACTCAACCTCCCAGGACACTAACACTGGGTCAGACATTGCCCTGTGGCTCTCAGACCACACCCTGCTGTACAGAAGGAACTAGGGCAGGCAGGGCAGAGAAGGCAAGGGCTGTGGCTACACCCTCCCACATCACTCCAAGCAGGATACTGGGGACTGAACCTCTTCACACCTCAACACCTGACCTACTGGGGCCAGAAGCCACAGGGCCCAGGGCACACCTTGTGGCCAACATGACCTTCTAGCTAGGGACCTCCTGGTCACATCTGACAGGGCAAGGATTAGGGTCAGGACAGGGCTGGAGGTACTATGAGCCTGTGTGTACTTGAGGTCACCTCCTGGGATGCTGTTTTCCCGCTGTTCTTTTTCTCTCCTCCTCCCCCTCCCTCTGCCCTGTCTCTCTCTCTCTGTCACTCAGGCTAGCCTCAGGTACTGGGGTCACAGGTGTGTGACACCACTCCCACCAGCAGCTCTGGCTTCCACCTGCCATGTGTTTGCCACGTGGCTCAAGCTGGCCCCAAGGTCCCATTTCCTGCTTCAGCCTCCCCAGTGCTGAGATTACAAGTGGGCAGCCATGGAACACTTCATATTGCCGTTAGCTACTAATCACACGGGGGACACTTCCCTGGTGTGTGTGGGGGGCAAGCCAAGCCAGACCCCGAGAGGCTGACAAGGCTACTGATAACAAGCAATGACAATGGGGGGCACTATGCTTGAGTGAACTTACTATGTGCCAGGACCCTTCTAGCCTGAGTACCCTATACCCATCTTAAAGACAGAGAAACTGAGTCACAGAGGAGCAAAGAAGCAGTTTGCCCCAGGAAGGACTCTAGAATGCTTACAGTGGACACATGGGTCACCTAAGAGTCACCTGCTCCCTTTGCCTGCTTGTAACCCAGACCACCAGGTTGTGTAGAGCCACTCTATGGCAGGTTTTGTGTGTGTGTCTAGGCTGAGTCCTGGCCTCCCTCCTAAACTCTATGCCCAAGGCTTACCTGTGGCCTCCTAGCCCCCACTATCTACCTCTGAGTCTGGCCTGGCATTTGGAGCCAGCCCTCAACAGGCCCATAATAAGGAGATGGACCCTAAGCCCACCCCGGCCCGAGTGAAGATCTAGGCAGATCTGAATCCTGTAACCAGGCAATCTCAACACTATAGCTCCTGTGGAACCAGGAAGGTCATTATCTAGTTCCCTAAACCAGGAGGCAGAGGTCCCCAGCCAGCTCCAGCTGCTGAGGTCACCTTGACACCAAGAGTAAGGAGCCTGTCTAAGCATGGCATCTCCCCTGACACCACCACTGAGCTCCTGGATCCAGTGGTGCCAGAAGAACCACCTCTGTTCACTTGCTGATTAACTACGAGGGCCAGAAGCCAGTGTGGGCTTTCCCTTTAGAGGACTCAGCCTCTCTTTTCTGTTTCCATCCAGGCCATCAATGGCTCCCAGGCCTCAAATGGCTTTTCCCATCCACTGGCCTGACCTGCAGGCTTGGGAAGCTGTGGCTGGCTGCACTTGGGGCAGGGATGCCTGGGCAGGAGAGGGAAGGGTCAGGAGCTGCCATCATGCAGGTGTGCGCAGAGCCTGCTCTGGTTCATACAGGTTGGCATGGAGCCTCTGCTTGCCTGGCTGGAGCTCCCAGGGAACACAGCTAGGTGGCCAGGATCCCAAACGTGCCACTGGAAAAATGGAAGCTGCAGAAATGCCCAGGACTCCTACAGTGTCTCCAAGCTCGAGGGAGCAAGTCCTGGCATTCCAACCACACAAGCAAGAATGGGCACAGTGACCAGGTCTCCCCGGCCTCAGCCACTTGCTGTGGCCCTGCCCACAGTCCCTGATGGCTGTCAATACCCATCAAACCACTCAGCCACTAGCTCCAGCACTGTGCCACCCTGTGGTTTGAATGCGCCAGGCTCTGATCCAGCTACCACTTCCCATTCTGCTTCCAAAGCTTGTTATCACACTGCCCTGGGAACACCGCCCTCGGGCAGGCGGCAGCAGTCCTGGAACACCTGGCACCTTGTTCCTCCTCTCCTCCAAACCCCAGAGCCAGCCCTAGAAGCCCTATGGGAGTCTCTGGGACCACACACATGACTGCAAGCACAACCTTCAGTGCCTCGCCTCCAGGAGCCAGGAGTCCCGGGGGGACATACAGACCCCTCTGCCCGCCGTCTGCCCAGGAGGCCTGGCGCCTCCACAGCTAACTGGCACTTAATTAAATGCCAAGTCAAGCACTGGTTCAGAACCTTGCACAGGCCTCAGTGAAGCTGCCTCTTCTCCTGCCAGATTACAGTAATACTCCACGACAGCCCCTTCAGGGCCAGCCCACTCCTGCCCTGAGGGAGAGCTGCAGACCTGGGGAGAGCGGGCTATCTGCCAACACCAGACACACCTCCCAGCTGGTGAGCTCCTATACTGATGTCAAGACCCCACTCAAAAGTCCTCTTAAGAGACTTCTTTCCTGGTTACCCATACACAGTAGCCACCAGCTTCTAAATCATCTACGTGCCAAGCATAGATGCCTCCTGGAGTACCTCCAGATCTCTACCCCAGCCCTTGAGGTGGGCCTCACTTTACAGAGGGAGAAAGGTACAGAAAGGGCCAGTAGCTTGCTTGGGATCACACAGCCACAAGTCAGGGCTTAGGCTTTTAGCCTGTGATGGGAAAGACAGCACTACATCTAACTGGGTGTTCCCCAGTGCTTAGCACAGATTCGAGTATACAAGAGACACACGGTAAGTGCTGATGGGCTGAAAGGAGGCCCCGGGTCCCTCACGGTTAGCACGCAAACAGCAGGTACAACGAATACTTCTGGTTTCCAGCAGTCACCAAGTCCACGCTGTGTATGCAGTTAGGGTTGTGGGTGAGGAAGCGCCCCACCCCAACCCCAAAGCCATGATGATGATGGCCCTAAACTATATCCTGACACCCAGTGGCTCCCTCATTAAGGCCACGGGTCACTGCTGGGCCTGTCAGTGAGCCCCATCCCCTCCGCAATGTGGGCCAGGTGTGGCTGCTGCTTGCCACTGAAAGATGGCCTGAGGGTCAGGCTGGGGGGGGGGGGAATCCCCTCTGGCATTCTCTAATCCCAGGGCCTAAAGCTGGGTGGCCTTCCTGAGACACATGACCAGCAGTCTGTGACTTGATCTGGCAGAGCACCAGGGACCATATGAACCCCTAAGGGTGCACAATCCTGACATAAAGCAAGGAGGGGCAGGAGGAGGAGGGGCCTGTGGGTGTCAGAGCTCAGGGCGAGGCTCTTCACCTGCCATGGTCTGGGAATTCCATGAGCTGTCCCTGAAAGAGGGAGGAGCTTTCCAAGTGAAACACCGTGGAACTTAGCACCCGATTCTGGATTTCAAAGAAACAAAGGCAGGTGGCCTTGAACAGGCTGGCTCCTCTTAAAGCCACAGGGACAAGGGCCTGAAGTGTCTGGGAAACCGAAACTACAGGATGACAATGTCCCACCCTTAGCAGCAGCTGTGAATGGAAACTGCCAGGATGCTGAGCAGGAAAGGGGTGGGGGTGGGGGTGGGGGCCGACAGCCTGGCTCTGGCTTTCCAGGATGCCACACTGTGACCCTGAAGTGTCGCCTCTAAGAACTGGCCTTCCTGGAGTAACCAGCTTGTCCAGCCACAGCGGATCAGTTAAACATGCTGTGTTGAGGCCCCCAGCCATTACCACAGTGCCAAAGACAATGCCAGGACAAAGTAAGCGCTCAACATAGCAACTTTAAAAACAAGAGAGGCAGGTGCTTAAGCCATGGATGACGGGTGTCCTGGCTTACCGTGGGGTTTGGTGAGCCCTCGCATAGAGACTGGTTGGAGACGCAAGAATGTTGCTGGGCGCACCAGAAGCAGGGCCACTGTGTCGACAGGCAGCTGGTGCAGCTGAAAGACAAAGGGGCCCTCAGATTACTGCTCCCCATCCTCAGCTGAGCCCCAGAAGGTCAATCCCAGAGCCTCAGGGAAAGGGAGCAGGTGGGCCATCTTCTAAGGTAGTGACGCCCCACTATTAGAGGTATGTAAGGAACAATGGAATCTTAGTTCCCTCTGTCTCTACCAATCTAGTGTGAGCTTGCAGGACCTTGGTGTTCAGAGGTTGCTACAGGCAAGGAAGGATGCAAGGTCCTGTCTGCTGTGTGTACCAGAGTCTGCAGCTGTTCTCCAAGCTGGAGCCTGTTCCTCCCCACACTGCCCACTCACGCTGTACTGGGATAGACTTGTCCAATTCGGCTGCAGTCATAGATGGTGAAATTGGCTGAGACGATGTTGTGTCCTTTGACCCTCACAGACATCTCAACGATCACGTGGTCTGGAAAGCAATCAGGGATACAAAGGATCTTCATCCACATCTGAGGCTGGAACGCCAGAGTCCCACCCTTGGGCTGGCATCACAGCCAGGCACTCACCCTGGCCAGCAGGGAAGGATGGAAACTGAGCCCTGGGCAGGAGGTTGCAATAGGCAATCTGGTGGTCGTAGGCGGGGCCGGGCACCCGGGCCACTGTTTGAACTTCATTCCCGTAGTCACAAGCCATCTCCATACCACTGAGGCTGGGCAGGCTGCCTGAGATCTGCAAGATCATACCCTGGGGGAGAGGTGCCCTTAGGTGAGATCCTGGCCATGCCCCTTGCAGACACTGCCCAGGGGTTCCCTTGAGGAGATTCAAGGTGCTCTACATGTAAGTCACTCTTGGGCTCCTGTAAACCAGGCATTGTGACAGTCTGTAATCCCAGCACTTGGGAAACTGAGGCAGAAGGACTGCCACGAGTTCGAGGCCAGACTTGGGTATGGTGGAAGGCTGTCCTGAAAACACAAGGTCCCTCTGGGCCGTCACCCTGCCTGCCCTTGCACTGCCCTCCCCACTTTACTCTGTATACACCACCATCTCTACATTTTTACCTGTCTTATTCTCTCCCTCCAAGAGCACAGCAGCTCCTCCTAGGCCAGGGCTGGCTCTTGTCTCCAGAGTGTGAACATGCATGACACCCAATAGGTGCTCAACACAATGTGAACGGACAAGGGGATGAATGAATGCGTCTACCCCAGGCTGCCCAGGGATGAGGCCAAGGCAGGGCTGATGTGATCTGGTAAAGTAGACTGACTGGACCCCTGGACGCCCCCAGGTGACATAGGAGGGCCCTATCCTCAGAGGAGTCAGTGAGATCAGAGCTGGGAGGGACCCAAGCTACTAGGCCACCCACCATGCTGCAGGCATGGCTTTCCTGGCCTAGCCACTACCCTTCTCTCCCCAGTATCAGGGATAAGTGATGGCCACAAGCACCCCCAGGAAGAGGACAGAGGCGCCTTCCACTCCATCTGGGTGTCCCCACTCTGCACATTCAGAAACTGCAATTTAAATGCCAGCAGGGACCCTGGGCACCACTCTGTCACTTGGGATGCACAGTCCAGCCAGCTGTGACTAGATTCTCCCAGAGTCCATGGTAGAGCCATGGTGGCCCACCCATGGGGGTGGTACCTGGCCCTTGCTGTGAGCTCCCGAGAGCCGGGCTGCTTCTGTTGTAAGTGCCTCCTCTGTGCTGGCGTGGCCCCACTCACCGTGTAGTCCCGGCGCACATCGATCTCCGAGGGCAGCACGGCCATCGCAGGGCAGCGGCCGGGGCCCTCACTGGCACTGGTCCAGAAATGCGGCTGGCTGGAGTTGGCACAGTCTTGCTGGAGTGTGCACCTGCAGGCACCGTGGGGTCAGGTCCCAGGTCAGGACCACCATCCAGTCACCCTCCCAGCCCTGCCACCACCGCAGGGGCCTCACCGGGTCTCCAGAGTGCACCAGCCACAGTAGGCATCGGCTGCGCCCACACAGTCCCCACAGGTGGAGTGCGCCTCACACACTGCGACCTTCACTCGGGCCATCTGCGGGCAGAGGGGGTCCAGCTGGGTGAGGCAGCCCTGCCGCTCTTGCGAGGCTAGGGCAGGCTAGAGGCACTAGCTGAGGGCATGTGGGGGCAACATGGCCTCCTGGAAGCATGGAGCCCCAGGAGGTAGAGACACCAGTGAGCAGAGGAGGAGGGGGGACGGAGGTACCCCCCACAGGAGGGTCAGCATGTGCAAAGGCCCTGCACTAACGCTGGCTGGCCACAGCTCGCCTCACCTGGTGGGATGTCATCACGTACAGGTAACCAGGATCCATGGGGTCAAACTGCATGACATGGTGTACCGGCTCCCCATAGGCCACCGTCAGCACCCGCCTGCTTACTACCTGCATGCTCTCATTCAGGCTGATCTGTGGGGGGAGAGGCCATCACCTACTGGTGCCAGGGACGACCACCCACAGGGTCAGGCTGCCCTAGAGTTGGGGTGTCCTCTCCCCTCCCGCTCGGATGGTCTGGGGTTAAAGGGAAAGCCATGTATCTAGGTGAGTGGAAGTGTGCCATGCTCTTATTGTCTCACACTGAGCCCCCCCACCAGGGGTCACCCCCACCAGGAACTCCCTTCCTTGAGTGACCCCAACATTACCCCCGTAGGTATATGTATAGGCTGTAGTTTCCTGGATGTCGTGGCTAATAGTGGCCTTGAATTCTGTTTCTGACGTGAACTGCACTCATGTACAATCCTGAGCCTCAGTTTCCCCAGTGAATAAGAGTCAGGATGACTACCTGTTCTACAGAGCCGAGGGATGAGAGTGGTAAGACAAGCAGAATCCTGGGCAAGGTTCTGGACCCGACGCCCCTCCGCATGTCCCCTGAGGACTGGCACAGCCTGCTGCTGGTGTCCCCTCTCATCCCTAGCAAGCTGGCTGCTCAAGGCTACAAGCTGTTAACTGGTAAAGGCTGGTGGTCTGGACACCTCCAGGGCCTCCCACACCCTCACTCGCTTCTGGGTTTCTAAAACCTGCAGAGGTTCCCAGCAGGGAGAGACTGGCCGTGGCATACCCCGGGCATACCCCACCTCTTTTCTACTTTGGTCCCACCCCGCCCAGCCTGCCTGGCCTTTACCACACATCTTCCTGAGAGTACCCCATCCTTCTCCTTCTAGGGTGTACTACCCAGAGCCCCCAGTCTCAGGCTCCACCCCTGAGATGACCTGCTGCCAGAGCCTCTCGGGAGGCTGGCAGGGGCTCAGTCAGTGCTCACCACTCCCAACACTAGAGAGACAAGCACACGCTCGCGCACGCGCGCACATACACACATACACACACACACACACACACACACACACACACACACACGCACGCACGCACGCACGCACGCACACTCAAGCAGATACCAAACAGATACCAATTCTACTCCCTCAATGTTTTCTGAGCTAGGCTGGGGACTGAGATGAACCTCCAAGCAAAGCAATCATCTCTAGCTATGTGGTCACCCTTGGGGTAGTCACCTCTCTCAAAGGGCCTCTGTGGCTCCCTTTTGTGCAGTAGAATCACAGCTGTAGCCTTGGCTTGGTGTGAGAGCTACAGTATGTGTGCCTGTGATACACCCTTTGAGGTGCAAACAGCAGGTGCTTAATGACTGCAGCTTTGTGGGCAGAGGGAGAAAGGGCTCTGACCACAGTCCTGATCTGCCTCATTTCTCCTCAATGGAGAGAGAGCTTGAAGCTCAGAGACAAGCTATGCCCTCAGGTCACACAGCACAGATTAGCAGTCAAAAGCAGAAGCCACTGACCACAGAACTGAGCCTGAGAGCCACTTCCTCCACCCAGCAGGGACCAAAGCCTTGGGGCCCTGGGTCCTCACATCACTGGTGGGCCCATGCAGGGCTCAAGCTCCCTCTTCCCACCCCCCCATCCCACCCAGGCAGCTGCCAAAGTAAATTAAATTACTGGCTTTCAGTTAATTAGACTGGACCTGGCACACTGTGGGGTTGGCTCGGAGGCTGACTCTCCCCACACAAAGGAGGAGAGACTGTGGGCAGGAGTGGGTCCCTGTGTCCAGCCTGGGGTAGGGAAGCAACTTTGCCTTCCCTTAGCTCCAGAACTTGCAGGGTGGTAGCCAGCAGGATTAATCCAGAAACTGGACTCCTGAGGTGGTGGCTAGCAGAGCTATGGCCTCCCTCACTGAAGTCCCACAACAACTGCAGCCAGCAGGGAAACTGAGGCCCAGAGAGAGCATGTGCATTGCAAAGATCAAGAAGCCACTGGATAACAGACCCCAGGCCAGCAGATGTCAACAACTCTCGGGCCAGTCTCCCCCACGCCATGACAGGTCACTGTGGAGCCATGGAGGGAGAAGCTGAAGAGGACAGTGACACGGGCCCGTCTGTGACCCACCCTGGGAGCTCCCATCGCACACACTATGCTCACCTTGAGGAGCCTCCCCGTGGTGGTGCCCAGGAAGACAGCAGTGTAGTTGTTGGCGCTGGCCACGGCGACAGCTGTGAGCCCCGGAGCACGGAAGACGGGCGACGCCCTCAGTGGCTGCAGGATGGACAGTGGATGCTGCAGGTGGGCCGCACCACAATCCAGCTGTTCCGGCTGCAGCTGTGGGGATGAGGCAGGTCAGACCTCAGCTCCAGAACCTTCCCTGGCTCCCGGCTTGCCCACACAGCTGGACCTAAGCCACCCCTGTTTGCGTCAAGCTGAGGCCAGAAAAGCACACCCCCAGGCCCCACCTAGGTGTAGCCTTGACCTCGGGTGACACAGCTACTCCTAGGAGATGGCTGGTGTTTGAGGTGTGAGGGAGGGAGGCTGGCTAGGGATCTAGTCAGTTTGGCTTTTTAGAGACAAGAAGCACGGTGCTGAGGTACACACTTGCTGTCCCAGACACCGGGGAAACTGAGGCAGGAGAGTCACTCAGCCCTGGGAATTTCAGACCAGTCTGACCAATACAGTGAAATAGTAATTAAGAATAAAAGATGTGGGAGGCTGGGACTGGGTGACAGCCACACACCCGGCCACAGCAGACAGGCCAGAAGAGCCCGTATAAAGTCACCTAAGGCCATCCCTGCCTCAGTTTACCTGCTGACACTCAAGAGGCACCCTTCCATCTTCACTATGTGTGCTCACATCTCTGGTGTCTGTTCCAGCCCTCAGTTTCTTGGGATTGTTTCCATGGGGAGAGGGGTGTCAAAGCCTCAAACCCAGATACAGGGTGGGGCTGAGGTGTCCATAGCTAAAACCCATGGTAACGCATGGTGTCCTGGAGGGCGGCTATGGGTGATTAGGACGTGTCGCTTTGCTTTGTTCTGAGCCTCGGTTTGCTCAGCTATAAAACGGGCAGGTGCACATACTTCCCTTGGGGGAAGATCACTGGTAGAGTGAGCTTGCACAGAGCAAGGTCTTCAGCTGGCGCTGTGATGGTGTTAGCAGACACCCTTGGGTATCAGATAATGCTACCACAGAATAGGATTTGAGGGCTGGGGTATGACTCAGTCGGTAAAGTACTTGCCACACAAGCACGAAGACCTGAGTTTGATGCCAGAACCAGAGTAAAGGAAAAAAAAAAAAGCCAGGCACATTGTGGCATACATGCAATTTCAGTGCTGCAGAGGCAGGCAGGTGGGTTCCCTGGAACCCACTAGCCAGCCAGCGGGCTGCTCAGGGAGTTCTAAGCTTATGAGACCTGGGAGGGCAGAGGTCTGGGCTGGGTCATCTGGGAATAGTTGGGGAGGGGAAAGAATATGATTAAAATATTGTATGAAAAAATAAAAAGATAAAAATAAACTAAAAAATGAATAATAATAATAGCCAGGTGATTGGGGGCTGGTGAGATGGCCCGGCAGGTTCAAGAGCTTGCCACATAAGCCCAGTGACCCAAGCTCATCTGTGGACCCTTGCAAAAAGCCAGATGCGGTGGCATACATCTGTAATCCCAGCATTCTTATGGAGAGGTGGGAGGAAGTCAGGAGGCTTATCCAAACTTCACATAAGCAACAAGAGTCACTGCCTCAGACAAAGCAGAAGGCGAGAACGGACTCCTGAACATTGCCCTCGGCCCGCCGGCCGCATGCTCTCACATGGGTAGTCTGAGGTCAAGATGGTGGAATGGAGCTCAACAGCAGAACATTTGCCTAGCACACAGAAGCTGCCTGTCCCAAGCTTGTGGCCTCGACCTCCTCAAGTGGAGCTCTGGGACCCCGGCTCTCAGGTCTCCATTCCAGCCTGTGTCTGTGCCTCACACCTCAAAAGTCAGTCCTGTCTCAGGCCATTGTCTCTCTGCCCCCACAGGTCTCTGCAGGTTGCCGAGCAGCAGCACCCGCACGGGAGTGTGTCTCGAATTCTCAAGGGAATGTCAGAAAATACAAGGACCAAGCCCAGTATACACAGTTCAGTCTCATATGCCTCTCCCTGTAACAGTTTCTCAGTCTCGGTAAGCGCAACCATAACTGAACAACAGCACAATACCGCGATGCAGTGCAGTGCAGGCGCTGGCTCACAATCTTACTGTACCACAGACCTAGGCAGCTTTAGGTCAAGAATTTTCACCATTTTTCCCAATTGGAAGCCACTTTGTGACTTCTCTGTGCTATGTCAAATTGCCACCATCACGTATTTACGCTTTAAGAAAAATAAGGGTCATGCAAACACAGTTCTGGCATTTAGGAACAGCTCGGTAACCATGACTACTGAGCAGTTGCTACCGGGTGGGTAGCTTAGGCAGGGTGGATACGCCGGACAGAGCCCAGATTCAGATGCAGGGTAGAGATGGACAGCACAAGACTTCATCACGGTAGTCAGAACGGTAAGTGATTTCAAGATTATGAATTGTTTATTTCTGGAATTTTCCATTTAATATTCTTGGACCTTGGCTGACCAAGAGTAAGTGGAACAAAACCACTCTGCACTCTAACTGGCTTCTTCTGACCTGCGCTCTGACCCATTTGCCTTTGTCTTAGATGTATCTGAGCTGAGATGACCTTGGATGCGGGTGCTGAACTGTCCCCCAGGCTGGGCTCCTCCCACCTCCCCAACCCCCTCCCGCCCTGAACCACAGGGGCTATGGCCGCCCATCCCACTGAAAGCACGTCTCCTACAACTTACATAACTTTCTCCACTGAATACAGATTACTTACTTGCGTCATTAAATACGTTGGTTTTAAAATTAAAATTGTAAACCCCTGCTGTGGGATGAGCTCTGGGAGATCCTGGAGGTGGCTCCTGGGTTCTCTGCTGAGTCCTGCTGGACTGTCCAGTCAGGGTGGGGGTCCTGGGAAAGGCAGATCCCATGCTGGGCTGGGGGTGATTTGTAGGCCTCGGTGAGAGGGGAGGCTGTGGAAAGGCTGGGAACTGACTCTCACGCCCGCCCTGACGTTCACAAGCCATTAATTCTGTGCTGAAGGAATTTTCGAAAAAGCCTTTCCTCAACCTTTTTTTTTCTCTTATCCTAAAAATAAAGTCTAAAAAAAAAAAAGGCTTTTTTTTTTTTTTTAAAGGAGAAGTGAGCATCAGGGGCTGGGAATGATCTGTGCGGGGTGTAGTGCTGCCTGCCTGGGCCAGGGACCCTTAGACTGAAGTGGCTCAGGCAGGAGCAGGGCTGGGAGACCCACAGAGGCCCTGAGCATGGCCTTGCTGAGCTTGGTGATCAGGGGTGTGGGCCCCAGAGCCTGGATTTCCTCCTCTGGCACCCCATTCACTGAGGTGGGCCAAACGCCCCTGTGCTATTCCACCCTCCCTGTGACACTCTACCATGCTCAGGTGTGCAGAGGCTGAGGGATTTCACCCCATCAACTGCTCAGGCCTTGGCTTCCATTCTGCCCGGTACCCATAGGCCAACCACACTGTTCCTGCAGTTCTTGAAACACTCCCCACTTCTCCCTTCCACAATGCCCCACACACCTCTGTCCTGGTCCTACCCTCAGCAGCCAGTGTCCACCTAGATGTCCCCAGTACCTCGGGCCCTACTCCATCTCCCCTCCCCGGG
Organism: Cricetomys ansorgei; assembly: GCA_026225945.1. NCBI lineage: Eukaryota > Metazoa > Chordata > Mammalia > Rodentia > Nesomyidae > Cricetomys > Cricetomys ansorgei. The sequence goes on along the minus strand of JAMJFZ010000116.1, from coordinate 17,768,532 downwards.
GAACCCAGGCTGCAAGGTTTTAGTCAGTCTTTAAGATGAGATGAGTCCAGGGATGGGCACATGGCTCAGTTGATCCAGTGCTTGTCCTGCAAGCATGAAGACCTGAGTCCAACCTCCAAAACCCATACTTTTTTGTTTGTTTTTTTGAGACAGAGTTTCTCTGTTGTAACTCTGGCTGTCCTGGAACTCACTCTGTAGACCAGGCTGGCCTGGAACTCACAGAGATCCGCCTGCCTCTGCCTCCTGAGTATTGGGATTAAAGGTGTGCGCCACCACAGCCCGGCCTCAAACCCATAATCTTAAGGGGGAAAAATGAGTTTGGTAGCAAAGCTCAAACTCCCAGAACTCGGGAGTGGAGACAGGTGGATCCCTGCAGTTGACTGGTCAGCAGGCCTAGCCTGCTTAGAGAGATCAGTGAGGACAACACCCACGGCTGTCCTCTGGCCTCCAGATGCATGTGTGCACCCATCACATATGTGTGTGCAGGTACGCACATCTACACACACACAATTTTCTGTGACAATGCCACGCTGGCCAGCACTTCTATTTATTTGGGTATCATATGCATGATGGGTTCCTCTGGAGTGCTCTTGAGTGAATGCTTATTACCAAAGAAGGGGAATTAATTTTGACTAAGGTGTAAATGATTATGTTCAGCTGCTTCCTTTCTAGGCAGAGGATGAAAGGCAACACAGCCACGGAGTGCAGGAGAGGCAAGGAAAGAATAGTTTACATCAGGCCCATTGTGTGTGTAGCACAGGCCAGGAGGGTGTTTGGGCCAAGACAAAACCTAGCAGTTAGTTCTATTTCCTGTAAGAGCCTCAGTTTGTCCCTCTCTGAAATGGGGTAGGTAATGGCCACTGATTTCAGCTCTTCCTTAAGAGCACACAGCCCCTCCCTTTAGAGTTGGCTGCCTCCTGGGGCCCAGCTCAGTACTGCCCACTCTCCATTAAAGGACTACCCTATTGATTTCACTCCTCAGTAATTGCAGCTGAATTCAACTCTTCTCCCCCAGGAAGCCAGCTGCAGGAGGGCTTAAAGTACGCCTGCCATATCCTGCCCACAGACCCCACCAGACCTCAGCACCTCTGCAGCAGACACTCAGAGGATGAAACATGACGACCATGGTCACTGTGGGCACTGTGAAGACAGCAGGTTCCATCCCAGGTGCCTACTGTGCAGCTAGGCGGGGTAGAGAGTAGGGGATAGGCGCATTCCCGTTTGAGGCCCAGAACTGAGGGTTCACAATTGCTCAGGACTGTCATGTAGCTGACTGTGGGTGACAACGGCTACTGGGCTCTCCAGAACTCCCCACTCACAACCCCCCCACAATGGTAGCCAAGGGTTAAGTTTCTTATTCTGGAGCAGACTCTGTAAGAGCCACACCCATCCCACAGGGAGCTTCGGAACTGCAGAGTGCAAGGTGAGATTCATCTGCAACTTAGCTGAGGGTGGCACCCCAATACTGCAGCCCACTCTGACAAACGGCCCAGGTAGTGTGGGACACCAGCAAAGGGGACTGGCAGAGGGACACAGGTACTGCCCTTTCTGCCTTCCTAACTTTCCTGTAAGTTGAAAATTATTCCAAATAGGACATTTATTAAAACATACAAGAGCGCGCGCAGACAGACAGACAGACACACACAGCTGCAAAGTAGGCCATGTCCCTTCTGAAGCTCAACAGCCTCCAGTGCGTCTCTAGTATAGTCAGTATAAGCCTAAGCCTTCAAGGGCTTGCTCAAAGTGACCCTGCCCTGGGCTAGGCTGAGATCCCTGTCCTGGCCAACTCCTCCCTCATCTCTGCTCCACGTGGACCCACACCTCCTAGGCCCTCAAGTCCTGACCTCCGACAGACCAGAATGGCAAGGATAGGGATCCAGGCTGGATGGGCCAGTGTTCCCTGGGGGGCAGGGGTGGGAGGCCTAGGAAACAAGTCTACCACGGCAGACAGTGGCTTCCTACAGAGCCCAGACAGTTAAGGCCCTACTAGGCTGGTCCAGCCCTGAACTCTTCTCAGGGATAAAAGGAATATTCTGGAGCTTGCAAAGATATATGATCAGAAGCAGAACTTCACCTCCTTCATGAAATCCAGCCCTGAGTCCCCACCTCTCCACTGCAGCACATGCTGCCCTTTGAAACATGGTGGCTCCACACAGGCAATGCCTCACTTGAAGGTAAACTGAGGCACAAAAAGATTCCTGAGGCCTACCATGTACCAGCTCTGGCTGGGGAGAAGAGGGGTGGGAATGACAGACTCAGCTCTGGAAGGTTCTCTCAGAGGAAACTGCTCCTGCTGAGAAGTCCATATACTTCCCAGGGCCATCAAGACATTTCCAGGAGCTGCCAGGGACGCCCGGCACAGAGACAGACAGTAGCTTTCTTTAGACGCACAGCCCGGCCATTCATTGGCTTCTTCATCTGTGAGACTGAGGCAGTAACAGCACCTGCCACACAGAATTGCTGGAAGCCTGAGCACCACAGGTGCTCAGTAAATGCTCCCAAGTGGTTCTGGGGACATCAGCAGAATCAGGGAGTTCAAGGATGGGGAAGCCCTGCCAGGTGACCGCTGAGCACCTACAGCAGTCAGGTATCTGAGTGCCTTCTTGGGCTAGCTTCCTCCACAGTAGGGGCTTGGGGGCCTGATCTGCTGCTGTCTAGGACCTGCAGGGCTGACTCAGATGGTGGTTGTTTGGCTAGCTGGCCACAGCCGGCCAAACACCCAGTTCCCTTCCCCACACTGTTTCTCATTCCCTGCCTGGCCTTGGCTGCCGCGTCCGCCCCTGGTCCCTAAGGGACAGAGTGTGGTGTGGGCTAAGCAGCACTGTGCTTCTCTGCGAGGCCCCGCCCCCTAGCTAGCTGGTCTGCTGCTGCTTCCTCACTGTGAGGGACCAGCTGTGTCTCCCCAGCTAGCCACTGCTGGTCCCTTGTGGGTTGGGGACCAGACTGCCTCACACCTCTGCAGCAGAGCTTCTTTCCTCTCTGGCCCCCTGTGGTCCCCGGTCCCTTGGGCACTGACATACTCTGAGGAGGTGGGGAAGGGAGGGCACTCCTAGGCTCCCATGCAGACCAACTGGCTCTGCAGCCTGTGGCCCCAGGTACAGAGCCCCCAAAGCTGCCACCGTCACAGCCACGTGGAGCTAGGAAGCCCTTGGGTGGCAGCTGGAGAAACTGAGGCCCCACTCTACTGCAACACAGCGTGCAAACAGAAACTGAGATGGCCCATGCAGGCATCTGGCTAGTGCCCAGCTCAGCTCCATCAGAGGCCTCAGCTCTACTCAAGGCTACTGCCCGCAGCTCTGTTATTTACTGATTGGGCCTGAAGTGCTGCGGTGATCGGCCCTCTGGGGCTGGGCAGGCCTTGGATCCGAGCCGTGGGCTTCCTTCCTCCAAAGTACGTGATTTATGGTGCTCTGGGCCTGGCTGCCTCGGAGCTTGGTAGCATCATGGGTCAGCACTAGAGGAAGCCACTTCAGCCGGGCCACCAGATGCCCACCTGGGTGGCCCCAGCATGAGCTGTCTTCTGGAGTAGCTAGGATCCTGTCCTGGTACTCAGAGATGCTCCTGGGTTGTCCCCACTCAGGGACAGCTGGTTTCCATGGCAACGCTCACACCATTGTTGTCAGAACTGGAAAGGCCTTTGGGAATCACCTGGTGCAGCCATCATGGGGAAATTTGGCCAGTACCTGGTAACAGTCAGGACTTTCCAGAGCCAAATGGGCCATGTGTCCCTAAAGCCATACAGGGCCACTAGGATGGTGGCTAGGACCTTGGTCCACAGACAAAACCCTGTGCTCTCAGTCTCAGCCCTGCTGACTAAGTTGGCCACCACACTACCACCTTGTCCCTGCCACGATTCCTTCCTTCCCTGCCTAGCCACCCTCCAGGTGCTGACAGAGCCACCACTGCCAGGAAGTTCTCCTAATCTCAGATGAAGTTCAGCACAGGACAGTGTTGTTCTGAGGGTTATGGGACTTTGGGACACTGGAGCAGGGTATGCCTTATCTCTTTGGGCATGGAACAAGCCTAGTGTTCTCCCTAAGGGATGCCCTTAGGGGTTAGACACAGGACATGAGAAGCCACTAAAGACCAAAGGAGGGGCAGGAGCTGGGGGTGTCTGAAGGGTTCTGACTCTTGACTAGGACAATTCTGCAGGCCTCCTGGGAGCACTCACTGCCACCTTAGGCCATTCTTAGGCTCCATTTTCCCACCTTTAAAATGGGCTCATTTTTAAAATGCTCAGTGCATAAGCACAAGGCTCTGAGTTCAGGCCCCCAGCACCCACACGAGAAGCTGGCGATATGGTTGTGTGTGCTTATAATCCCAGTACTGGGGGTGGGGGGTGGCCTGCAGCAGGAGGATCCTTGGAGCTCACTGGTCAGTCAGTCTAACCAATTAGGCTCCAAGTTCAATGAGAGACCCTGTCTTAAACAATAAGGTGGAGAGTGACAGAGCAGGGCACAGGGCGTCACCCTGTGGTGTCTGTAAGCACATTTATCAATGCAGATGTAGATGCAAGCCATTTGATTGGGTTTAGGGAGGAGTTGGGTGGTAAGGTGCTTTGCAAATGCCTGGCACATAACAAACTCTCAAGAAACTTCACCAGTTACAATGGGACATGTGCGTTTTTGGTGACTGAACGAGGTACTCTGACAATCCATGGTCCCACTCAGATCCCGTAGCAGCCACCAGAACTTGAGCCACACATTAACTCACTAAACCTCACGAACAACGCCTACTAAGGAGAGAAAGCCTCTGCTGTGGGTACAGCATAGGCCATGACATCCATCCACACACCCTGGGTAGCCTCTCCATTCCGTCCCCCAACACAAGTGATTCAGAGCCCTGTGGGCAAGAAGGAAAGGAACTGCCTAGTCTATATTCCTACTGTAGATAAACACATTTACACACTCTCAGGGGCTGAGGTCCTCTCCCTTCCAGAGAGGAGACATTTTTGTCTTGAGACAAGGCCTCATTATACAGTTCAGGCTGGCCTCGAACTCATAGCCCTCCTGTCAGCCTCCCCAACTGTTGGGATCGCAGTTGTGCAACACTACACCTGGTTAAGATGCTCATCTGCAGAGAAGAGTGTGGCCAGGTACTTCAGGCCCCTCCTCTGTGTCCAGAAGGCTTCAGCACCCAGCCCTTCCGCACATGCTCAGTGGCTCCACCTGACCTATCTATCTCCCAGGCACTGTGGGGTCAGCCTCCACCAGGGAGTTGCCCAAATGACCTCATTTCAGCCAGAGGGGAGCCCAGGGCTCTCAGCTGACCAGCCATCCCTCAGTAAAGCTGGTCACAGGAAGTTCAAAGCCAGCCAGAAGTCTGGTGATCTGGAATTGCAGACTAGCTGTATGACCCTGGGCAAGTCCCTTGCCTTCTCCAGGTTTTAGTTTCCTCCTCTGTAAACCTCACTGTCCTCAGACACTCAACACTGAGTGTTGCCAGTGAGAACTAGGCAGTATCAAGCTGTGCTTTGGCAGCAGGCAGCAGGTTCTCGATCCACCCCCCAATACAAACAAAGACCTGAGAGGCCCTCCCCTTCCTCAGTTATCCCATCCTCCTAAATTGATGCACAGCAGGCACTGGTCTGGCTAGCTTTCAGTCTGCCACCCATGAACTCTGGGTGTGTGTGGGGGTAGGGGGAGGCCCCTTTGGGCATGGGAGGCTCTGGGCGTGGGGGGAGGAGGAAGGGTATAGGGCCTGCCCACACTCTCACGATACTCCTCTGCCTCATCAGAGGGAGCCCGGTATCAGCTGCAAGAACCCAGCCCAGCACCTACGAGCACCTGCAGTCTGTATCGCACACCACCAGCATGCTGTGCCTAGATGGTCCTCAACCCCTAGTACCTGCACCTGGCACTTCCTGGGTGCTGCAAATGAGATTTTTCTGAGCTACATCTTTGAAAGGAGATGCAGACTTTCCTTTAGAATGAGAAAGCAGGAGGGACAGAGAGGTTGTCTAACTGGCCCTGGGTTATACAGCATATGGGCAGAATGGAAGCTCAGTCAGCTTTGTCCCTGGGTACATGGGAGCCAGACATTCTCAGGGTGGGAGGGTGTGGCTCAAGCCTACCTGTCTTTCCAGGGGAGGTCATCCCAGCCTGGTTCTCCCCTAAATCCCACAGGGATCTCTGCTTGCCTCCTTGACACAGGGTGCTGACTTCAAATGCCCTCCCAGACCTAAAGCCTGTCTTGGAAGCTCTCTCCCTCTGCTACCACCTGCCATCTCAGCCCTAAAACGACAGTAGAAAATACCTTCCTAAGCTGTGTGCCACCCACTGCATGCCTGCTTTAAGAACTGCCTGGGGACTTTTTTTTCCTTTCTGCCTTTACTATAAAAAGACACCACGAAAAGCAGACCTGGCATTTGCTGTGCTGTCCTGCAACTTCAGTACACACACACACAGACTGCGTGGTCATTTAGAGAAAGATTCAGAGAAAGGAGTCACATCCAGCCAGCCCCACTTTGCCACTCCCTGCCTCAGTTTCCCCATCAATGGCATACAACTGCCCAACATGCTTTCCCTTGAAACTCAGTGTGAGGAAGGGAATTCCACCTAACTACCTTCTTTCCTTCCACCTGGTGGCTGGACAGGACAGGCTCTGAGGTACCCAGCTGGCCACACCTGAGGCCCGGACCCAGCCAGTTGTCTCTGTGGCTGCAGCACAGGGAGTGCAGGCCCAGCACAAGGCAGGCATTCAGACAGCATCTCTCCCAGAGCGCCCTGATTGCTGATCTTTCTGGTCCCTCCTCATTACCAGCATCATTTGTGGGCTTTCTAGATCACACAATCGCCAGCTGTGCGCAGTGATGGGCAAACTGTGTATTTTCATCAAATCCCCACAGTGACCCCAGGTGCTCTTAAGGTGACCCCATTTGGGACAGGGATGTAGCTCAGTTAGTACAGCACCTTGCCCAGCATGCACCTAGGCCCTGGGTTAATACTCAAGGCACATAAACCGAGTGTGATGGCACATGCTGTAATCCTATCACTCAGAGGAAGCAGGATTAGGAGGAGTTACAGATCCAGCCCAGCCTAAGCTTCATAGTGAGCCTAAAACTAGCCTGGGCTACATGAGATCCAGCCTATCCTTAGGTCTCTGTATTGTTCAGGAGGCCAGAAACCGGGAAAGTCACAGTGGATCCCCAGAAAGCAAGTCTCATGACACTGGGATTTGGTAACTGTTCAGGGGACCCACCTGGAGCTGCAGGTGCAGATAATGGGATCTTACAGCTACAGAGCAGGCCTGATGAGGACACCATTTTTCAAGACAGCCCAGAGCCCAGCTAAGAGCTAACTACATCCCCAGGGGTGAGAACAGCACAGCCCACCAATGACTGCTATGCACTAGGTACCAAGCACTTGACTTTGTGGTTAACTTGCTCATTTGGTCCTGACGCCTCTGTGGGAAGATTGTGAGCATGCATGGTCCTGACGCCTCTGTGGGAAGGCTGTGTACATTGTTTTTACTTTAAGGAGGAGGAAACTGGGGCTTAGAAAGATTCTGTTGCCCAATCAAGGTCACACAACTAGGAAATGTCAGACAGACTTCAAGCCAGAGCAGGAGAGCTGGCAACAGCTTGGCGAAGGCCGCCAGCACCATCATGTCCTGAGGCAGGTCCAGACCCAGGGTGGGGAGTGAGGATCCTCCCAGGGTCCCTAGCCTGTGTCTACAGCTGGGCATTGGGTGGGAGAATACAGGCAGACTAATCTAGAAGGGCCCCAGCACAGACAGTATGTGGCCTTGGGGTGAGGAGCAAGCCTAAGCCACACTGCCCCTGGGGCTATTTTCCCTGTAGAGGCCCTGCCCCCATAGGAGGACAACCCAGCTGCCTTCAGCCGGGTGAGTCACTGTGTGGCCCAGGGGGGCACTGGGGACCGTGGGAATCAGGACAGAGCTTACTGGAGGGGGAGGGGAGAGGCAGCCTGAGGAATCCCACAGAACCCTTCATCAACTAGGGGCCCACAGAGGGCTGCCTCCCCTGCCCACAGCGCTTCCCCCCTCCTGCTCTCCCAGCCTCCAGCTCCATCCAGTCAGGCACAGCCATCGAAAGGCGGTGGCTCTGTGGAGAAGAACGGTGGCTGCCTAACCCCAGCACTGCACAGGGTTGCAGGGCTACAAGTTCAGACAGCCCATCTGCCTCACACCCCCATGACCTTTCTTGTGAGAGGTCGGCTGGAGGGTGGTAGGCGGCTGTGGGAGTCTTTGCCAAGAGGAGGAATCTAGGAGTGCTCAAAGCCCCAGTGTTGGGCACGCCCACGGGAAAGTCTCCTTACCACTGAGGGCCACAGAGAAAGGGACAAGGCAGGGAGCCTCAGCCAGCACAGAAGGCTGGGCTTTGTAAAGTCAATGTCATTTTGGGCTGGAAAGGAGGACTCCACCTTCTGAAGCCAATAGAAAGTGAGTTCTGCTGTGAAATCCTTTGAGGCTGTACCCAAGGCCAACCCACATGGTGATCCCTAAACGGGCCCTCTAGCCACTGCCCACCCCGGGGCCCCACCTCAACCTTAGCCCTATAGTTATCTGTTCCACGTAAGATTAGCTGCCAAAGACTCCTTTCCATCTTCGGTGGCCCCATCTGTTTGGCTGGGCTGCCTGGATGACCCCATTCCATGTCTGTAAGGCAGCAAAGCCCCAGCACCATGTCTGGGGGCCAAACAGCTTGTGTTCAAGCCCCACCGCTACCAGTTCCCAGCCGTGTGACTCAGAGTGTTTCTTAAAAACTGCTACACCTGTATTTTTCATTGTACACACAATGGGATGAGAACAAACATTTGTTGAAGACAGGATACCTGACACATTAAAAGTCCACAAGTCATTCTAGGTCTGCCATGCCATCGACTAGGTGCTCAGCTATTTGTTGAGTGAAAGTTGGCCTTGAGCACACACCCGTTTGTCAACCAGGTGACCTCTCCAGGGAACCAATCACTTCCCAAATGCCAGTGTCCCCTGACACACGCTCCCACTGGGAGTCTATATCCCCGCATGTCTTTGCTCTCGGGGTCTCCAGCGGGTGCCCCTGTCACACACTCACCCCTCCCATCCCACCCTCCCCTTATCTCCAGTGCTCTGTGGCCACACCCATGCACGCATCTGCCAGGGTGCCGGGGCATGTCCTAAGAGCACCCGCAGTCTCCCAAGCACACTTGGTGTCACGCTCAGCTCAGCACGCACCTGTGGCCCCCACCTGCACACCTGAGATGCAGGCGCGCTGTCTCCGGGGAACACCCGGGTTCACGAACAACCTAGACCTCCCCCTTAGGTGTGTGCACCTGTGACCCAGCACGCTCCTGGAGTACTGCTGTCAGTCTTCGGGGACATCTACATCCCCACGTGCACACTGGGTCCCCGCAAACACTCCCCAAGCCCGAGCCTTACCTGTATGTTGCGTTTGCTCTCGCAGGCCGGCCCGGTGCCCTGCACCACGCTGTCCAGCACCGCCACCACGTCGGGCGCCGGCTCCACGAAGCAGGCGGTGCGCGCCGCACGGATAGCATCCTGCACGTCGGCGAAGTGGAAGGCGCAGAGTGCGGCCGGGGCGTTGCGGGCACCTGGGGCGCCCTGGGGCCGCTCGAAGACGGCGAAGAGCTGCTCGCGCGCGGGGAAGACGGACACGAGGCGGCTGTAGAGGTCGCCCCGGCCAGCACCGCCCGCGCACTGTAAGCCCAACTGGATGTAGGACTCGGTGAGCTTCTTGGCGTCTCCGCCCGCGCCGCGGGGCAGGCAGATGCGCGCCAGCAGGCTACGCGCCTGGCTGTCCTTGTCGCCCGCGCGCGCCTCGCTGTTGAGCGCCAGGAACGCATAGGGCTGCGCGCCGCGCGGAGGCGCCGCCGGGTGCAGGAAGGCGCTCACGAAGCCCAGCTTGTGCTGCTCCTTGGCGCCCTGCTTGATCTTCAGGATGTTGTCGTCGGACGGGTTGAGGTCGAAGGTGAAGAGCTTGGCCAAGTCTCCGCGCGCGTCCAAGGAGCGGATGGCGATCTCGGGCGTGTTCTCGAAGCGGTGGTCTTCCAGGCTTCGGTTGCGCGGGAAGAAGGCGCTGCCGTAGCCCGTGTACGTGGCGCCCACCAGCAGCCGGCTGCCCCCGGTGCCCGCGGCCGGCGGCAGCACCAGCCCCACGGTGGACGCGTTGGGGTGGTTGGCGGCCACGTTGAGCATGCTGGGGAACACGGTGACCGGCTCGGCGGGCGGCGCGGCGGGCGGGAAGCGCACGGCCAGAGCCGAGATGTTGCCCCGGCGCCGCAGCTGGCACAAACCCTGGTAGATGGAGCCGCACGCGACCACCAGACCCTGGCCCGGGTCCAGCTGCAGGATTTTGTTGTAGTTATCGGTGAGGCGCCGCGGGTGCTCGCACGAGGCCTGCGGGAGCTGCGGGGCGTGACACAGCGGGCTGTCCGGCACGGGACCCACGGCCGCCTCGGCTTCCAGGCTCAGGTTGGCGCTCGACAGCTGGTACAGGCGGTTCACGGCCGCCAGGTACACCGTGCCAGCCGCGCCGTCCAGGGCGAAGTTGTTGGTGGGCGTGGGCGAGGGGAAGCGGCGCTGAATCTCCAGGGCGCCCGCCCGCGCCGCCCCGAGCAGCAGTAGCAGAGGCAGCGGCGGCAGTCCCGGGCCCCGCGAGTGCGGGCGCAGAGGTGAGGGGGCGGCCGCAGCGGCCCGGGCGCTAGGGGGTGCGCCGCCCGCGGCGCGACGAGCCATCCAGGCGAGCGCGGGCTGCGCGGCGCGGAGAGTGCATGGGGCGCGGCGCGGCCGGGAGCCGGGAGCTCGGAGGCGGCGAGAGGCGGGGGGCGGGTCCGGGCCGCGAGGCGCTTCCTGCCCGCGCCTGCCGCCCCCGGCCCCGGCGCCCGGGCCCTACTCTGGCGTGCCGCACAGCCCGGGGGCGGCTCCGCGGAGGCCACGCCCCCAACCCAGCTTCCCGCCCCAGCCGCCTGGCCCACGCCCTTTAGCCCCGGGCCACGCCCCTGAGCCCCGCCCCGCCCCGCCCCGCCCCTGGCTCGTGGTCGGGGTCGCCGCCCACCAGTACACCCGGCGGTCGTAAGTTCCCTGCTTCTTTCCTGCTTCCTGGCCACCTGGAAGGTCTTGCTCACGTTTGTTTGTTGTCCTTCCTCTCTTTCTCCTCGTCCCAGTCCTTGACCTCTTCTGTTTCTGAGCCCCAGTTTGTCTTCCACCGCAGCGCAGAGTTTTGCTCTCTCGGTCTCTCCGGCTCTCCTTCTTCTCTCCTGTCAACCCCGCCCCATGCCTCTCCCTCTGTCACTCCCTCTCCCTCGGCTTCGTTTCTTCTGTTCCTGCAGCTCTCCCTCCCCACTCTTTCTTTCCTATCCTCCTAAACCCTCCAGTTCTCCTCTGTCCGCCTGCCCCTCCTGGTCACAGCCCCTCCCCACAGGTTGCCCAGGCCTCACTCTGATGGCCAGCCAGATCAGGGACACCAGGCCTCCCGAGACCCCATGATCTATCTCTAAAACTGTCCTGTAAGAGGAGTTCACAAGCAGCAGGCACCGAGGGACAAGCTTTGCAATCCCACAGCAAAAGCAGGAAACTATGTTGAGAGGAAGTACATCCCTTTTGCTACACCATGGAGCAAGTTGGACTGAGCAGAACACCAGATCATAGTGCTTTGGTCTATGTGGAGCCAGACTCTGTCGGCCCCCAGGCCCCTGCCCTTAGTCCTGGTTCTGAGAAGACCTAAAGTCTCCCCACACATGAGCTGGCACTGGGTACCAGTCTCCTTTCACCTCTAGAGAAACAAATAAGCCGTGGAATAGAGGCAGGAAGTACTCTTCGTAAGATCACAGAGCCCATGTGATGCCCTCCACAGCATGGTGGTACCCACGTAGGACTATGCCAAGTGTCAAGTTGAGAAATACTCGACCCATTTCATGTACATGAAAACTGAGGCCCCAGAAAAGGAGCCCAAGATCCACAGCCAAGGAGGGAGATTGGGCACAACTCCAGTGTTCGAAGCCACAGCTCCTCAGCTACAGGTTCTCAATTGGGGTCTCTATCAGGAGTATGCAGCTGCCACTTGAGGTCTGGTGACCTCTCCTGCCTTGCTCCCACCCATAGGAAGGAAGGGTGGGGAAGGGGTTTCCCTGTGCCTGAAGGATCAACAGAAAGGGCTCAGCCTACAGCCACCCCCATTTCCCAGTCCCCCACCCCAGCCTTCCTGTCACTGTGCCTGTCTGCCTCCCTTGCAGTGTTTCAGCCGGTTCATAGCCTTGGCTTTGATGGTCAGGAGTGTTCCTTGGCAGGAAATTGGAGACTTCTGTCCTGTCCCCCCCACCCCACCCCCAACTCGAGCACTCAGGGGACCTGCCTCCACCTCTGTACGGGGAAGGCCCATGTCATGCTATCTATGTGAGCCACAGGAGAGCCAAGCATGGTATACAGAGCCCCAGGCCCTCCCCTCACCCGACAGCCCATGGGTTTATCTTCCTCTAGCTTCCTGCCCATCTCTCCTCTTCCTCTGCTCTCCTGTTTGTCTCTCTTCCTCTCCACTCTGCCTCTCACTCTCCAAGTCCTCCATCCTCTCCCCTCCCCCTCCCTGCTTCCTTCCTGTCCCTCTCTTCTTATGTTCTTGCAGCATCCTGCAGCTCCCCCCACTGAGCCTCCTGGATAATGCTTTTATGGCGTCTTGGCTTAGCTGGCCCAACAGGATTGTTCTGGGCACTGTGGTCAAATTCTAGAGTCACCCCAGCTCCAGCATTTGGGGCCTGGTTAGAGCCTAGGGTCTGAATATCCTCACACAAACTAAGGTAGGAAGTAGTACAGTGTGGCCTCCAGCAAGAGGCTTGCCCTCTCTGAGCCAGTTTCCTGGCGTGGACTATTATAATAGCACACCACTGGAAGGTTGAATCATGGCCCCACAGCCCCTGCTAAAGCAGGGAGCAGGGGCAGGAGGACTGCAGTAGATCAGGGTCCTAGCCCACTTTACATCTGGAATGCCACAGGAGTCAATGGGTCACTGGGCGGTAAAGCCTACGCCAGTTCTGTCCACCACCATCTCACACCGTCCTTGCATGAGAAAACAGAGCAGGGGTCACTGATCCCATTTCACAGATGGGGACACTGGGGCATCAGCAGGAAGACTGGAACTCAACTTTCTCTCTAAGACCAAGATTACTCCTGGGTGGGCAGAGTATAGGGAGGGAGGAGAGAAGTCCTTGCTGAGACTCTGGGGGTCCTCCCAGGATAGGTTTGGGGATCCACTGGGAGACAGATGGCGCCCAGCACACTGGCTGAGGTAGTTACCCACCCCGTACAGCCACTAGGCTGCCAGCAACTGAAGACTGGGCCCTTCCGCTCCTGCTCCTGGCTTCTGATTAGATCAGGGAGAAGTCTCAGCCTGGGGCTAACGCATCTTTAATGACTCTAGCGTCTAGCATTTGTCACTGTCCCTATCTAATAGAGAGGGTTTCAAGCCTGGCCAGCACCAAGAGCTTTCTAGACTTTACTCAGACTGTCTCTGCATTTAAAAGTGATCTCCAGGCACCGGTCAAGGCCACTGCCCAGGTGTACAGAGGTCTGGAATTTGGGAAGGGTGGGGAAAGCTGTCCCTTGAGGACTTGAGGAAGGGCATGTCCCCTAGGTCAGTGCTCCCCCTATCCTCCTACAAGTCCCCACCGGCGACAAGGGAGGGCTGGGGGGAGGGGAAGGAAAAGGGAGAGGAGGAAATGTTTTTCTTCTTCGGTTGGAAACAATAACACTGGGGGCCTTGCTGTGCTGGGAAGAGGGGCTCTGCCCTGAACGGAAGAAGACCCCCTGCAGGAAGTGTGTCTGGCGAACCACAAGTGGAGGGCAGAAAGGAGCTGGGAGCAAAATGGAGGACACAGGGGTGGCACTGCAGCCATCTGGGGCTCTGTCTTTCCAAAAACCTCCTGGTAGTGAGCCTGAGTGGAGACACTGAGGATCAGAAAGGCCGGACCACTTGCCTGTAGCTGCACAGCCTGCTCAGTGTCCCAACTCAACTCTTGGCCACTATGTCCCTCTGCCCCTCACCTTGCAGTTGACATACCTAAGTCAGCCTCAGCCTTGCCCCTAACCTCTGACCTCTAACCCCTAACCTGGTGACCACAGGGGCGTGAGTTTCAGTTTTAAATCTGAAGGACATGGGACCCAAGCCAAGAACTGCTGGCTGCGAGCACCTGGCCTGCTGCCACCTCTGGAACTGGGGTTCCTCTCCCCACTCCTCTGGGCCCCTCAGGAGAGCCCCTAGGCCCCAGAAAACCTCTGTGCCAGATGCCAGCCAGGGCCTGGATGTCAGCTACCATTTGTGGATGCTAAGTCTCAGGGGGTTAAGGTGGCCCTCTGATATCACACAGTACAACTTCCTTACCCTCCTGGCTCCACAGTGGCTCTCTGCCCATCACAGCTGTGACCCCTGAGGTGCCCAGAAGGGGCAGAGCAATAATACTGTCAGACATGTCCCACAGTTGCTGCTGGTGTCCTCTTCCCCTGCTACCTGGGAGCCCATCCCCTGGGATCCTTCCCCAGGTCCCGCTCTTTGTTGTCCTGGGAGCTAGAGGAAGTGGTTCTCATTCCTGAGTGTCAGTGCTCTCTGCTGACTCCAGGCATGTCCTTGACCTCTGTGGTCAGGGGACTTGCCAGGCAGGGTGGAGACCCTAAGCCCTTTTGGGCTCATGGCAGGCGCCTGCCTATATGAATCCCCACGTGGCCCCTTTGTGCTCTGTGAGCCGGATAATGGGCAGCATTCTCAGACGCCCTGTCATGGGTCTGGGGTTGTGAAAGAACCCGGTCTACTCACACTGAGGCCTCTGTCCAGTGGCGGCCATGAGGGCAGGGCTGCCGCAGGGGACCCCACCCACATTCGCAGGCCACTACCAAGTGTCAGTTGCCTGGGCTGGGCTGGCAGGCGGGCAGCTGATAGCCAGGCAGCCAGGCAGGCACTGCTCTAGCCAGCAGGTTAAACACCTACTGTGTGCCTGATGGGTCCTAGACCATTATAGTCTCTGTTATGGGTGCACCAGATGAAGATGTAAACCGAGGCTCTGGTGAGAGGCTGGCCTGTCTGACCTTGTCTGTTCCAGGAATGCTGCATTGACACCAAGAACACTGCTGTGGCTCCACCCTGAGGGGCAGGCTGAGCAATTGATGACAGACAGTTGGGCCAATGGGAGCCCTCAGGCAGACGCCCCAGGGCAGGGTGCCTGGGCCTGGTTCCCTGGGCAGTGCCAGCCAGGACTTTACCCTCACTGGGCAGGGGTGGGAAGTTTGTTTACAGAAGGGAAGATGAGGTTCAGAGGGGAGGTGGCCAGTAGGGGACATGTGGCTGTTCCAGGTAGAGCTGGGGCCTCATAAAAATACCTCTTCAGGGTGGCAGTGGGGGTGGGGAGGCAGATGGACCCCCATCAGGCTGTGGAGCTATCACTCCGTGCTTCCTGTCTGTGTAGGCCAGGAGAACTCACCACTCAGTTGGCACACTTGTGAAGTGGGTGTTAGAGCCTCCTCATTTCCAGCCTGTGGGGACAGAGTAAGTTACAGGATGCACAGCCAGCCCGTGGGCCAGGGAAGACACACACACACACACACACACACACACACACACACAGTTAGTGACACTATTTACATCCCCTTGATGGGCAGACTGACCCAGCTGTGACCCCTTTAACACCTCGCTCCATAGCCTTGGCCTCCCCATAGTGGAGTATGTGGACAATGGGGATACTGAGGCAAGGAAATAATTGCAAGTTCTTGGCCTGCCTGGGCTACATAGCTGTGAGACCCTGTCTCAAAAACCTAAAGTCAAGCCAGACATAGTGGCTTAACCCATGATTTCAGTTGTGAGTTTGAGGGGGCCTGGACTCCAGACTGAGACCTGACTTCAAAACCAAACCAAACCAGGAGTAAATAACAGACACACCTCCAGCCGTTCTCTGGGGTGGGCCTGCTGCTAAACACCTTGCCTAGACTAATTTAGACCTACAAGAACCCACAAAGAAGGTGACATATGCCCATCTGTGGGTGGGTAGCTGGTGTGTGGGGTCTCCAGCTATGTGAGGACCTTGCTCTTAATGAGCATGAAAAGCTCCCATGCCAACGGGCCAGAGGCTCCGCCACCCCTCAGCACCACACACGCTTTGAAGCCCATTAGTACCCCATAGCGTTCCCATGCTGCTGCCCTCTGGGAGCCCTGGGGTGGAGTGGGGAGTGTCATCCACTCCTAGGACCACAGTGGCTATGACGACAGGCCAGGGAGGTCAGGACTGAAACCGGGGTGGGCAGCAAACTGTCACTGGACCCCTACCTATCAGCTGCCTCCAAACTTCAACTACCTGGTCTCAGCCACCGAAGATCTTCATGAGCTGCTGGGTCAGCCAAGAGAAGAGCTGCCAGCCAGGAAGAGAGGCACCCTGGGGTGCACACAAGGAGCTCTCCAGAGGGGAGCCCCAGCAAGGGACAGCATCAGATTCAATAGCCAGGTTCCAGGATTTCATAGAGTTCACACCACACCAGATGGGACAACAGTCACCTTACCAGGATGGCAGCTGAGAATCTACTCCCCTTACCTCCCACTGTGGGAGATACCTGGGCCCAGGCTAGTAGCCTTGTAGCTTACTGCCCTACAGGAGTCCCTAAGGAGACCCCAGTTCCCAGAAAAGATATTTCCTGTCTTTCTTGGTGAACTTTATCCTTCAAGAGCTAGCCAAAATGTTACGTCTTCTGGAAAGTCCTTGTGAACTCCTAGACATCCCTCAGGATCTTGTCTAAATGACTCTCCAGAGATTTTAAAGAGTCCTAAAGCAATGTTAGGACCTCTTTCACCCTCTCTAAACATCCAGTTACATTAGGATGTGACTCCACAGTGGTCTGTAACATGTCCCTAATGAGACACAGGTCACTACCAACAAATGAACGGAAATGGATGCTACCCCAGAAAAGTCTGCCTTTCTGGAGACCCTCTAGGACATGCAGAAGCCCCACCTGGCTGTCTCCTGACCCCATTTTGTATATATGGTCACCCAGACAACCCACATTCACACTGTCAGGACATTCTGTCTGCAGCAGCCTGGGAGTCCTGTCCTCCATGGCTGATGACTGGAGGCTTCTAAGCTCCTGCCCTAACTTATATCCACACCAGGCAAAAGCCCAGGCAGAGCCCAGTTCAGAACCAGGCCCTCACCTCTCCCCAATTCAGCAGCATTTGAGCACCAAGCCCTAAGCTGTGGCGATACCACAGGCACCAGCCTGTACTCAGCCTCCACTCACAAGCTTGAATTACTGCATGGTGGGTGTGGGGCGCTCTGGGTGATTCTGGAAGATTCTCATGAGTGGAATTGATCCATCCTCTTCAGCAACCCTTAAGTTGAAATCTGCAAAGTTATGAAGGTGGAGAAGAATTTCCCAGAAGCCCCAGGGAAACAGTGTAACATACCAGTGGGAGGGAATGTGGCTGGGGGTCTTTGGCAGCTGGGGGCCCAGGATCTTGTGTTGAAAGGAGCTCAGGCCTTGGAAGCCATGGAGGCCTGGTCATGCTGCATGGAAGGAGGTTTTCCCTGTAACACAGTATATTTTTCATGAACTCTGCTTTACAGAGTTCAGCCTGGCCTTGGTTGGTCTAGTCTCTTATCTTATATAGTCAAGCCACTGACCTTGCATGGTCTAGCTCTGGACCTTGAGTCACCCAGCCCTTACACTGAGGCAGTTCAGCCTACATGTTTCGGGCTTAAATGTCACCTCTATTAAGGAATGCTGGAAGGTCTTTAGGGACTTTCGGGTGACACCATTCCTCCTCACTTGAAAGCAGGCTCTGACCGCAGCTGGCTGTCTCAGGATGAGACATCTCTTCTGCTTGTACTTCCCTCCCAAGACTTCCTCATCCCTTCCCAAAATGTCAGTTCTAAAAGCCTATTAATCCCTTTCCTCTGAACTGTCCCTATCACCTCCTTGGTCCGTTAGGCCCCTGCACTTAGAACCCTAAGCTGGGTGGGCCTTTTCTTCCACACCCCATCATTGCACCTGGCTCCTAGGGCACCTTAGGGCATCTGAAGACAGAGTCTTTTGAGGCAACCCATGGTCCCCACACCAGGCAGAAGCTGGACTCTCGGCGGGCTCATGGGGAATGAGAAGAGATGGATGTGTGCTCCCTGGTCAGCTGCTGGGACCCCAGAGAATGTTAACACTGGGAAGCAGCCTGGAACCTCTCCCCAGTTTTCTGCAGTGCCCCCCACCTTCCTGTTCAGTCTCCGAGGCGGGACCCTGGTCCTCACAGCCTAGGACCTGGTGGTCTGGCAGTCTCTCCTTCACAACCCACTGATGGCCGTGGGGATGGGGTTGTGTAGACCAGAAGCACCTGGCTCAACTCCAGCTCTGTGCCTCTGTCTTGGGAACAGAGGAAGAACCCCTCGCAAAGCCTCTACTTCTCCAACTGCATGTGAGGTGAGGCGAGGACTAGGGGGGGAGCCATTTCACCCCTTCCCACCACCTGAGGACAGACTGGGAGAGAGAGATGGGCTGTGGCAAGAGAGGCCTGGTATCTGCTCAGTCCTACCCTTCGTTCCCCCAACCTCTAAATGCATTTGCTGAGCTCCTATTGAGTGCCAGGTGATGCTTCAGCACCAGGGGCAGAGATACAGCAGTGAACAAAAGAAACCTCCACCCCAAGGGGCCCAAGGGGCCCAAGGGATGAGGGCTGTGGACGGGGTGAGGCAGGTAAGAGGAAGGGGAAGGGTGTAGCTGTAGGTGAGAAGGTAAAAGTCAGGAAGGAGCCAGCTTGACCTCTGGGAAAAGGTCTCAGTCCAGGAAGTAGAAGTACAGAGGCCACGAGGCACCGAAACCATGCTGCCCAGACGTGGTGGGAAGGGAGCCGTGTGACCTAATGGGCCACAAGGCAGACCCCAGTATCAGTGCTTCGGTGACTGGCTGTTTGAAGGTGCCAGTCTTCCTGGAGACCCCTAGATCTGTTTTCCTTGAGCACTTTTGGTTTTCTTTTTGAGGCAGAGTCCTGTACTTCCGAAGCGCTAGGGTTACAGGCTTGTGTTGCCTACCTGACCCCTGGCTGTGTCCTGCCTGTGACTAGTGAGTGTCTTATGTCTCCCCTAGGAGGTAGGAACATAGCCAGGCCAGAAGCTCAAACTCCGGTGTCTGACTGAAGCTCAGTTCTTACATAGTAGGGAACACCCCCAGTCCCCAGTGCAGTCCTGCTGCCCAGGGCAGAACAGGGAGGCACCAAGTCCCCATGTAACTTCTGGCTCTGTCTCCCTGTCACTCCCATCAGCCTGCCACCTCCTACCCTGAAACAATTATGACTGTTCTAACCCACCCTAGGCTCCACCCATCGTGGCCCCCTGCCCTCCCTATCCAGATCCCTCTTCCTGCGGGATCCATCTGCAAATCTGTTCCTGTTATTTTTCTCTGACTTCAAACCCTGTGAAAGCACTTAGGGTAAAGCTGGGTCCTGTTCTCACGCCTGCGGTTCTGTGTGGCGGCCCCTGTACCACTCCAGTCAAATGTTTGACTCTGGCCTCTGCTGTGGACCCTCACCTTCCGCATGATGCCTCCCTGGTGTCTGGCCCACAGAATGGCCTCACAGGGGTGCTGCCACAAGCCTGCTCAGCTGCCCTTCAACACTAACTTCTGCTCATGGTTAGGTGATAATTTGATCGTCCACAGGTAACAAGGCAGAGACCCCAAGGCCCAGCATGCTATAAGGATTCTTGGGTCTATGTAAGTGGGCAGCGGCCGCAGCCCGCACAGGCTGGTGTTGGCCAGGGCACGGTGTGGGACATCTGTCCCGTGTGGGGCTCCCAACAAGTCCTGGGCATCTAGGAGAGCTATTTTCAGCTCCCAGAAGCAGGAAGTGAGTCATGGCGGAGCAGGCTAGTAGGCCTGGCACCCCAGGTGCAATGGATGTGGCTGGATGGAAGGACAGCCACCGCCCAGGAGGCAGGAAGGAGGCCTGGAGGAGGAAGAAAGGAGGAGACCCTCTCCCTAGCAAAACAGGAGGCCCGCCACCCCCAGAAGCCACCGAGGTCAGCACAGATGTGCCGTACAGTCGTGATGCAGAGTCCACTGTCAGCCCACACCTGGGGTCCATGGGGAGGACAGGAGTGGCTACCAGCCCCAACCTCCAACCCAACACACCCACAGAGCGTTCCCTGGCCCCACCTTAGAGAGCTGAAAGGGGATCAGGCCCTGCAAGGCTGTGTGGGCACGCAAGTGGCTGCATCATCTGGGTCTTGGGGGCCACTGCAAAGCATGGGGCCAGGCAAGAGCTATTTCAGTATAAGCTCAGCTTCTGTCTGGAAACAGGCAGGCCAATGCCTCCCTGCCAAGCCTCATTTCCCCTCCTCTCTCATGACCTTAGCTGCCCAGTCTAGGATCAAGGCTAGAGAGCTATAGCTGTGAAGCCTCCCCCAACCCATAGTGGCCTCAGAGACCACCAGCCCACTTCCTCCTGTATCAGCCGAGGGCACCCAGGTAGATCTGGCTGGGTGTGGAGGGAGCTGCTAGCTGTCCGTGTGCCGGATGGTGAGCAGTGCAGGCCAGCTGTGGCAGCCTGGCCGTGGTGAGAGGGTTTTCACTTCCCCACTAGACCCAAGTCACTCACCTCTGCTCCTCTAGTCTCAGTTCCCCCTGGCTGTGAGCTGGCATCCTTGCTCCAAAGGAAGCTGTGGTCCCAGGACTCTGGCTCGGGCAGCTGTGCCAATCAGTTGTGCCCAGGAGGTCCGGTCCCCAAAGATGGTAGCCTAACCATGGGTCCTGGACAGGCAGGCAGCTGGGCCAGCTCCCAGATGTGTCTGGGATGCGAACTCTCGACGGGGAGTTCAACGGGGAGTTTGGAAGCAAACTTTTTTGTTTTGAATTTTATTATTTCATGTGTATAAGTGTTTGCCTGCATGTATACCTGTGTAACACATGCATGCCTATCTGGTACCTTCTGAGTCCAGAAGAGGCTTTGGATCCACTGGAACTGGAGTTCCAGACAGTTGTGAGCCACCATGTGGGTGCTGGGAGTTGGTCCCAGGTCCTCTGAAAGAACAAGTTTTTGTTGTTGTTGTTGTTGTTTTATTTTCATGTTTTTCCCAGACAGGGTTTCTCTGTTGTAACTCGGTTGTCCTGGAACTCACTCTGTAGACCAGGCTGGCCTCGAAGTCAGAGATCCATCTGCCTCTGCCTCCTGAGTGCTGGGATTAAAGGCGTGCACCACCATTGCCTGGCTGAGCAAGTGTTCTAAACCACTGAGCCATCTCTCCAGCTCCTGAATTTTCTATTTCCTTCAAATAATATGCATTATTTGGGTTAAAAAATAAACCCTCAGGCCTGGCAAGATGATTGAGAGGGTAAAAAGGTGCTTTGTTGCTAAACCTGGTGGCCTCTGTTTGATCTCTGGGACTCCTGAAGGACAGACTCAACTCCTGCAAAGGGACCACACACACACACCCACACACCCACTGCGCTGTGGTGAGCATGTGCAGACTGAAGTCTGGGGAGCTCCACCTGCCACCCCCCACCCCCCACCCCCTGCTAGGCTTTACACTGACTTTCCTTATTCACAGTGAGGACAAAGTAAGGCATCAGGAAGCCAGTCACAGTGCAAGGTAGGGCAGAACTTTGGGACAGTGGGAAGATGTTGGTCTCTGCTCAGCATAGCGGTTTGGGAGGGCTTCTTGGCAGAGGTGGTCCTGTCATCTCAAAGCTTAGAGGTGCAATCAGAGAGGAGTTCAGGGGAGGGAGAACAGCAGTGATCCCTAGGCCCACACCGCCTGCACCTCCCTCCTGCCTTGTCACAGCCCTAGCCTCCTCCGCAGGCCGGAAGGAAGCTGAGGTGGGAATCCAGCCCCACAGTTCCCAGATGAGGAGAAACTGCTTGCAAGGAAAAAAAAATAACATTAATCCCATTGTCTCTACTCCCAGATCCTGCTTGAAAAACAAAAACAAACTCAAACTGCAGCTGGGGACATTTTCTCTGGCAAAACGCAAGGCTTGCAGAGGAGGCAGCCCATGGCTATGCCAGTTTACCCTGGGTGAGGTGGGGGCCACCAGGCATCACCCCTAGTGTCTGGCCAGTCGGTGCCCTCACTCCACGCCTGCCAGTGTGCCTGGGCCTAGCTACATTCACGGGGCTCCAGAAAAGGGTTCAAACAAGGTCACCCTGCTCTCACTTGTGGCCAGCCCTTCTCCTGTATTTCCCATTATTTCCCATTGTGAAGCTTGTTCAAAACGCCCACTCCAGTCTGGCCCCTAATGGAAGACAAAAGAGATCAGAAGGCTCTAGAGTGATGGGGGCAGGACAGGAGGCACAGCCCATGGGACATCAGCGCCCCCGGACCTCAGGTGGCCTTCCACAAGGAACTCTCCCGCTCTTCTTTGAGCTTGGACCCAGGCTCCATGGTGCCATTCCTGACCCACCCATCCACTCACCCACCCGAGCCTCTACTCAGCCCTCTGCTGGTGTGGGTTCATCTGGACCTGCTCCGGATTTGCCTGTCCATCTGAGGTCACTCCAGGGAGACAGGGGCCTGCCACTATCTAGCAGGACTGGGGGACTGTACCAGGAGGGCCAAAACAAGTGGGCAGGTGTGACCAGAGTGAACTAGCAGGGACAAACGTCCTAAGATGCCGGTAGTCTTCCAGAAACTCTCTGCTTGGTAGCTTGGGGGTCTTTGTGTCTCCCACAGAGACCCATGCTCAGAGAAGACCCTGGAGCCCACAGTTCTGTGTCAGCAGCTCTGGGGACACTCAGGATGATGCTCCCTGCAGGGCCGGGTGGCTCCTCCATCCCCTTCCTTCCAAGGCTGACCTCAGCAGCCCCGGCTGGGCTTTTCCCAGAGCGAGGCAGGAAACGCAGACCCTGAGTGTTTGTTCAGGCCGGGCAGGGCTCCGGGCAGGCGAGGCGGAAATAGCCACAAGATGTTTGTCCAAGTGGGAGTCAGGTTCCCCACAAGGGAGGAAGAGGAAGGGCCAGAGGAGCTCCGGAGTCAGCACACTGGCTTATCTTTGCTTCCCTCACTTAAGAGGCAGACTGCATACAGTTGGCACTTGCTGTTTGAGGAATGCAAGTCAGGAAGCTGGCGCCCCCCTCAGGCAGAGCTGAGGCGGAGCCTCTCCATCCCCACCTGAGCACAAAGCTCTAGCTCGCATCATTAGCCATTTGCAGCCCTGGGGTGGGCTGTTCCTTAGACAAAGAGCAGTGTGTGACTTGGTCCAATCATGATTTCGACTGCATCTGGAGACAGGCCGTTACAGAGGTGGTGTGGACAGTGAGGAGGGGGCACCTCGGCCTTGGCCTTCAGTTCTGCCTCTAAAATGAAGAAACAGATTACTGCTGCGCGCGCGTGCACACACACACACAGACACACACACACACCCCTTCCTGGCATCTCTACCTTGGCTACTCTCACAGTCCCTTGCCTCTGCCCTGGCAGCACACCTGCCCCTCCCCCCAGCACCTGCCTGCTCTACTTGCTCCCCAGACCTCCCCAGGGCTCCTGTCATCTATTGCCGGGCTCAGGACTCTGCTCAAACATCTCTTTCATTCTTTCTTTTTATTTATTATTTTAAAACAATTTTTTCTTCTCTCATATAATACATTCCAACACCCTTCCACCCCTCCTTTCTCTCCTCCGACCTCCCCCCATCTCCAGTCTCCCCAAGATCTACCTCCCCATCCTCCCACTCCAACCTCTGCCTTTCCCCAAGAAAGCAATCTTCCCAGGGTTGCTTACAAGATGGAACAGGGTCAGGCACAATTCCCTCCTTCAGTGGTGGACTAGGCATCCCAGTACGAGGATGAGACACTCAAGGGCAGGCAGGAGGTTCAGGAACACACACCTATACTCCAGTCTGTATGAGTTCTGCAAGATCACCAAGCTAGGCAACCTCAAGATGTATTTGGAACGCAGCAGGTTCCATGTTTGCCGCTCCAGGCTCTGTGAGCCCCTAAGAGTGCTGGTCAGCTGACTCCATGGGGTTTGTTCTCCTGGTGTCCTCCACCCCTCTGATCCAGCAATCCCTCCTCCACTTCTTCCAAGGGGTTCCCTGAACTCCCCCGCCTCCCCTTTATTTGCTCCTTTTAGCAGCCGGCCAGCTGAAAGGGAGCCTCTCTGTTGAGGATTAGGCTAGACCTAACTGTGAGGAGAGCAGGGTAACATTAGAAGTCCTCTCCTGACTGCCCAGACTCTAGTTCCTGGCCTGCCCTGGAGTATTGGTCATGGTTTCCCTCCTTTAGCATGGGGCTCTGTCCTTCCATTTTCCCAGTGGATCCTGCAGGGAGGATAGGCCACAGGTTGAAATGTGTGTGGCTGGGACGGTATCCCAACCCCACCTCTTGTCTGGTTACAGGCGATGGCTGTTCAGGCTCCCTATCCCCATCACTAGACACTGATCCCAGTGAGTTGCACTGCGCTAGCTCTCCCGCTTCTCCCCTACAGGTCCTCCAGTTCTGGTCTCTCCATGTATTCTCTCCCCCCACCTCTCTCTGCATCCTGGTCCCTTGTCTTCCCATTCCCTTTCTTCCCCGTCCCTCCTGCACCATCTGTTCTATTTCCCCTTTACCAGGGAGATCCCTGTGTCCTCACTGGAGCCCTCCTTGCTGCACAGTCTCTCTGGATCTGTGGATGGCAGCACCTTTGGCCTTTGCTTAACAGCTAATGTTTACATATAAGTGAGGACAAACGGTGTCAAACATCTCTTTCAAAGAGGCCCTCCCAGACCAAAATGTTGCTGGGTTTTTGCTTGTCTCTCCCACTGGATGGTGTCCCGAGATCTGTCACACAGCAGGTGCAGTCAAGATTTGCCAGGGGCATCACCTCCCATCCCCCACAAAGTGAAGTCCCCAGGTGTCAGAGGCAGGCCAGGGCCTCTGGGCTAGCCAGGAGGCCCCCTGCTGGCTAGGCTCATCCCCCTGTGGCCTCTGCCTCTTACACACCTAGGGGTTCACCCTGCTAGCTTCTTGCTTCCCAGGAATTCTTCTAGAGACTCCCTGTCTGAGAGGGAGGCTGGAAAAAGGAGCGGGCAAGGGCAGGTTCGACGCAGCCCCTCATTTCTGACTAGACCTCCTGGGCTGGTTCACATCCTTGAATCGTGGATCTTGGGCGGGTTGGCTTGAGGATTCCTTCCTGGCCCTCAGTGTGAGGATGAGGAGACCCAGGAAATCTGTGGGCTTCTGGGAGGAAGGTTCTCGGAGTTTGTGAGTAGTCAGGATTCTGTGAGGGGTACTCACCCTGCAGTATAGCTGACATAAAAGGATTGGCAAGTCCAGCCTGACTCACGCTGTTGTCCTAGCACTTGGTGAGGGCAGGACAATCAGGTGTTCAAGGTCATCCTTGGATACATAGTAAGCTCAATGTTCGCGAGGGCTACCTGAGACCTGATTAAAGATAAAATAAAATAAAATAAAATAAAATAAAATAAAATAAAATAAAGCATGTGTATGAGGTGGTGGTGGAGCAGAGCCAATGAGATGGCTCAGGCTGCAATATCTTATACTGCTCTCCTACAGGGCCAGAGTTTAGCTCCCAGCACCCACAGTCGCTGGCACAATCATCTGTAACTTCAGCCCCAGGGGTCCAGAGCCTTTTCCTAGCTTCTGCAGGTACCTGAACACACACGGTGCACACACAGACACAGACACACAAACACATCAAAAAAGAAAAGAAAAAGATACCACTAGGTTCTAGTAAAGATATACAAGGAACACAGGACCTCTTTTTTTTTTGTTGTTTTTTTTTTGTTTGTTTGTTTTTTTTTGAGATAGGACTTCTCTGTTGTAGCTATGGCTGTCCTGGAACTCACTCTGTAGACCAGGCAAGCCTTGAACTCACAGAGATCCTCCTGCCTCTGCCTTCTGAGAGCTGAGATCAAAGGTGTGCACCACCACCTGGCTAGCATTTTTTTTTTTTTTAGAAAAACTGACCAGGCAGGAGCCTGAGGAAAGACCCCAGAGGCTGTCCTCCGACCTCTGAACTCTGACTTCTAAACAACCCAGAGACTCTACACCTACTTATGGCAATGGCAGGGAAACCAAGTCTACCCGACCTGGACACAGATGTCACAGTGCAACTGAGAAATGAGCCGCTGAGCTGAAAACGGAAGTGAGTCCATACAATGGAAGGAAGAGGAAGCAACTGCCCATCCTCGGGGCAGTGGGCTGCCTCTCAGACCCAGTGCTCTGTGACTGCTTCTTTCTGGCCCTCTTGATGATTGGGGGCAGGGGAGGGGGAGGCGAGGAGACAGGGTCTGCCCTCACTGTTCCTGAATCCCACTATGCCCCAACTCACTGTCCCGGCTGGGGGAAGCTGGTGGACTCAGAACTGGCTCTCCGGTTGTCTGTTTGGGCAGCATACTTGTAGAGACAGTCCTGAGGTCTGCTGGGCTGGAGTCCTGGGCCTGACCTCAGTTTCCCCTGTGCAAGGGTACCTCCAGCTCCCGGGCAGTAATGGTTATAGCCCCAATGTGTCTTCTCTAGCTGGGGGTGACTGAGGGCAGGCGGGGCCACCAGGAGTTCTGTGCTCTGTTTTCACTCACTTGGAGCCTGTGTGTGTGTGTGTGTGTGTGTGTGTGCGTGTGTATGTATGTATGTATGTATGCGTGTGTATGCGTGTGTATGTGTGTATATGTATGTGTATATGTGTGTGTATATGTGTGTATGTGTGTGTGTGTATGTGTGTATGTATGCATGTGTATGTGTGTATGTATGTATGTGTGTCTGTGTGTGTGTGTGTGTTTCCTTGTGTGGATAGAGACCTGGGAACAGTAGGGGAGCTAGTGGAGTCAGAGAACATGCCTGTCTTTGTCTATGATTGGCTGTGTCAGGCACTGGGGACACAGGAAAGCCACTGAGAGTTTTTCCACTTTGGTGGGAAGGGGAGGGTAGCAACAGATCAGGGGTCATAAACGTGGTTTGTTTTGTTATGTTTGAGATGGTGTCTCATGTAGCCCAGGCTGGCCTAGAACTCCTAATGTAGCCAAAGATGACTCTGAACATCTGATTTTCCCGCCTCTACCTCCCAAGTGCTGGCATTACAGGCATGACCATTAGATGTTCAGATGCAGAAATGGGAGTGTGTGTAGCAGGGCCCACAGGGGGAAGAGGAAGCCCTGTAGGAGTGGGTTGTGGTGGGCATGCTTAGAGACAATGTGGAGAGGGAAGGGACCTGGCCAGTGAGGTGAAGGGAGAAATTTTGGGAGCCCTAGGGATGTGGCAGCGATTTGAGAGTCAAATCCAAGGAGAAGGGGCTGGGCCGGCTGCCGCTGCGTCTTGACTTCCGCCTCTGCCCTCGGTCTGTCTGACTGTGGAAAGCAGCAGGGGTTCAAGGCTCTTGCATATTGGCTCACGTGAATTTTACTTGCATGACAAATGGGTTTGAGTGCGGTTCTCAGGAGACAGATTGTGCAAAAGGAAATCACCTGGGCCAGAGGTTCTTGCCCTGATGATTGAGTCACTAGTTGGGAGTTTGTCTCAGAGGGTGCACTCCCACACATGGCCACTGGGTGGCAACAAAGACCAGGTTTGCCTTTGTTTTTAATGTTTTCAGAGTGGTAGTTCAGTTGGAACTTCAGGGTGAAACCCTGCCCCAAAAATGATAAATAAGTCAATATTGGTGTTGAAGTCCTAGACCTGTCTCAGTGTTCCATGAGGATCTGGCTAGAGTGAAGCCTGCCCCATTACCGTGTGTGTGTGTGTGTGTGTGTGTGTGTGTGTGTGTGTGTGTGTGTGTTCGCGCGCGTGCGCTCCAGTGCCTCAGGCTTCCCGAAGCCAAGCCTCTCTGGGCAGCTCTGGTGCTCTGCACCCTGGCTGGGGAGGCAGGCAGTTGAGGCAAGGCTTTGTGATAGGCATTCTCATGTCTCAGATAGGGTGTGTTCTTCAATTGCTGTCCACTTTAGTTTTTAACAGTTTTCACTGTACCTGGAGCTGAATGACTGGGTGAGACCGACAGGCCAGTAAGCACCAGGAATCATCCTGCCTCTACCTCCCCAGGCCTGGAAGTACAGGTGGGCACGGACACAGGCCCAACTGTGAATGCTGGGAATTGAACTCAAGTCCTCATGACTGTGTGGAGAGCACTTTGCTCACTGAGCCATCTCCCCAGTCTGGTAGCCAATCCTGATTCCTTGTCTCTGGTCAGACGGAACAGTAGAAAACCAGGAGTCAAACTACCAACCAACGTCGAACACCAACTCTGCCATTTACTAGTGTGGCACCTTGTCCCTGGGAGGCAGGCAGGCAGAACTGGGGCTCTCAAGACAATGATTCCATTCTCAGGTAGGTCACAAGGTTCTGAAGTTGACCAAGTAGAACTTGATCAACGGGGGCTTTGGAGTTCCTTGAACGAGCCCTGTTATGCACTACGCACTGCTTTACACTCGGGGACAGAGCCACAGAAGGCAATGCCTCGGGTGCATTTGATCTTATGTGTACTCACTGGCAAGTCTTTGTGGCTGGGGGGGTTCTCTTGCTATCTCCGTGGCCAGAATTCTCCGATATACAGATTTTGGGGGAGTCCCCAGACTCACTCAAGAGCCAAGGCTGCTCAGGGAAAGCCCACATCTTGACTACTTGCCTTTCCAGGGTACAGTGGCAGAGCTGACACACTCTGTGCTGGGCTAGGCGCTGTGTGACTATGGAATTTAAACCTTCCCCAAAGGGAGGCAGCTACTATGACTCATGATTAACAGGCTGCATCTCTTAGTAGGCTTCATCATTCCTGACCTAAACTCCTGAAACAGTAAGAACATTCTTGACTGGCTGGGCTCCAATGTCAAAGGTAACTGGAATTTTTGTTTGTTTGTCTGAGTACAGGCTGTACTCAGACCTGTAATCCTCCAGCCTCAGTCTCCTTAGTGCTAGGATTACAAGCATATGCTACTATCCATGTCTGTCTTTCTTTTCTCTTTCCTTCCTTCCATTTTTTCATTAAGAATTGAGGGGCTTGAGTTGGGCATGGTGGCATAGCACTTGGGAGACAGACCCAGGCAGATCTCTGAGTTTAAGGCTAGAGAGGCTAGCCTGGTCTACAAAGCAAGAAGCAAATTCCAAGGCTATACAGAGAAATCGTGTCTCAAAAAATGGGTGTGTGTGTGCACTGGAGAGGTGGCTCAACTCAGCAGTTAAGAACCTGCCCTGCTGATGCAAGGGACCTGAGTTTGGCTCCCAGCACTTGGGAGGTCCACAACCTGAGACCCCAGCTCCAGGGGAGTTGGTGCTTCTGGTCTCCATGTTGGCACCTGTCTGTACTCATGTGCAAATTCCCATCCACTGCCATCTACTTATAATTAAAAATAAAATAAGGTCTGAAGATATGGCTTGTTGCCTAAGAGCATGGATTGTTCTTCCAGATGCCAGTTCAGTTCCCAGCACCCAAGTTGGGTGACTTACAACTGCCTATGACTCCAGCTTCCGGGGATCAGATACCCTCTTCTGGCCTCCATGGGCACTATCATTCAAGCACAAAGCCACAAACAATGTGTGTGCACCCGCACACATTATTAAAATAAAAATTTCAATCTTTTTATTATTTTTTGAGACAGGGTCCCACTGTGTAGCACTGGCTGTCCTGAAACTTGCTATGCAGAGTAGACTGGATTCAAATTCATAGAGAGATCTGTCTGTCTCTGCTCTAGAGTGCTGGGATTAATGATGTGTGCCTCTATGCCTGTCTTTTTTCTTTTTCTTTTCGAGCCAGGGTTTCTCTGTTGTAACTCTGGCTGTCCTGGAACTCACTCTGTAGACCAGGCTGGCCTTGAGCTCACAGAGATCTGCCTGCCTCTGCCTCCCGGGTGCTGGGATCAAAGGTGTGCGCCACCACCGCCTGGCTTATGCCTGTCTTAAAAAAAAAAAAAAAAGAAAGAATTGAATTATAAAACCAGGTGTAGTGGTGGACATTTGTGAAGGGGGAGGGGCGAGGCAGAAGGCTGGAAGATCAGGAGTTCAAAGACATCCTCAGCTACAGAGTGAGTCTGAAACCAGCCTAGGATACCTAAGATCTCATTATCTTAAAAAACCAACCAACCAACAAACAAGCAACCAACTTGAATTCTTTCCTCATAATAACTGTTGCTTCCTAGTTGGGAAGGCAGGTGGAGGAAGGAGCCGCAGGCCGCTTCCCTTCTCAGGATATCAAAGTCTGCACGCAGCACTTTGTAACCATGCTGCCGATTTGGATGACATGGGCTGGGTCATCTCTCAACACCTCCAGTGGTTTCTCTTGTGGCATGGCAGTCAGTGTCTGTTATGTTTTGCAGTGCTGGGGACGGGACTGAGGCCTGCTGCACCCTGGTCAGGTGCCCACCAGAGTGACCGCTGCAGCTGCTCCCACCATTCTTTGCAGCTCGGCTCCCACTACGACTTTCGCCTGCCTGACTGGCACCTGCCTATTGCTCAAGCTCTTCATCTTGGCCCCCTCACCCTCTGGTTTTCTGATGCAGCTCCTCAAACGCATACCATCCTCCTCAGCCATTTCTGCTCATCAAAACCCCAGCACCTCAGGCTGGGGAGTAGCTCAGTGGTCAAGTGCTCGTCAGTCATGTGTAAGGCCCTGGATTTGATCTACAGCCTCCTACATCCATTCCTCGAAGGAAACCCCAAACCAACCAACCGATCGACTGACCAACCAAAACCACCAACAACAACAACGAAGCACCCGTCACTCCTCAGCCTGGTCACTCTGCAGCCCCTCAGGGCCTCTGTTTATAACCCGGTCAGCAGTGTCTTCCTCTGTCCTCCCACGCATGGCTTCAGCCCACTACACGGCTCCTGTCCTGAGTTCAGCATGCCATTGCAGGCCAGACTTGTGCAGATTGCTTTACAGTTGTGGGTTCAGAGGACTCCAGCTGCTGCGACCACACCTGCTTGGATCCTTTGTTCTCCAGACCCCAGCAGTGGGACCCACTGAACCACCTGACCTAGACTCTCAGGCTGAAAGAGTTCAAGGGATCCAAACCTACTCAGAGGCTGCCTCAGACAACCTTCAGAGAGACGGCCCAGCACAACCCAGCACAACTGGGAGTGTTTTCTCACCTGCCACGGGTCTGCTTTATTCTTTTAAAAAGTTTTTTAATTTTAATTTTTTAAACTTTTTAAAAGTTTATGCATTTTATGTATATGAGTGCACATACTATCTCTCCGCACATACGTCTGCAGGCCAGAAGAGGGCATCGGATTCCTTCACAGATGGTTGTGAGCCATCGTGTGTTTGTTGGGAATTGAACTCAGGGCCTCTGGAGAAGCAGCCATTGCTCTTAACCACTGAACCATCTCTCCAGCCCACTGCTTTTTTTTTTTTTTTTTTTTTAAAGTGTGTGTGTGTGCTCACTTGTGTGCCAAAGCCTGTATGTGAAGGTCAGAGGACAACTTCCAGAAGTTCTCTCCTCCGACTGCGGGTTCCGGGGATTGTCAAGCTTGAGTGGGAAGCACTTTCATTGGCTGAACCAGCTTCTTTTAAAGAGTTTTTATAGCTAAAGCCAGGGGTGGCAGCAGATGCCTGTAATTTCAACACTCAGGCGACAATTTTGTGTGTGTGTGGTGTGTGTTTACATTTGCTCGTATACTCTGTGTATGTGTGTATCTGCACACTTGCCGTCGTGTACGCTTGTCAGTCAGAGGACAGCTTGTGAGACTTGGTGCTCTCCTCCTACCATGCAGGCTTAGTGGCAGGTGCCTGCATCCATAGTCCCCGAGACAGTAATTTTTCACTCAGACTTTTGCCATTGCCCAGAGGCTCTGGAGATGCAGAAGCTCTGAGCTTGTCTGTCATAGGGCACCCAGCAGGTAGATGACTGAGTCTTTCACAGCCAGCAGGAGTATCCGACCTGGGATGCAGAGTGAAACCCTGTCTTGAAAGTTTTACACAAGAGAAGAGACAAGTTCTCTTCAAGACTCATGCTCAGCGCTGGGGAGGGCTTGGTAGTTAAGAATACATACTGCTCTTACAGAGGACACCAGTTCAGCTCCTAGTACTTACAACTGCTTGCAACTTCCATTCCAAGTGATTTGATGCCCTCTTCTGGCCTCTGTGGGCTCTGCACTCACGTGCACATACCCCACACAGATATATGCAAACATAATTGAAAATCAATCTTTAAACATTTTGCTACAGAAAGACCCATACTATACAGGAGCCAGTCATGGAAGTTCCTTCACCATCTCTCTCCAAACAACACTGGGACCAGTGTAACCTGGGGCTTCATTTACATATTTGTATACATAAAACATTTCTTAACATAAATGGGAGACAATACAGTTCTCCAATGGGCTGTTTTCCTTTCTACAGATTGTACAGGAAGCTACACATTTTTCTGGAATGTTTCCTGCATATGTTTTTCTGTGAACCATTTGTTCATAACCTTTACCTACTTTTCTACTGAGTTCTTTGTGTGTGTGTGTGTGTGTGTGTGTGTGTGTAGGCCATATGACTACCCCACATGTTATCCCTCAGGTGCTATTCAATCTTGTTTTTTGATGGCCTCTCACTGGCCTGGAGCCAGCTAGGCTGGCTGGCCAGCGAGCCCCAGGGATCCCTGTTTCCACCTCGACAGCACTGGGATTACAAGTGTGTGCCACCATGCTTGGCATTTTTAGAAAGTGTGTTTCAGAGAACTCAGGTTCTCTTTACAGAGTGAGCATCCCCCAGCTCTTGAGTGAAATCTCTTCTCTCCTAGTCACACACTGCATATCCTTTCCTGTCCTCTCCTGTCCACAGGCTGCAAGGCCCATCTTCCACTGCATTTACCATTCTATAGCTCAGGTTGACTATGGATTCCTATCTTTTGAGTGTTGGGGTTGCAGGTGTGAGCCTTCGTACATTGGCAGCCTTGTAACCCCACCTGGGACAAATGAGGTACCTGCATAGGAGCTGTCACTCCATGTCAGCTGCTCCTGACTAAGCAGATGAGGCCTTATAAAAGTGCCAGCTACTTACTGACCCACAGAGTTTAAAGACAACACATCTGAGACCTTTGGGAGGCAAACCTCCAGTTGGCACACCCCTATCTGCTGCCCCAATCTGTCTTTTGTATCATGGCTGCTCAAATGTTTCCACAATCTCCAAATCTTGCTCTGTTTTTTGTTGTTTGGAGACAAGGGCTCATGTGTCCCCTGCTGGCTGGGCTGGCTTTCTAAGCTATTTATTTATTTTTGAGATAGAGTCTTATTATGTAGATCAGGTAGATCCACCTGCCTCTGCCTCCCCGGTGCTGGGGTTAAAGGAGTATTCCAGTATTTCTGGCCTGCTAAAGGCTTTAATAGATGATAATAAATCAGATTTTGAAATTATGTGTCAGCCCTCTGCACTGTGCCACCTTATGGTGTGATGTCTACAGGCCCCCAGGATGGATTCTAGAACTCTACACACAGTAGGCTAGCCCATACTTTTAAGAGCTAAGAATACTTGTACCACAGCCATCTTTAAAGTGTCACAAGAGGTATTCCTTCCTGTTATAACATCCAGGGTAGGATCAGGCTGGGTATGATGCTGTGCTCTCACAGGTGGGTTAGCATACGGAGCTAGTATGTGAGGACAAAGTCATCCACCTGGCAAGTGTGAAAACACAAACAGAAAAAGACAAACCACAAAACTACTATCTGTGGGATTGGGATGGGACTCAGTGGTTGAGCGGTTGCTCAGCATGAGCAAGGCCCTGGGTTCTCTCGGCAACACTGAGAAAGAAATTATTTCTTTTTAATAAAATCACAGCTGGGATTAGACTGGATAAAACTCTAAATTTTGAGTTTAATGTCTGTGTCCATTTATCATAGAAACTTTAGCAAAACTTTGAAGTGATGGAAGACATTATTCTGTCCATTTTGGGGTCACTGGACACTGAGTTGGGAGGTTAGTGCTTGAATGCTTCCCCAGAAAACCTGAAGGTATGTGTGTTTCTGGTGTAAGGCCAGAGATCGATTTCAGCTATCTCCATCAATAATTCTCCACTTAGTTTTTGAGATGAAGTGTGATCTTATCTTGGTTGTCAACTTGACTACATTTGCAATCAACCATAACCCAAGCAGCTGGCCACACCTGTGAGGGTCTACTTGATTGGGCCATCTGAAGTAGGAAGAACCACCCTAAATGTGGGCCACACTTTTTTGTGCAGCCCACATAAAAGGGCACAGAAGAAAGATTTTGCTTTGTGCCTGCTTGTCTTCACTCTCACTGGCAAGTTCATCTATCCTGCTGCTGAAGTATCCTTCGTTGTTATTAGAACCTACTTCGGGATTTCAGTGTATACTGAAGACCATCTGAGATGAGACATGCAGCTTTGTGGACTGAACGGCTATTGGGTTCTTGGACTTTCTGTCAAGAGACAGCTATTGTTGGATTAGTGAGATCACAGCCTGTCAGCCACTAATAAATCTCCTCTTAATATATATCATTCATTCTATCAGTTCTGTTCCTCCAGAGAACCCTGACTAATACACAGGGTCTCTTACTGAACCTGGAGATTACAAATTTGGAAGACTTGGCCAGTGGGCACCAAGAATCTATTTCCCTTTCTCCAGCACTGAAATTACAGACTCACACAAGCACACCTAACTTCTCCATAGATGCTGGGGATCCAAACACAGGTTCTTATGCTTGTATGGTGAACATTTTGCCACCTGAGCCATTTCCCTAGCCCTTGAAACAGTCTAACTACCAGTCTAAGGGAGTCATGGGGGAAGTGCCAACCTGGAACAATGTCTGTGAAGCTCATGGAGGTTGTGACAACTTCATGGTTGTCAGTTATAGCTTCAAGATACTAGTGAGATGATCTCTCCCTCTCCCTTCTCTCCCACTCCAACATACAACCAAAATTTCCAGACAGATGCACCTGCCACTGGGAATGAGGTATGCACAAACAAAGAACAAAACAAACTGGAGTCAACTGGCAGGTTTCTAGCTGAGGTCTTTATTTCCATTTTATATACAGCAAAAGTGCTGCTGAGACTCCACAGCAGCCAGACAGAACATAACTGAATTCTCTCTCAACAATTAGCAGCTTAGAATCTAGCAACTACAGTGTTAACGTTCACGCGTTCACAAGTATCATCTCTTTACTCCGCAATTCGTGCATGTGAGTCTTTAGTCTTACACACTTGTATAAACACACTTACAGTCTAGTAGTCAGCCCCTTCTGAGGGTATCACCTAGCATACACAACACATAGAAATGTTTAACTCTAGAGCCACATTCAAAATCCCAGCTTTATTGGGGGTGGTGTGGGAAACCATCACTTTGCCTGTGCTGGCTCAACAGCATTTGGTTTTGTTTGAGATGTGTATTTTCCAAGGCTTCTTAGAAGGCCAGAACACTGGAGCTCACTCAATCTAGGAGTCACTGACTGCCTTAGAACACAAGATCAGAAACAAAACCAAACACAGTGAAGACCACACCAAAGCATGCGTCAGACATGGCTGGCAAGGAAGGCTTCACCCCACTGTTCTGGTGATGTATGTTTTATGCCAATTGGGACAGGGGCTAAAGAAACACTATCTGTGGTGGATCCAACTGGACTTATTAAGGAATAGAAAGCCTTCCTTGCCTGGATGCACTGAGTACACCAAGGACCTGAAACTGGAAAAGACAGCCATCAACAATGCAGCGATGGCCAACTCTACAATTGAAACAATAACCCAGGCCAACACAGCAGCCTCACTCACCTGGGCTAGGCACCAGCATGGACAAGGGATTCAAGGAATGCTTCACTTTAATGGGAATTTTTTTTATTTTCAAAAATTTTTATTATTTAAGGAAAAGAAGCATTAAATTGTGGGCAAGCTTCTCTCAGATCAGGTGCTAAACCATCAGAGCAAGGCTATAAAAGGGCTGTGAATAGAAAAGAGAATCCAAGGGCAGCCAATTCCAAGAAACTCAAAGGCAACAGGGATGGGCAGCCAAAGGTACAAGCAGGCAGGGTAACAGGTGGGTGTTACAGACAGCACTGAGTGCAGACAACTGCGAGCCTGGTAAGTGAGCGGGCAAAACAGCAAGAAGCCATGTCAGGGCCTGTCCTGGACTGAAGGTCCTTCCCAAGACAATCTGCTAGAGGAAGATGGGAGTCAGTGTGAGTCTGTCTGTCTGAAGCTCCAGACTCTTTCTTCAACAGAGACAGCCTTCAGGCAGTTAGAAACAATTTCAGCTTGTCGATCACAGTGACATCTGGGGGCCTCCTGTGGAACTGTTAGAGAAGTCAGTGGGCTGCCGCTGGATCATCTCTCCCACAGCCCAGAGGGGCTCTCTTTTCTACCAGAGTGACTAAATTACAGCAACAGCTGCTATTCCAGCAAGGTCATAGTGTCCTGTGGCACTCTTGCTTGAAGCTGCCGCAGTACTTTTAGGCAAAGTTAACCTTTTAAACATAGGCTTGGGGACCATTGATTTTGGCATGAATATGCATTGGTTTTCATTGATTTTTTTTTTTTTTCTGGTCCCTGCTCTAGGTGCTCATTATGAGGTGAACAACAACCATCTGGGGATGGAGTGAAGACTGGGTACCTGAGTTAAAATATCAAAGTGAGAAGGCCAGCTGGCCAAAGCAAAAGGAGGCTTGTAGCTGTTATGTAAACCATCCTTTACAACAGACAGGGCAATGCTACCCTGGTTCTGAAAGACGGTCCTGGTGTGGGACACAGGCAAAATACACTTCGCTTCTCTGTCCAGGGCATAGTATGTGACCCTTTTGTGTCATGTGGGCACACAGAAAGAGGCCATTGGAAATGGCATTTGTGACCTCCAGTACTACGAGATTAATCAGGCTCTCTAGTTTGCTCATTAGAGGTTGGTCCAGGTTCCACCTGGGTGATGGAACTGGCTACAGGATGGGGACAAAGCTCAGCTTGTCTTCCTAAAGTCTCTCTAAACAGTCACTGAGCCGTTGTATTAGTGATCAGTCTGGGTTAACAGGAAGCTACAACAGTTTGTACCCAGAACTTGGGTCCTTCTAACCTGACATTTTCTTTTCTGCTTTTTGGGAGAATCACCTTCAAATGATCCTCTCAGGCAGACAGAATAAAGCTTTGAAGTTAAGGATGCTGAGGCCAAAAGGCAGACAAGACTCCACATCACTTTGGTTTCGGTAATTAGGGGGTGTTAAACAATAAATTAAGCAAACACAAGGAATTATTTATGACTCTCATAACATAGTAGCATTTTTTTTTCCTAAAGAGAATCCCAGCCCAAGGTTACTGGGGAACATTTACTTGGTAGTGGTGGTGGGGGTTTGGAGGACCAAAATCCAGTCCTACCACGCTCGTCTGTGGAGATCATGTCACCCTGCAAACCCCTTGCCATTCCAACCAAGCCAAGCTGGGGAGACAGTGCTGTGTGGGTGGTAGACACCAGAGAGCGGGACAGCCACAGGGTGGTGGAGGGCAGCGCTGGCAGCAGTCTCTGGTTCAACTGTTTCCAGACAACAGGGGCAGCACACTGAAATATCCACACGGCTTCATTTGAAAACATCACTGTTTTATTTCAAAGGAAAAAATAAAAGACCCTCTTAACCCAGCCCCCCCAAAAAACAAAACAAAAAACCCCAATAATAATAACAATAATAAAAAATTCTATTAGAAATTATAAGGAAGCACTGAGAGTTTGAGTATTACATTCTTCAAGTATGTTGTTTGGATTTTTTATTTTTAAGTTGGAAACTATACACATATGAAAAAAAAAAAACCTTAAAAGTACGGCCAGGGAGCTAGGTAGTGGTGGCACACACCTTTAATCCCAGCACTAGGGAGGCAGAGGCAGGAAGATCTCTGAGTTCAAGGCTAGCCTGTCTTACAGAGTGAATTTCAGGACAGCCAGGAATAAACAGAGAAACCCTGTCTCAAAAAACCAAAGGAAAAAAAAAAAGTGCACCCAAGGGATCTTGCTTAAAAGTTAGGATTAAGGGCTACTTCACAATACTGAACAGGACTGCGCAGTCATCCTGTGGGCTTGATGCTCTCACTTCCAATCCTGGCAGTGTTAATTTAAGGAAGGCTCAGGTTCAGAAGTGATCACACTTCAGGGTTAGCATGAAAAAGCCAGGGAGATGCCTGTGTTCTTCCACGGCAGGGACAATCCACCCTGAATCTAAAATTCCAACCTGGAATGTGGTGGGACTTCACAGTAGAGTTAGTCTGGACGAGGGCCTGGTCAAGTTTTGCATCTGTTCAGTGGGTTCTGTGCGGTCCTTCGAGCCTCAGTTCAGAATGCCCTTCAGTGTGTTGCAGATTGTTGGTTCATGTTAAAGGACTGTTTCAGATTTGCATCCCAAGGAAAATCATGCTACATAAAAATGATCCAAGATTTTTGCCCAAAAAACTTCTTGGATAAAATCTAAAAAATACTATTGCAATTGCGTCTCTTGAAGAAAAAAACATTATTCTAAATGTAAACAGATTCACTCAACTCTCTTGTAGAAAACTTCAGAGTGGGTAATGCTGCTGTCTAGCTCTCTTGGCATGCACTTGCCAGAGGGTGGTTTCCTTCTGCACCGGCATCATCTGGGGGGTGAGAAGAGCCGGTCCACATAGCTGAAGAGGGCATCCCAGTGCTTCCAGAGAAAGGCAATGAAAGCCACAAGGAATAAAGTGCTGAACGTCCTGTTGCGTGTCTTCATGAGGGGGACCACGCAGTTGGCTACTGTGGACACAAAGACCAAGAGGACTGCCATGACCGCCAGGAGGATGTTGATGAGTTTGCCCAGAAGATTTCGGGCAGTGGCATTCTCCAGCCCTTCCAGCTGCACCACCTGCTGTTGTTGCTGCTGCAGCTCCATCTTGGAGATGCGGGTCTGACAGGCCTCCAGAGCCTCCTGTGGGCCAAACAGAGGATGCTTAGGCTTCTGCTCTCAGAACTCTAGGTCTGACACGCCCCAGGGGAGCCAGATGCATCCTGAGCCATGCCAGAGATTTTAAATAGCTAGAGCCTTGGATATGAAAAGCCAGATGCACACGACTCCCATCCCTCTATTGCACTCCTGGGGAACGGCTCTGGGGAGCAGTGGCCACACTTTGATTTATTTTGTCTAGAACTAACTTGCTTTCTCTCCCTCTCTTTCTGACAAGAGTCTCATATCTCAGTCTGGCCTCATACTCGCTATGTAGCTGAGATGACCATGAACTTCTGACACTTTTGCCACCTCCTGAATGCTGAGATCATGTGAGTCTCCCATCATTCCTGAATGGCCTAGAACACTTTAATGACAAGACCTCAATTATATGTTTTTTTATTGTTTTAGAAATTATGAGTCTAAAGTACACAAGACATGCATTTGTTTTAAACCCAGTCTCTCAGTATTCTTTTCAGTTCTAGTCCTTGTTGCTGTGGTAACACTTTATCATACTGGTATATTTACCCTTTGCCTGTATTTAAATGTACACATGTATTTGCTTAGCATGGAGTTATTACAGGCATTTCCTACCATAATGTGCATAGCATTCTATTGGAATTGATCCATAACTTTTTTTTTGCTCAATAGTGGGTCTTGATGATCAAGCCATGTCAAAATATAGGGATCCACCTCATTCTTGTGTGTGTACATGTTCAGGTGAAGGTCAGAAGACAG
This sequence comes from Cricetomys ansorgei, assembly GCA_026225945.1. Taxonomy (NCBI): domain Eukaryota; kingdom Metazoa; phylum Chordata; class Mammalia; order Rodentia; family Nesomyidae; genus Cricetomys; species Cricetomys ansorgei. Next base: position 17,729,049 of record JAMJFZ010000116.1, on the reverse strand, counting down.
CTGTGGGTGTTGGTCTTCAGTTATTCTCTATCCTTTGCTTCAGACAGGGCCTCTCACTAGCTGAAACTTTGCCAAGTAGAGTAGACTAGCTGACTAACAAGCTCCAAGGATTTGCCTGTCTCATCTTGCCATTGCTGGGATTACAAGTATGTGACACTATGCCTGGCTTAATAATAAAATATTTAAAAAAATAATAATTATAGCATGTGTGTGTTTGCAGATGTGTGGGTGTGCCATGGCATGAATGTGGAGGTTAGAGGACAAATCTGAGGGATTGGTTCTCACTGTCTACTTTTATTGGGTTCTGGGGATTGAACTCAGTTGTCAGGCTTACATGTTAATTACCCTTTACTTGCTATACCATCTAGCTGGCACCCCATGTTTGGCATTTTATGTGGCTTCTGGGGATCTGAACTTAGTTCCTCATGCTTATGAATCAAATACTTTATCGGCTGAGCCATCTCCCCAGCCCTATCTCATTTTTTTTTTTTTTAACCTGCTATGGAACATTTTGTAGTATGCATACATCACAGTTTAGCAGTTAGGTCCTTTTTAGGGATTTTTATTTAGTTTTTTTTTTTTTTCCTGATTTTTCCACTCTAACAGTGATGTAGTGAACATCTTGAATGTACTTCACTAACACACTTGGTGTTTTTAGGCCAAGACAATTCCTGATGGAGAAGGCAAGCTGGCTAGAAGCCACAGCTCTGACTGCAGCTCTGGCAGCAACCAGCAGACGGGATGCTCTAGTTTTTCCCAGACCGAGGCTGTTCTATCTTAAGACATTGCCAATATCTAGAGGTATACCTCCCCAAATGGCAGTACCTTTTGAAAAAGGTACTTCCATTGTGTGAAGGCAGGTGTGCTGCAATTTGTAAGAGCCTTTCTTGATTTTTCTACCCTCCTGGGACTGCCCATCCTCTCCCTTCCTTCTTTCTTACTTATTGTTCCTACTAACCTGGATGTCGCGGGCCCGTTCATAGGATTGATAGGCAATTTTCTCTTCCATGCTGGCCAACTCCTGCTTTAGGTTCAGGATCTCATTCTGGTGGAGCTCTGTCAGGTCGTTCAGTTGCTCTTCTAGTCGTTCACATCTAAAGGGAGAAAGGCTGGAATGTCAAACATTCTGCATCTTCCCTGAAATAATTTGGATCAATTCCCGAATCTACTCTGCAAAGTGAAACAAAAGCATAGGGCTTGAGCAGCTTGGTGTACTGCATGTCAGGGGCTGCAGCTTCCACTCTCCAGAAAGGCAGCTGTCACAAGGCCACCCACGGCAGCACAACTTCTCCAGTTTTCTCCACAGTTTTCTCTGGTTAGCTCTGCACCTGTGATGCTAAAGCAGCTCTTATTCTGCGTTGAGTGTGGAAGAAAAAACTCTAATTAAGCAAGTCTCATCTGGAGAGAAACAATGCACAAATGGAAATGGACCTTCTAGCTGTCACCAGTGACTTATTTCAACACCAGATAACTAACTCACCCAGATGTTTGTGATTTGGAACCCCAGAAAGCCAGAGCCAGAGGGGGTCCATCATCCTCATAGTCAAGCAGTGCCTGGGATATTTGTCAACACATTATTTATGGAGAGTCTGCTACATGCTAGGCATGTTCAAAGTACTAGGACACTATGGTAAGCAAAACACCTGCCTTCTGTTTATTCTACAGGGAGAGCGGAGACAGAAAACATCAACAGATTTTCGTGTAGCCAAGACTGGCAGGGAGCATATGGCAGTGTCTAGTGACACTGTAGGGTCAGGGAAGACTTCCCAACTCTCTTCAGGAAGGAGACAAGGAGCATGGATTCTATAAACAGAGGCTTGGAAGATGAAGAAGTGACGATGTGCAAGGAAGGAACAGGAGTGTGAACTTGTTAAGACAGGAATGGGGTTGGCATACGTAAGAGCTGGAGTGGACTAGAGAAGCTAAAAATTGGGGAGAATAGAGACACACACACACTTATTCTACACAACAATTTAAGACAGATCATCAGAGATTCTATGTAGAAAAAAACACTGAGAAAGGAATACATAGAATTACTGGATAATTGGATTCTGATTAGCTGGTGAAGAAGCCCAAAGAAGACTGTTTAAGGAAGTGAGTTTTCTGGTATTGGTAAAGAGGATAGATAGGCAGGCAGTGGAATTCTAGGAACCAAAAGGCTTCCAGGAGAAAGGTTGAAGACTATACATTAAAAACACTGAGGCAGAGGGTAAAAGGAAGAAGAAAGAGGAACCACCTCCAGCTTCTGCTGAACAGAACAAAATCCTGTGTCAGAGGGGAGCTGGGCAGGGCTCATGCCCACAGCAAAATATGTAACCACATGTGAAAATCAGGGGACTTCCACAAAGAAATGAAAGTAAAGCTGGGAGCAGGGTATGGTGCTAAGGAAGCTGCTGAAGCAGGAGGGCTGTAAGTGTGAGGTTAGTCTAAAAACAAACCAGACAACTAATCAACCAACAGATGTGCCTGAGTATCTACCATTAAACATTTAGAACTCCCTCCCTTCTTTTCCCATTCACCCACCTCCTGCCCTTTTTCTTTTGGTTGCACAGGGAATGGAAGCTGTCATTCTGCATGTCAGGCAAGGCCTCTGCTATTGAACTACAGCCACAACCCTACTCTTATTTCTAATCACAGAGAGTACAAGTTAAAGTCACCATCCTATCCTCCAGTGTTATGACTTAACAATCACATAATAAACAAGGACTGTATTAAATTCTATTCCTTAAGAAATAAACAATTTAAAAAGTCATGGTCTGACCCTTTCCATTATGTCATTAAATCCTATTTAGGGATTCTTTACCCTTGACAGCCACCTCTGTCGCGCTTTCCTTCATGCTGTTACAGAACAGCACCCCCATGCTCTGTTATATATAACCAGGATTGATATTTGTGAGACTGCCTTATTTCATCTGCTACCCAGGGACTCAAGAGCAAGTGTCAGCTATGGAAATGATTTTCTGCTAAAATATAAATTCACCAGATACTGTAAGGTTATATTAACATACTATCTATTGAAACTCTTTTTTTTGGTGGGGGTAGGGGTGCTAGAACCCAGGGTCTTGCACATACTAGGTGAGCTCTCTACTCAGAATGATATTTAGCCTACTATTTTGAGTGTCTGAGTTTCTTTATTGCCTTTGTTTACCAGAAGAGTGTTGAAATTTAAAACTAGTATTCCTAACTGCTGGTCTTGCAGGAGAAAAGCTCAGTGATAGAGTGTACTTTGTCGGCTCTGGTCAGGAACTGGGGCTGGACAGAGAGCAGGGTGGTAGTATTTAGCAGGGTGCATGTGTCAGGGCCGCACTACAACCTCTTGGTCCACAGCCCATACACACTCTGGAGTTTGAAGACTGCTCTTGAGCTGGGTGGAGTGGTTTATGACTTTTAATCCCAGGAATGAATATCACTGTGAGTTCAAGGCCAGTCTGGGCTATATAGTGGGTTCCAGGACAGCAAGAGCTACATAGTGAGATCCTGTCTCAAAAAAACCTAAAATATTGCTGGGAAGTTTTATTTGGAATTAAATGTGGCTCATATGTTCCCAGAGCAGACTGGGAACAGACAGCCATTGCTTCCTTAGAGACTACTGTGCAAATCCATCATGCCTCCTGGGAGCGTGGAAGGTATTACCTTCCCCACAGAAGCAGCAATTAAAATTCAGAGGTCTCAAAGCCAAAATTCAGAGGTGCCAAAGGACACAAAGTGAAGAAGGTTTGTTTGAGTTTAAAACCTTAATTTTTAAAATTCTATACTGTCATGCCATTTTGAAACTAGCCTAGAAGCCAACATATCTGCAAGTGCTCTTAAAAAGTAAAAAACCTGAGTCAGCTTGACAGCAGTTCAAACCACACAGCCACAGTGAGGGCTGGATGTGGCTGGGTTAACATGATAGTTTAAAGCTTGACCAGAAGAGGGCTGAATAAGAGTAAATACAGATTCAAATTAAAGACCCCTCCCCACGTAGGGTATGTATGTATGTGTGTGTGGGTGGGTGAGTCCTTAGGGAGTTTGGCTGTGGGGTCTCCAGTCCTCACCCGATTCCCTCAGACTCCCGATTCCTTCTGTTAGCCAATCCTGCGCCCAGGTTGTAGACAGAAGGACCCCCTTGGGTGCCCATGGGGTTCGTCCAGCACCGTGTAGTCACCGTGTTGCTTTATTTTGCTCAGCAGTGGTGGTGCATGCCTTTAGTCCCAGCACTCAGGGAGGCAGAGGCAGGCGGATTTCTGTGAGTTTGAGGCCAGCCTGGTTTACAGAGTAAGTTTCAGGACAGCCAGAGTTACACAGAGAAATCTTGTCTTGAAAAACCAAAAGATAAAGCCAAGTGTTATTAGCAAGGCTATGCAACTGGTAGAACCATTCTGTTTTGCTGGTGAGAACTTTAAAATGAAACTTTTCTGCACATACGACACGCACAAGGATGAGCTCACAGCACCGTTCTACAGTGTCCTAGGAAATTCCCAGATTCTGTATCCTAATGTGCTTGGAACTTGCTGTTCAATTTAGTGTTTCACTTGATGCTCACAGAGTATCAGGATATGAAACAGAAATGTAAAAGGATCATGATTTCAACTACCTGTACCCAATTTCCAAACCCTGGCAAACAGGCTGACTTTTGCCTTCATCCCCCAATGTGGCTATTTTAGATTGTTCACTGGGGCAGTTAAGTGCTCATGATCTTTGCTTCCCCTTTCACCAAACCTCCTAAATATACAAGCCATACACAGAGGTGCACACCTGTAATTCCAGCTTGAGAGGCTGAGGCAGGAAGATTATGAGTTCCAGGCCAGCCTGGAATATGGCAAGTTTCAAGCCAGACTGGGATGCACAGTAAAACTGTCACCTTTTCAAAACCAAACAAATGAAACACAAAACATCACAAAAGGGCTGGCACTGTTAGTACCAGCTCAGTTGGTAGAGTGCTTACCTCGTTAGTATGCATGCGGTCCACATTAAAAAAAAAAGTGTGTGTGTGTGGTGTGTGTAGGAGACGAGTAGTCCAGTGGTAGGAATTTTGTGTGTGTATGTGTGTGTGTGGGGAGGTTCAGTTGTAGAAACTGAAGGTCAGAAAGGTTCAAGATCCTTCTTGGTTACTTGGGGAGTTAAGAGGTCAGACTGGGCTGCCTTAGACTCTGTCTCAACAGAAAAAAAAAATCACGAAAAACAAAAATCCCCCAAATTATGTTATCCTAGAGGGCAGTTGCAAGGCCTGAGGCATTCTCTGGAAGGAGCCTGTGGTTTCCAATTTGGTCTGATGGAATCTGTCTGGCCCTACTGTCCACTCCCAGGGCAAAATCAACAGCAGAGAAAGCATCTTGCCTTTATGCTGAGTTTGGTAGCTCATGCCTGTAATCCTAGCACAGAGGAGGTGGGGATGGAGGATAGAGAGTTTAAGGCTAGCCTGGGCTACATCATTTCAGGCCAAGCTGAATTGCATAGTATAGTGAGACTGTCTATATAACTTATTTTTTGTTTTGAGACACTCTCTCCAGCCTAGGCTGGCCTTGAACTCTCTACATAGGGTAGGATGACCCTGAACTTCTGATCCTCCTGATTCACCTACTAAGTGTTGAGTTTGCTGGTGTACCACAGCACACCCAGTCTATATGGTACTGGGGTGAAAACCTAGGGTTTTGTGCATGTTGGGTAGCACTCTATTCAGGGAGTTATATCCCTAGCTCCAGAAACGGTTTTTAATTTATTCTTTATTATGCACTGTGTACTAGCTAATGAATCTGTTTAGTCCAGGTTTTCGATTCAGATCCAAATTTTGCAACTCACTAGTTTGAGAGACCCTGTCATGCTGTAAACAAGAAAACATTCAACTTCAAAGCAAAATCATGCTGATGAAGACAGCTGGCAAATGCCTGGGCGAGGTAGTCTATAAAACTATACAAGGCTTCATTTCTCTCTTTTGATTTCGGTCACCCCTAACAATTCCTAGAAGCAGTGGTTCAAAAGACTTCATGGGCTGGGAGGGTGGCTCAGAGGGTAAAGTACTTGTTACCAAATCTGTGTCCTGAGTTTTATCCCTAGAACTCACATGATGGAAGGAGAGAATAAAACTATTGCACGTTGTCCTCTGTCCTCCAACCATATGCAGTGGCACGTGGGCCTCCAGCAGCAGCAGTAGCAGTAACAGACTGCTTGCTGACTGTCACATGGTCTCTAGCAGCTATGATACCACTTGTTCACTGGTTCCCATGTGTGTTTTTTTCCCCCACTAAGTCTCTATTTCCCTCCAGATTCTCAATTTTATTTAAAAGTTTCCACTGTTTCCAGTACATATATGGCTTTTCTTCTATACTATCACACAAATGGCCTACTGGACACATACCTTTCTCAACCTTAGATACAACTGTAAGAGAAAAAGTTATGTTTTAAATTTTAGTTACTGTGTCTAAGAGAACTTTAAAAGAAAAACAGATAACCTCTTGGAATGCTAGGTGGAGCTGTTCAGTTGAGATTAGTCTTGAATCTCCCTGGCCTAAAGGATTGTGGGAGTAACTAGATCCCAAGGTGACCCTACTGCACTGGATGTGCTCCATATACCAGATGTGCTTGGTTGCTTGCAGGGGGGAGATAACCCAGACAGAAAATATTATCAGGATAGATGCTTGCCACTGACTGGTGGAAAGCCTTATGGGTTCTGCCTTTTTAAGCATCTGTGCCACGAGATCTCAGGCCTTTCTTGTGAGAACTCTGGAGGTGGTGGGTTCACTCCATGGGAACCTCAGAATGGTCCTGGTCAGAGTCCATCTTCCTGGCTAGTATTTAATTAAAGCTTACTTGCTTCAAATTTGGCTCAAATTGTGGTGGTCTTATTCTTGACTGTATTTGGGATTTACATAATGAGCCTCTGTCACTTATTTTACCAGGTAGGTTGCTGCTCCTGCCACTTCCCTGGCTCCAACTGGCCACATAATTCAACTCCTTCTGTCTCTGGCCATTTGTTCCCTTTCTCCCACAGTATGCTCTTTGCATTTGTGTCAGGGAGGTGTCTCAAGCCAATTTTACCTGCTCTTTTTAACTTTCCAGAGAGCTTAGTAGAAAGAGCTAATCTATATCTCTGTAGAAACAAATCCTTCAGCAGTTGAGTAAATTACTCATGAATTCATGAGAAAGTAACAGGCAAATCTCTTCAAGCTGAAATTGATCCCAAAGGAGAAGCCATGTCTACTGTACATTAGTTAGCAAGGAGTTAAACAGCAAAGTAGCATTTGGACTAGTAGAATGAGTTCCCTTTTCAGCTCAGCAGCTGAGGCAGGTAAACAAGTCAGGAGACTTGCAAGGCAGCACACAAAGCTGCAGAATTTAGGGTGAAGTAAGATGCTGTAGGCAGCACTGACATGGCCCCAGTAACTCCTCAATCAGAACTAACCAGTGTGAGCTTCCCTTTTTCATGACAAGCAATTACCTGGAAAATGAGGAAAAGTTGAGGCTATTATTGTATAGCTGAAATCTTACTACACTGGTAACACAGGAGTTTCTTGTTAGCGTAGAAACACGTCTAATCTTCAGGAAGCATCAGGGAGGAAACTGAGGAAGCCATAGACAGCTTTGAAAATTCCTAGGCACAGAATTTAGCCAACACCCTAGTTGGTTGTGTCTTGGAATGTAGATCTTCTGGACTGGGCTCAGTTCGTTGTCTTGTTATAAAAACAGTTTCCTAAACTGGGTGGGTTGGGGAGGCAGAAGCAGGAGGAGTATGACTGAGGAGAGGCTTGGCTAACTAGCAAGCCTATTGTCATAAACAAACATGCAAACACTCAACTCTAGTTTTTCAGTTTGTTTCACTCAGGAGTTTGTTGCTCAGCTCTATTCATACCCCTGCTTCCTATTTTTAGATTTATTTTTTTGTCTGTTATTTTTTTCTGTGTTATTAATCAAATTCGAGGTCCATACAACAAAAGGAAAGAACAATGCATCAGCTCCCTGACCTGACCACTCAATTACTAACGCACAAGCCCCATCACTTGACACTAACATTTTTACTGACACAACCTCAGCCAAGTTCTGGTCTGAATCAGGCTGACCAGAAGAGCCCAGTAGAAATGTTGTGGTGTTCTCTTTTTGGGGGAGTGGGTGTGGAGAAATTCAGGATTCAATCTAATCAACTTAATCACCATGAGCACCAAAACATCAAAATACTGGTCCCTGACAGTAATAGGCAATTAACTACCCTTTTTCCACACCCTTTACTGCAGTGTCGGCCTCCAAACTCTGAGATTTACAAAGTACCTTCATTCCCTTTCAGGGAAGTTCCTCGATTCCACAAGCAAGAAAACAGGCCCAGAAAACCTTAAGAACTTCTGAAGTTTCTTGAAAGTCCTTTGTTAGAGAGGTGGGCAAGGGTCTGACCCACCTTGCCCTGTCTCAGTTTTTTACATGTTTATCTGTTTTTACCTCCCTCCATCCCATTAGTAACCAATGTAAGATCTGTACAACAAAAGGCCATTACTAATATGATGATGTCTTTTGTTTCCTTGTCTAAATTCTAAAATGGGGAAAGGGAATTCAGAGAAGGAACAGCTACACCTTCTCACTAAATATCCACAGCCAACCTAAGAGGAAGAGGAAACAGAGGAAGGTGAACTGTGCCTTTCACATATGTACTTTAAAAACCAAGAGCCGGCAGTGGTGTACGCCTTTAATTCCAGCACTTGAGAGGCAGAGGCAGGTGGATATCTGTGAGTTCCAGGCCAGCCTTGTCTCCAGAGTGAGTTCCAGGACAGCCAGAGTTACAACAGAGAAACTCTGTCTCAAAAAAAAAAAAAAAACAAAAACAAAAAAGGAACAAAACAACAAAAAAAACCAAACAAGACACAAAATAACAAAAACAAAAAAACCCCCTTTAAGAACTCCCTTTAAGGTCTACCCCCTGAAGGATGCTGAGTAGGCATTTTTGACAGCTAGGATGTGGGGATGGGGGCTCTTGATTCTCTGAGTACTGTGTATGATTCTGGCAGGTCATTTCTTGCAACTCGGCCTGGACAAAGTTAGCATGAGGCCAACAAAGAGTTTTATTCAAAGGTCTTTCCTAACGAACTTCAATTCAAAGGGACTCTAACATTTAAACATGACTTCATCTTCACTATCAGCAGAGGTAAGTTTTTTTTTTTTAATTATTTTATTTATGAGTGTTCTATCTGCATGTACACCTGCATGTCAGAAGAGGGCATCTGATCTCATTATAGGTGGTGGTGAGCCACCATGTGGGTGCGAGAATTGAACTCAGGACCTCTGGAAGAACAGTCAGTGAGCCATCTCCCCAGCCCCACTAAGTTGTTTTTAAAGCAGGCTGAAAGCATCTCTTGCTGGGAATAAAATTTAGTGTATTTATAATGCATTGGTCATGTCCAGATTCTGTGGTAAATAACTCATAACTTGGAAGTGTTTTGGTCTCTGGACGGGGCAACACAGCAGTCACCTTCCTTGATCAAAGATAGACCATGGGTTCTTTTGGGTTAAATTCCCCGATAAATGAGAAATGAGGTAAGTCCAAAGGCTGGAAACTTCAATCTAAAGCATTACTTTTTTGGGGTGTGGATCAAAAAATTGGGAGCCTGTGAAAGCTCCTTGAAAGCCTGTGGGGCTTCTTTGGTTGGGCAATAGGTCAGTAGAACAGAAGCCCGATGAAACTTGTGGAGCAGGTTCTGAGACACACAAACTGACAATGGCAACTCTGGGAACAGACTCCCAATATATTTGGGGCATACAGGTTGACTGCCAAAGTTTGACCAGAATGGAGACACATAGCTGAGGTAGGGAATATGACATGTGGGAATGTGAATAACTCCTGCCTATGCTGGGGAAATGGATTATTTGGTTTTATCTCATGACTTCACTGTTCTGAAGCTTAAAAGGAGGCTAGGAAATAATAATGAACTAGTCTGTTTCCAGCACTTGCAAAGCTGAGGCAGGACGACTGAGAATTTCAGCCAGTTTGGCCTACATATCAAGACCCTGTCTCAAAAAGTGGAGCAGAGCACAGTATTAGTCTCCTAAGAATTTAGAGTAAACAGTGCATTTTCTTAATACAAGAAATTAGAGGTACCAAAGAATAGTGGAAATAAAATCTACAGAGGCATTCTGGCAATTTGAAGATTAGGTAATGCCAGCTCTGTGATAGCCTGGCACACCTGGAAAAAACAAGAGACAACATTTACTGAGCTACCAGCATGGTAGTATGTGTGCCTGTGTGGTGTCGATGGTTAACTGATTTCAGGACCTGTATATGCTAAGCATGTGATCTACCTTTGAACTAAACCCTTAAACACTGGGTTCCTACTCTAAACCAAGCATCCTACCAAGGTACTTCCATGTACATGCTCTCTTCTCTTCTCCCTCTCTCCTCGCTTCTTCTTTCCCTCTGTCTCATTTAATAAATGTCACAATCCATTTTTTTTTTTTTAAACTATCACCTTGCCTTTTCATAGGCAGAGAAACTGACGCTCAGATGAGTGAGCCAATCACTCAATCCATACAATTTAGAAGTATCAGAACTGGCAAGCTTGTCCAGGTCTGATGAATTAATTAATAGGTATTACTAATTTCTTTTCTCCTTCATGCTCCTCCTCTAGACCTCTTTAATGGCCAAGCTAGTAAGAATCTGTGAATCTCTGTACAACAGGTGTCACCTCTCACAAGAGTATCTCTGAACTGGGACCCCACCTCCCCAACCTTATAAACAAAAGGCTAACTTGATCCCAATAGTCTTGGCTTCTATTTCAAAGTTATTGTTTAAATATAGCCCACATATTCTCTAGAGATGCTGATCAATTTCCAGTTGATTAACAGTTGAAAGAGGCTTAAATAACTACATTTGAGCGTATCCAATGACAGTAAAACCATGCTTAAACAAACATTTGCATAGTTAGGACAGCCTGGCCCGACTGGGTCAGCTAAGTTGTTCAATGTTCTACTGCACGTGATACTGCTTCTTCCTGTAACTTTGTTCTTGTGACTCAGTGTGATTTAAAATATTCCTGGGCTTAATACAAATACTCTCAGAAGCTGAGAGTTTGAAAGCACAGTAATCTCCTCAAAATAGAAGCTTTGTAAATTGCATTACTGCTCATCAACACTAGATAAGGCTCTTGCCTACTCTACACAGCACTGCTCACACAGGCAGAAAACACAGAGTTCCTAACAAAAAGTGCCAGGAGCTCTCCAGGAGAGCTTTCCAGCCTTCATACTGTCAATGCATTTTGCCATAGCCGAACCTACCCTTCACCAGTCTGTTAACCAGTATACCCACTCTGGGAACACACCTAGTCCTCTCAATTGCTACTGGTAAATAAATGCATGGGAAATGATTTTGCTGGGTGGCATGGTAAAGCCACTTATTTTTCCTGGGCCTCAGTGTATGCATCTGTAATCAGATTCAACTACTTACAGAAGTTTTCTTTTTTTCTGAGTAGTGATTTGAACCCAAGAGCCACTAGTAAACCTATGCTAATACTTTAAAGAGATGACAAAGTGAGCTGGACAAGAAAATCTGAAGCCCATAGGGGTCCCATCACTTAAGACCTTAAACTTCATTCCTTTTCCTCTAAACATGGATCTCACTCATAATTGAAAGCTGGGGTGCAAAACTCAGTGACTTACATTTAGTTTCTTTCAAAAGGTGAAATGGAGCTCAGATGTAGGTTCTGCTGCCATGGCTGCTCAGGCTGTCAGGCACAAGTGTGTGGGTGAGGAAGAAGGATCAGAACACCTGAGTTTTAGAGTTAAGCAGACCCTCTCCAGAAGTTCACTGGGGCAGAACATAATGGAAGCACATTAAGAAACTGAGACTGCTGAGAAAGGCTCTGGAAAAGGAAAATGGCAGCAGGGTTTCAATGAGACAGCACTTCACAAGGAGATGAAGCATCTGTCTCAGACTTAATAGACACATGAAGACAGACTTTTCCAGTTGTATTTTCCCTCGCCTTTTCTCACATTGGCCTACAGATAGATAACAACCTCTATATGAATTTTAAGCCCTAGAGGAATTTAATATCAGGAATGTTAATTTAATCTTTTAAACAATGGACAGAGGTTCTCTGGAGTGTGGGGTTGGGCTTAGCAGCAGTGGCCACCTGACATCACTGAGGGGCCAGCACTGCCCTGTATACTTCACACAGTATTTCAGTGTTGCAGCAGTCTCGTGCAGGGCTTTTGCTACTCTTATGATACAGGCAGGAAGCCCTGACACAGATGTTAATGAATTTATCTAGTTTTCACAGTAATAGAAATGGAATTGGATTTGGGATTTAGGTTTAATATGGTAAAAAAAAATTAAAAAAAAAACAAAACCCAAACCAACAAAAAAACAATAAAACAAAACCAAGTGTTGTAATCAATCTACTTGAACACTATCTTCTCAGTATATTAAATAGAAAACGCTAATGAAATTAGTAACATGTTTGTTTAATTTTTTCCTTTCTTAAACACTCTCCTCTTTTATCCTTGTCTTTTCTTTCTTCAGGAAAAAAAAATTACATTTTATTTAGTGTGTCTGTGTGTGGGTGCATGTATGACAGACAGGCTGTGCACGTAGAGGTCTGAGGACAACTTGTGGGAGCTGGTGTTCTCTTTCCCCAAGGTGAGTCCTGGGAATTGAACTCAGAACTTGGCAGCTAGTGCTTTTGCATGCTGAGCCATCTTGCCTATACTCCTACCCTCTTTTTGGTAGTCAGGTAAGCACTCTGCCACTAATCACCTACCCTCTTTTAAAAAAATTTTATTATTATTTTTAAGACAAAATTTCATGTGGCCTAGGCTGTCCTCAAACTTCCTATGTCACCAAGGATGACCTTGATTTAAAAAATGGTTTACTGTAGTTTTATTTATGTGTTATGTGTGTGTCTGCCACATGTTTGCTCATGCCAGTCAATAGGAGCTAAAAGAGGACATCAGAACCCCTGGAGCTGGAGATGCAGACAGTTGTTAGTCATATGATGTGGGGACTGGGAACTGAACTTGGGTCCCCTGAAGAGCAGCAAGTGCTTTTAACTGTTGAGCTTTTGATCTTGCCTCCACATGACAAGTGCTGGAATTACAGATGCATACCATGACCAATTTATCCAGCACTCATGTTAGGGAAGCACTTTACCAACTGAGCCACATCCCCTGCCTCTGAGTAACAAAAGGAGGCAGATTGGACGGCTGCTTAGCATTTCACCATTTGAAGCAAGCTTGTTGCTTTTGCCTTCAGAGCTAAGTGATTAATGTGAGCAATTATTTCAGAAACTGAGGTCAACTAATAAAAGTAAAGTTTTAAAACATCACTTTTACTTTTCAAGAGGTGAAAGGGACTTATTTATTCAAACCCTGATGTCTTGGTAAAGTACTGGAGATTCCTTCTAGTCAGAACTGGGACAAGGCCAAAGCTCAGGTCTTGCAAGACTATGTTCAGAGAAGTAGCTCTCACAAGACTGTTCTTGATCTGCAAGATGAGACTGCCATGCCACTCTTTGTCCCACAAGTTTGGATGTGAGTGATTACTCTAGGGAGGATATTATTTCTCTACACTGAAGATAGGACGTAGACAGACAGATCTGAGCACTGTGAACACTCTAGAGACAAACATTTTTTAAATTTACTTCTCCATATTCAAAGAGAAGGGAACAAATAATTTAGGCTTTAAATTTTGCATAACTTACCTATACCGCTCCTCCTGTAAGGTCTGCATTATTAAGGAGTAGTCCCTCTGATAATGCTCCTTGAGGGTCTCGAAGGATTCCTCCAGTCTGGCCTGGGTTTCCCGTATCTCCTGGATCTCATGCAGTAGTGCATCAAACCCTGAGCTCTGCATGTCTAGGGTATTTGTTTTGGAGCTAGATGCTCCTACGGCAATGCCCCCGGTGGTGCTGTTGGCTCCTACGGAGCCTGAGGTGGCACTAGAACAATCTTCCTCACTACCATATTTTGGACTTGACTGGAAGTTTGAAATCACCCCTAAAGCCTTTCCCCCGTCGTCCACTTGCCCTTCCTCTAATGAGTCCTTCAGGTTAGGGATGTTGTCTGCACTGCCAAACTTGTTCCGAATCAGTGAGGCAATCTCTCTGGGTTTGGAGACCACAGCCCCTGCTGCTGAATGGGTAGCCTGGGAGAAGCTGGAAAGTCCACCTTTGACACTGTCCACTACACCTTCACTGAAGCCAGTCACCTTTGCACCCACGTCCTTCAGACCCTGGTGCATGTCCCTGAAGACATCCTTGGGCTGCCGAGGGATCCCATTCTGTTCCACCTCACGGAGTTTGCGGTGGTAATGCTCAAGCTTCTTCTGCAACTGCTGGATAGTCTGTGCAGATTTCTGGTTTTTCTTCTCAAACACTTGTTTGATGCGAGCAGCCTGTTGCTTGTCTGCACTATTGGCAAGCTTCAAGTATTCAGCAACGTTGTCGTCCCGGGCTGTTTGTGCAATCTTTATCTGTTCTGTGAGCTTTAGGATCTTCTGCTGCAGGTGTGCAATGGCAGCTTTTGTGCGCTGAGGATCTGGTATTCCATCCACAGACTCTGTGTGGATACTGCCATCGGTGCTGGAGGCCACGGCACTGGAAGTCTGGGCGAGGCTGCTTACTTCCAAACGCTCGATCTAGCATTTTAAAAGCAAGAGGTGAGTATTAGAAGCAGCCCAGAATCAGTGTTCCAAAATGTGCTGAACATCTGTCTATGCTCAACTCTTAGCTTACAGTTCATGGCTGACCTGTACATCCCCCGTCCTGTAAATGCTCTGCCACCCTCTTGGCTAGTCTTTATACAGTATTTCTTTAAAAAGAAAAGCTCCCTTTGTGGGTTGAAAGCATGAATTAATTCACGTTCTAATGCCTACTTCTGTTGAAAAGCAAATCTATGTAAGACAGCATGTCAGCTTTCCAATGTAATCCTATGAAAACCATTCTAGTGCTCAGATACCAGCATGATCCTGAGCCACACTCATAGATTGGTCTCCTGAAAATGCTAGCAAAAATAGATATGTTGACACCAAGATATAAGCATCCAATTGTTATTACAATGTTTGTTTAAGTCACACCCAGGGTAATGAGATCATTCTCTATTTTTGGTACATTTTGCTGCAGTGGGAGACAGGCAGAGAGGCTAGACTGGGGAGGTGCTGCTGAATGCTACTGAATTAAAATAACTGTGGTGTACCTGGGCGTGAACAGTCAGGGTCAGTGAGAGGTAAGGGATTGAACAAATCAGGGACTAAGGTCAGATCACTGTGAGCCCAAATTTTGTGTTTTATCCAATAAAAGGTTTAACCTTAGGTAAGGAACTACAAAGCACACACACTATTCTTTCACATAAGTGAATCTCACTAAAAGGAAAGGAAGAAAAAGCAACTTCTCAGATGTAACCGCCCAAATGTCGAAGCACTTAGTTAGCTGAGGCTGGAGGGAGGCCAGCTTTTCTACACCCAGGAGGGTGCCCCTGTATGTGGCTTATGCTGGTCATTTAGAGCAGGGCCCAAGGGCGAAGACTTTAAAAATTGCTCTATTAAGCAGTGGCAGAAATGAGTAATAGAAAAAAACTATCTTAGGACAATTAAAAATGCCTGGTTCAAAAGTCAGGTTGCAACTTGGCCATCAGTAGATTAAAGTCATAACCCTTTCTTGGTTCTGATCCATACTTTGTCCTATGACAGTGTGCCAATAAGAATTGTACAGAGGCCAACCCCTAACATGTTCATGATAATGCATCACATCTGACATACCTAGGGAATGCCAACAATTAATCTGCCTCAAAGTGTCCTCTCACTCATCTTAGACATACAGTGCCTCATTTTATCATCTGAACAGGATTTATGCTGATGTTTGTCCTTTTATAACTATATTTTGTCCAATCATATTAGCTAGGAGTATACTTTTGTGAAGAACTTGCATAGCATATATGAGGTTCTGGGTGTGAAGCCCAATACTGAAAAAAGAAAGCAGAACGAAAAAAACAACAACAGTATTCTTTTCTTCCTACTTCAATGAAACTGAATTTTGGGGCTAGGAATGCAGAACAGTGAAAGAGCCCTGCCTCTCATCCTTAGCACAAGAAATAAAACCCTTGGCAGAGACTAGTACAGTGCCTTTTGCGTTACTTCCTCCCTATATTGATTCACCTTTGAGGAGTCCAGTGACTAGAGACTGCAGGAAGGAAAAGCAGCCTGAGTCCCAGATGTCAAGAACTGCAGTAAAAAGCTCTGAAGACCTTCGCTCTTCAGCACTCCAAATCTAGCTGTACAAGCTCCCCATTACTTGATTTTCCTTCTGAATGAGATTTAGGATCTTATAATGGAAGTGCAAATACCATTCTGCTTATTTATGTCCAATAATTAAGTTCAAAATCTACCACAGAATATATGGAACAGAGATATAAAGAATATTCAATCAAGCGTCCCCATGCTCAAGTTTATAAACCTGTGATAACAAAACTAAACCATACTGGGAGCTAGGGAGATGACTCAGTGGATAAAGGCACATACTGTAGCCAAGTCTGACAACCTGAGTTCCAGGGATGGGATCCACATAGTGGAAACAGAGACCTGATCCTATAAAGTTGTCCTGACCTCCACACACGCTGTGGCGTGTACACACACACACACACACACACACACACACACACACACGAATGTTACAAAAAAATAAATTGGTCATACTGATAAAAATACTGTTAGAGAAGGTAGAGAGATGGCTCAACAGTTAAGAGCACTTTCTGTGAACCCGAGTTCAGTTCCTAGCATCCACATAGTGGCACACAATCATCTGTCATTACACTGGACATGCATGTGGTACACATACATGCACAGGTAAAATACTCATACACATAAAATAAAAGTAAATCTAAAATTAAAAAAAATACTGCTAGAGATTAGAAGCAAGGTTCAACCATTTAAAATGAAATCACAATAATTTTCAATATATAAATGTTTATAAGTGATTACATTTTGGTTAGAATTCTGTTTCTCTATAAAATAACTAAATAAAACAGATTCTCTTTAATCTGATTGCTGTCCTTCCTACCTGGGGCCAGTGTGTCCTTCCATGAAAAGTTCCCACATAGATAACATGCTTGTAAGAGGACAGCTGACACTGGAAACTGGGAATCACTGGAGTATCCAGTAATACCTCCTAATTTTGAAAGGTACCCATTTTAAAACATGAGAAACTCAGAAAGGGAACAGGAACCAAGTTCTAAAGGAGAAATCTATGCTCTAACCACAAACACTTGGCCCTGAGCTATGAAGCTATGAATCTATCAACTAGAAAACAGTTCCTTTTGTCACACATGAGGCTTGATATAGGTAACACAGAACTGGATCCTAACTCATTCCAGACAATTCAGTTCCAAATGTGAAAAGCAAAGTTTACAAAGCTGACACTAAAAAATATCCCCATAGTGGTGCAGAGGATCAAACCTTATGTCAATCACTCAACTATTAAGCCACATCACCAGCCCAAGACTTCTTCTTTTCCCTACAGCATTTTGACAGCAGTAGCCCAAGTTGGCCTCAAACTTATACTTCTCCTGTCTCTCAACTTCCTGAACACTAGGATTGCCCCAGGAGTTCTTGAAAGGTGTAAATATGAAAAGAGCAAGGTGACTGACGCCATCTCCTCTGGCACCCTGGTGAAACACAGACTGTGCCGTAGCTGCTCAATTATAAAGGAGAGGAAACCCCAGTGCATAGTCAGGAGTTTTAAGGATGAAGTGAGTGGTAAGTATGAAAGTGCTGTAACAGCAGCACCTGGCACAGAGCAGGCTGTTGGTGCCGGCCATCACTGCAATAGCATGTGAGTTGTTCTTATTAAAGACCTCATCATTAATAGATTCATGATCATAATCAATTCTAAGACATAAATAAGCAATGGCTACACAAAATATAGGACAAGGGTAAAATCTGATTCAACAGTGAAGGTCACACACACATTTTGAGCCAATCCTTCCAATAAGCTCAAAAACATTATTACCAGTTTAAAAACAATGACAGAAAAGCACCTCCCCCAGCCAGCTGTCAGCAGGCAGGAAGATGCAGCCTAAGAACACCTGCTTGCTAGTGCTTTTCATTGCTATTCTGAGTTGTCATTGCAAACTTGCTTCTTTGCAGTGGCTACATGTCACACTGCTCTCTATATTTGTTTCTCTCTATTAAGACAGCTAGACTGAAATTACCAAGTGGAATGAATCATTTGACCAGGAAACAACTCAAAGAAAATGTGAATAGATTCATGAGGGGCAGAGGGAAGTCATTTAAGGCACTCTGACAAGGCATTTAACTGCTTAGAGTTTTCATTTGCAAATATATTAAAAATCACTTTTCTAAGTAGATGAATGCACCAGGACGAGCTGGACGGAAAGGAGGATCATAAGTTGGCAGCCAGCCTGGGCTACAAGGTAACACGTTTGGAGATCCTGGGCAGAATAGACAGGAGACAGAGAGATACAACACAAAAGGGTACAAGACAGAGGGAGGGAGACACAACAGCACATAGCTATATTGCAGAACATGACACAAAGTACAATGGCTTGAATTCACTATGACCTTTCCAAATTCACTAGCTGTGTCTTTGGGCTGTGCATATGTTCTCTTGGAGCCTAAGTTTTCTTACTCATACAATGGGGTCACAGTTTTTTCTTAATATTAAATTGGGGACTCGGTGTGTATAGCAAGTACTAGAGTGAATACCTGGCCTAAGAGAGGTCTTGGGGCTTGATCCTTAAGAGTGCACATCAGGGTAGTGTTAAATTAGATTATGGCTGACAAATATAGTATTAAATAAAAATGACAGATGGACTTGTCTAGACTCCTTGACTAGACCACAACAGGACCAGGTTAAAAATGTTGTTACTCCTTTTATCCCTCACCCTACTAAGCAGACCTGGATGGCCTGGAACTCAGGGAGCTCCACCTGTCTCTGTCTAACAAGAGCTGAGATTAAAGGTGTCTGCTACTGTTACTGGCAAATATTATCATTTTTAGAGTAAAAGTCCTATCACCAAACCAAACCCAAGTTATTATGTGATTATTTATTATTATTATATACATCAGATTATTGTATGTCTGATCTTTCATTACAATTATGTGACAGCCAAATTCCCAAATAGTTTCAATTAGCTAATAAAGTTCCCTGTGCTTCATTTCTTCCATAAAAAGAAAACCCAGGGTTGGGAGATGGGGTTACTCACTACACACAGTGCCTAAGAGCTCTTGCTGCAAGAATGTGAAAAGTTGTGTTTAGATCCCAGCACTCAAGTAAAAAGCTGGGCATGGTTGCATGATACCTTTAACCCCAGCACAGTGGGGCAGAGACAGAAGGATTGCTGGGATTTGATGGATAGTTCCAAGTTCAGTGAGATACCTTCTCTCAAGGGAATAAGGCAAGAGAGTGAAAGAGTACCCATTCATTCCCTTTGGTCTTTGCAAGAGTCCACATCTGCACACACACCTTTCTCTCACACACTCTCTCTCACACACACACACATACATACCAAAATAAAAAAAAAAATCTCTAAGTAATCTCCAGTGTTGACCAGCTATTTTCTATTGTTCTGTGTTATTGTCCCTTGCAAGAAATAACTTTGGGAGGACCAATTTAAGCTAGGTATGGTGATACACATCTATAATCTCAGTATTGAGAAGACAGGAGGACTGTTGCAAGTTCAAAAGGCTTGGTCTACATAGTCAGTTCCAGACCAGTTACATGGTAAGACCATACCTCAACAAATATGCTCCCCCCAATTAATCTTTTTGTTTTTGCTTTCTTTAGCTTTTTCTGTCTTTAAAGATTAAAAAAATATTTCATTTTTTCCTTAAAAATGTATGTGTGTGTGTGTGTGTGTGCATGTGTGAGTGCAGGTGCTGTGGAGTCCAGAAGAAGGTGCCAGATCCTCTGTAGTTAGAGTTACAAGTCACTGTTGAGTTGATTGATGTGGATACTGGGTCCATTTCAAGAACGGTAAGTGATCTAAGTTTTTATTATTTTTTAAATTACATTTATTTATTTATTCTGTCTGTCTATTCATTGGTGTCTCTCCCTCCCTCCCTCCCTCTCTCTCTCTGAGAATGTGGGTATGTGTGTACCATGGGACATGTGTAGAGCTCAGAGAACAGCTTATGAGAGTTGGTTCTTTTCTTTTACCATATGTGTCCTGGGGATTAAACTCAGGTCATTAGGTTTGGCAGCAAGTGCCCTTATCTGATGAGCCGTCTTGTCAGCTCCTTTCCTTTCTTTGTAAGCTAGTCTCTTCTGTCTGACTTATTGGAATGCTTATTTTATAGAATGAAATGTTGGGTGATTCAAGAAAAATCAACAGATGACTACACTAAGTGCTGTAGCTCTATCTATGGATAACAACGGACTTAAGAAATGAATGTTCTCCCACCATCTTACCTGGCCATCAGATCCACATCCCATCCCTGGCTTCATATCAGTGTCTTCAATGCAAGTTCTATCTGGTTTACAGAGTATTAACTTATCCTGTCTTATCCTATCCTGATCAATCATTTCACAAATGGTAAACAACAGCAAGGCCTCAATTTTTCCTCACCAAATACAAATAAAGTAAAAGGAAAAATTCAGAGATTTAAAAAAAAAAAACTCAAAGAACAGTATTTTGTATTTTATCTGAGTCATTTCTGCTAGGTAAGAATGTGGGACAGTCTAGATAAACCTGAAGGGGATGGAAGCAGAAGCACATCATGGTGCTGTGACACTGTAGATATATATTGTTCACACATACACACACACCTTCCATTGTTTGATTTCTTTATGTAAAAACCACTAAATAAACGTAGAATCTCTGCTCTTCAAGAACACATGATCTAACCAATGAAACTTAACCATCACCTGAAAGGCAGGTCCAATTACAACATGGTAGATTTGGCCAACAGGCTCCCTGAAGGTACCCACTGGGTGTGGCAATGCAGGCCTGTAACCCTAGCACTTGGGAAGCTGAAGAAATGAACTGAGCTTAAAGGGACCGTCTCAAAAACTAAAACAAACACAGCAAAACAAGGGAAATGAAACAGAGAAAGCTTCTTAGAAGTGACAATGAAATGAGCCTCAAAAGAAGTTTTTGACAGAAGAATAAGGAAAGACCTTTCAGGCTGACAGCTCAGAATAAAGAATGGCACAGAAGTGAACCTAAGGATGACAGAGTAAACCTGAGGCTGTAACAGCATGGCCCAGGGAGAGGTTATGGTAGGAGGCAAGGAGCAACCCCCAGGTCTAAGCTACTGTCCTGGTATAATTACTGTCCACAAGTTCAACAAGCCAAAAAGCGAAGTGCACCACAGCCCAGCAGCCCCTCTGACACCATCTGCTTTCTCATAAGTCCCATCAACTTCACTCCACATTTCCAACAGAGTGCATAATGCTCTGCACCCATCTCTACTGCCACTATCTCAGGACAAACTCTCAATGTCTCCCTTCTAGACAATAGGTCCTAAATAGGTCCTGTTTTCACGTGGGTTCTCTGTGGGGTTGAGGAAAAAAAGAAAAAAGAAAAAGCCCCATTCTAAGGGAATGCTTATATTTGCTTAGCAGCCTCCAGTTTTTAAAATAAATAAAGAGCAAATGTTTTGAGGTGAGGTATAGTTCGGTGTGCAGTACTCGCCTAAGCATGCATAAAGCTCCAGCACTCAAACCAACGACCCTCAGAGATCCCCAGATCCACCAAACCCCAAGAATGTAAGTGTGGCCTCTGCTGCTCACACTGCTAGGCTCTGCATCTAGCCCTCTCCAGCCCAAGCCTCACCTGTATATTCTCTCACTTTTTACCTTCATCACATGAACTTTCTCCACACCCTAAGTTCACCCTCTTTGTTCCCACCCTGGTGTGTGTGTGTGTGTGTGTGTGTTACTGCTTGCCAGTCCTTTCTGTAAGCGCAGTGAGTGATTCTGCTGAGTATTTACCAATAAATGAAATGTTTCTGCCTACATGAGGCTCAAGGTTGAGTGGCAAGTGACAGAAACACAGAAACGAATAACCCAACTATGTCGACTGTGGAAACCACCATGAAAAGGGCGCTTCGAGGAAAGGGGTAACAGAAGGAGGAAACTTTTCTACTTCATATGGAAAGCTCCAAGGCTCCTATAGTGGGGCATTCAAACTGAGCCCTCAAAGATAGAAAAGGAAGGAAATCCTTACTTCAACCAGGCAAGAAGTGAGAGAAAACACTATTTCTGAAGGTTACATGTGCCAAGAGAACAGAAGGGAATTTCATCATGGAGAGATACAAATACAGTTTAAGAATGCAACAATTCAAAAAGAGAAAAAGGATTTATCTATTCACTGCAGTGAAACCCTAAGACCATATTACCAAAAAGGCTTGAGGGCAGAGCCCAAGGATGCAGACTAAATAGGCAGCCCCCATTTCCCGACCTAGAGGAGTGTATGGATGGCTGTGTTCAAGGCTTACATAACCAATGAGTCAGCAGAAAGGCAGGTGTCAATGGATGGCTTCTGTGCACACTCTAAGCCGCTAGGAAACTTGGCTGTGCCTGCTGGTGAGAGGAGAGGTTTAGGACAAGATTTGAGCTTGCTTGGCCAATTGAAACAAGTCACAGGCCTCCCAACAACACATGACCAAGAGAAGAAAAGGAGACCTTTATCCTTAGAAAATATAACAGGATCCAACTCAGAATGGACTAGAGCCAGTGATTCTGGCAGGACTTCAAAGACTTAATGCAATCCCCCCTCCTCTCCCTCATTTATTTACTGAGACAGGGTCTCTCTATTTATTCCTGGCTGTCCTGGAACTCTCTATGAAGATCCATTTCTTTAACTTGAAATAAAACATCTATTTTAAGATTTTAAAATTAAAATGCTGAAATCAGCTAAAATCTACATTTTAATGAAAAAAATGTCCATTATCTTACTTTAGAGGCCAAAAATACTTAAGGATTGTTTCATCGTTTTCCTACGGACCTGGGGCTGGATAAGCCTTAGGTCTTGTGCTCTAGGGCTTCTTTCTACATCTGTCTTTTCTCTAATAAAAGCTACTATGTATTAACAGTAACAGAAAAAGGCAGAATTGGATCTGGCAAAGAAAAATGTATAAAAGCAAACATAAAAGGATATTCAATTATAACAGAGGCAAAGAGATGCAGCTCAAACCACCGTTGGATAGTGAATAGTAATGACAGTGAGCCCAAGACAAACCTCCACCAACACAAAGCATGAAAATAGCAGACTACTCATCTTGCCTTCCTCCACATCCACACTCATGTTCTCAGCCTACTACTGTTCCAGGGCAACAACCCAGTTAACAAGATGAAGGCTTTATTATTCCCTCTCCACTGCAGGCTTTAGAAAAATCCTAGAAAAATAAGGTAATTACAACTACCCAAAGACATTTTTTAAAAAGAAGAAAAGACCTAATTGTGAGTGAGCACCCCATGTTCCAGAAATGTCTAGTGTCTAATGACTTACTGGTATCTGAGAAAACCTGATGATTACATCTGAAGGTCACAACTTGAATAAGCAGCAAAAATATCTTTTCTGGCTCTCTTGCTCATCCTTTTCTATCAAACATGATTCTGCAGAATAAATACTGGTAGGATGCAATTTCTATGTAGCTGATACAGAAAAATTAAAAAACAAAACAATGAAAACCCCTCATCATAACACATTTATCTTACCAAAAAACCCCGTCAGGCAGTCTGCTGATTCTGCTTGCCACAAAGCCCATCCTTCATTTGTGAATAGCAGAGCAAGCTTGGATTGTGAAAACAAATCACAACCTCTCTTGGCCATAAGCTCTTTCCATTTGTTCCGGCTTCCAAATTGCAGAGGAGCAGTGGCAGACTCTCACTCTTGCACACTGTAAATGAGGACAGCTATCACTGGGGACGCATCCTCCACCAAAGGGCTGGGCACAGTGAAGCTTCTAGACGATCCTTGGGCTTCTCACCTTCAATCTCAGAGAAACGCTTGCACACAACAGGCATGTACAGCTGCACCACATCAACATCCCGCATAGCTGATGCTCCGCAGTGCAGCATCCACCTCGGTCTATGCACAGTCGGTTCTGTCTCCTACATCAACTCATAGCCTTACATCTGGGCGTCTGGGAGGACTGTGCTGAATAAACAGAAAGCTTCAGCCTACAGGCTGTGGTGTGTGTGTGTGTGTGTGTGTGTGTGTGTGTACATACACAGTTTGCTAGGCCTGATAAATGCAAATGAACAGTTTGACTCTGAGAGCAAAGATCACAGACAGCATCTGCCTCTCTGCTCCAGCTGTGAGCATCTTTTATAAAAGACAAAAGCTTCCAACTGGTTGGATTTAAAGCTACAGGACACCAATTTTACATTCACATTTGTCTCCTTATTTAAATTAAGTACGGTTGAGGACAGCTGACAAAGTAAAAACAATTTTCAATAAAATAACACTTTGAGTAGCCTGGTCCAATAAATACAAAGGAAAGGCAACTTATGAAGGTTTCCATCAAGTACCAGGAGGAAACACTTTCCCAATGTTTCTTTTTTATTTTCCATTCTACATTTGGAAAATAATGTGACAATTGAGCAGGAGGAGTAAAAACAGTGAACAAGAAATAGGTAAGTGAACATGAGACCCTAAAATCTGACACTACAAACAGGAGAAACTATTTCTTGGAAAGCACTGCAACCCTGAGATCCAGTAATGAAAGCAAAAACCATGCAGTGAACTTAAGCACTTACTGCTCCACTGCACCAGAGAATCAAATAGCTTTCTGTTGTTTTTTGAGGCAGGATATCACTCTGCAGGCTAGCATAGATTCAAGATTCTTCTATAGTATACCTCTATCTACACTCTCATCTTACAGAAATCAAACAGAACACTGATTTCTGTGTTGTCTTCTATCACTCTCCTCATCCCCTGAGAAAGGGTCTCTTCCTGAGCCTGAAGCTTGCCTCTCACTCCTTTTTAAACTAGTTTAGCTGACAAGAAACTCTGTCTACCACAAAGCTCCCAGAATGGCTTTAAGGACACCTGTGGCCATTCCTGACTTTTAATGTGGGTGCTAGTACCTAACTCAGGTCCTTTTGAAGCAAGCACTCTTACCACTTAGCCATCTCCTCCAGCTCTACCACTGTGATTTCTATTTGTTTTATAAATGCAAGTATTTTCTGTTACTCAAAAACAGTAGCTCTTGTGATTACGATTTTTATTTTGAGAATAAACACTTCTCTTTCTTCTTTTAAGTAATGCCATATATTCATACACTACATAAACTTGATGTAACATTCTAAATAGTTACTTAACTATTCAATTATGTTCAACCTAGTATAACACCAATTATGAAACAATTTTCTTCATAATTATACAGCTGAATGCTGGGGGGTCATGTCCTCTACTACAGGCAGGTACTATATTGAATATTTTAGAAGGTTAATGTTATAATTCTATAATTTGAAGTACAACTGTTCCCAATGAGAAGTATTTCCAATGCTACTTTCCTT
Source organism: Cricetomys ansorgei (assembly GCA_026225945.1). Taxonomy (NCBI): domain Eukaryota; kingdom Metazoa; phylum Chordata; class Mammalia; order Rodentia; family Nesomyidae; genus Cricetomys; species Cricetomys ansorgei. The sequence continues at coordinate 17,703,622 of JAMJFZ010000116.1, read as the reverse complement.
CTGGGGCACAAGTGCAAGATAACATTTCCCATATACCCTTGTAATCTTGTGATCAGTTGTGACCAATGGATTGTGAAAGAAAGGCAGTGAACATGTCATCTGGTCAAAGCATTTCTAAGAGGCTCTCTCAGTCTCTCATTTTACCATTGTGACCACTAAAGCATGTGAGACAACGCCTTGGTTGTATGGGCCTCCATCATATGGGCAGCAGCCCTGGAGAGCTGCCAAAGTAGGCTATTTGTGTGAGAAATGTTCACTGTACATTTATGCAAAGGTTTTTTTTAAAAGTATACTTCAGAAACAGTCATGAAAACAAGTTTATAATCCCAAGAGACGGAAGCAGGAAGGTTAGGAGTTCAAAGCTACATTATGTAGCAATGAGGTGCCAACTCAAAATCTTTTTTAAAAAGGGCTAGAGATGTATAGCTTAGTTGGTGGAGGTGCCTGGCAAGCACCAAGCCCTGGGATCATTCTCCAGGACTGCAAAAGAAGACAAACAACAAATAGGAATGGAATAGGGTCAGTATCCAGGGTGTGTTTATATTCTCATTACTCCAGAGGTAGGAGTCAGGAGCTCAAGACCAGAATGAACTCATAGCAAGTTTGAGGCCAGTCTCTGTTGTATGAGATCCAGTATCAACAAGACACACAAAAAGTAAAAAAGTCCTTTAATAAATTTAAGGATTATTCCAAGATATTAATGGATTCAACTGACAGAATGGAGAACTGTATGGATGAGCTGCCCAAAAAGGCTGGGCTCGTGGGCTATTATAGCCTTTCCAAGTAGGTGCCATTTTGATTTTGCTGACTTCTTGGTTCTCTCAATATTGTTCTCTGGCTGATTCTGGTTTTGTTTCTGGTTTAAGCATAGGCTATCAATAAGTCCTCCCTAATGACAGCATTGAAAAACAACTTGACTTTACTGTTTGACTATATGGCAGTCTCTGAAGAAGATCAACAGGTGTCTATTTTGTCTGTGGGGCAAGAAACCAGAAGGCAATCCAGTCTGTTAGGCTTTTCTTTTTGGCAACTTGTTTAGGTTGAGAATAGTTCAATTGAGAATGTGGTACATATTGTGAAGGAGGAACAGCTCTTCCAGATGGGGACTGGTGAGGTCTTCTGATTCTGTGTTTACTTTGGGACTATGGCTGAGATGCTGTTAGAAACGCAACCTCAGATCTCCATCTATCTGTTTGCATTTCAAAAAGGCCTTTTCTATGTTAGCAAAAAATGTCTTCTTATCTTTAAGGGTATCAGTGAGTTAGGTAATAATGTCTCCCTCTCTTTCTTTCTCTCTTTCCCCCTCCTAGCAGGCTCTCTTATATCCCAGGCTGGCCTCAAACCCCTAAGCAGTCTCTTAAAGAAGTAACGTTATTGGCTTTATAAGCTCAGTAATCAGGTAAATATCCCTAACATTCCAATTAAATAAAATCATGAATACTTAATACTTCAAACATGGTAGACAGAGAAAAAAATCCATCTTATAGTTCAGAAGCATTTAAAGAATTCAAATCCACAGAATGGGGGAGGAGCTCAGTGCGAGAGTGTGTACTTAGCATGGGTCAAACCTGGAGTTCCAGCCCAAGTACTCAAAAAGATAGAAAAACAAAAACACCACACACACATTCATGTATTTGAGTAAGCATTCAGAAAATCAAGCCCGAGATGTTGCATGCATTCTTATTTCACTTGGGTTTATTCTCAGATGTACATAAAAGCTCATCTGAACTTTCTAAACTTAGACTTACTGATTAAAAAAAGGGAATATTACTCTTAATATAGTGTTTAATATTTTTAAAAAAATGTAACTTTGTTTTCAATAAAATGAATGTCAGGATGTTAGCTATGGGGCATACCCTATAGGCCAAGCACTCAAAGGCTGAAACAGTTGGGATTGCTAAATACAAGGCCAGCCAGGGTTACAGCAAGAGCCTGTCTCAAACACAAAACAAAATCTAGGTTTGTGGTAGTACAGTCTATAATCACAGCATTTGTGAGGCTGAGGTAGTAATATTGTCATGAGTCGAAGGCCAACCTGGTCTACGTAGAGAGTTCTAACCCAGACCGTGGTACATAGTGAGACATCATCTCAGAAACTCCCAAACAGGCACAACACAAGCTGAATGACAATGATAACAAAATTTTTATGGCCACACCAGCCAATATTTCCAAGACCCTACTGTTGGGGTTCAGCAACAAGCAGAGTCCAGAGCAGGGCTCTGCGCTGGAGAGCTCTGTCCCCTACCCCCACCACAGACATAGCCCACAGTCCAGGTCTCCCTCTGGCGGCGGGGGGGGGGGGGGGGGGGGGAGAGGAGGAGGAGGAGGAGGGTTCTGCGCGCACACACACCCCCCCAATCTAAGCGTGGGGTTGCCACTTCTGTGGAGAGCTCCACCCCTGACATACTCCTCCACATTTATCTATGATCAGCCTCAATAGCCTGTGGAGGAAGCTCCGCCTTAGCCCTGCCCCCTTGTCATGCCCAACCCCCCCCCCAGCTGTCTGTCAAGTAGGAGGTCCTAATTGAGGACTGTGCTGTTGGCCTCCCCCCTCACCCCCCCACCAAGATGGAACCTCACAGCTATCTGTGTTTCTGCCAGGGAGCAAATCTGAATTTCCTAGCACACCTAGCCCCTCAGGCTGTCAACTGCTATTCAGGGCCAATGCTTGCCTTCCTAGCCACCCTGCTGGGGATCCTAGGGCGGGAGGGGGGGGTGAGGGGGAAGAAGGGGGTCAGCCACCATCTCTTGTGCTCACCAGGAACCCCAAATGGTACCAAGGACCACTGAGGAGCCAGCATATTTCCCTTTTGGGGGTCTGGCTCTGCAAGGCTGGGGAGCTCTGGGACTTGAGGCTCCCCATAAGAAAGCTTCTGCTGGGGCTATCAGGGACCTCACTCCCAGCCGGCTTCGGGGTCCCCAAACCTGACAGAACAGCACAGAAGTGTTCCCAACTAACACAAATGACCCTAAGTTGGGCTCCCACATCCCTCTCTGGACTATGGGTAAAGAATTTCACCAATTACAGGTCACCCTGGAGGCTCTGCCCCCTCAGGGACTACATAAAAGAGGAGCCTTTGGGACTCAGAGAGAGCAGAGAGGGGGCGCAACTTCAGCTGCTGCCTTCCTCCCAGTGGAGGCAGCACCAAGAAGCATGAAGAACACCTCAACTGGGCCAGAAGAAAGAACAGCTCAGCAGGGATATTTCTCTTCAGAGCTGCAACATTGGGGACACCTGGCCAGAAGCAGAACTGAACACCTCAACTCACCTCAGCTCTGCTGGGCTGAGCTCCTTGGTTCTGTTGGGATATTCTCTCTTCAGGACTGTACCACCTCTACAGGGAGGTTTCTACCTTTGGTGCTATGTGGTCCCCAGGCTCCTGAGAGCCAGGCCACTTCTCCACTTCTCTATCTGTTGCAGCCAAATAAAAATTAAAAAAAAGTAACACCTATGGTATTTAAATCCAGTTTGTTTATTTTTGCAGTAATGGGAACTGAACTCAGGTCATCACACTTGGTGTTAAGTGCCTTTACCTGCTGAGCCATCTTGTTGGTTATTTTATTATTAACTTGAAAGGTGGTTATTTTACTATTATTATTATTATTTTTTTTTTTGAGACAAGGTTTCTCTGTTGTAACTCTGGCTGTCTTAGAACTCTGTAGACCAGGCTGGCCTTGAACTGGCCGTGAACTCACAGAGATCCACCTGGCCTCTCATTCTCAAGTGCTGGGATTAAAGGTGTGGCTCAGCAAGATGGTTATTTTATTATCGATCTCCTTCACCAGTTTTTTTTTTTTTTTAAATAGAGTTTATAATTGATTCAGGTGTCTGGGATAACATCAGAAACAGTAACAGAATTACAGAATTACAAAGTTTTAAGTCCTTTTGTTTATCAAGAGAGTGGAGGGAAAATGCTTTCCCAAGTACAGTGGCAGCTTTTCCAGAATTTGAGAAAGAAAATGTTTAGAAAAACAACTGTATTTACTTTGGAAATACACTGCAGGGATCTGAAAAGACACTATAAATTGTTGCTATGTTTGTAAACTGAATACTTTGGGTGGGTTTCATTCCTTGGCTTGCTGATCAATGCCTTCCTCTACAAGAAGAGACATGATTCATTTTAATGTGTAATTTTCCCAGAAAGCCAAAAAGACTTTCTGGATTTTTTTCCTGTTTGTTGAGACAAGAAAGGGACTCACAGAATCCGAGCTGGTTTTTAGAGATAACCATAAATTACTGCTTCTACCTTGCAAGTGCCAGAATTACAGGCGTACAACAATACGCCTAGCTACCTTTCTGGCTTTGTTATGGTTTGAATGATTAAAACACTGAATAACAGTCCTAATACCCTACAGTACAACAGGATAATTATAATTCACTACAATCAGGCATTTTATAAAGAAACAAAAGCAAGGACTTTGAAGATGCTAACAAAACAGACGAATGAAGTTTAAGGAGCTAGAAAGGCTAATTACTTTAATTTGATCACTACAGATCATCCAAATAGATCCTATTATCATGGGTCAGGGTTTGCAGTTCACTCAGGGGCATAGGCATGGTTCTCAGTTTGGGTTTGGTACCACAAAAAACCAAAACCGAAACCAAAATACAAAGGAAAACATCAGGTTTGAGAGAAAAAGGTTCTTTTGAGAAGGCACTAAGGACCTTGGCAGGGCATTCCTTTATGTCCTTATCACCATTTTGATTAAACAACGGGTACTATTTCTTTCTTTCTTATTTTTATTTTTTTATTTTCTGACAGGGTTTCTCTCTGAAGCCCTAGCTGTCTTGGAACTCCTTCTGTAGCTCAGGCTGGTCTTGAACTCAGAGATCTGCCTGTCTCTGCTTCCTAAGTGTCGGTATTAGAGGCATGCGTGACCACACCTAGCTTCAGGTACTGTTTCTATCTCAATCAGGGACACACACTGACTTTGTCAACTTCTTGTTTTTGTGAGGCAGGATCTCATTATGTAGCCCAGGATGGCCTTCAACTCAATGATCTTCCTGTCCCAGTCTACAATGAGATTACAGGTCAATTCCAGGGTGTGGTGTTACATGCCTTTAATCCCAGCACTCAGGAAGCAAAGGCAGGTGAATCTCTGTGAGTTTGAGGCCAGCATGGTCTAAATAGAGAGTCCCAGGTCAGCCAGAGTTACATAGTTAAGCCAAGGGGCATTGTGGTGAGCGGTAAATGAAACAGTCATGGATGGCAAAGAACAGATTTTTAGGGAAGGCCTTAGGCACCAGTCAGCTGCCCTCCAGGAATCTTCAGTCTTCTCTCCAGAAACCAGTTCTTCTCAAAGTCTAAAATTGTATTAATTTCCTACTGGAATTCAGGAAGAGGGAGTTTTTTTTTTTTTGGGGGGGGGCCTTCAGCAGCTCTCAATTATGTAAAAGCTAACACCAACCAGTGGGCAAGAAAGCAGGAAAATAACAAAGCAAGGAGCTGGAAATGGTCATATGAGCATCTAAATAGGGCAAGCATTTTTCTTTTACTGTTAGAACCAATTAGCTCAGAAAGGAGGACAACAGAGTTTTTTCTTAGTGGCAGAGTTATAAGATTTCCAGAAAGAATATTGGCACTGACTGTTTCAGACTAGCTAAAAAAATACTTCAAAAATGAGTACAGGCATGGTGGCACATACATTTAGTTCCAGCTGGAGACAGAAGCAGGCAGATCTCTGCAAGTTTGAGGCTAACCTGGTCTACATAGTGAGTTCCACAGCAGTCAGAGCTATGTAGAGACCCTGTCTCAACAACAACAACTATAACAACAACAACAACCCATAAAACAAAACAAAACAAAACCAAAAATACAATGAGTGTAGGGGCTGGCTCAGAGGGTAGAGTCACTCAATGACCTGAATTTGATGCCTAGAACCCACACATGCACCTACACATATGTGTATGTGGACACATGCAAGCACACATACAAATAAATAAATACATAAAAATGTGAAAAATACAATATAATAAGCACATAGTGAATATACATACATGCAGGCAAACACTCGTAAACATAAAAATAAATAAATCTTTTAAAAAGTGCATTGCTATTTACCACATGAAAAGCTGTTTTCATGTTATATTCCACCACTGTTAAAAGGACATAAACTCTCTTGAAAGTCCTACTTAGGTAGCTATTTCATGATATCCAAATCTTAGCTGAAGAACATGCCAGTCAGGTATTGACAAAGATTCTTTGGTCAGCCAAAACTTCTGTTGATTTATGAGCTTTTTCCTTGGCACATCTGTGTACTTCCTAAAATACAATTTTAGCAAAATTGGTTAATTAAGTTTTAGCTGGAACACCTTCCCTGATATGCATCCCCCTCAGCATCTGACCTGGCTCTTTGTCCTCTAACTATCTTTGGGAGGAATTGTCAAGCCAGGCCAGTCAGAATCCCCTTTATCTTCTTGGTAATTTTTTGTCATGACCACCCGCACCTCACAGCACCCTGCTCATGTTGTACTCTCTCCACTTTACACTTTACACTGTGGTCCCTACAGCCTGCCTCACTGTGTTCCAGCAAAGCATTACTGAATAATCACTTTCTTCAATAGCTAGATGTATAAATATAAAAAAAATACATCTTCAGAGAATAAAAAAACTGCTAAAAATAATGTTATTCAATGAGTGAATTCAAGTCAATGTGAAAACAAAGATTTTAATTTTTTTTTTCTTTCAAAATATCAGTTGTCACAGATGGCTTGTGAAAAAGTATAAGACCATGATACCATTTAACCACTCAGCTTTATCACTGTTGCTTTGGCCACTAACTGCACAGAACCTAGAGTTTCAAAGAACCAACCACCTTTTAAGTGTTAAGGACAGTTACCAGACTGAAGACAAAGTCTAAAACAGGAATGAAGAAGCAGGAGTGAAAACTAGCTATCAGCTGACAACTTACCAGAAGGAAATTTTTCTCTACCACTTTGAGCTTATTACAAATAAAGGAACAAGTAACTAGTTTCTCAGCCTTTCACCTTCTTCTTGAGATGCCACCACATGACAATATTCTATTGTTTGGCAACATTAAACTCAAGACACCAGGCCACAATAAATGGGTTTGAAGTGTGCCAGACTGCCTAGGAGACAGATCTGAGTTCTTGTTTTTCCACCCATTGCCTCTGAGACTGTGATTTATAGAGCTTAAAATAATCAGGGCCACAGGATGGCTGAACAGATAAAGGCACTTGAAATCAAGCCTGATAAGCTAAGTTTGATCTCCAGAACCCACATGGTAGCATGAGAACACTGATTCTTGCAAAAACTGTTTAGTGTCATCAGAAATGGTGCTAGGCATTGATGGCACACACCTTTAATCCCAGTACAAAGGAGGCAGAAGCTGGTGGATCTCTGTGAGTTAAAGGCCAGCCTGGTCTACAGAGGAGTTCCAGGGCAGCCTGTGTTACAACAGAGAAATTCTGTCTCAAAAAACAAAACAAAAAACGAAACAAACAAAAAACCCAAAAACTGATTCCTGCAAATTGTCTGTCTGATCTTCACACGTGTACTATGTTCTCTCTCTCTCCTCTCTTTCTCTCTCTGTCTCTCAACAGAGTACAATTAAAGTGAACCAAAGTTTAATACCAAGAAACAGGAAGAGAACAGACAAAGCATAAACAGGACAGCTCAAGAGAAAATGTGAGCTGTCAAAGGAGGGTGAGCTGCATGAGGTTACTAACACCAGACAGAGCATGTAGTTAATGAATTCTGATGCACACAAACATGCATCCTTGGGACCAGGAAGGAGAAAAGAAACATGTTACTGTCATGTGTTGGATGAGCTCGGGCTAAGCTGCCTTGTCTGCACTGTTTCACCACATTGTTTTCAGGCCTTCTGCTTTGGCAGTTTTTACTTAAGGCCAAAAAGGCTGGAAGAAAAGAGATGAGACTGCTGAGAGGATTACTCATACATGCTGAAGACTGGAGTGCCACAGATGTTAAAAACAAACCAACAGTTCTGCAAGCTGCTGCCTCTGACCTGGAGATGAAAAAGAGTGAAGAAAGGTAGGGCCCTTGTTCCAGCATAAGAGAAAGAGAACTTGGCTCGAACATGAAAAATGAAAACAGGGTTAATTTGGGGAATGAGAATTCTAATTTCAAGGGCTAGAGAGATGGCTCAGCAGTTAAGAACACTGGTTGCTTTTCCAGTGGACCACGATTCAATTCTCAGCACCCACATGGCAGCCCACAATTGTCTGTAACTTCAGTTCCAGGTAATCCAACACTCTCACACAGACATGCATGCAGGCAAAACACCGATGCACATAAAGTAAAAAATAAATTATTAAAAGAAGGGAAAATTTTAATTTCAAATTCAAATATTCTGAACTGCTCTAAGGGAGAAAAAACAACAAAAAAACACAGTCCCTTACACAAATGGTAAGAATGAAAACAAAGACATTGATGTTTTGATGCAAAATGAACAAAGATACTTTATGACTAATGCCAATATTTAACTTGAAATACATAAAGTTAAATGTCTACCTAGTAGTAGGCAGTAGGCCTAGTACTGATGTATTCTGTAAATACAAGTAGCAATGAATGTGGAAGAGCTCTGTTCAGAAAAATCCATATGCAACTGGTTTTGTGGCTTGTAAGTATAGTCCCAGCACTGGTAGGTTGAGGCAGAAGGATGGACAGAAGTTGGAAGTCAACCTTGTCTACAGAATAAGATCCAGTCTTAAAAAACAAAACAAAAAACCCCACAATGGAGTGATCAATACAGCACTGTCTCTAGTTTTTCTTTACTTTGGCACTTGTCTTAAAAATAAGCATTTCAATCTTCCTAGAAATATGACAATTATTTTACCTCCTTAAAATCTGATTATAAATTTTCAAAATACTTAAGATACCCTACAAACATAAGAACTTGAATCAATTTCTAGAACTTATATTTTAAAAAAGATGGTGAGGGGGAGTAAGAGGAGGGGACGGAGATGGCTTAGTGGTTAAGAGCACTGGCTACTCTTCCAGGGGACTCAGGTTTGGTTCACAACACTTACACAACTTATAATTGTCTGTACTCCAGTCCCAGGGTATCCAATGCCCTCTTCTAGCTTTCTCTGGTACCAAGTACAATGTGGTACACAGACACATTCAGGTAAAACACCCATACATTAAAATAATTAAAATAAATACTTTAAAAAAAAAAAAACTGGGTGGGCAGGCATGTAGATCTCAGTGAGTTCAAGGCTATCTTGGTCTACATAGTGAGTTCTAGGCCAGCCAAGGCTTCCATAGCACTTGGGAAGCTGAGGCAGGAAGATCTCCGATGCTGATCACAAAGTGTGCTGACCTCTGCTTTTCTTTGTGAATACCCTGGATTCTTGTTTATAATTATTTTTTTTTTAGCTGTTTGACATCTTCCACTCTAATTAAGAAAGGCAGTATCTTTTGTCAAGGAATTAATGAAGAAGTTGACCAGAACAGGGAGTGTCCTGAAGCAAACCATGAGAGACCTTCTTTCCTAATGACATGTATCCAAATTAGCTTTCTTTCAACGGTTCACTCACACGATCAACTTACAGTCAGGAATGAGTTTCCCCTTAGATTACACTACAGGACCCTATTAAATGATGAGCTGAAATCCAGATACTCTGATCTTCCACACAACAATCCTATTAGAAATCAGTATAATCTGCAATAATTTACATTTAGAAAATCTGTTTCCTTTATAAAACACCTGTTTATAAACTAATTTTTGTTTTTTAATGATAGTAATTAAGTTATAAGGAACCTGAGAACTTATTTCTCAGAGCATTAACAGTCTCTAGAAAATATTTTTGTTTGCTTTTTTTATTTTTTCTATTTTGAGATAGCCCTGGCTGGCCTTAAACTCACGGAACTCAGAAATATGCCTGCCTTTGCCTCCAAAGTGCTGGGATAAACGTATGCAATAACTACTATGCCTGGCTCTTTACTTAATTTTAACCCTTTAAAAAGCCCTAAATTTAGTCAGGTGTGGTGATACACAGTGGCAGGAGATCATGAATTGGAGACCAGCCTGAACTCCAGGATGGCCTAAAAACTATATAGGAGATTTGTCTCAAAAAACAAAAAGGCAGAATCCTGAACTTCAGTATTAATAATTTATGTTAAGACTCTTATTACTTGTGTAAAATAACCACAGATCACATTGTGTTTGAAAATTGAATTAAAAAAAAATACTGGTTTTCCTAAACTGCTCATACATGGCAATAGTGATGTATATTGAGTTCTACATGTAACTTACCATTTTCAAAGAAGAGCACTGGCTGCTCTTCCAGAGAACCTAGGTTCAATTCCCAGCACCCACATGGAAGCTCACAACCACCTTTAACTCCAATTCCAGGGAATCCAACACCTTTTTCTGGCATTCCTGGGCACCAGGTACATGTGTGGTACACAGACATACATGAAGGCAAAATATGTATATGTATTTTAAAAAATGTACGTAAGTACTAAATGATCTACTTTTAGGTTAAAGGATTTGGCTTTTCACCAATCTTGTGGAATTTACAAAGTAGCTATTTTTCAATTTTAAACTTGAGGAACCTGAAGTTAATGTGAGGGTGTAACACTTTAAAGACTGAGAATTACTTAGAGGTGAAGCTAAATCTAAGACTCACATTGCAAATCAAGTGTGCTGCTGATAACTGCATTTTGTCTTCTCTTGTGGCTAATCCTCAACAGTCAAAATAACGATTAACTCTCAGGCTGGTTATATAAGCACAGAACTCTATTTGAAGTTAAGACATTTGCAGAGGCACCACATATACATGTTAGCAATTACTGATTAGGAAGATACTGAATCAAAGGTCAACTGCTTTCTGTGAAAGACAGTGAGGCCAGGGTATGTTCAGTCTAAATCATTCATGTGCCTAGACTTCAAGAAGTCTGTGTCTTCAGTCATGCGTCAGTTTTGATTGACTCCTGGCTCCCAACACAATTACAGAGTCATGTTGTTTAACAACATCCAGCTCTCTGTGAGACAATCAAGTCTTACATGGCTTTTATTATTTATTTAGTTACCTATTCATTTATTGTGTGTGTGTCCATCCCCACCACACGTGGAGACCAAAGGTCAACTTGCAGGATTTGGTTCTTTCCCTCTACTACATAGGGCCTGGGATCAAACTAGGTCTGTCAGACAGGGCAGTAAGTACTTGCCACGCCATTTACCAGCCCTAGGAAATTGTTTTCTAAATGTAATGTAACTGAATATAAACAGAGAATGCACACAGTTTGTGGCTTAAATATCTATTTCTGAAAGCCATAGGAAAATGTATTACTTTTATTTAAAATTTTTATTAAAATTACTTATTTTGTGTGTATATGTATGTGTGTGGTCAGAAGACAATCCCAGACCTCCTTCAGAAGTCTCTCCTTCCACCATGTGGACTCTGGGAACTAATACTCAGGACATTAGGCATGGTGGCAACTATCTTTAACAACTAAGCCATCTTACTTTAATTTGTGTGCGTGTGTGTATGGGGTGGGGAGAAAGAGGGAGATGCTCACATGCATTAGGCTTAGTAGCAAGTGCTCTTACCCACTGAGCTATCTTTCTGGTCCTCATATTCTTTATTGTAAAGCCAGTTTATACAAGTCTGTCCGAGTATATGCATATACATGTATTCATCTGAGTACCCTAAACTGCAAGATCCTTAGGAGTTTTCTAGTTAAAGAGCCTTTCACAATAAGAAATAAAAGTTCTGACATGCTAACTGAACTCCTGTCACTATCTAGTTACATCAGGGTTGGCACCACAAGCCAGGCCTCCCCTCCCTCACCTTCTCACCAGTGTTACTCTTCACCTAAGAGACAACTGAGACTCTGGCTACAGTGCAGCCTAGAGCCCTGGCCTCCAGAGTGGAAATAATACTTCTACGCAGTCTGAACCATGACCACATGGCCAGTGAGAAAAGAGATGTTTGCTGTACTCTAATCCTGTTTTCCCACCTCAAACTAGTTGAGTATAGCTCTTCAGATTTGCTTATTGCAAATGCCAAAAGCTGTTCTTAGCTGTAAGTCCTATATTCTCTTTCTTCTATTTAGACCCAAAACTCAGAGGTAATCTGGAATATAATTAACTCAGTGGAGAATAACAACAAAACAAGTAACACAAGCAATTTACCACTGTTTTCACAAGGGACAATCATAAACAGGTATTGGACAGTTTCATTAAGAACTATCTCTGGGGGCTGGTGAGATGGCTCAATTCTGGTTGACAATGGTTAAAACACTGGCTGCTCTTGCAGAGGACCATGGGATGTGATGCCCTCTTCTGGCTGGAAAGGAGACACTGGTTTTAGAAAAAAGGTGATAAAACTTCTGCCTTCTTTTGTTTCTCCAATCATGTCACCTGGTTCTACATTTTAATAATAGAAATTAAAGGACTGAGAAGAAAACTCAGTCACAAAAGTGCTTACCCTGCAAGACTGAGGTCCTGGGTTTGATCCCTAGCACTTACATAAAAAAGCTAGGTGTAGGGGCACACATAATCCTAAGGCTAGGGAGGCAGGGGGAGGCCAAACCCTGGAGCTTGCTTGTCAGCCAGCCTATTTTACATGGTGAACTCCAGGTTCATTCAGAGACACTGTCTTAAAGCTCCCAAGGAACAAAACCTGAAGGTGGCCTACAGCCTCCACGTGCCGGAGGTTTAGATGTGAAATTTTATTGTATCAGTAAAAACAAAAACAAAAAACTAACCACCGATATATATATATAAAACATAGGTTTAAAGTACAGCATCTGTATGTGGCCAAGTTTGTTCTATGTAGCCATGGTAAAATTTTGAATGTCTGTAGAAAATCTCACATCATAATGTCAAGGAATTGCCTAGAATGTCTGTATCACACATGTGGCCTTAATATAAATATATAAAGGTGTGGCCATTGTAGGGTTCCTGAGAAAGGAAAAGGGTAGAAATCTTTAGAATGGACCAACCTCTGGAGACACTATAAAATCTTAAACATTAAAATGCAGATAAGTTCAATTAATATAGTGACTTCTAGATTTCCCTTTTCTTCAAATTCCACACTGATTTCCTACAGTCAGCCATATTTTCCTCTTGCAAGTCCTTCCTTCAAAATGTTAATTCTGTAGTATAGAAAGGTGTTCAGATCTCACAAATGGTCCCAGTTTACAGCTTCTTGATGTATCTAGTCCTGTTAAGAATCTGAGATACTGGCAGTAGGTACCTCATTGCTGAACATTTAAATCATTGCTTCAATGAGAACACTTTGATAACCCGGGTGGATTATTAGTTTGAGTATAGACATGGATAGTGAAGTAAGGATACTGTTTAATCTAAGAAACTCATTCAGGTACATTGTGTTTCAGTAAATTACTCGTGTGTGTGTGTAGGGGTACTGAGGATTGAACCTAAGGCTTCATGCATGCTATGCAAGTGTCTACAACTGAGCTATACCTTGTTAGGTTACCCCAGCTCCAGAAAGATCTCTACTCTTATGAGTTAATTCAAGTGCTAGGTAAAGGCAACTGAGACATGTTAGTTCTGTCTTATGTTTCTGTTCCACACTGGCACTGATGCAACTGATGGTATCTGCTCTATCTCTTAGGGTTCTTCCATGAATACTTCCTTCGTACCACCCCACTTATCCTATCCTACCATTTTGTTTTCTCACAGATTTTATTACATGTGTTTGTAGATGTGAGTGCAGGTTTCTATGGTGGCCACAGGTGCCAAATCCCCTAGATCTGGAGTTATAGGCAGTTGAGATTCACTTGTTGTGAGTGCTGGGAACCAGACCTGGGTCCTCTGCAGTAGTCTGCATTCCTACCACTGTGCCATCTTTTGAGCCCATGTACTAGTATTCTTAATAAAACATCGATAAATAAAGTGACCTTTTATAACTTCAGAACAAACACAAGATGTGCCAGGGTTTTAGGACTCAAGATTCAGAACAAACAGAAAGGAAGGGTACAGATCAGAGTCGCAAATCTGTTAATAAAGTCGGCATTTAAAATATCAAACTCCACAGTGAAAAATCTGTTTGGAGCTTAAGTCCAACTGCTCACCAGCAAACAGCATTAATTTTAGAATCAGGAAAAAAAAAAAAAAGCTTTTAAAGACTAGGGTTTTTTAAAAAAGTATTAGCTCCTAGAAAGTATCTACATATTGTTTATAAAACTAACCCATAGTGAACTCAATCTAATGGCTCAGTTTTCTACTCAAAACTAAAGATGAAATGTGAGCATGGTGGATGTTGCATAAAGCTGGATCATTTTCCTGTTTAGTTCATTGCACAGCCCTGTGCTGTTGATCTAACGACGAAAATTAACACTGAGATGTGCATATGGTTCATAATTCAGAAACCATCATGTCACAGGGAAAACATTGAAAACAAGTAGCTCAACGATAAGAATCCTTTTATTAAAAGAAGAAGGTGAGAAATATTTCAAACTGGCTTTAACTCAAATCCTTTTTGTTATGCATGCCTGGCATCTTTCACATTTAACCCAAGCCTTTCCCAAATCTGCCAAAGCAAATGAAACTCTTTTGTTCACTAAAGGAAATGCTTATTTTCCAGTAACTTTTTAAGTCTGAAAAACCCAGGATAACATCTATTCTGCATGGAAAGAGGCCCCCACACCCAAATGTTGGGACACTCCAGTATGATCTGAGCATGCCTACATAGCCACCCAGCACCACCCTTTGCATTCAGCCCAAATAGCTACGAGTGAAACAAACAGCTAGGAAACATAACAGGATTCTTTATTATCTCAACCTCACCGTCTTAAAATAGCACATGCCCTGGCTGAGGTCTGCTGCTGAAAAGTGCTAAGTTCCAGCAGCTCAGTCAGTTTCCTGTGTCTGCGCAACCAGCCCCCCCACTTAGAGCTGTATAACTAAAGGAATGAGGAAGAGATTTATAAAAGACAGATACACACACATATACAACATACGGTTTCCGAGGAGAGTGACGGTTCCATGCTTGCAAGGGAGGAGGAGGAGGAAGAGGAATATGCCGAGTAACCCCTGGGTTTCTCTCAGGTTTGAACATGCTGTACCGTGGTATGAGGTCAGCAGACTGACTCTAGCCCTGTGAGGCTGAATTCTACCCTGACAAAGCAGTATCACTGCAATATGAAGCAAGAGTACCCTGGCATATTGGCAGCTGTACAGAATGGCTGTTCTAGAAAGTAATGGCAACTCCAAAACAAGAGCTCCATGCTGTCACATGAGATCATCTTCAGTCCAGTTAGGCAATGACACCTAAAAAACCTTCAACACTAATCATAGACAGCTCATAGTATTAAAAGGTAGGAAAGAAATGTTCTCTTTGAACAGAAGTGGGGAATCTGAAGAACTCACTGTTTCATTTGACTGATACAACAAACACACTGATCCTGATTTGATAGGAGATTGGGAGTCTCCTGCTCCTGGACCCTGTGACGTAGCTGAGAAGCCCCAAACCTTCTCATTATTTTAATACAGAGCAGGTGGAATATTCTGAAAATAGAGCTTTGGTAATGGATATACAATAGGACTGAAGGTGTGACTAATAACTTCAATTTTCACATAATCTGGACTTCATGTATACCATTTCTTTTTAGTTCGCCAAATATGTATGTAAAGTGTGGGGCAGAGGATATAGCTTAGTTGGTAATGCTTACCTAGAATGCATATGACCCTGGGTTCAGTCCCCAGCACAGCATAAATAGACATGGTGGTATAACCCTCTAATCCCAGTGCTGGAGAGGATCAGAAGTTCAAGGTCATCCTTGGCTACATATGGAATTTCAGATGAGCCTGGTATACATGAGAATTATGTACTTCATCTTGGTGAGTCTAGCACTTCACTGAGGTGACTATGTGCAAAGAGGTACAGTTCCTTTCATAATATTGATATTCATGGGATCTATGGCGACAGCCCATTTCTTTTTTGATATTAGCACTTTGCGCACGTATGTGTGTGTGTGGAGGTCAGCAGTCAATGACAATGGTGGTCTTCCTCAAATGTTCTCCTCTGAAAGTGTCTTTTGCCAACTAGGAGCTCACAGATTTGGTTAGACTGGCTTAAGTCTTCTGTGTCTTCCTCCCGAGTACTGCAACTATAAATGTGCCACTGCACCTGTTTTTTTACATGGGTGCTGGGGGTCCCAACTCAGGTCTTTGTGCCTGTTCTGCAAGTTTACCAACTGAGCCACTTCCTTAGCCCTGAATCTGCCTTCTTCTTCTTCTTCTTCTTCTTTTTGTTCTTTTTTTTTTTTTTTTTTTTTAAAGATAGAGTCTCATCATGTAGCCCTGGTTATCCTGGAACTCACTAAGTAAACTAAGGCTGGCCTTGTATTAACAGCAACTCCACCTGCTTCTTCCTTCCAAATGCTGGTATTAAAAGTGTTTGCTACCACATCTGGTTCTCTACCAAAATTTGACATGACATACTATGATTTTCACCTCAAATTATTCCCTCATTTGTTTCAGTTGGAGAACAGATTTATTTTTTTTAAAGACAGGGTTTCTCTGTATAACAGCCTTCACTGTCCTGGAACTTGCTTTGTAGACCAGGCTGGTTTAGAACTCACAGACATATGCCTGCCTCTGCCTCCTGAGTTCTTGAATTAAAGGCATGTGCTACCATGCCTGGATTTTATCACTTTTTAAACTTCTAGTTTTATGACCCATAACAGGGCCCATCTTGATGCATGTTTTATGGATATTCAGAGTAGTTTATGTATTCTGTTGTTTCACATGTTCTAGAGTCTAGCTCAGAGCAGATGCCCAACTCTTTTGGCTCTTTGCTTACTTCTTGCCTATTGGGTTCAATGAATCACTGAGAAGAGTGTTGCTGAATGAACTGTGGTGACCTTTTCAGTGCTGCAAGCTTCCCTTCCTGGTCCTGCAGCTCTGGTGATGTTAAGATATTTGATGTTTCTAAGTTGCTCTGGGTAACACTAATGTTAGTGCTATATTTTTTTCTTCCCTTTCATGTGAACTGATGATTTTTAATACTTTCCCATATGCCCATTCACTTTTTATTCTATCCTAGATATTTTGGTCACTGTTGTAAAAATCTAGGTAATGCTAAACACATATAAAGAGTAACATTGTTATCTCAGTGGAGACAACCTAGCTGTCCTCAATTTACTTTCCGGCCAGTCTTCTGTAGACCGTGTTCCAATATGATGTAAGTGTCAAAGTCTTTGCAATGTTAAGCAAATCTGCTCCACATGTGCACCAAGCCCTATCACCAGTCTGGGACCTAGCCATGGTCTAAGGCACACTTTGTTTCTCAAAGCCTGTTTGGGACCAGATTATCCATGCCCAGAATTATGGACATACTGGCAAATTGAATGGCTATTGAAATAAATTTAAAGAGTTTATTTCCCAAGTCTTCTGCCAATCTAATCTCCTCAGGACTTCCTGGGTAAACGAGGTCTTCCTTATCTAGTCAGAAAGTGGGGACCCGTGTACTCTTCTCTTGGCCACATAACTTCTAAACAGTGACTGTGTTTGAAAGCAAGCAGCTGATTGGAGGACGAAAACTGGGTTCATTTCAACCTCTTAGGATCCTTCCCCACTGATCAGAAAGAATGGTTTCTGCACTCAGAGTTTCAGGTTCTTGCTAGATTTTAATCTATTGTCACTATAGAACTGTATGAATTTCTCAGCATAAGAGAGAAGAGGAAAAAAAAAAAAAAGAAAAAGAAAGGTCTTTCTGTGCTTCTTCTGAGTACTATAATTCTCTTTCCTCTTCTTTCAGCTAGAACCCAGGGCTTTTCTTAGCATTCTCTCTACTTACAATGATGTCCACTTCTGAGTTGTGAATTAAAGTTTGGGGATGAGAGGAGATGATAAATTCAGTACTGATACTGTAAGAAATGCCCTCCCTGCCCCCCAATCAAAGGTAGCTAAGGACCAACAGTCCACAAATACCTTGTAAAACTTTATGCAAATCTTTTTTTTTTTTTTTTTTTTGAGACAGAATCTAAGAATTACTGACTGTCTTCCAACTCACAGAGATTTGGATCCCTTTGCCTCCCAAGTGTTGAGATTAAAGGGATAAAAGCCTTAAGATACCAAGCCTACCTTTTACGCAAATCTTTTCATCTCTCTCACCTAATCTTTTGCTTATACCCCTCCCACCCTCCCAGGCTGCTTTCCTTCATTTCTTTTCCTTCATTTCAAGACTGTGAGGTCAGATCCCAGCCAGCAGGGAAAAGACAGTCTCCACCTGTATTAAAATAAAACCAAGAAAACTTTTTGCCCTATGTGTTTGCTAGCCTAGATTGAGTTCTGGAGCACCATTTCTGCAAAAAGAAATTACCTTTACAGCATACCTTTTAGAGTTTTCAAATAGCTGCTTTATGGCAGGTGTTAAGAGATTCTGGCTTGTAAAAATCAAGGATTAGAGATGTGGCTCAGGGATATGCAACTTACCTAGCAAATCTAAGGCCCTTGAGTTCTATCCTCAGCAGTGCAAAATAATCAGTAATGCAAAAACAAACAAAAATGCTGGGTATGGTGGCACATATCTTTAATTCCAGCACTTAGGAGGTGGAGGCAAAGGCAGGTGGATCTCTGAATTCTACACCAGTTTGTTTTACATAATAAGTGGTAGGCCAGCTAGAGCTACAGAGTGAGACTTTTGTCTCAAAAACAACAGCAACAAAAAACCAAAACGATCAACCAAACAAAAGTCATATACAATGAAATGAGGCACAGAGTACTTGGAAAGCAGTGTGCTATGGCTCTAGTTCTATACACCTAGCTTTGTTTTTAAATTAATGGTAAGCATACATCAGTCAGGCCCTTCAGGAGGGAGTCTAGAAGGTACTATTGCTGTAAGAGGTAACAGCATCTCCATTAGTGTAGCTCACCTTTACTTCACTTCTAGTGGAACAGAATGTGGAGCCAGTAGACGTTCACACGACCCTGACCCAAGTAGACTGCTTGTATCTTATGATTTTGATTTAAAGACATTTTTTTTTTTAAACAGGGGGAAGGTGAGAGGGAGACATATACCATAGCACTCCTGTGGAGGTTAGGGCACAACTAACAAGGCTCTGATTTTATTCTTCTACCTTGAATTCAAATTGCTATGCTTGGTGGCAAATCTTCACCTGCTGAACCCATCTGGTTCAGCCCACTCTCCATCCTTACTTTTAAACAAAATAACAAAATGTTTTTAAAAATAGCAAAAGAAAGAAAAATTTAAAAAGAAAAACCTGCATAGAAAAAAAGCTTACAGATTTAGCACATAAAAATATTTTTGATCAGCTGCAAAATGTTTTTTCAGACAGTCTCTCTATGTAGTACTGGCTATCCTGAAGCTCACTATGTAGATCAGACTGAACTCACAGAGATCCTGCTTCTGTCTCCAGAGTGCTGGAATTAAAGGCAGAGGGCTGCCACACCCAGCCTGTATGTGTGTTTTAAGTGTCATTCCCAAAGAATAAAAAAGTTTAAAGAGTCTACAAAGTAAATAACTCACAAGACGCTGCTAAGGTTAGATTATTATTGAAAAAAATTTATACACCACAAAAGAACAGGGCCTTACAGAAATTTCTAGTCCATCACAGTCAATGCTCTTCATTCCCTGACTCACCTAGAGCTACTTCTAGTTAGTCCTCTTCACATGAAGTGTCCAATACAGGTGTGACATTAAAATATAAAAACAACTTTTATCTGGTATTTAATCATATTTTCTTGTTTACAATACTGTGCTACAATTGCATTTAGCTCAGTCACCTGCTGGAGGGGAAGACAGCCTAGGAACAATAAGACACATCAAATGCCCCTGGCCTAAGGACTAACCACCTAGGTTTGTGACATGCAGGCTAACATATTCATTATTGCCTACAACGTATCCCTGTTAAACACATGGTTTGTGCAACTGTGTTGGTTTTACATTGCTGTGACAAAACACCTAGGCAAAACAACTTAAGGAAGGAAAGGTTTATTTTGGCTCACAGTCAGAAATGTCAGCCATCATAATGGGGTGGGGGCAGAGCTTCTGTCCTGGAGGCTGGGAAGCAGAAGGAATGCCTGTGGTTGATCTTCCTCCTTCCCTTTTACTCCATTTGGCCTCAAGCTGGGGGCATGCGTCAGGGTGGGGGTGGGTGCTGTCCACATTCAGGATGTAATACCCTGCCTTCTTCAATCTTTTTAGCAACACCCTCAGACACACCTAGAGGTGTATTTTTCTGATCTCCTGGATGCATCCCAGTAATACATAAACATGTGTTTGGTGATGAAAAATCCTAAACTCAGAATAGAAACTGCCTCTAAATAAGTGGAACAGATTGAGGAGTGGCACATAAAAACAAATTATCTCAAGCAGATATAGCAAAATACTTGACCACAGCTATAATGTGTTTGTTATGTTATTTTCTATTTTTCTGCTTAGAGTATTTATACTACAAAAAGCAAAAAGGAAAAATTTTAGATCTTATATATTCAGTTATGCTTCTAGCACTCTGTGGTGTGGCCCAGGGGCTTATTGCCTGTCTGGTATGTGCAGGGCCCTGGGTTTAACTCCTAGCAGAGGACATCAACAGTTCCAATATTCTGACACTGTCTTGGCCAAGTGTATGTACACACTGTTAAACCTGTGATACTCTGTACCCACAGCTCAAATGCTGGTGACCACCTCACCCCCATCTTGGAATCTAATGCCCATGTTTTAGTCTCTGGCAAGTGATTACTTAACCACCTTCAGAAATAGGATCAGTGCCCTTATAAAAGACTGTGCAACTCTTTTGTCTTTTCTACCATACTAAGTTACAGCAAGAAAGCACCATCCAAAAGAGAACAGGCCTTCAATAAAAATTAAATCTGCTGGTACCTTGATCTTAGACTCTAAAATTATGAGAAATAAAATTTCTGTTGTTTATAAATTAGTCAGCCCAAAATATTTACAAATAAACAAGTGATAGCTGAGGATGTGGCCTAGTGAAGTTTTGTCCAGCATGTATGTACAAGGCTTTGGATTCTATTTGTAGCACCACAAAAAACAAAGTAAAATACCACAGAGGAGGGGGGACAGGGGGAGGGGAAGAAAGGGAAGGAGAGGGAGAGGGAGAACACTCTGGAAGTAGGCACGGTGGCACATACCTCTAATCTTTAAGCATTTAGGAGTCTGAGGTCTGAGGCCAGCCTGGGCTTCATAGCAAGACTCTTGTCTCCAAAAATCAAACGATGACAACCAAATAAAAAAGAACAGTTTCAATAAACACAGACTAAAAACACTCATGAGATGTGTGAACTCAGTGGCCACTTAAATAGTTCACTGTTTCAAAGGCTTAAAACCAGCTGGTGTATGATACCCATCAAGGCAGGAGAGACAGTAAATTCATAAGCTTCAGGACTCATTTCTTTCTTCAGAGCCGTGGGTTTTGGCCTTCACAGTTGGTTCCTTAATTCTAAAGCTGTGTTTCAAAAGTGCATGTGCTCCATTACTAGAAATCCTGAGTTCTGAAGATAGATTTTGTGAATTATCACATAATTCTATTGTAATAACTGTCAAGTTATTAGTTCACACCCTATTTTACTTCCAAAAAGGATTTTAAGATAACTTACATGTTTATGTGTGATGACAACATAAGCTAGTATCTGCAACACTTGGTAGGAGGAGGCAGGTAGATCATCGCACATATGGGGTCAGCCTGGGCTAAAAAGACTCTTTTTTTTCAAACAAAACAAAAGCAAGTTTATGTGTACTTAAAAAGCTCAATAAGAAATATAATTCAAGAACAAAAGATAATAAAGAATAGGAAGAAAGATACATATTGATATAAACTAAGGTCTCTAAATTGAGAACTTTGGGTTTTTTTTCTGGCAACACCAGTTTTCACTATGATTTTTCATAGTACTAGAGAATTCCCCAACAACTTAAATAAAGCAAGAAATATCTATGTAGATAAATATGTAAGAAATATTTAATAATGATTTTATGGAAGGTTTAGAAACACATCTTTCATAGATGACTCTTATTTATGTCTATAAAGTAAACCAAGGGCTTGCTGCATAATCTGGGTTCAGTGGCTAGATTCCTATATTCAATAAAGGAAGCAGACAAGGCCTGCAGCTTTTTGGTAATCTTACTTGATATTGGGAAACAGCCTGAGTGACAAACAGCTCATATGCCTCTTTGTATAATGGTTTCAAATGTCAGAGTTCAATCTGGGTTTTTAACAGAAGATGGTCAGCACAAGGTTGAACTCACTGGAGGCAACAGCAATGAACTATGTAGTAATAAGCTACAGAACACACACACACATTTTAGTTTCCCTTCACACTGAATAGGTCCATTGCTGTTTTGATGAGGTGTTCAAAGGAGAAAGGATTTAGGTAACTATTCTGAATTTCAGGTCCCTTGATCTTAGAAACTATTTAAACAGGAGGGGGACCTAGATTAAGAATCCTATTACTATTCCCCATAATCTATGTGCAAATGAGCAGTTATTGGTTTTCTCTCAAGTAATGTTTCTCAGCTCAAATGTTCTTTTTTTAAAAAATGCGGCGGCAGCAGTACATGCCTTTAATCCCAGCACTCAGGAGGCAGAAGAAAGCAATCTCTAGTTCAAGACCAGCCTGGTCTATAGAGTGAGTTCTAGGACAGCCAGGGCTACAATAGAGAAACCCTGTCTCAAAAAACAAACAAACAAACAAACAAACAAACATTCAGTCCTGCTACTTCTGGGAAGCTAAATAGATTAAAGGCAAGTCAAGTCTCTGTAATCTCCAAGACTTCCTTACATGGTCTTCATGTGATTCAAATGTCTCACACTGAGAAAGGGCTCATTACGTATCAGTTATTTTTCCTACTCTATTCATTGATCTCAGATCTACTCTCTTAGACCATTCACAGAGGGTTCCGTGTAAAAACTGGAAGTTTGTTGATCAGATTTAGAGTTCAAAGTCCTGGGCTTCCTTGTGCCAGCGGACATGCCAGTATCTCTGACAGCTAAATGCCATCAAAGAGCAGCAGTTCCATCACCTGATAACTTCAAGGCAGCAGCAATCGATGTACCACAGTGACAAAGCTTGACCTTTGTACTTGGTGTCAAAAGAAAAGCAGGACAGGACAGATGAAGGAATAAAAGTGGGTTTGGTCTTTCTCCAAGAACTCTTTTTCTTGTATGGCTGTTCCATTTATATTCC
The DNA here is from genome assembly GCA_026225945.1 of Cricetomys ansorgei. Lineage (NCBI taxonomy): Eukaryota > Metazoa > Chordata > Mammalia > Rodentia > Nesomyidae > Cricetomys > Cricetomys ansorgei. The sequence goes on along the minus strand of JAMJFZ010000116.1, from coordinate 17,680,498 downwards.
TAGACAATGTTTCCCAGATCCCAGGAGTTCTCAACTCAACTACTGGAAGAAACTGTGCAATAATTATTACCATAGTTTATTCCAAGTACCTCGTGAGTATTTAAAGTATGTGCGAAATAAAAATAAAGAATGTTGGGTTTCAGTAGTATAGCATTTGCCTAGTATGAGTGAGGCTCTAGGTTAAATTCCCAACTCCAAAACAAATAAAATAATAAAAGCATGGATGCAGAAAAAAAAGTTACTTTCAGGCTAAAGTGACTTAAAAGTATGTAAGGTACTCAAAGATCAGAGTTTTACTACAAAGTATTGAAAAGATGCTTAGGAAATTAACCACAGGAAAGTAAAGAAAGGCCTTAATGAGTAGATTATCAGGTCTGTCTTAGCTTCTTGGTCAGATGAGATTTGACCAAGCAGCTACCTCATGCTTGTAACTGCCATGGAACCAGCCGCTTACTGGTACACTTACCCCATGACAGACTGCAACTACTTATCAAACAAAAAGTGACAATTAGCTGGGCGGATGGCAGGAGCACATGCCTTTAATACCAGCCCTCGGGAGGCAGAGGCAGGTGGATCTCTTCGAGTTCAAGGCCTGCCTGACCTACAGAGTGAGTTTCAGGATAGCCAGAGTTACAACAGAGGAAGAACCCTGTCTCAAAAAAAAACAAGATAAAACAAACACAACAACAAAAACAACAAACAAAACATTGACAAAAGTCTTTATTTGGCACTTACTCTTGGCCCACTGAATACAACATGGAACACTATTTTTGCAACCAATTTCTGGTGAACCAGAAGTAGGCAAAAAACACTAAAGAAGAAGCTGGAAGCAACAGAAAACTGAAGATCAAGCAACATCTGAACAATGGCTAGGGAAAAAGAGAAAAAGAGCCTTTCTGCAGAGCTAGAAAAGATAGAATTTTGTAAAGACATAGAAGTGATGGGGTTACCAGGAAGCAGCGAGGATAAATCTGTCGCACCCTGGTTTCATGGAATCTCCCTGTGCCATCATGTAATACTGGCCTACAGTTTTAACCACTTATCAAAGATTCTGCATATGTGAGATGTTACTGATACTTATTAAAATGATTTCACATCCTGTATAGCAGAATACGATAAGGAAATGAGACAAATTTTAAAATAACCCTGACAGACCAAAGATGCTGGTTTTTAGTACAGGGTGGTATTTACTACATAAACAAATAAATAATTTAAACAAAAATATGAATGAGAATTATAAGAAATGACCTCTTCATGCATCAAAGCCAAGTCTGTCATCTCCCAAGCTTTCCTCCTCACCTCTGGTACTTACCTCTTCTCCCCACCATGACTTCATCACCTCATTGATCCTGTCTTTCCTTTGACTTAACAGAAATATGAGTTTCCAGTGCACACTTGGATAAACTCTTCGTGACTGTGTTTCCAAGCACAGCTTTTCTTGGACTTACAGATTAATCACATGGATACACCTTTGACCTTGTGAACACAGGGCACTATTCCACCTCATCTCTGAGATCATCAACCTTAGAATTCATCACCCTTTTAAAATGGTATTTTAAGGCCTTGTATATCTAATAATCTTAACCTCTTGTCCAATTCCTCTCAGAATCTAGAATCTTTGCAGCCAGGCACAGTGGCAATAAAGAAACCAGGCAAAACTTGAATAGTGCTGTGTTTCTATTGCCACTGACTTTTGGAACTGCTGATCACTGGTTTCTTTATTACCAAACAGGGAACCTGCAACCCTCGCACAACAGAGACACACATACAATCAGCTGCTATTATCATCACTACATTGAGTAGAGTCATCCTACAGTATCCAAAGGGGATCAGGTCCAGTATTAATCCTCCTTGGAATTCAAAATCCACAAATGTTTAAGTATCTTACATAAAATAGTGTAGAACGCAGGGGAAGATAGCTTAATTGATTTAGAGCTTGTTATGTAGAATGAGGGCCTGAGTGTATTTCTCAGTGCCCACATAAGTGCCCACATGCCCGGGTATGGCAGCATGCATTTGTAATACCAGCACAGGAGAGGTGCAAACAGATGGATCCCTAGGGCTCACTAGCTAGCCAGCAGAGTCTACTCAGTGAGGTCCCAGATCCCAGACAGACGCTCTGTCTCAAAACTCAAGGTGAGACCAGTGAGATGGCTCAGTGGGTAAAGGTATTTGCCATCAAGTCTGATGGCTTGAGTGCAATCCCCAAGACCTACATGGTATAAGGAGAGAACTGACTCCTGCAAAGTTGTCCTCTGACTTCATGTATGCCAAGATATGAATAGGCATGCACATGTATGCAAACACACTTAGAGTAAGTGAATGTTTTATATATATGCATGAATTCCAACATACACACACCCAAACAACCAAAGTAGACAATTCCTGAGAAACAACACCCAACACTAACCTCTGGCTTCCACATGTATGTGCACCTTTACACCTAATGAACATGTGCACACATAGACACAAACAATGCAGATTTGCACAGAACCCACATACATTCTCCCATCTGATATAACACAATTTTTTATGTAAGCAACTGTTATACTGTATTGCTTAGGGGATAATAATAAAAAATACCTGTATACATTTGGTACAATTTTCCCCCTTGCAGTTGACTGAACCCATACATGCAGAACCTAGGATATAGAATTTATGAACACAGGGCACAATCCTACTGCAGGCATTGTCAATCTTACAACACATAACTAGTTATAACTGACAAAATTCAGTCAATTACAATCCCTTTTATGCACACAGCTCTTCAATCTTTATTCTACAAAAGCTAGAGTTGAGGTTTGTACAAGTTCTTACACATAGCATGGCCTCAGTAAATGTTAGCTGCTACTCTGAAAGTATAGTGGATTAATGAAGGTTACACACTTAATGTAGGTTAGGGTAAAAACTAAGAACTTATTTAAGCTTCTCTCCACATTCACCCTAGTAACTGAACATTCACAATTTACTTCAAAGAAGGCTGGAACAGCCAAATCTAGAGAAACAAGACAAGGTTAGTGGTTGTGTAGAGTAAGAGGGAACAGGGAAATTGGGCACTGTTGGCTAAGGACCATAAGAAACCATGGGGTTTCTTTAGAGTTGATGAAAATACTGTGTACTGAGTGGTCATGGTTACTAATTCTGTGACTATACTAAGTGCCATGGTTGTACACTTCCTATGGCATGTGGATTGTATTTCTAAAGGCTGAGATGTTTGTTTTTCAAATCAAGGTCTCAATATGTAGCTCTCCTGACTGACCTGAAACTCTCTTTGTAGACCATATGTTGGCCTCAAACCCAGAGATCCATTTGTCTTTACCTCCTCAGAACTGGGATTAAAGGTGTGCTACTACACCTGGCTCAAAAAGCTGTTTTAAAAAATAATTTCCCTATGAAATTTTTTTAAGAGACTTATCCCAGCTCTTTAATACAAATTGTACTTAATTAGAAGCATTATGGTGCATTAAAAAAAAAAAAAAAAAAAAAGAGTCCTAGCCTCAGGGAGAAGAAAACAGATACAATCCCAGTTTAAGCACTTGTCTACCTGTGTAGACAAGACTTATGAAGCTTGACCTGCCTCATGTCTGAAGCTTCATGTATATATATATAAATCCTCAATTGAATCAAGTCTTAGATTTTCTTGTAATGTGAACTTAATGACCAGTGGAGAATTCTAGGAGGACTAGGTTAAGGAAGGAACCAAATATTTTTATAAAAAAAGTGTCACTACCCTCCATGATCTGCTATGGAAATCCAAGGGATGAAGAACAGATGATCTTCTTTGTGTTTGTGTGAAGTACAGAGCATGAAGACAAGTGTAATCACATTACAAACAACAATGTAGACTCTGTAGGACTGAAAGCAGAAATGGAAACGCAAGCCCCAACACAGTATTACAAACTATGGGTTCTTTGGGACAAAGGAAAAATCTCTTCATTCTAAACTCTTGCTTTATAACTTCTACTCAGAATGGTTACCACCAAGATAACAAATGAAAGACAACAAAAGCTGGTGAGGTTGTGGAGAAAGAGAACTTGTTATACTGCTGGTAGAGATATAAACTGGTGCATATACTACAGAATTCAGTGTAGAGGGTCCTCAAAAGACTAAGACTAGAACTAACAGCGTAAACTTGATCCCTTTGTACTGATGAAGAAACTGAAACTCAGATTAAAAGCTGCAACTTTGTTTGTTGAATTAAAATTAAAAACAACAATTACTATTCTTACTATAACCATCTAAAGAAGAGTAATGTAAAAGTACATGCTGAGCTCTTAGTAGCTCAGGCTGGCTTTGAAGTTTCTGTCCTCCTACCTCAATCTCCTCAGTGCTGAGATTCCAGGCATGTGCCACCCCACATCCACATTTATTGCCTTAATTTTAGAATATGAAAAATTAAGGCTTGGAGAGACCAAATTACTTTCTTAAATTTTAATATGTTATTTGATTGCTTTTCATAATACCCTACTGTGGCCTACCTCAACCGATTAGCTCCCAAGGGAGACTCTTCATCTTAACCTGTATACCCTAATGGAGGGGTAACTGCACTGCTTCTTTCATTTCTATTGTACTGTTTCCAGAACCATACCGTGACAATTGCTCAACACAACTGGTTTGCTTGACCACTTATCTTTGCCTCTATACACCCAAAGCCTCTGTGGCCTTCAAAGCCCAAAAACCAGTCTTTAGGAAGTCTCTAAATTCTGTTTGTGGAAATTCTCCTCTTCTTTTTTCCTTTTTTCCCTCTTTATTTTTGAAACAAGGTCTTACTATGTAGCCCTGACTGGTCTGGAACTCACTAGACCATGCTGGCCTCTAGCTCACAGAAATCTGCCTCTTCTGGATTTAAAGGCACATACCACAATGCCTGGCCTCGTAAGTTAATAACAAAATACCTACGTCTTGGGTTTGGAGAGATGACTCAGCAATTAAGAAATCACACTGCTCTTTAAAAGGACCTGAGTTTGGTTCCCAGCACCTATGCCCAATGGCTCACAGCTGCCTGCAACTCTAGCTCCAGGTGACCCAACACTCTCTTCTGCCCTGCCTTTTCTCTGGCATTCACACATACGTATCCCCAACGCTACAGTTACACATACATACAAATAATAAAAAACACACCAACCTTGCCGGGCGGTGGTGGCACATGCCTTTAATTGCAGCACTTGGGAGGCAGAGGCAGACGGATCTCTGTGTGTTCAAGGCCAGCCTGGTCTACAGGGTGAGTTTCTGGACAGCTAGAGTTCTAACAGAAAAATCCTGTCTCAAAAAACTAAAAGTAAACAAACTAATCTGTCTGTAAAATGTTCTTTTCTGATAAGAAAAAATAAAAATTAAAAATCTTGGGCTAAGAAGGCACACATTTAAAGAAAATCTTGACTCCTATCTTTAAAAACGAAGTTAATTAAACATGGTTGAGAGGTATTTGTGGTATTATCATAAACTCTAAGAAGACCTTAATTAACACTCACAGCCTCCTTGTTATCTGTCTTCTGATTTGAGTTAAAAACATCTTCCCTGACATATAAAATCAAAGCTTTGCTTTGCATTTTGCTCGTTTCATTTGTCAAGTTACATTTGTTTTCCAAAGAGCAGGCACAGCCATGACAATATTTAGTGAGGCTGTACACAGTCAAAGGCCTCTTGAGCTCCAATGACATCAAAGAATAATATTTTAAAACAACTTTTAAAAGAAATTGCTAAAGTGTGCTGGGTCTGGTGGCACAAACCTGTAATTCCAACACTGAGGACACAGAAGCAGGATGATCATGAATTCAAGATCAAGTCCAGCTACATGGAGAGTTTAAAGCTACATGAGACCCTATCTTAAAAACCAAAAACCAACCTAAGAACAACAAAACAACAATCACCCAAATTGTTACATACTTAAGATTCATTTTCACTAATGCTGTTCCATGTATCATATTAGGAAAAAAAGGAATGCTTTATTGCTATAAGACATATGGACCTTACAGTTTTATCCCATAGTTTTAATACTGGTACCAAGAAAGATTTCTGAGGTTAAACAGCCTGGCTAATAATTTAAGGAAACACATGGGGGTCCAGTGACAAAGAGGATGGCTTGTCATAGAGTTTTTAGAACATCAAGTACTTTTAAGTTGAAAACACACACTTATTTTCACAATTTTCTACAGCAAATAAGAGCAAATATTCATGTGCATGTCTTTCAGTCATAACACATCCTATATAATACATGTAAAGTTTTATGGGCTGGGGGTGTAGCTCAGGGATGGAACACTTAGCTAGTATACAAGTCCCTTGGTTCTATCCTGTGGGTTTTATATATAATGGACATAATCCTCCTAATAGGCCTAGGTCATGACTGTCATTACGATTTTCAACTCAAAGATAAAAGTTTCGAGGACAGGAAATGTGCTCAGGGTAACAGATGACAGGAGACAAAGAAGGAATTCAAAATCTAGGTTTTTCCTTGTATAAAGCCCATTTGTATGATTATAAATTTTGTTAATTTTTTATAGCACATCAAGAATCTTCATTATTACTCCACAAAAATAAAATTCACATTTCAGAAAGTGAAACAACTTTATCCTTATGATATAACAAAGAGAATACAATTTCTCATAAAGCAGTAATTGTTATGTGCTGAATGACATGAACTACATTTCAAGATTCCAGGTGTCACTGTGGGAGCAACTGAAATCTAGTAGGAGATTCTCTGACTAAAGAGCACAAAACTCAGACAAACACAGCAGAAGAGCATGTGCTTACAGCTTTCCACATGCATTCATGTTTGGAAACTCACTCTTCTCTTTGGCTTGTATGACGAGATTACAAAGCACCTTGTCGTCATGTCTGTCACCCACGCAGCCGTCTCTCTTTCAAGCGCATAGTCAGAAGACCACAGGCAGTTTTTCAGCACAGCCCTGAAGCTCAACCTCTACCAAGAGCATTTCTGACTTCTTTAGCTTAGCTGTTTCCACAAGAACCTTTGTGCTCGGAGCTAATGCCGATGGGAAATGTGCATGTCTACAGCTGTGGTGTGCAGTCCCTAGGGTGACGTTGCCAGACACTCTGGATCCTCAGGGTTTTAACCCTCCACCCACATCCCTGACTCAGATGAGAGGAGGAAAAAGAAGTACTCTGGAGAAGATAATACATGTGTAGCCTTAAAACTGTTTTAATTTTTGAAAATATGTAGACCCTGTGCACTATGAAGTATTAGTAACTCTGGTCTAAAATTCTGATTCTGCTAGCGGATTTGAGCCTGGAAAGTCTTGTTTACACATTGCTTCACTTGTGCACTTGTGTAAGAAGCATTTTCTCATAAAGATGTTGGGAGACTTGAAAGAATGTGCCAATACTGAGAATATAGAAATAATTACCTTATCATGGTTTTTAGGAGTAGAAGAAGTCACACTAATTTAATTCTCATATTTATTTTATTGAGGGGGGGAGGGAGAAAGGTGGGGGCGAGAGAAATAGTTATATGTGCAAGCATTGCCTGTGTGGGTATCAGAGGACAATTTGTGGGAGTCTGAGTCTGTTCTTTTCTTCCACTACATGTGTTCCAGAAATCAAACTCAGGTTGCCAGGCTTGGTGTCAAGCACCTTTTCTCACTGAGCCATCTCACTGGCCCTAGTTTTTTTAGTTGTTTAGATTTGATTCCTTCACATTCTTTTCCAGCGTCGAGAGCAAGGTTCAGTTGCGGTCAATATTATCTCACCAGCACTCCACACAGGCACACAGCAGAGCAGGCACTGGGTTGGAGCAAACTAGAACAGAAACAATTGCCTTACAGGGCTACTGTTAGCTTTGTGACCTTGGGCCAGCTTTTTAATCTGAGTTTCGGTTTCTTCATCAGTACAAAAGGATCATGTTTACGCTGAATTACTGCTGTGAGAATGAAATATACTCTTTAAGGTATATACTAGGCATTCAAAAATTGCTAATTCCTCATACAATTGAAAATTTATCTAAACTTCTACATTTAATTCTGCAATACATACCCCATTAATATAGACTAAAGATTTCTAAAACTAAATCAAGTTCCCTTAGTTACCCACTTTCCTTAAAAAAATTACAGTGGTTTAACTTTTCTAAGATCATATACTATAAAGGTTAAAAAAAAAACTATTCTTGCTCCAGATACAAATACACATACATACAAATTTATGTATAAGACCAGGAGATCTCTAGATCCAAGGCCAAGGTTCTTCTGGTAACCTTTTGCTTTGGCTATTACGTAGCCCAGGGTTGGAACTGTAGTCCACTCATATCAAGCATAACCTGATAGTACTTATCATCTACCTGAAGGAATTTGTCTACGACAGGCCTATTCAGAAACTGTTTTATATACTTACCATATTTGATTAAAAAAAGATTTAGAAATCAGTTCTTCTCTGGTTTCTAGGACTGCCTTATAAACCATGTTTCTTTAATAGCTTAACAACACTTGACAGCCCTTTGAAGGGGTACATACATAATATCTGGCCCATTTATTTATAAACATATCCAAGCTACATTTTACTATACTCAAATTTTTATTCCATTATTTTAAAATATTATTATATATAATTATAAAATACCCAATTATTTAAAAATGTTAAATATTAACAATTTTAAATATTAAAATTATTGAGATCATTTTAAGTATTTGAAATGTAGCTTCACTGTACTTCCTTCCTTTTTATATTGGCAACTCCTTTTATCACAGTAAGAAATTATTATCATCCCATTGAAATTCTCAATATATTTGCTTATTTTGCCACTGCTCACTCTCCAGCCCTTAAGGTAACTTCTGGTAAGTATTTCTCTATATATTTTTTTGTTCTCTTAGTTGACAAGAACATTAAGATTATTTGGAAAATAATCTAAAAAAAAAAAAACAACCCTCCAGCTTCTTGTGTAAGAAGCAAAAACCGAGCCGCAATGCAACATCGAGGAGACATGCTGGCATGGCCATTTACATCAGGGTAGTCTTGAAACTTGGTGTTCCTGGAATATGGCTTAAGTTTTATTCCCAAATATTTGTAAAGACTTTCATTCTACACCCCAGCAACCATGTATGCTTATTCTAGGAGAGAAGTATGTTCTTGTGTGTTGAAGGCAAATGGATGCTCTAGAAAGACCTGTGTACAGAATGAATGAATCCAGCCAGGGACCGACACATTCTTCCCTGTGAGAATTCCAACGGGCCCACTGGGTTTTGTTTTAATACTGCAGAAGATCTTTAAATGTTAAGTTCATTTTTGTCATCAGAGTACTCTTTTAGCAGGACAGAAACACTGCATCACTGTGAATTTTTATAAAAAAATGCATTTCTTCTTGTCCAGTTTCACTGGGAATAGTTTCTTCTGACGTGTTAATAACACAGAATTTTTAATCCTAAGGTGGTTCTCAACTTGTGGGTCATAACCTTTTTATAGGGTTCGCCAAAGACAATCTTCATATCAGATATTACATTATGATTCATAACAGTAGCAAAATTAAGTAGCAACAAAAATAATTTTATGGAGGTCACCACAACATGAAGAATATATTATATTAAAGGGTCTCAGCATTAATAAGATTGAGAACCACTAATCTAGATCCTCCTGCCTCGGTTTCCCAAGTGCTAGGACAGGAACAGGCATGTGTCATCATGTCTACTATCTCCAGATTTACAGAAAGAAGTAGGTGATCAAACACAAGAAGTATATAGTATTCCAAATAGACATAACCAGAGAAGAAACTCTCCACAACATATTATAGTCAAGGATGTCAAAAATAAAAAGCAAGAGAAAAACATCAACTTATACACAGTGGCAGAAATATAAGAATCACCCTAGACTTTTCATCAGGAACCATAAAATTGTGGAATAAAATATTTCAAGCTCTGAACATTAAAACACTGTAAACCAAAAATGCTATACTCTGCAATCTATTTTTCAGAATTGATGGAGAAATGAAGGTATTCCAGGACAAACACAAATTAAGATGATTTATGGAAATCAAGCCAGCACTTCCAAAAGTTCTTAATGGAATACGTAACAGAGAGGATAAAGAAAGATAGTCTTTGTCACATTATATACACGAAAGTATAAACTCCATGAAAACAACAGATAAACTAGTCATGGAAAAGAAATAACCATGTCCAATACAGCAACTCACCAGACCCTCAAAACTAACACTGGAGAAGAAAAAGAAAAACTAGTAATCCAGCAACACAGAACGTCATCCAACAACTTTATAGAAAATAGCATAGTTCTTTTCTATAATAACCTTAAATATAGATATAAATAGCCTTAACTCAACACTAAAAAGATATAGACTAATAGACTTGATTAAAAAGCAAGAACCAACTATATGCTGTCTTCAAGAAACACATTTAGCTAGCAAAGATACCCAAAAATTTAATATCAAAGAACAGAATACAAATAAATGGAAAATATAAATAAACAGGTATAGCTATCCTTTCGTCAAAGTAAAATTTAAGATTAATTAGAAGAGATTAAAAGAGACACTGTATATTAATAAAAGAAACAATTCATCAAGAAGATATAACAATAGCAAACATGTATGCTTCAAATCTTATGTTAATTTTGGTGATGAATGCTGTTGGGTTGGGGGATTTAAGAAATCTTGTGTAGGGATATATTTAATAAATCACCAACAATTGTGTGCTAGTGAATATGGGTATAGTAGTATAATGAGTGGTAAGTTTAACCCAGGTCTAGGTAAGAGGGGAAGAGGTCACATAGTTCATGCAGAGAGTAACAGTGCATTCTGCTGTTGGAGTCATTGCTTCTGCCACAATGGTATCTAAAGAATTGGCTTAGCTTTACTGCTGATATGTGGGTAACTGGATTGCTGGTTTTGGACGCCAATTTAAGGAGGTTCTTGCATAGTGTAAGCATTTACTTCTGTCTAAATTTGTGAAATTTCAAGATTATCCATAATTAAATAAAATTTCTAAAGTAAAAGCAGCTAGGTTCCAGATACAGGGTGCTAAGGCTTATTTCTAAAGACAAACAGCTTGAAGTCTTAGAGAGAACTCAGTGAATGTGGGGAATAGAAAAGGTAACACCATTTCAGAGTTGTTCTTCTAATTCTTATGTGAAACTTTTAAATATTTACATCTATTTCCATAGATAATTCCTTAAAAAGGACTGTCTGATTCAAAGGATACATACAAATTTTGAGACAAGTGAAACATTCTTTGACTTAAAATAGTTAAGATTGAGACTTAATTGATTAATTAATTAACTAATCTTATTAATGCTGCAACTCTTTAATATAGTTCCTCATGTGGTGACCCCCATCATGAAATTATTTCTGTTGCTACTTCATAACTGTAATTTTGCTACTGTTATGAATTGTAATATAAATAACTGATATGCAGATAGTCTTAGGAACCCCTGTGAAAGGGTTTTTTGAAGTTGAGGTTGATAATAGATGATGTAGATTTATCAAAGAGTTTCCCTCTGTCTGTGACAGTATCTCCAATGTTCCTGTGTCGTTTCATATGGTGACAAGGGAAGAAGTTTCCTGACGATGACGGCATAACTTAGAAGCTGCCAGCAAAGGGTAACAGTCCTTGTCAAACAGAATTGAAACCAATATGGTAGGAGTGATACTTTATTTTAAATGAAATTTTATCTAGTAACATACAGACAAACTCTTCAGGTAGTCCCAAATTTTCATTCCTCTTGCTGGTTTGGCTCACTTTTAGGAAGGTAGATAGAAACAGCAATACTGTATTATTGATTTCATTCCAAAGTTTCAAATACTCTGAAATCATCCTGCATTTCTATTTATAAATGGAGGAACTTCACATGAAAAGTAATAAAAATATATAATTGAGTTTTATTAAGGATTCCATTAAATAACATTTTAAGAAACCAGGCACAATATCTGGGTTGATGGCTCACATCTCTAACCCTAGCACATGGAAGGCAGAAGCAGGAAGATTACTCATCAGTTTGAAGCCAGCTTGATTTACATACTGAGTTCTAGGACTATGAAGTTGGACTCTGTCTTAGAAAACAGGGAGGAAAGGACCTTGTAACAGTGAAGAAGGGGCTATAAACTAGATGAAAAGGTAGCTGTTAAAAAAATGGAGGAGAGAAAAAGAACAGGGCTAGAGAGATGGCCCAGCAGTTAAGAGCACTTGTTGCTGTTTCAGACAACCCAAGTTCAAGCGCCAGCACTCACAATGGTGAGAACAACCACCTGTAATTCAAGTCTCAGGGGATTCAATGTCCTCTTCTGGCCTCCTTGGACATGTATGCATGCAGTGCACAGGTATTACATACAGGCAAGACATCCATACACACAAAAAGTTAAAAATATGAATCTAGGAAAAATGTACAAGCCTAAGTTCATTTATTAAAAGAGGGAAAAAGAGGATTGGAGAGTTGACTAGCAGTTAAGAGCATGTGCTACTCTTACAGAGGACTGATTCCCAGCACCGACATGGAAGTTCACACTTGCTACAATTCCAGGTAAAGGGGATCCAATGCCCTCCTCTGACCTCCTTGGGCACCAGGCATGTATATGGTGCACACACATACATGCAGGCAAAGCACTCACACATAAAATAACAAATCTTAAAAAAATTAAGAATGGTTAGAAGAATGTTTCTAATGTGGAATTTTTCAGCATGGTGCCCATTTTACTAAATAACATTTTTAGATGTCAGGGAGGGGGAGATTTATAATTATCATTATAGTTTCCAACACTTAGAATTTTGGGAAAATTTATTTGACTCTAGTTGTTGTTGTTTTTTTTAACTGATGTCTAAAAGACTAACTGAACATGATAAATAAAGTGCTTATTTCTTATAATTGGTAGTTAGCAATATGTACTGTGAAAGAGGTATTTTTCAGTTGACTCAGAATTTGAAGAAACAGATGGCTGAACAATCTCTGCTATGGTCTAAGAGGTCATCAGGATTCCAGAGGGCACAGGATTGCAATAGTAAATTACATTTGTGATTTTGGTCAGTATCCAGCTAGTTATTCTAATTGTAGAAAATAGGAAGAAATTGGCTTTCACTGTAAGTTTGAGGGTATTTTCCTCCTTCTTTAAAGTGGGGAAGGAAGGCAAGGATGAGGGAAAGGGAAACGAGGGAGAAGTTAGTTATCTTTTCTAGATTTGGGGAGGAAATTTCTTAGACTGGGCTTCAAGCACACTCAAATCTAGATGTTTGGGTTATTAACTCCTTGAAGAATCTGCAGAAAGATTAAACTATCACCCACCAAAAATCAATGCCAAGGCTAAAAACTAAAGATAGGTTGTGCTGACTACTTGAAATAAGGAGTAAAGGAAAAACAGTCTGATGTATAATTATCCTGTCCTTATAAGAAATGGCAAATCATTGTTAGGATAACTCTTCTGCTAACCTTGCGTGGCTAGAATTGCTTAGTAGAATACAGAGGTGAGATGGCAATGCTGTAGGCTGAGAAGTGGTAAGACACCAGGCTAGCATGCCCGTTTCAGAAGCTGAAATCATTCCTTCTTCTTCTTATACTCGCATTCCAGTATTTTGGGTTTAGAGCATTTCTAAAGCTTTATGCTAATATGCATAGAGAACAGTGATGATTCTGTTGAAAAACTGTGCAAACTACATTCACAACTTAAATCAATCTTATGATAAATTCTATTGTAAATACAGTTACTATTATTATTATTATTATTTTGGTTTTTTGAGACAGAGTTTCTCTGTGTAGCCCTGGCTGTCCTGGAACTCACTCTGTAGACCAGGCTGGTCTTAAACTCATAGAGATCTGCCAGCTTCTATCTCCTATGTGCTGGAATTAAAGGTGTGTGTCATCATCTGACTATAAACACTATTATTGAGATGGAATTCATAAAACTATAATTCGCCCATTTAAAATACATAATTCCATGGTGTTCAGGAAAATTTCAGAACTATGCACCCTTATATCATTATTATAGCATATGTTCCTTCCTTCAAAAAGGAACTGTGTCCTTAACTACAATTCCCTACTCCCCATCCCTACTTCCAGCTCCCAGCAGTCATTCATCCATTTTTTCTGGTTGTTCTATATAAACAGATTCACGTAAGAGGATTGTTCTATATTTGGCCCCTCATTTAGCACGTTTCTAAGGTTCATTTAAGCATGCACATTATTTGGATACATTATTAAAGTGGAATGCTCTTTGGTAAAGCAAATAATCACGTTAAAAGAGGTATATAGAGGTATATGGGTTGGAGAGATGTCTCAGTGGCTAAGAGTACTTGCTACTCTTGCAGAGAACCTGGGCTCTGTTTCTAGCACCCACATGGTACTCCTAATCCTCTGTAACTCCAGTCCCAGGAGATCCAGCATCCTCTTCTGGCCTCTGCAGACACTGAATGTGCATGATGCACATACATACATGAAGGCAAAACACACAAAATAAATAAATCTAATTTTTAAAAAGGGTATATATTTCTGTTTACTTGAGGTATGCTATACTTACGATACCAGAGTATAAGTCACCCTCGTAATCTAGTATGAAGATATTTAATTAAATATAATTTAAACTCTTTAATTTCCGATTGCCATTGTTTTAATTTTTAAAATTATTTATTACGAGAGGAGGGGGAGGCAAATGCTCTGTGGTGTACATGTAGAGGTCAGAGAACAACTTTGAAGAATCAGTTTTCTTCTTCCACCGAGGGTTCTGGAAATCAAGACCTGGGTTACAGAGCAAGCATTTTTACCTGGTGAGCCACTATATTAAGTCTACAATCATAGTTTGGGAGGGAGTCTAATTTTTTTTTTTACAGATTTATTTATGTGTATATGTATACACCTGAGTATAGATATGTGCTCCTGGTGTGTGTGTAAATGTCCTTAGAAACCAAATGAGAACAACCAGATCCCTTAGAACTGGAGTTACAGGAGGTTGTGAGCTACCAATGTGGGTGCTAGAAATAGAACCTGAGTTCTCTGCAAAAGCAGCAAGCACTCTTAACCACTGAACCATGCTGTCCAGCCCTGACAATCAGTTTTAACTGTCCATATATTTAAGCATAAGGATTTTAATGGGTCCGTGAGTTTATTATAAGCAAGTTTGGTAAACTGGGCAGTGGTGGTGCACACCTTTGATCCCAACACTTGAGAGGCAGAGGCAGGTGGGTTCGAGGCCAGCCTCTGTGAGTTCAAGGTCAGCCTAGTCTACAGAGTGAGTTCCAGGAGAGCCAGAGTTACAACAGAGAAACCCTGTCTTGAAAAACCAAAACAACAACAACAAACCAAAACTAAAACAAAACCAAACCAAACCAACCAATCAAACAAAAAACAAGTTCGGTGAGAAATGCCTAATGAGGTATGATTTAAGCAACTAGATTTGGGTATTTTTTTACTCACTGTAAATCCCTCTGATTTCAATCTGTTGTTCCCCTTTATTATTGTCCTCTGCCCTGAGAAACTTATGCCATTTATTCTTTATTGGTCTCAAAATACAACTGTGAACTAATTTTAAAGAAAAACATGGGTCTAGGTTAAGACTGTATATTATAGTCCCAAATGAAATTATTTCTCACAAGAGAAAACAGGAGTCGGCTATAACCTGGCTGTTTATTTCTTGTAAAGTTTTTCTCTTCTCACATTCTAAGTAGCTGAGTTTATGCATTTATTAACAAAGCACTGAATTATGTAAGCTTTAAGGTCTTCCCATCTTTATGTTTTCTCTTGAATCCTTTTGCAACAGCTATAAAGAGCATGAAGTTTGTCAGCAGGACTGGAGGACTGCCTGCATTCACTTGGCACCCACAAAATGACAACCTCAGTAAGAGAAGGTAAGGGTCCAGAACACACTGCACATACAGGGCCGGGAGAAAGCTCAATAGTGAGTGGGGCCACTCCCATCTCTGCCCAACTTGCTCACTTAAGCAACAGCCCTTCAATCTCATTGCCAATGTTCTCACACTGACATCTACAAACAACAGAAACTTGTGTGTTTTACATTTCTACTCAGAGAGTAAAAAAAAAATTAATGAAGAATAACAAAGCCTTACTACTCATTTTACTTCAAAAAATACTTTTTAAATAGGGGAGACATGAGTTTCAGATTTCACTCAGTGTTAAGAGTGTTTGCCTAGCAAGCACAAGGCTCTGGGTTCAGTCTACAGCTCCAAGAACTAAAAAACAAAACAAAACAAAAAACCAAAAAAATTTTGTAAATGCTCTGTTATTAGCCACAAGTCTCCTTGGGTGAAAGCAATGAACAGCATTCTGCTCTTGTTCAGCAGAGAAGCGGTAACTGTCAAGGGCCTGCTGAGCCAGACTCTAGGCCTCTCTCTGTCATGTGTATCATAAATACAAATGGTATTCTACCCAATGCATTTTTGGTAAAAATGGAACATTTTGTTTGTTTTCAGGTTTAATTTTTTAGGCATGGTCTCACTCCGTAGCTCAAGCTGACTTGGAAATCATAGTAATTCCTCCTATCTCACATTCCCAAGGACTGGGATTACAGGCATGAGGCACTGCACCTGGCCAAGATGGAACTTTATTTCCTCTTGTCACTAAAGGGTTACCCATATTATCCTTGGTAAGCAAACATATCTTCTAAGGCTATGTGCTAGATAGATTTATGTCAACTTGACACAAGATAAAGTCATCTGAGAGGAAAGAACCTCAATTAAGCAAAGAAAAAAGAAAGGAAGGCAGGAAGGCAGGCTGGCCTTTAAGCTGTAGGCAAGCTTTTAGGGCATTTTCTTAATTAGTGACTGATGAGGGAGGGCCCAATCCACTGCGGGTAGTGCCATCCCTGGGCAGGTGATCCTGGGTTCTATAACAAAGCAGGTTGAGCATGCCATGAGGATCAAGCCAGTAAGCAGCACTCCTCCATGGCATCTGCATCAGCTTCTGCCTCCAGGTTCTTGCCCTGTTTGAGTTCCTGTCCTGACTTTCTTTCATGATGAACAGTAATGTGGAAGCCATAAGCAAAATAAACTCTCTCCTTCCCAAGTTGCTTTGGTGATGGTGTTTCATCACAACAATAGTAACCTTTACTAGGACAGGAATGATAACTATTTGAAGCTCCAAGAGATTCTGATTCAATAACCTCTCATATGCAATTAAATCAAAAAGCAAAAATCTCAAACTAGATTTACAGGGCATTAATAAGGTCAGTTGATACAATACTTGAGACACTATCAAAATCTTCCTATAGTACAGATTTTAATTCTAAATCTTTATCCATGAAGCCTCACACCACAGGAAGAACGCTATGATGTGGTTTCTTGGATCCTGCATAGCGTTTGCAAAAGACATTTGTCTGCTTGAAGAAAAGACTAAGTACAGTTAGGCTAAACCAAAATCAAGGTCTGGTCCCCTAAACAGTCATGATCACTCCTTTAATAGAAATTGAAGTGATGAAACAACAGAAACATTATTAGCATTATCCTCAGGTGACTAGTCCAATCAGTTACGAAAACATATGACAAATATATGGGGGGGGGGGGGAAGATAATTTCTTCAGGCATCAGGAGCATACAAATCAAAACTACACCGAGATTTCACATTATTTAGGTCAGAATGGCTACTACAAGAAAACAAAAAACAAGTGCTGGCAAGAGAGGAGAGGAGTGGTGGCTTTAACACTGTTGGTAGAAATGTAAATCAGTGCAACAGACTTAAACAACCCAGCCACCACACTACTAAGTACAAAGCCAAAGGAATCCAAGCCAGTATGTGACAGAGACACCTGCACACCCATTGCATTACAGTTCCCAGGAGCTACATTATAGAATTAGTTTGGTTCTGATAGACATAAAGAAAATGTATATATAAAATGGAATTTTATTTTGTGGGGAAACAGATGATTTCCATGATCATTACAGTAAGTGAAATGAAGCCAGCCAGATTCAGAAATACAACTATCACACGGCAGCTCACAATCATCTACAACTACAATCCTAGGGCCTACTACTCTCTTTTGGTCTCCATGACACCATGCATGAATGTGACACACAGACATAAAAAAATCTTCATATACATAAAATTTTAAGTAATATAAATCAATCAATCAATCAAAAAAAAAAAAAAAAAAAAAAAAAACAAAACCGCCAGGAGGTGGTCCTGCAAGTCTTTAATCCCAGCACTTGAGAGACAGAGGCATCCTAGATCCTAGATCCCTGAGTTTGGGGCCAGTCTGGTCTACAGAGCAAGTTTCAGAACAGCCAAGGCTACAAAGAGAAAACAACAAACAACAACAAAAAAAACAAACAAATCAGAAAACCAAAACAACAACAACAAAACCAAACCACCACCACCATAACAAAAAACTAACACCTACCCTAGAGCCTCTGGATCCTAAATGGCCACCTTTTGAATATATCTCAGTTCTGATGGGTTACAGCCAAAATGCTCCCAGAAAGCAACATGATTCTAGCAAAAACTCTAGTATAGAAGGGAGAGGTGTGATAGAAGGATAGCATCTGGTGATGTTTCAAAGAAGATACTGGGCTGGGCCAGAAAGGTAGAAAAAGGATCAAGTGATACAGGCTGAAAGGAAAATATAAGTGGAAAGACAAAGTTAATAAATCCAGAGCAATGAAAAACAGAGAACAGCATGCGCTGACCTCACAGAACTAAGGCTGCAAAACTGGATTAACTGATGCAAGTTATATACGGCGTGAGCAAGAAGTTAAGAAATACGAATTTCACTGAGTAGAGAGCATGGAAGGCACACAAAGAACCACGAAAGACAGAGTCTAGAAAGACTCAGGTGATGTTTGAACAAAACAAATTTGGTAAAGGTAAAACTGGAAATGGGGGCTAGTTAAAAAGCTACTATAATTGTCATCAAAAGTGATGCTGGCCTGGATGAGCTAATAGCAATGAGAACAATATAACAAAGACACATAAGCCAACTACAGAAGAATTACTCAAGTGTAGAGAACAAGGAAGAAGGAAAATTTAATGGAAAAAGAAAAAAAATCACTATCCTTTCTATGTAAAGAAAAAGATGCTGAAGGCTGAGGAGAGTTAAATAGCGAAGCAGAAAAGAAATACAAACAGCTTTCAACACATGAAAAGGTACTTAGCAATGCTCACAATGAAATGATACAGATTAAAATCACAGTAAGATACTGCTTCTAGCTTGTCAGGTTGACCAAAATTACAAAGCTACAAACTGCCCTCCTCAGAAATAGCTGAGGGGATAAAAACAGTATGCCCCTTCTGACAGAAGTATCACAGAACCTAGCAAAATTACTTTCACCAATTAATCCAAAGATAAACTAGCAAAGAATATGAAAAGAGAAAATATAGGTTGGACAGCTGGTTAAGTGATTAAGAGTCCTTGCTGCTCTTCTAAATGATTTGAATTTTGTTCCCAGCACCCATATGGTGACTCACAACCACCTGCAACTCTAGCTCCAGGGAGATCTAAAGTCTCTGGCCTCAGCAGGTACCTGTACTCAATGTGCACATATCCACACACACATACACATAATTAAAAATAACAAAAGTAGATATTTTAGATTGGACACAGTAGTGCACACATGCACAGCATTCAAGAAGAAGAGACAAGCAGGTATACATAAGTTTGAGGTCAGCCTGTTTTACATAACAAATTCTAGGTCAGTCTGAGCTACATAGTGAGATCTTGTCTTAAACAACAAACAAGCAAATAAATAAATATATTAAAAAAGAAAGAAAAGATTAAATAAGTGTGCTAACTGCAGATGTACTTGTGAAAGCTAAAGTCTGAAAACAAATATATGATTCTACTCTACAATGGAAAGCACCCAATTTTAAAAATGAAAAAGGTCATTAGATCTCAGAACAGATCAAGACTTAAAAAACAAGTGTGTTTAAAATAGCATATCATATTTTAAGGAAACGTATTAGGAGATGTGGTGGTTCCAGGAGAGTTGGGGGAAGAGGAGACAAATGGAAATCAAGATAGAAAATGGAATCAAGAACAAAGCAGAAATCAACACTAGGGAAAAAAAATTACTGATAATAACAAGAAGTAGTATAGGGATACGGAGAGCAGCTAGGCTACTGAATATGCTATTTTGTAGAATCAATTTTAAAAACCATGTAAGTGTTCTATGCACTTATAAAACCAAATTAAACAAAAATAAAAAGCAAAAACAAAACAAAATGAACAAAAAATCAACCCAAACTCAGTGTACAAAGTGATATTGAAAAAAACCTTAGTAGGCCCAATACTATCAAGTTGATAAATTAACACAGGGAAGAGGACTGTCACCTTTCAGCTGACATCCAGGCACCACACAGAAACGATGTGCACAGGCGGGGCTTCCTGAAGAAAAGGAGGACCATGAGAACAACAGTTCCTTAGCTTCTGTGATAACAAAAACAACACTGCAGCTATGTCCAGACACTAAAAGTCTCTTACATTATTTGATCAGTTTATTCAATTAATGTATGATCTACGCACTCTGCAGTTTTCTATAAAAATATTATGTTATACATATTCTATTAATGTAGCACTTTTCTTTTTTGTTGTTGGTGTTGCTCTTGGTTTTTTGAAATAGTCCCTCTATGTAGCTCTGGCTGGGCGGGTACTTGCCAGGTAGACCAAGCTGGCCTAAAACTTGCAGATCCTCTTGACTCTGCCTCCTGAGTGCTGGGATTAAAGGCATGTGCCACCACTGCCTGGATAGTTTCTTTTCTATTTCTGTATTGAGACATCATGACCAAGGCAACTTATAAAAGAAAGAGTTTAACTTGGCTTGAGGTTACAAAGAGAATTTACGATGGTGGAATGAAGGCATGGCAACACAAAAGCATAGCAACAGGCAGCTAGAGCTAGCTGCAGCTGAGATCTCACATCTTGATCCACAACCAGAAGGCAGAAAGAACACTGGAAATGATGCAAGTCTTTTGAAACCTCTAAGCTGGCTCATAGGACACACTTCCCCCACAACAAGGGCACACCTCCTAATCCTTCACAAACAGTTCTACTAAATGGTGACTATTATTCAAACATGAGTCTATGGGAGTCATTCTCATTCAAACCACCACATTAAGTGAGCTGCAACTCCCAGGTCTGACACACACATCTGTCTTCTCTTTCAAAACAGAAGATCGTTGGGCTTATTCCAGAACAAGAACCCTGACTTTCTTAAATTGGACAATTCAGAATAGTGGTTCTCAACCTTCCTAATGCTGCCACCATTTAATACAACTCCTCATGCTGTGGTAATACCCAACCATAAAATTATTTTCATTGCTACTTCATAACTGTTACGAATCGTAATGTAACCATCTGATATGCAGATAGTCTTAGATGACCCTGTGAAAGGGTCATTTGACCAAAGGGGTTCTGACCCCCAGGTTGAGAACTGCTGGTTTAGAAGGAAAAATGCAGATGATCCCCTGATCCCCTTCCATGCCATGCAGTTCAGGCCCTAAGCAGATGCCTGTAGGCTGAATGAACTCCACAGTTCCTGAAGGGCAATAATATTGCTAATTTTTTCAAAGGTACTGTATTTTTTTTTTTAAACAAAATTATTAAAAGAGGCCAAGACAACTCTAACAATTTTTGTTTTCTAGTTTTATTTGCTTTTCCATTTGGTTTGAGATAGGGACTTATTCTGTAGTGCAGGCTGCCCTTGAACTCATAGCAAATCTCCAGTTTCAACCCCTCAGTGCTAATATTATAGGTGTGCACTGCTATAGCCAGCTTTGTAGCTTGTTTTTTGTGTTTTGTTTTTCTTCTGAGAATTGGTGTCTTGATTTGAGCATCAATCAGAGTTCAGCAAGTGACTATACAGATAGCATTCCTAGCAGCAGCAAGAGATATGGAGAGGGCATATGTTCCTGGATACTATATACCAATGTGTGGTTTCCAGCTTCAAGTCCTCTTACACTGTACTTCTAAGACATCCACTGACATCACTGCATAATTAAGAGACCTCTTCTGTTGAAACACAATTTTCTACTCATTGGTTAAAATCAACAAATTCTCTTAAATGTCATTTTCTTTCTAGTAACAACTACAACATGAAGTAAGTAGTCTTTTGGGTCCTTAATCTTAAACTCTCTCCAGCTTCTATTTTCATCATTTGTATTCACTATTTCACTAATTTTTTTTTTTTTAATAATGTACCATAAGAAACGTGAACAAGTATTATTTAATTTACATAGTACTTGGTTCCTTTATATGATAAATATCTTCAAAATGACAAGTAATTAAAAATTATAGAAAGAACATACTCAAAGCCTTCATGCTAAAAGATTTACATCCTGAATTCTTTTTAGACTTTAGTAGATCAAGTAGCCTAAAGAACAGGAAATATGGGATAGGAAAGATGGCTCAAGGTTATGAGTATTTCCTGCTTTTGTAGAGGATTCAAGTTTGGTTCCCAGCACTCATGTCAAGTGGCTCAAAACTACCTGTAACTATAGCTCCAGAGCATCTGATGCCCTTTTGTGGCCTATATAGACACCATATACACATACACACTCAGGCACAGACATGCACACACAAAAATAAAAATAAAATAAATCTTAAAAAAAAAGAACAGGAAACATAAAGTCTTATCTTAGCTAGCAAAGTTCTAATCACATCTATAATCTCCACCTGAGACACAAACAGTGCTGGAAGCTTCCTCTTTGACACATTCAGTCAGAAGGTCTCTTCAGTCTTCAAGACTATCCCTAGCTTTACAACAGACACTTCTGAACCAGCAGCCCCTTCATCTCCCTAGGCAACAAGATTGATAGATACCTTCTGTGACTTTTATTCCTTAGCATCATAGAGGAAAATGTTCTTTCTGGTACTGAAGTCTGACTGGCCTTTCCTTCTTACACACTGCAACACTTTTTTACATCACATTTTCTATCTCTCAACATGAGCTGTTTTTGTTTGTTTTAATCATTTATCTAAACTGGTCCAAAATCTTTTATTCTGGTAGCCAAACTTGCAGACCAGGCTCCACTTAACATTAGGATCAATTTTATTTTGCCAGCATACACTCCATTGATCACACTGTTCTCACTGATTATTGAGGATAGTTTATTCCCAGCACCACATTCATTTACATGTGGATACACTGTGTATGTCTGTGAGGCACTTCCAGGTTCAAGGGATATAGCAGAATATAAAATTCACACTATTATTTGGATTGATGAGCTTCTAATTATTTGTTTCCTTCTCTGCCATTTGTTCTGTGCATACCTGTCTTTAAAGCCTCTCCCTTCAAGCTAGGCTAGAGCTCTCAGAATAATAGTATATAGCCACATTTTTATACAAGTGAACAGAACTTAGTTTTGATTTTTTTCCCATTACACTGTCTCAGCTAGAACCTGAGGTACCCAAAGAATCTGACAAGGAATCAACCAGCATGGCTACAGTAGGATGAACAAGGAGCTAATAGATTATGGTGTCAGAGAATAAATGGAGAAGCATACTGTGCAGGGTTTTACAGGCCAGATAAGCTCAAGAAATAAAGACACGGAGGGTTTCTGTTCCAGGAATAACAAGCATAAAACTTAAGACAAATTATATCACTCTGGCTCCTACGTTAAAGGTGTGAGGCAATGATGATGGATGTTGTCAGACCAGTGGGGCCATTAATGCATAATAAAGTCAAAGAGTGTGGTATCAGACATGAGGCCATAGCGTTAAGGTTGGTAAGAGACAGCTAATTTTTAACTAATTTTTTACAATTTTACTAATTTTTATGTGTATAGGTGTTTTACTTGCATGCATGTTTATGCACCATGTGTGTATCTGGTGTCTGCAGAGGCCCTAAGATTGGAGTTACAGATGGTTGTGAACTGCCATGTGAGTCCTCTTGAACAGGCAGTCTTCTTAACCACCTAAGCCATCTCTCCAGCTCTGATAGCAAAATTTTAGGTATATTTAAGAAATAAAGCCTGGGCTGGAGAGATGGCCCAGTGGTTAAGAGCACTGGCTGCTCTTCCAGAGGACCTGGGTTCAATTCACAGCACCCACATGGCAGCTCACAACTGTCTGTAACTCCAGTTCTGGGGGATCTGGTACCCTCACATAGACATACATGATGGAGAAACATCAATGCACATAAAATAAAAATAAATAAATTATTAAAAAAAAAAGTAGAGCCAAAGAGTTAGCTGACACATTTGAAGAAGGAAGGAGAGGTTGAACAGGTGAGGAGGAGGAAGAAAAGGAGAAGGAAGAACAAAATTTAGCTAGACAAGGTGGCTCACATCTTTAACCCCTAAACTCAGGATACAGAGTTTTGAGGTTAGCCTGGTCTAATTACAGTTTCAGGTTAGCCAGGACTACATAAAGAGATCCTAGAGAAAGATGGGGATAGGTTTTGAGATTTTAGTCCTAAAGGATGGGTATGACACTAAACTAGATGGGAAACTGAAAAGAACCAGGGGAAGGGAGGACATCATAAGCTTGAGTTTAGGGTACATTGAGTTTGAAAAGGCTGTGAGTCATTCTAGAAGATAAGAGATAAAAATACAAGTCTAGCAATGCAAGCATGAGTAGGTAGATGAAATCACCAAGAAAGTATTAAAATGGGCTAAGCCTAGGCAATAGCAGTATTAATTTAAAAATTAAGTTAATTAATTTGTTAAATTAATTTAAGATTGATTACATTAATGTATTTATTATATTAATTTAAAATTAATTAAAATATGAGGAAGGACCAAGGAAAGACTAAGGTTGAGAGAAGAGTGAGAGTATAGTACCCTAGAAAACTAGTGAAGAAGATTCCAGTAGTACCGTTGTAGTCATGCACTATCATGCCAAGCTTGGGCTGCATGGAATTTCTGATCTTCTTGCCCCTACCTCCTGAGTGCTGAGATCATAGGTGTGTGTTACCATGCCTGGCTTTCTGTGGTGCTAGAGATCCAGCCCAAGACTTGTGTGTGCTAGGCAAGTACTCCACCAAGTGAGAAACATTCCCAGGTCTTTAAGTTACACTGGAAGAGAAAGAAACTAAGATTCACTGATCCAAATCCTCCAGATCCAGCTAACATCTTACTTCACTTCTAGAGCTTTTCAAATCCACCACAGGTTCAAGGGAAGAGTTCATCTACACCTCTAAATGCAAATGATTTACCATTAATTTCATAAAAATAAAAGGCTAACTTCAGCCTTTGATTTGTTCTTTTTTGAGATGCTATGGACTGATCTCAGGGATTAATCTAGGCAAGCATTCTACTTCTGAGCTATACTCAGACACTTACTTTAGCTTTCTACCTGTCATACAGTCTGGTAAGACAATTTTTTCTTAAGATTGAGAGCAGCTTACTCTTAAAAGAAAAAAGGGTACTTGAGTTCTGATATGCCATCAAATGAAGAAACATCTGTTTGATGAGGTAAGTGTCCATTGGAAAGGATATTTATTTTCATAAGGAAATTTCAAAACTTCTCCTGAAAGGATTAGTGAAAATGTCTATCTTCTCAAAGCCTAGAATCTAGCAAGCATGACAGATCCACTGAACCTGTCTACTGCTTTAAATTATCCAGAGCCCACTAGAACACTAGGCCTAGCTAGACACTACTAATAAACTAATTTACTTTCATTAAGAACTATTAAATACAGTTAGGTTCCTCTGGATAGACATTTCCTTAGGTGTGTGTAACCAAAAATTGTTTTTCATCAAGCAGCAGAAAACATGTAATTTTATCAGTAAGAAATCCAAGACAAAGCTTTCCAAGACAAACTTTAAGAGGGGTCAAATGGCTTATTCAAAGTTACATGGCCTTCATCTGTGTGGTAGTAGTTGTGAGCACAGCTGCCTTCAAAGTCACACAGCCAACCATAGTTTACTTAATTTCAGTGACAAAGAACTTTGGAACAACTGTTATTAAGTGAAAAGGAAAACTATGGGTTTTTTTTTTTTTTTTTTATTGTCAATGCTACCTTTGTATTTCAGACAAGATTGAGTCTTCACAAATGCTCTATTTTCAGCAAGAAAAAGCAAAGGGACCTACACAGGATGGAACAGACTAAAATTTAGAAGAGATTTTTTGTGTAACACAAAAGTCAGTGTCATCTGTGTGATTTTGTTATTAGTCAACATATTTTGCAGTAAGATCTGCTGTAGGTCCTTGTGTATAAGAGAAATTAAGTTCTAATTAAGTCAAGCATATCTGTCAAAGAGAGCATATTTTTCTTTTCATGTTCTTATGTAAACCAAAATAATTAAGAAAAAAAAATCAGAATGCATCTCACATGAAGGTCCTGTACTCAGATGTACCAGTTAAAATGTGTGCTACCTTTTTGTACAATTCACATGTGCTTTCAGAATAGTACAGAATTGTACCTGAAAGGGAATCTTTCAGGTTTTTTGGGAGTTTGTGATTCTCTACTGCAGATTCCCGTGTTTCTCACAAAGGGGAGCTTCTATCTGTGCACACCTTGGGACTGGGAATGAAGTCTCAAGAACATCATATTTCAACCATTATCATCTTTATTTAAAATCACTGGTGACAGTTTTCACTGAAGAAATGAGTATGGAATTTTGTTCTATATCTGCAAGATACCCTCACACCCTCAGGTCCTCTACTAAGAGGCCATCACTGCTATCAATTCAAAGATAGTTTGTAGCTTTTAAGTATACAAAAGGAAAGAAAATGCCAGTACAAGTTCTGAACACAATATTTTGTCAAGGACAGAGTGACAGTTCAATGGCTAAAGGTGCTTGCTGCCAAGCCTGACAACATGAGTTCTATCCCTAGGATTCACATATTGAAAGGGGAGAGTTGACACTTGAATGTTGTCTGGCATGTGCACACCCATGTGTGTGCATATAAGTGCACAACACACACACACACACAACACACAAATAAACTACCACTTTAGTACTTAAATTCATATAGTTCTTTTTTTCAAGGCACTAGCAAGTGTGTCTGTTCACTGATGTTCAAAACTAACCACACATACTCCATTCAAATCAGGTATACATATTCCAGTTCCAGAATTTTACCTCTCAGACATTTAATACATCTACCTCTCCCAAGAAACTAATGCCCACTTAACTGACAAAACCTAGCACACCTCCCAGGATACTTACCAACCTTCTTGGGGAGGATTTTCCTTTACATGGTCAATAATTTATTATTATTTTGAAATTTTAAGCTGTTATCACCATCACCAAAGCACTTCAAGGCAATACTACATGTGTCTAAATTAGATTCTACCTTAGTATATTACTCCCCGATGTATTTGTAGATGAAGACCATCCTTTACTCCTACCACAGGTGTATGTTCAGAATTTATCCTATTAGAGGTCTCATTTCCTGTAACAGAATGTCACCAGTCTTCCTATTTGGTTTTGTAATACATCAGAAGTATTCCATAGATCACACCTGATGAGATCAAATTCCAGAATGCACAATGACATGTTCACAGCAGCCAATCATGGTACTACCTGATTTAAGCCTCCTTAAAAAATAAGTCAATGATTAGCAGGAAAATGCAATATTTACTTTCTAGTAAAATACAAATGCAAAGTATTCCTTTTCTAACTAAGAAGCTCATCAGTGTATAGAGTAACAAAGAAAATTTAATGAAAGGAACACAAAAAGAGATGCTGTGTGTCTACTGCTTAAAAGCACCCACCCAATACTGACTCACTGCCTGTATATCTGAAGTTGTAATCACACATAATACTTTACCACTTTGCTATATCCATATTGTTGATCATTAAGAAGGCAGGCTTAATACACTTAGAAATTATAAGGGCTAGTAAGGTGGCTCAGTGGGTGAAAACACCTGTTACTAAGTCTGACAGCGATTTGAGTTTGAGCCCTGGGACCCACATGATGGAAGGAGAGAATTGACTCTCATGGTTTGTTCTATGACCTACACACACACACCTTGGCCTACATGTCTATACATACATACATACATACATACAAAGACACACACACACAAATTTTTTAGTTGTAGTAAAATAAGCATACCAGGATTTAGCCTGTGTGTGTGTTAAATGCATATAAGTATGTGGGTGCACATGTCTATCTGGAGGCCAGAAGAGAATACCAGATATCTTTTATCACTCTCCATGATATTCCCTTCAGTCAGGGTCTCTACCTGAGGTTCACAGTATAGGCTATAATGAATGGCAAGTGAGCTTCCAGGATCTGTCTTTGCTTCCCAGTACTGGGATTACAGGAAAACCTAGTCATTCCTGTTTTTAATGCAAGAGCTGGGAATTCAAACTCAGATCTTTATGCTTGTAACAGCAAATGCTCTTAGACACTGAGCCACCTCCCCAGCCTCTTAGAATACCTGTAAATAACTTTAATTAATCCATTCAGTATACAAATAAAATTTTTGTTTTATTTTATTTTATTTTATTTTGACTGATGAGACATATTCACAAAAAGATTAAGGAAGTCGCGTATGTCATCACATAGTATATAATCAAAAAATTGATAGAATTTTAAAAAATAATTTCCAAAGAAATAATAGTTTTTACTGAAAATTTAAGTTATTATCAAAAATCTATATTTCTAGAGAATAGTTATAATTCCAAAGTTTCTTTTGCTGGCATCAAACTAATAGCAAACTTTCCACACTATGAAATGTGGAAAGGGCAGTTGTGGACTAAAATATTGTTAGTTGTTCTCAGCAAATCAACAGCAGAACTGGGAAGGACCTTTGTATTATTCCTTAATATTCTTTTACAGGCAAACCCAGGGCATGACGGCACAGTTATTTTCTGGGTTTCTACCATATGAAAAATTTAAGTATAACAAAAGAAAGCTCTCAGATGGAATGGGAAGGAAATCTGGTACGACAGATGAAGTCATCATAAGCTGGTGGTATTTCAAGTAATCTCTGAGACAGAAAGTAGACTCAGCGCCCAGCAAGATGGTGCACACCTATAAACTCAGCCCTTGGAAGTCTCAGAAAGGACTAGTAAGTTCAATGCCAGAACAGACTATATAGACGATAGGAAAGAAGAGAGGGAAGGAGAAGATCTCTGAGGTGAACTGCCTTGAATGAAAATGTGAAATCTAAACTAAGTGAAGTCTATTCAAAGCATGTCTGGAAGTTAAAGTTGACAATATTTCAACAAGCACTGCCTTATTTGTCTTCCATGTTAGAAAGCTCAAAAAATTACAGATGTTTACATAAACAGAAAGAATTTAAAAAAAAAAATTGATAGCTCAGCACTGGCTGCTCTTCCATAGGACCCAGGTTCAAGTCCAGCACCCACATGGCAGTTCACAACTGTCTGAACTCCAGTTCTGGGGGATCTGACATCATCACACAGGCATACATTCAGGCAAAATACAAGCACATAAAATAAAAGTAAAATTTTAAAATGCTACCTCTGGAGGCAGGGTTGTGATCTCCATAAAAAAGATATGATTAGAAGCAAAATCTCATTTCATAAAAAAGTTATTTTTATGTGCATTGTCTTTTTTTTTTTTTTGATGCATGTTTATATGAGAGTATTGGATTCCCTGGAACTGTAGTTGACAGACACCTGTGAGCCGCCATGTGGGCACTGGGAATTGAAACTAGGTCCTCTGGAAGAGCAGCTAGTATTCTTAACCACTGAGCCATCTCTCCAGCTCTGCAAAAATATCATTTAAAAAAAATCACTTTTTGAACACTGGGAAACAATTACCATTCAAAAGTAAAATCAAAGGGTATATTACTGGAAGCATCAATCAACCTAAGAATCATTAGGAGAATTAAATGAAATGCCTACACTGGAAGGTACTAGATGATTTTGGCTCATCCAGGAGATGTTGAGCAGAAAGAAAAAGTGTTCCTTGGTGAATATTTCTAAAGTATCATGTTAAAAAAAATCTAGCAAGGAAGAAAATAATCTGAAATGGCAAAGAAGCTGGGATCTACTAAAGGAAAGCAGGTAAACACACTTCTTGGGAGTGAAGAGTATTTTGCCATTTTGACACTGTGTAGGCCTGTCCAGCATAGAACTAGCTATGTAGAACAGGCTGGCCTTGAACTCACAGAGAGCTGCCTGCCTCTACCTCCCAAGTGCTGGAAATTAAAGATGTACCAGGAGAGAAGAGTTTTAACTTCTCTTGTATTTCCATAATTTCCTTTTGCTTTTTTCCTTAACCCAGCTGTGAACACTTAAGGCAATTGAACTTAGGACCAATGGATATTGAGGTTAAAATCATTACAAACCTTTACAAATATTTTCTTCCACAAATTTTCCATCAGAAATTCCTATTAGGACACTAACATATTAAGAAAACTATGTTCTTGTCCAAGATTCTTTTTTACTAGCAAAACTACTTATATGATAGAGTAGAGGCAGTTAGGCTGTTAAGTCTCAGTGAGTGTAGGAAAAATCCAGTGACATTCTATTTGGTTTTTGCATTCACCATTGAATACATACTAAATCAAGGGCACAAATTCTCTAAGGTTTTGTCACAACCATCTATAATAAGAACTATAAATACTGTTAAGCAGAGCATTCCTTCTGCTCACCCTGATTCTTTCTATGTAGACTGTGCTCCCATCCTTTTCTATCCTCTCTATACAGACTATACTCCCGTCTCTTCCCATCACTTTATGTAGAATGTCCACACATCCTTCCCTGATTCTAAGTAGACTGAGCTCTCATTCCTTCCCTGATTGTGTAGACTGTGCTCCTACCCAAAAGTGCCCCTGTGTAAGTAACTCATGGTAACACAGTAATCACTGAAGAGCAGTTAAAGCTAAAAGTAATAACCTGGAGAGATACATCAAGAGCAAAATACCTAGAATGCAGTTATGTTCTAGTTAGGTGATTATTGCCTGGCTCTTAGTTGTTAAGACTTTCCTGTACAGTAGTGTCATGGGAAACACTACAACGTCTGTTTGTACATGTACATCTTTGAAAACATATTACTAAGCAAGACAGTGGTGGCACACGCCTTTAATCCCAGCACTCGGGAGGCAGAGGTAGCTGGATCTCTGTGAGTTGGAAGGTCAGCCTGGTCTACAGATGAGTTCTAGGACAGCCAGAGTTACAACAGAGAACCCCTATCTTGAAAAATCAAAACAAACAAAACAAAAAACATCACTAAAGAATACTGAAGGAATAACACAATGATTCTTCTTCATATTGTTTAGGTGAATGTAAGGCTTCTGTGCCTCCACACACAGGATGGGAAATGCAATTCAATATTACTAAAAAGTCCCTGTCAGGCTGAGATCATGAAAAGCTGTCACACTGCCTGAGGATGGAGGCAAGCACTGTGCTCCTTCTGCTTCAGTAATGCTGGAGTCATCAGTGAGCAGCTAAAATTTTCCCTTAGGATCCCAACACACGACAAAATTTAACAATTCTGATTATCAGTTAAGAAAGCTAAGAATGCCTACATATGGACTATTTGTTTATACTTCTGTCTACAGAAAATGAACTGTGGCCACTAACTGTTATGTCTTTAAAGCTTGTGAAGAACACAATGGTTTCTGAAATAAAGCTCACCTCTTACCTCCACTTTCCACACAGCCTGTGCATTAGCTAAGGAGAGAACTCAAACTGCATCCAGGACTGTGTTCACCAGAACCCATTCATAAAAACCACTATCCTTTCTTAAAGGGGCACTTCATCTTTTTATTTTGTATTTGAAACTGTTTCCATAAAACTGACTTTTCACTTAGAACTCTAAAGAGCTGCTCCATCAGCTTCCCTGTAAGGCTTTCTACACACTTCTCCACGTGTGCAAGTCTCCACACAACCCCTCATTTTAACATTTTCCTGTGATTCTTGGCTCCTTGAACTGTTTTGTTCTAATTTCTTGGTTTATTAGTGAAATCTGTATGAAAGTCTTGATTCCAAAGGACAGGCAGGTTTTCTTCTGTTGATCTACAAGCTACTTATCTAATTGTTAATTAAATATGTTCATCTGACCTACAATTATCTCTTACCCACACTCTCCTGAAATTCTGTCAGGGGTATATAAAACAAGTTGGTCCAGATTTGCAAATGACAGCTGCAGTTTTAGGAGCACAGGACAGCTTTCAGCTTTGTGTCCATCAAATCAAAGAACAAAAGGCAGCGCTTCCTCCCCAGACCTTCCTTAGCACTACTAGAGGAAGGCAGACTTGACACAAAAGTCCCATCAAGAAAGGAAGCCCTGATGAAGCCAGTCAGAATTCCCGGTAAGACACACCAGAAAGCTGACCCACCTTGGAGAGCTGCCGCCTGAGGCTAAAGCGCTGGACCATGGTCGTGAGGATCTCCTAACAAAGCGATCCACCCTGCAAGGGTATCTTTTTCTTCTTTTATTAAAACACAGCTTCTTGGGGAAGTCGCTGGCGGCACATTTGAAGGCTGACAGAGTTCGATGGATTCCCCAGGAGTCTCAGCAAACTTGGAAGCACTTCATTGTTCTGCGGAGACAGCACAGCCTAGGAGCGGCAGGCGGGGCGGATCCCAGCCCAGTGCCAGGCTCTCTCCGCACTTCCTGTGTCAGCTGGAGGGTCCAGCCGTAAGGACCACCCCTTCCCCTCCCGCCAACCTTCAGGCAGGGTGCCGGGTGCCACCTGAGCCTTGGAGTCTTCGCTCTTGAGGCCAAGAGGTGGGCGGTGCAGGCCGGTATCGCAGCATCTGCTGTCCTGTTCTGTAGTCCGGGCTCAGCCTCTACCCAGGTAATCCCGGAGAACAGGGGTAGTGGGGGGTGGGGGGAAGGAGGTGGGAGAGCCAGCCACCACCAGCTTCAGCTCCAAACGGAAACTCCTCCCAGCTGACTCGCAGCTGTGCGGCTTTGTCTAGCATAATTGGCCCAGCCTTTTCTCTTATTCACCAGGAGGCTCCTGCGGGAAGGCATGTCAGGTGCGGAGAGCATACTTGAATGGTGACTTCAACTTCGGGCTCAAGTTAAAGGCTGAGGCGGCCTCCAGAGGTGAATGTCCTCTCTTGTTGGAACAAAGTATTTAAAAAAAAAACTGACACACATGCCAAACAGTACAGCTTAGAGTGGATCAATAAAGGTAAAGAAAAACGACAGCCTGAGGGGAGATCCAAAGATTGCTGGACACTCTTCTTCCTCTAAGTAAGCCAGTCTGCTCTTCCAAATGAGAACAGAAATTGCTGGCATCCATGGTTTTGTGAGTGCTGTGCTCTCCATTCTTGTGAGCAGGATTAGGCCTTGCACTAGGTTTGTAGCCTTTGTTGGCATGAAATCCGGATGTATAATCAGAATTCACATCTGCTGTCCCACAGACTTCTACAAATACTCCTCCTCTCAAGTTTGTGCTATTGTCAGGACTTTTCAGATAAATCAGGAACCTTCTCTAAAACCTCAGTATAATTATGAGGAAACTATATTCTTTAGGCAAGAAAAGTGAAAAATTTGAAAACAAAAAGTTTCTTGCGAGGCTATTATTCTCAATTATTCCTATTGTCTGCACTGGTTTCCAATTTCCAACAAACAGGATACAAGACACTCTCATCTCATCCTACAGAGACACAGTATTTTTGGAATCACTGACAAATTACACCTCTTACGCCTCTTAAAATCCATAAACAGGAAAGGTTTGTACTGCTTAAACGACAACAAACTTTACTTAGATCAACTATGATTGAAAATGAAGAATGGCCCATATTTATGGTAAGAGTATACAAATGTAACCTGATACTGAAACTAACAGATTAAAACAATTTCAAGTGTAAAGTTGGCTGACAGTGAACTTGAGCTTTTTGTTGTTTTTAAAATGTTTAAGTGGAGGTGTCAGTACTTCCATTCAGAGAAAATGAAACAGAGTCTCTGAAGTTGAGCTTGGAGGCCCACACCTGTAATCCCAGCACTCAGGAGATGGAACAGAGACACATGAGTCTAAGGCCAATCTAGACTGTATAGTGAGAAAAAGTCTGCTTAAAAAGGGGTGTGAGAGATGGGGGAGAACATGTGTGTCTGGAAAATGGTAATCTAAAACCCAACCTATAATACTGTTATAAGATTCTATTCAAAAATAAAGAGAAATAGAAGCAGAAAAAAATGCCAAAAGACAGCAGACAGTACACATTAAATATGAGGAGGGGAGGAGGCTGGGACTGAGCTCAGTGGTAGAACACCCAGCACTAGGAAGCACTGGTTTAACAGAGAGAGAGAAGGAGGAAGGGATCACAATTGAACTGAAAGGAGTATAAATGCTTAATGTTCTAGTCCAAATAAGAGGACTATGCTTTAAAAGATCAAACTGCCTTTCTTGTGGAAACTTATCCTTTTCCCCAGTAAAATAAAGTCTAATTGCTTTGATGCAACTAATTATGTTAAAATATCATTATGAATGAATGAATGTGAAATCTGGTCCTTAGTTTTAAAAAAATGATAGATTTAAAACAGAAACTATCCTTAATCACCTGAGCCATTAGGGTAAAAAAGAAATCTCTAAATCTGGCTTATTCTGAAGAATCAGGAAGCTTTTTTGGATGAATAGACAATAACAAAGGTATTGAAATAACATCAAGAAAGACAACCATAACCACAAGTCCACAGCTTTATATTCTCTCTCTCACATTCTAGGAGTCAAATAATAATGTCCTTGTTTTTGTAGTTTGTGACATAAAATCAGCAACACTTTACAATCTCTGTGGAAGAAGACAAGACTCCTCCATAGGGTCACAAAGGTCACATGCCCTTTGTGAATTAGTTAAAGGTATGTAGTCAGTTCCTGGAGCCACACACTTGAACTGTGTGAATGATTATCACAAAATTTAAATACATCCCAAATAGTTCATAGATCTGGAAAAATACAGACTCCATGACTAAAGCAGAGTTCCAGTCATGACTGAGGAAAATGAGCATGTTACTTAGCAATCTTGCTTCTCATACAAATTAAAAATGAGCACTTTGAGGCTTGAAGTGATGTGGTTAAGAGCATTGGTTGCTCTCGGAGAGAACCTGAGTTTGGTTCCCAGCACCAATATTACCACTTGGAAGTTCCTTTCAGGGGATCTGATGCCCTCTTCTGACCTTTGCAGGCACCAGGCATGCATTTGGTACACATGAATACATGCAGGCAAGACACTCATATACATAAAGTAAAAAATAAATTTTTAAAAAGTTAAAGATAATGATTAAAAAACACTTTGAAGGAATGTCTCATATTGTCTATGTCTCAACTGCACAGTGCCATGTGCATACTAGACAACTAATAAATACTTGTGGAATGCTGGGAAATCCTTAAAAGAAGAAATGTGATTATTATCTTATTCTTTTACTAAGAATTAAATCCACTAAAAAGGATAGTATAAACTCTAAAGCTACATTATCAATAGTTTAGATTTCATTTCCTGTTTGTAGGTATGAACTTTGCAAAGGAAAAAATGGTTTACATAGGCCAAAATAATTCCTCTATAATTTCTTTTGCTTAGAAATATTGTGCTTGCTAATTTTATGTCATAATGAAGCAGTGTGGAACAGTAAGTCATAATGCATTTCTCAGCACTTGGGAAGCTAAAGCAGGAGGAACACAGCAAATCTGAGGTCAGCCTGGACAACACAGTGGACTCAAGGGCACCCTGGGCTACAGAGTGAGATCTTGTCTCAAAAAACAAACAATAATCAACTTCTTAGTCCTCACCTAAACTTTCTTATACTTGGTATTTTTAAAAAGATTAATAATAATTAAAAATAACTATGACACTAAAGTAATTATGCTTGAGACTCTTCTCTCCACAGTATTCTTTTGCAATGGCTTGTGACACACAGAGCATAGTAAACATGAACGCTACCACAGCTAATGATGCAAAGAAACAACAATCCCTTTAAACTACAGAACCATCACTGGACTGGAAAGTGACAATACTGGCCACAAGAAATTTCTCAAATACCACATGAGAATGCCTAGGGTTCTGGCAATGACTGGCCATTTTGGCATTATGAGCCCATTCTTCTATACCTTTAGCAACATTTATTTTCTTTCTTTCTTTTTCTTTCTTTAGTTTTTTGAGACTGGGTTTCTCTATGTAACAGCCTAACTGTCCTAGATCTCACTTTGTAGACTAGGCTGGCCTCAAAATCATATATATCTGGCAGCCTCTACCTTCCAAGTGCTGAGACTAGTCTACCTTGTCTTATTCCACCCTAGTTGTATGGACTTTCTTTGGGTGGAGTTTATATAATACCTACCAGTCCTTATCTGTTTATTCAAACAGTAAATTCAAATTTCTCAAGACAAAAACTTCCTTCCATTATTAGTCACACAATAACAATGTACCAGCTATTTATACAGTGTCTACACTGTGCTAGATATTGTAAATAAGCAAAATGTATTTCAGTAACAAGAGGCTGTAAGTTGTATGCAAATGCTACACCATTTACTTAAAGGACCAGAACACCTATAGATACAGTGTCCATGAGGAATGACAAATCCCCACAAATATCAAGGGACAATTGTGTGTGTGTATGTATATATGTATGTGTGTGTAGTCCAGGTTGGCCATGAACATCTGGCAACCATACTACTCTAGCTTCTGAAGTACAAGGACTGCAGACACATACCACTACACCCAGAACATCTGTTCTTCCTCACTCCTTTTCAATTAAGCAGTCTTACTTCATTTCATCTTTATTATCCTTTATTAGACATTTTTGTGTTGTTCTCTGAGTGATTACTTTGGAAATTATAATATACATTCCTAACTTCTTACATTCTATCTTAACAATACCCCCAAATAACTAAAAGTCCTTAAAAACAATATAACTCAGTTGGACATAGAAGTGCATCATCTGTTTAATCCCAGCACTCAGGTGGCAAAGGCAGGCAAATCTGAGTTCAAGACCAGCCTGGACTACATAGTGAGTTCCAGGCTAGCCAGAGCTACACAGTGAGATCTTGTCTCAAAAAACAAAACAAATAATGTAGCTCTATGAATTCCTCTTTACTATTTACTATTGTGCTTTATTTCTACAATGTTTTAAAACCACTTTAAAGATCCACTACTAAAGAAATTCACGAGGGATGAAAAAATGGCTCAGTGGTGAAGAGCACTGGCTACTGTTTCAGAGGACACTAGTTCAATTTCTACCACTCACATGGCAATATGTACAACATGTGGTACACAGACATACATGCAAGTAAAAATACCCATACAGATGAAACAAAATGGGGGAGGGTGGACTTTACAGGAAAACTGAACACAAAATAAACAAAATAAAGTAATACTATGATTTCAGCTAAGTTGATATTTGCTGCAATCCTACACAAGGCCATTGCCTGGCAGCTAGTATTCAGGAATGTGAGGTAGTGGCCACATTGCTAGGCACTGTGCAGCTTATGTAACACACAGAACTCTAATGCAGTTCTAGCCTAGTTAGCTCTGTATTCAGTAGAGACTACAACTCTCAATTTACTTAACAAAAGAATTCCCATTTGTCTCAACCTTTCCGCTAGAATATTCCCATGAATGGTCAGAGTGAATTTCTACGTTAGACAGAGGAGTTTACTAACTTGACTGCTAAATAAATCTATTTAACTCTATTAAATATAAAATTATTTTTGTAGATCAAACTGCTCAACTACTGGTAATTTCATATAGTTCAAAGTATAAGATGTAATGAAAGCCAGGCCTAAGGAAGAGAACACAGAAACAACTCTAGAAAAAAGAAATGAGAACACTGCTTATAACAAACCAACCCCCCCCCCCGCAAAAAAAAAAAACCAAACAAACCAAAAGCCAAAAACCCTAAAGCCCATAAATAGGCAGCTTCTTTCACCAAACCAACACTGAGAAAACTAAGCCCTAATATCTACAATCAAAGTATAAATTATCATTGTCATGATACTGTAGATCAGTGGTTCCCAACCTTCCTAATGACCTCCTCATGCTATGACGACCTCCAACCATAAAATTATTTTTGTTGCTACTTCAGAACTATAATTTCGCTACTATTATGAATCCTAATGTGAATATCTGATATGCAGATGGTCTCAAGCAACCCCTGTAAAAGGGTCATTCAAGTACCAAAGGAGTGGCAACCTACAGGTTGAGAACTGCTGCTCTTCACCAATAAAAAGAGAATTCAAGTTTAGGTATTTAGTAGAAAGAATGAATCTAAGACAGAAAACAATCAACAAAAGTTAGATAGAAGTAATTAGCTGTTACACAAATACTGTCCTAGCTGCTAGAAAAAGAAATGAAAGAATTCTAAACTTTGTCTTCTTTACTTCAAACCCACGACTCCCTACATTTCAAAAGCATACATAAGTAGGGGTGTGGGAACTAACTTGGATTAAAATCACTTTATGAAATTTTTTATATTTTTTTACTCTGGGCACAGAGAAGACCCAAGAGCAAGCTTTCATCAAAGCCCTAAAGGGCTGATCATGGTGGCTGGAACATGCCTTTAATCCTAGCACTGAAAAGCAGAGACAGGCAGATTTCTGTGAGTTTGAGGCCAGTTTGTGAGTTTCAGAACAGCCAAGGCTATGTACAGAGAGTCTGTTTCAAAACTAAAAAAAAAGAAAGGCTCCTTTCCTTAGTTAGAAAGTAACGGACTAAGCATGGGACTGCTTAAATTATCTCAACTATTATTGAAACTGAACAGTGAAATCCATAAACCCACAAAGGCAAAGAGGACTGGAAAAAAGACTGCAACAGTCAAGAGATGTAAGAAAAACTTGGGAAGGTAAAATGTACACAGTGAAGCAATAAATAGCCATGCTTTTAGCTTTTTTTGAGTTGGTTAGTTATTTGGCATGATAGCAGGTGTTATGGTGGAAAACAAGAAGCCAGCCAATCTGTATCCAAACTACAGTTTGTATTGAGAGCTGCTGGGCTGACACAAATGCTTAAATATATCAACTCATCATTTTAAAATATATACTTAGGGTAATGGCCAGGGGTTTGCTATTTAATGAGACTTAATCAATAATCCAGAAGGATTCTAGGTAGACTCTAATCCTGCTGAAGGCTGGGGTAAGGACAATGGAATTGAACCACAAATTGAGAATTTCAGTCTCTCTTCTGGTTTTCTAGAACACAAGCATCCAGGCTTATCACAACCACCATCACCTACCTACCGCTCAAACACAAAGGTGAAAGGTTAAATGAAAAAAAAGGAGGAGAAGGAGGAGGGAAAAGAAGGAGAAGGAGGATAAGTAGAAGAAGAAAACAGAGAGGACCTATATATACTGAAACTTGAGGGTCTGAAAACAAACTGGCCTAATCACTCCTGAACAAAATCTACCATACAAGTCTTCACAAAAAGTAATTTCCTATACAATCTTTATAGCTTTCTCAAATGTGAGGAGAAAGCCTTAGTTGTCCAGATATCTGAGACAGGTTTATAATATGAATGACTAAAACATGGGGCAGGAGGGGAGACATACACACATTACAGGAAGCAAAAGTAAACATCCCTCAAAGACAAAATAAAACAAATTTATAAAATAAGAACAGGTTGCTTTAAAAATAAACAGAGCTGATGAGGTGCACATACCTTTGATCCTAGCACTTGGGAAGGCAGAGGAAACTGAGTTTTGACACTAGCCTGGTCTAACAGAGTGAGTTCCAGAACAGATGGGGCTCCACAGAAAAACCCTGACTTTAAAAAAGAAAACAGTCAAATGACACATACACACAC
This sequence comes from Cricetomys ansorgei, assembly GCA_026225945.1. Lineage (NCBI taxonomy): Eukaryota > Metazoa > Chordata > Mammalia > Rodentia > Nesomyidae > Cricetomys > Cricetomys ansorgei. The sequence continues at coordinate 17,641,014 of JAMJFZ010000116.1, read as the reverse complement.
AAATCACTTGAGAAATTAAAACAAGTTGCCCTCTGACCTCTGAGCGTGCGTACACACCCCAAGTAAATAAATAAATGTGGTTTTTGCAAAAGTCTATGAGAAGATTATTTCTAACCCACTATTTAACATTCAGCAAAACTACCAATGAAGTGTGACAAAATTGAGAAAATCGAAATTAAGTTTAATTTCTGCCTTCTTTGTTATAAGTATTCTGGAGAACATGCTTTGAAATAAATCAACCAACAAAGGCAGAATATGACATCAAGAAAACGATTCTCTTATTTATTAGCAGATTTAAAAGTCCCAAGACAAAAGGTTGCACCAATCCTACAGAGCAGTCAACTCAAACTAGAGGAAAATTGAGTTTCCGAAAATACATTTTCAACAACAAAAAAACAAAACCAAGAAGAGAACATAATATTTTGAAACTATTGAAGAGATTAACAGGTTTTAGAATTTGGAAATAGCCAATAATAATTATAACAAAATTTAATTTTATAACAAAATTTTATCAGGAGTTTCTTTGTTGTAATCTGGCTGTCCTGGAACTCTCTCTGAAGACTAGGCTGGCCTTGAACTCAGAGATCTGCTTGTTTTTGCCTTCTGAGTGCTGGGATTAAAGATGTGTGCCACCAACACCGGGCTTAATTTTTTTCTTAATAATGTTCTTTCACTAAAGCAGTAAAAAAAATTACTCAGAAAGACACACTACATATGAGCCATTTATTTTTAAATTATTTATTTATCTTAGTTTTTGTGTGTTGGTGTTTTGTCTGCATGTATGTCTGTGTGAGGATGTCAAATCACCTGGAGCTGGAATTACAGACAGTTGTACAATGTCATGTGGGTTCTGGGAGTTGAACCTGGGTCCTCTGAAACAACAGCCAGTTCTTAACCACTGAGCAATCTCTCCAGCCCAGAGCCATATACTTAAATGAGGTAACTATTAATTAACAATTTAATTTTTTATCTAATAAAACACATGAAGCCAGGCAGTGGTGGCGCACTCCTTTAATCCCAGCACTCGAGAGGCAGAGGCAGGCGGATCTCTGTTGAGTTCGAGGCCAGCCTGGTCTACAGAGTGAGTTCCAGGACAGCCAGAGTTACAACACAGAAACCCTGTCTCAAAAACCAAAAAAATTATAAATAAATAAATAAATAAATAAATAAATAAATAAATAAATAAATAAATAAAAACACCCCATTATTACAAATCCTTGTAATAATGAAAACAAGTCAAAGTTGTTAAGAATTTGTCTTCCAACCTACAAATCTCTACTCTGGTGCAGCAAAACCCAGTGACATAAAACCAAAAGCAAAACACAAAAGGGCACATATATCATCATCAGCATGCAGATCCAAAGCAGGTGACACTGTGACCTACATTCTCCTCAGCTCTAATCGGCTCAGAAAACCTTTATTCCCAGGCTCACAAAGCTAACCTTCTGATAACAGAAAACAGCACTAGCCTGCTCTGCTCTTTATACTGAATCAAGCTTAGAAAACACCTTACAGCCTTCAAGCACATATTTCTAAAAGGATCAATTAATCTAATGAGAATTCATAGGATATCTAAGGAAAATGGAAAATGGAGGAGCATTATATCAAGGAGAAATGTTTTGTCATAGCCGCACTGGCATAAAGAACCCCTGTACACACCTGTCTCCTGTGCTTTGCATTGACATAAAAGAGGAGAGCTCCACAGAGCAGTCTATGGTTCCAATATGAAATGTTCCCTATAGGCTTGTGACTAGAATGTTTGCTGCCTGACTGATGGAAGATTATGGAAGACTGTGGAAACCTTAGGAGCTGAGATGTAGTTGGAGGAAATAGGTCATGGGGGACAAGCCTTTGAAGTATACTTTAACCCCCGACTCCCTCCTATCTAGGTCCATTTCATCTGCCGTGTAAGAAGCTCCTCTGCCACATGCTCCTGTGGCCATATCATTCTACCCATGAACACAGGACCAAGCAAACATGACTCCTCTGAAACTGTGAGTCAAGTATATCCTTTTCCCCTTAGGTTGTTCCTATTTTTTTCTCAGCAATGAGAAAAGAAACCCAACTGGAGTAGAAAACTTGGATATTTCAGCCTAGAAGAACATATAGTTGTAAGCTAATGAATTGGGGAAAGATACTTACCACCAAACATGACCATCTGAGTTCAACACCAGGAACCCATGGTGGGAGGAGAAAAGTAACACCTGAAAGTTGTCCTCGAATCTCCACATGTGTCATGGCATGTGCAGGTGCATACACACACACACACACACACACACACACACACACACAAAATGAATTAATGTATAGTTGTTTTGTGAGCCACTATAATTAGGAAAACATAATAATGTCACTGAAAACCTTAATACAGTAACAGATATTCTATCCTATGCTATAAAATGGTCATTTCAAATCCATTTGCCCAGTGGCTTTACATACTATAAGTTTTTTTTAAATTAATAAACCATGTGAGCGCTAGACGATTATGTATGTTCTAATGGGCTTCCATTTGACTGGAATTCTAGAAAACACACTCTCAGAGGATAGTAGAGTAGAGAAAGTGGAATGATCTGTCACACTGATGCACTCCCTCACAGTTCTGTTTCTTCTTAATGCTCAGAAGCATCACATTTAGAAGTTTTTCTTATTTCACACTCACTCGTGCTACTGCTCTTCACTTTCTTAAAAATGTGCTACAGAAATGGAAATCTTTAAGATCTTTCCCACAAAGGCAGGACTAAACTAGCCATTTAAAAATGTATAAAATCTCCAGTTTGGGGGATTCTTAGCATTCACATTCACTGAGACAGAAGACCTTTTATCTCTGTGCTGACAAGGAAGAATTCCAGGAAAGAAGAAAACAGCAACACACTTACTCAGGCTGCCACTCTAGCATTGTGCTCACATCCATGATACTCAGATCAGATCTTGGCTAGTGCTCAGATTTTTCTTCTAACAGCCCCCATACTAGCTATTTATCTTGGTTTTCTGGGTTTTACAATTACCTTCCCATCTCCGGCCCCCAAAAGAGGAGTGCTAAGTTGTTTTTAAGGCGATACACTCTGAACATTAAAACAGGAATTGCAGAACTGAGCTACTAGCATGCTTGCTTAGCATGAACAAGGCCCCAGGTTTGATCCCCAGAAATGAATATGCCAGGCGTGGTAATGTATGCTGGTAATCCCAGCATTCTCCAGGGTGATACAGAAAGTCATCCTTAGCTTCATAGGGAGTTGGAGGCCAGCCTGAGCTAGAGCCTAATTCTCAAAAATAATAAACAAGCAAACAAATGCAGAACTATGGACATAGTTCAATGGTATACAGAGGCACTAGATTAAATTATCAGACCCCAGAATGGGGAGATGAATTACAGAGTATTCTTAATGAAATAATACATATGTTAGAATTAAACAAAATGAAAATCATTTACTAAATCATCTGTGCTTGTCCACTGATTTTAACTGGCTTTTAAGTTTGCTTTTCCTGAGGTATGGGGACCATAATGAAACAAGACAAATGAGTAAGTCCAATACTGCAAATTACTAATATATTTATTCTCCTGTACAAAGAGTTCACAGGCTTGCAGGAGTGTTACAACTTTTTCCTATGGAAAGAGAGCTTAACATTCAGAAAGCACATTTTCAAACAGGACAAAAGGAGTTCTTAGTAAAAGGTGTGCACGAAGATGCCAGCCCAGTGTATTTGGAGGCATCTCTTCATTCATAGCCTAACTCCTGGTGTTGAAGCACCCATCCTGAAAACCTATCCACAGTTATGGAATCCTGAAGGATTTAGGGGCTATTTAGCTGCATGGTCTTTTATAGTTATGGATACATGGTTCAAGCCTTTGTTGGACAAACTCTAGGCTACAACAGCACATCATGCAGCCTTCCCTCACAGCTCTCTATTTTGAAATCTGTTTTGAGATTGTGGTAACATCCTCATTCAAGGCTTTTATAGTATCCAAAAATTCCTTGGGGAGAAATTACTCTTCATCTTGATCTAAATACTCACCTGACTGTATCACAGTATAAAAATCAATGGGATATGTGTGTGTGTAGGTGGTGGTGGTGGGGAACGGCACTATAATCTCCACAATTTCTTAACTTCACCATTTTATTTCAATTTTTGTTATATGGTATGTACCATATATATGTGTATAATTTGTAAACAAACATAAAAGTTTTAGAGATAGCTGAAGAGGGAGGTAAGTGAAATTCAGTGCTATTAGTCTATAGAGATAAGACCTTTTCCTCTGAGTACTAAACATCATAGGATCCTACCTATCTGATTAAGGATTGTGCTGGTTTTATGTAAACTTGACACAAACTAGTCATTTTGGAATAGGGAACCTCAATTGAGTAAATGCTTCCACAAGACTGATCTGTGGACAAGCTTGTGGTACATTTCATTAATTATTGGTTGATGTTGAAGGGTCCAGCCCATTGTGGGCAATGCCACTCCTAGGCAGGTGGTCCTGGGATGTATAAGAAAGTGTGTTAAACAAGCCACGAAGGGCAAACCAGTAAGGAACATTCTTTCATGGCCTCTGATTTATTTAGTTTCTGTCTCCAGGTTCCTGCCTTGAGTTCCTGCCCTGATTTCCTTCAATGATGGACTATAACCTGAGAATACTAAACTGGAATAAATTGTTTCTTCCACAAGTTATTTTTGCTCATGGTATTTTATCACAACAACAGAAACCTAACTATAAGAAGATCCTTAACAAATACTAAATATAAATAGTTCATCAATCACTTATATATTTAGCATGAGAACTTAATAGTACCCTACTCAACTTAAAAAAGAGCAAAGCTATTTCCCTGGTAAAAGTGCAGGACAACTGACGAGGGAAACTGATTATTCTAGTCTCCTTAAGCTCAGGCACTTGCACACACACATGGACATGGCACAAACACAGTCATAGACATGGACATTGAGGACACGCATATGAACACACAAAGTATAAAAGCTTATGAAGTCATCATTATCTCTCCAAACTAAACCTAAAAATCGTTTACTTTGGTTGAACCTATTGTTGGGGGTCACTACAACATGAGGAACTGTACTGAAGGGTCGCAGCATTAGGAAGGTTAAGAACAACTAGTTTAAAGGCGTAAGCAGGATTGTTCAAAATACTGTACGTTAAAAGAGATGACAAGACGATATAGTCCATTTCAATTACTATTTAAAATATAACATTCTTACCTGGAATTACTTTTCAAGACTTATTATTTAGACTACAGAAAAAATGATTTCAAAATGTTCTCATATAATGAAGTATAGGAAATGTACAAAGTTTCTAAACAAAATGCTCATGTTATCACAAGTCAACTATTTAAAACAAGGACTTTGGGCCAATATTTGTTAAGAAGTGGCTTCAACAGGATGGGGAAAAGACAGTTTGTAAAATCCTTGCCTTGCAAGCATGAAGACCTGAGTTCAATTCCCAGTATCTACATGGCCAAGTCCCAGCCAAGGTGGTCAGTGCATGAGAAACAGAATTTGAGACTGTCCTCTGGCTAACCCACCCCCCTGCCATGCACACACAAGATTTGTTCTACACTCTGATATCTATATCTAAACACACACACACACACACACACACACACACAAAACTTTTTCTTTACATAGACCTGGCTGTCCTAGAACTTACTATGTATACCTGGCTGGCTTAGAACTCTCAGAGATCGGCCCACTTCTGCCACCTGAGTGCTGGGATTAAAGATGTGGGCCACAATAGCTGGTCTGGCTGATAATTTTAAAAAGACTTTGGGCCAGGTGGTGGTAGAACCCACCTTTAATCCCAGCACTTGGGAGGCAGAGGCAGTTAGTTCTCAGAGTTGAAGGCCAGCCTGGTATACAGAGCAAGTTCCAGGACAGTACACAAAGAAACTCTGCCTCACAAAACAAAAACAAAATAAAACAACAAAAAGAGAGTTGTGTTACGGTTAACCATAAATACTGCATTTAAAATACATGGTAGGCAACAAAAATCATCAGCATAGTGCAGAGCTATGGGCAAAGCTACCGAAAAATATATCAGTACCAGAAATAATTAGCAGAGGATCTTCAGAAATTAAGAGGTATTCAAGTGTCCTAAAACAGATTCTCAAATTCTAGAGGATTATTTAACTCCCTGGCACTGATATTTGCTAAAAAAAAAAAAAAAGAAAAGATTTAAGATTAAATTATCAAATATGATTAAGGCTCTAGCTCAATTGACAATAATTTCCATATTAAAAAAAATACAGCTTGACATGGTAGCACATACACCTGCATGCACACACACACAAATAAATGTATCATGAAATCTCTTTTTTTTTTTTTTTTGGTTTTGTTTTTTTGTTTTTCAAGACAGGGTTTCTCTATTGTAACTCTGGCTGTCCTGGAACTCACTCTGTAGACCAGGCTTGCCTATCGAACTCAGAGATCTGCCTGCCTCTGTCTCCTGAGTGCTGGGATTAAAGGGGTGCGCCACCACCATCCGGCTCCATGAAATCTTTTAAGAGTTGGTTCTCATATCTAATTATAACTTCTTATCAACTGTGTGGACATGACATTCCTACCTCACTTGTTCCTCATACAACAAATAGTAATATTTGAAAGTCCAGTTGTTGAGGAAAAAAGGTTCATTATTGCACCTATAGCCCTTCTAAAGCTTGTATCAATAAGTACTTTCTGACTTACAAAAACAAACACCCCAACCATTACAGATTATTACCTGGAAGAGATCACTCAGGAGAGGCTCACTTAAGACAACCCATGCCTGCAGAAAGATCTGACAACCCTACCAGAGAAACACAGGGAGCCAGATTTGACTTTCCAGTCACTGGCTACAGTGACACTTGGAGTACAGGCTGCTTTGGGAGCTCTGAAAGGGTAGACCAAGAATGTTGCAGAGCTGTCATCTCATTAACAACTTTAGAAATGCACCCCTTCACCCAACTAAGCTTTTGTGTTTATACAGGAATTCCACAGGAAAAGATCTTTCTTAGGACAATGCCTTATATTTGTATCTTTCCTTCCATATCATTAGCAACATAACAGAAAAAAAAAGCCCACAAATCAATAAAAAACATCTTTGCCACCAACTCCCAGGTTATCTTGCCAGTTACAGTAACAAGAGAACAAAAACAAGTCAGCCAACGATATTTTATTTTCTACACATACACATACACATTGTTTGAGAAGAAATACACATTGTTTGAGGGGAAGCAGTAGTTCCCTTCTGGCAATTTAACTGACCTTTTGACTGTAGATAGAATAAAAAATAGGAAACATGGATTTCCATTTTATCTAAGTTTCTTGTCAACTACTTAAGATGATTTTTTTTACTTTTTTGTTGTTTTAGGAAAATTAGTTTCTAGTTTATTAATTTTTTGCCAATCTACTTCCTTCTAAGATTTTCCATAGCTTCTGGACTTATACTGGCTACACTAGGTACACAATAAAAATGGCCAATATTAAACTATCTGTGCTATATGGAAGAACCAGTAAGAACTTAGACTCAGCTGTCTACTAGCACTCTGCTCATGGACAAGTTTGAAATTTTCCTTAAACCCTAATTACCTTATAAATTTTAAAAAATATTTATTTATTCTATGCTTTGCCTGCCTATATGTCTGTGCACCAAGCGTGTGCCTGGTACCTGTGGAGGTGGGAAGAGGGTACTGGATTTCCTAGAACTAGAGCTATGTATGGTTGTGAGCTGCCATGTAGATGCTAGGAACCAAACCTAGATTGCTCTGTAACAGTAGCAAGTGCTCTTAACTCTTGAGCCATCTCGCCAACCCCTATTTTCCTAATTTTAAGAAATATTATAGGCTTGCAAACAACTTTACAAAGAATACTACCAATTATATCAGGAAAAGCTTGATTATTGAGTGGTCTGTTAAAATTCAATATTGACAAGGCAGGTTTCTTGGCATATTAATAAGGTTATATAGGTTTAGGTTTTGCCTTTACTACCTTTTCTAACTATAACTCTGTAATGTTATATTGTGGCTTATGTAGAACTTTTATCATGAATTCTTTCTCCCACCCATACACACAAAGAGTGTTTATTTAACTGGTCACCTCACTAAATAAGACTTACAGACATTCTAAATAAATCTTTGTTAATTTGTTTAGAAATCTGAGCATACACAGTATCACTGCTCACATTTTAATTATAGTATTAAAAATAACTCTATCCCATAGAGTGATCTTAGCAGGCTCAAGCCTCTGCTGCCCCAGACCCAGAACCCACATAAAAAGCTAGGTGTGGATGCCAGCACTTTTCTGCTAAGATAGGAGGTAGAGGCAAGAGATTTTGGAGATATATTCAAAGTCTTACCTACACACAAAGCCAAGAGGTACACAATGCAGAATGTGTAATAATTGTGACTCTAAATGTCAAGGTTCAAAAGTGAAATCTTATTTGTTTATATTGACCAAAAGATCATAGGTCATAATGGTGTAACATCCAAGAAAGTAAATTTTTAACACATACTTGTCAATCTCTGAAATACATACTTTGCTAAGCCCACTTTTGTGCTAATCTGCCAAAGCAGCCTGTTTTCTTAAGAGTGCTATTCTGTGATCACTGAGGAAAACAATCTATTGTAGAGATTGTCTTATATCTAATGTCTGACCATGGTCTGTCCCTGAGTATCCATTATGAATCTTTAAAGTAAGGCCTTGCCTTGTCAGTGTTCTAGATAACAAGAGTGTTGACTTCTTTGGGAAACCAAAGTTCTCCTCCTAGCTTCTAAGATTTAAGGTTTTGATAAAGCACCAAGGCCCTTGTGAACAGAATGGGAAATCAGAAACCAGGTCTATGCTATATTCCTGTATATTCCTTTACCCTAAAGAATGTGACTACTTTTTAGGACAGAATAATAGTTTAATTTGTGTGTTTTTATGCAAGATCTCTCTGTATAGGCCAAGCTGGCTTCCAATTTAGATCCTCATGCTCAGCCTCCCCAGTGCTGGACAAAGCACCACCATAAAGGGCTCAAAATGTAAAGAGTGGACTCAACTTTGCCTTATGTTGGCATTTTCATCATAAAACTTGCTGTTTCTGAATGTAAGAAATATAATTCAGATTTGAAAAGCAAACATATTTAACAAATCTACTTATGAATGTTAAACTTTGCACAATTCACTCATTTCTTTCATATTTTCCAATTTACTGAAATGTACATTTCTCAAATATATCCTAATGTTTTCTAGATTTCACTGATATCCACTATCATGTTCCCCTTTTCATTTATCAAGGTCAATAACACCTTTTTCAATCTACTTCCAATCAAAATAACCTCAAATGCTGACATTAAAAAAAAAGATTTACTTATTTTTTATTTTATATATGAGTATTTTGATTGCATGTGTAACACATTTGTATTGTGCCCGTGAAGGGCAAAAGAGGGAGTCAGATCCCCTGGAACTGGAGTGACAGGTGGTTGTAAACTGTCATGTAGGTGCTAGGAATTAAAGCAGCAAGTGTTCTTAACTGCTGAGCCATGTCTCTAAGCATCTGACATAAAATCTTTAAGGAAAAGAAAAATTTTCTGGGGCCACTATCTACATATGTGTTTAACTTAGTGTGCCTATGGTGTGTGTACGTGTACTATGTGTGAGTATACATGTGCCACAGCACACACCATGGCACATGTATAGAGGTCAGAGACAACTTCAGCAGTCTATTCTAAAGAGGTCAGAGACAACTTCAGCAGTCTATTCTAAGTCTTGCGTTTTGTTTTGAGGGCCTTGGGTCTCTTTTGTTTCTAAGTATGTACTATGTATTTCAAGCTAGCTGGACAGCAAGCTTCTCAGTGACTCTCCCCACTCACTACAATAATGCTGGAATTACAGATGCACCTTACCACATCTGACTTCTTGTGTAGGTTCTGGGATCTGAACTGAAGCTGTCATTCAGGCTTTTACAGCAAGTGCTTTTGCCCACTGAGCCACCTACCTGACCCCATTACATCTATATTATATTATTTTAAATTCATCTGCAGCGAAGGATATAACTACACACTCTGGCTCCAAAGGCTGAAAACTAACAACCCCAAAGTTACTTGACTTGGTGATTAAGGTTTGACCTATGAAATATCTTTTAAGGAAAACTAAGAGACCAAAAACATGCTTTTATTTTTAATTTATGGCTACTTTTCCAGTCCTGTATTATTAACTAGTTGCAAAATATTCCCTTGAAGGCATTAACAACCTAACCAGTACTAAATATATAGAAGGTAGAGACCTTTGCTAGAATTTATAAAAACTACACACAATTTTTCCAGTATTAATTGGAAAAATAAACAGTACGTTCTTAAGGTTTCTAAGAAAATCTTATTGCTTAAAATTCTTTTTTATCTTTTTAAATTTCAACACTGTCAAATCCTACCGTTTGCTCCTCTACCGTTTGCTCCACAGCTACGGTGATCATATCAATTTAAATTACAAGAGCAGATGCTTAATTTACCCCATTCCTAATTCTCATTCTCCAATTTTCACCTTCTCTTCCTGCACTGGCCTAGGACACCACCTAGGGGACAGCAACAGGAACTATCCTTTCTACTGCCTCACTTCTTCCCTGCACAAAACAGCACACTGGCTTACTGTATTTTCTTATTGCTCCACTAACTCTATTTCAGAAATTTCTTTAATAAATCTATCTCTCCCAAACCACTTATTGCTTATATTCCAGTTATAGTCAAGCATTATAAAATTTCTCGTATCCATATTGTATTACGTGAACCCCAAAGAGTCCCCAACTGCAGCCTAATAAAGACAGTTTATTCCTTAATTTTGTCTCTAAAAGGGAAAATAATATAGCAAATTCTAAAACAATATAGTGAATTCTCAACCTTAATAACAATTATCAATGACTTCAAATTTTCTCTCCAGAATATCCAGGATTTGCACTGACCTTTTCATGTCCCTGTAAATTAAATATATTCTTTCTCAGAATTTATGGCAAAAATTTTAATTTGTTGTTATTTTATAAATGCAGCAATATGTGAACTGTACTGGTTTATGCTGCAATTGCTATGTAATTACCACTGTAGCAAGCAACATTGGGTACAGCATTCTCACAAGACAGCATTCTCACAAGATGCTGAAGAATAGACTTTTGGCCACAGTGGGGTCTTCATATATACCTTCATATATTTCTTTCTAACTGAAATTCAGAGTGGCTTCACTCACAGGAACAAACAACTGTGCTTTATGACTGTCACCTCAAGGTAAACTCTGAGGCCTTAGCTAGATTTTCTCCCCTGTGCTATTCCATGTTGAATAAAACTTGTTCAAAGAAGTCTAATACATATTTTAAAGATGTACTTATAATAGTTTATGTTTTATTATAATATAATTATATCATTTCCTCCCTCCCAACCCTTCCATATATCCCCCTTGCTCTCTCTCAAATTCAGTCTCTAATTGTTATTACGTATGTGTGTGTGTGTGTGTGTGTGTGTGTGTACATTTCTGAATACATAAACACAACCTGCTCAGTCCATATAATGCTACCTGTATGTCTATGATCTCAGGGATAACTACTTAGTATTGAATAACCAAAAGGAGGGTGTCTCCCAATTCCTAACTACATGCTAAATATTTGTCCTTATACCCACAGGTAGATGTAGTTCTTACCCCCTCATCAAAGAAACTTATCTTTGTAACAGACAAACACCATTACAGAAACCTACAACCAATCAAAATGCAGAAAACAAGAGATCATGTGGTATCCAATCCAAACCAAAACATACGTAATACAATTTCTGCACCTAAGGCTCAGGGATCATTACCAGAATAGGAGGCAGAAAGATTATAAAAAGGCAGAGAAGCAGGAAGATTGCTGCAATTGTCTCCTAGAAATGTCAGAGAGGTTACACATGAAGCCATTACAACTCATGAAGTTTCATCAAACATTATCTGAACAAACACCAATGGACATGCTAACATGGAAGAGGCCTCAACCCTAGACAACTATGGCAAACTAGGAAATGCTAAGAGTAGGAAAAATTATCTTCCCCAGGGAAGAGTCCTTCTAATATATATTCAACATGCAAGGCCTTTTCAGAAATCTTAGTATTTCACGATTTCCAATCACATTATCAAACTCGTTTAGTTTCACACTCACATTGCTCAAAGACCTTTCTCCCAAACTGAAAATTTAAAATTCAGTTATATAAATAATAATTTCTCCAATCTTCTCTTTACATCTCCTCAAGTTCTGCTTACTCTCAGTGGGGTTCTATGTAGAGTGTAAGGAATTAACATGCATAGTCCTAGCTTTCCAGGCAACAACTGGGCATTTTGTATTGCTTTTTGGCCTTGGAGTGTCTTTGCAGTTTTCCTTTGTGTCTCAATTACTTTGGCACCTGATTATCTGCATTAGTTTTGCTACCTTATGATGTTCTGACAGCGCTTCATAGTTTTAAGACATTCTACAAGACTCACATTCTCTAGAACATCCTTGCAACTTGCCTCTATCTTTAGCCCTCCTCTGGACTGCACTGCTCTTAATTTTAGTAATATATGATGATGTATTGCTCCCTACCTGGGCCTTTTCACTGCTGAGGTTGGAATCTAAGATGCCACACGTTGATCGACTGAGCTCTCCAGAGGAGGGGAACAGGACCTACAGTGAGTAAGTGGATCAACTCTATCAGCTCTGAACAACTCAGCAGTTAATCCTACTGTGCTATACAGCTATTTTAATTTTTAAGCATGTTAAGAAAAAACTGGGAAGTAAAGCAAGTGTAGAGTGTGTCCAGACTGGAAGTAACATTAAGTATTATGCAGCACAATGGCTTTATTTTAGAACTAAAGAAATGAAACCTAGAAAGTTGAATTTCCTTAAGGTCACATTGGTAACAAAGTAGTAAACTGACTTTAGGACTGCTAGTATCTCAGTGCTAACCTACAATTTAGAGATGCTTAAGGGATAAAGAATCAATAGTCTTTGTTATAAAAAAAAAAAAGTAATGAAAAAGGCAGCTCAGATTTGCATACTGCATCTCAAAATTTGTATGAACAGCATAAATACTTATGTATATATGTACATCCATACATGTACATATGTAGAATGTAAGGAAAAGAACAAATACACTTTGGGAGGAGAATACCTTAGAACAGACAACATGACTATGGCTACAGAGAAGCCTATTAATGCTCAAAGTACTAACACTAAAACTACAAAAAAGAAGTCTGAATATTCTCTGTAGATCAAATTCTTTTGTGCACGTGTGTGGAGTTCAGAGGTCTATGATGGGTAACTTCCTTAACCATCCCCCAATTTCTCTGTTTAAATATATGAGTATGGTGTCATGTTCATGGGAGGATGTCACATGTCCTATGTATTACTCTACCTTATTCCTTTGAGACAGGATCTCTTACTAAACCTGGAGAGATGCTAGCAGCCACTTAGCCTAGCAACCCTGTCTTCATCCATTCATAGCACTGGGGTTACAAATGCACATGTGCCCACACCCATCTTTTTATCTGAGTGCTAGAGAGGGGGAATGAACTCAGGTTCTCAAGGTTTACACAGCAAATTCTCTACCCACTGAGAAATCTCTTCAGTCTCCCTACCTAAGTTTTTGAGACAGGATCTCTAATCTAGAGCTTACTGATTCAGCTAGTCTAACTGCCCAAGATGAGCCAAGGACCCTCCTATCTCATCTCCTCAGCACTGGGATTTCAGGTATATGAACACTCCACCTGGCTTTTTCTATGAAGGTTCTGGGAATTGAACTCAGGTACTTGTGCTTTACTGAGCCATCCCTCAATCCTTCAAGTTCGTATTAGAAAGAACTATTACAAGTACTGCTCCTCATGCATCTGACACACATACAATGGCTATGACCTGCACTCTCAAAGTACGTTAACCTTATACTTTAAGGCTAATGAATTATTTCAGTGAAAATTCTTTACTGTTCAGGCATCTGGGACATTTCTAGTTGTTCTTTCTGCCCAGGCACCTTAGTGTTGGTTTGCTCCTTCACATCCTTAGGTCTTTGTTCAGGTAGCATACTCTTGTCAAGGTCTTCCCTGACTTTCTACATAAAGAGTTCTCACTTTTTGCAATTATATATTTTACTTACATGTTTTATTTATCTATCTCCCATTTCTATATAGTAAACTCAAAAAAGACAGTTTTTTTTTTCCTTCCCATCAGCTTTACTTACATGTGTGGCCACTACCGTGCTATCATATCATCATGCTAGTTTTATCCTCTTAAAATACTCTTAAATCAGGTATTATACATCTAAATATCTACCATAACATTTTTCCAGAATCTGATCACACACGTTGAATGGGTATGAGATGGAAAGGAAAAGAAAAAGCAAAGTTCAATCACTGTCAGTCATTCTAACAAGGTCCCATGGCAGCATACTTCTATGCTGGTACACTTGTGTATTTATCTGGCTCTTATTTCTTGGGATAGTCCCAAGTCAAAGCACACATCTTTCTTTTGTCAACCCAATGATTTCTCTCTTCTCAGAGTATTTGTTATTTACCCTATAAGGGCCTGATAGCATTTTCTATGTGATCATGAGTACAGACTTTAGGTAAATTCATGGGTTAGGATTAGAGAATTCTTAAAGATACTTTAGAAGAACTGTAAACACAACAATGGGTAAGACTGAACCGATTTTATATAAGACAGCCAATTTAAAAAAAAAAAATCTGACAGAAGAGTCTAAAATAAACCACCTGAATCTCCATAACTGAATGTCATTTGCTAATTTTTCCTGTTTTATATATTATATATAACTTATATATATTATGTATAAAGTTTATAAATTACAGAGGGAAAAACTATGACATTCTTGTACATGGAACACAATAGGTAGAAAACATACCTAATAACAATTCATATTCTAAGTCTGGGCATAGTGTCAGACACTTTTAATCTTAGCACTTAGGAAGCAAAGACAGGTAGATCTCTGTGAGTTCAAGGATAGCCTGGCCTCCAGTGAGTGCCAGGGCAGCCAGAGCTACAAAATGAGACCCTGTCTCCAAAAAAAAAAAAAAGAAGAAGAAAGTTCAGGATTACTTAAGCTCTGAAATATTCTAGTTGTGAAACAGGATAGTTATGAAACTATGAGCATACTGAACTTCCTATGTTTCTGCCATCTCATCAACAACAATGAAAAAACAATCTATGAAAGCAAAGTATTTTTTGAGCATCAAAGAGAAAATTACATGTGTTTAAACACACTTCACATCATAAAATGGCAGCTATCATTATGACTGTCATTAGATACCATAAGGCACATTCCTATCTCTTAAGTCGTGTTATCTTAAGTAAAGATAACTATATCTCGTATTCTGTAATATATGAAATGATAAACTATGATATTACAGCAAGATGTGTCACAGTATTATAAATCAGTAAAACAGTGAAATTTTATTTATGGATATAGAAAAATGTTCTTAACAGTTTTAGTTGAAAAAACAGACTGAATGTGTTTCTGGTTCTACTTAAACCATTAATAAAATTGAATAAAAATAAATTTAAATTTTCCTCAAATTTTCAAATGCAAGTAGTATATTGAAAAAAATCTCCCGAGCAGTGGTGGCGCACACCTTAAATCCCAGCACTCAGGAGGCAGGGGCAGGCAGATCTCTGTGAGTTTGAAGCTAGCCTGGCCTACAGAGTGAGTTCCAGGACAGCCAGAGTTACAACAAAGAAACCTTGTCTCAAAAAACCAAAAAAAAAAGAAAAAACAAACAAAAAACCAAACCAAAACAAAAAAAACTCTACAAAAACATTGCCAAGAGCTATTTTTATTCTTTCATTTTCTTCCTTCCTACATTTTCAAAGTTTTCTACACTGAGCACATGTTTCTTTAAAATTCAAAGCATTCAGTTTTTAAACTTTAAATACAGAGCACTTAAGAAAACAATTTCTTGTGACTATTAATCTGCCTTTGTGAACTCAAAGATGATTCTCTAACTGATGTGAGATGACCAAATTTATTCTGAACACATATTCTATGGACATATGTGGAGATGAGACTATTACTTTCATAGGTTTGTAACAGTTTGGGTATGTTAATAAGGTTTTTCTATAGGGAAAAATTGATCCCAATAAACCTAAAAATGAAAGGAAAATAACCTTTGGGCTGGGTATCTTAATTGGTAGAGTATTTGTCTAGAATGCAAAAGGGCCTGGGTTTAATCCATAGCACTGAATAAACTGATTGTGGTAATACAGGTTTATGATCCTAGTACTTCAAAAGTAAAAGCAGGAAGATCAGAACTTCAAAGTTGTCCTATGCTACACAGTAAGTTTGAGGCCAGCTTGGATTACAAGAGGTATCCCCACTACCATGAGATGACTCAAGTGGGTACAGATGCTTACTGCCAGGATTGATGACCTGAGTTCAATCCCTGGAACTTACATGATGGAAGGAGAGAACAAACTTCTACCAGTTCTGTCATGCACACATACTTTGTGATATGCCTACCCCCCCCCCCCACGTAAACATGAAAAACAAAAATGGAGAACCTCCAATGATCAATATACCATGACCATTCAAATCAAATTCCATGTCTACCATCAGGTCAAAGCCATGCTTTGCACATTGGTACAAGTAAATATGAATTTTTTTTTGACATATAGTCTCAAATTCCACAGGCTAGCCTGAAAGATATTTGGTCTGAAATTCACTATACAGCCAATTCTTGGTCCTCCTGCCTCCTCTTCCCAAGCACTGGGATTACATGTATGTACTACCAGACCCATTTTATAAAAATTTAAAACTCTAACTAAAAGCCAAAATACTACTTTAAAAACTAGACCAGTTTTGTGGCAAAGAACACACTAGAAAAATCAACTGATCATTTGTCATGAGGGTGTGTATGTGTACATGTACATGTGGGTACATGTATACAGTGCCTGTGAAAAGCACAAGTTAACAGAAATCTAACAGACTTACCCGTTCTGCAGTTGCCTCCTCTCCAGGTACACATACAGCAGCAGCACAAGCTATTTCTATCACAGAAGAGCTGGTAGGAGCATCAGTTGTGGATGAAGACCTGGGTCGACCTGACTGTATAACAGCTGCCACCTCTTGGCCAGATTTCCTGTTGATTTGGGGACTTCCCTTTGGGGCTTCTGACTTGCCCCGCCTACTATGCAAGCTTGTCCCTCTCTTCATCTTGGGTGGTACTCGGATCTGCTGCAGAACACGATTCAGAGCTGTGGGGTGGGTGGAGACACCATCAATCTCAGCACATGCGTTCTGGCTGTCCAGATCCACTTCAGGCTCTGGATCTGTCTGTATCTGCTGCACATCCTGTGGAGACACTGATGACCTCCTGCGCTGGTGCTGGAAGAGATGCTTCAAGCCTTGGCCAATAACATTAATGTTCTCCAGAGCATTGTGGGTCATTTTAGATAACTTTTGTTCTGATTCTGTCTGTCTCCTGGCTTCTGCATCTTGGGATTTGCCTCCAGGATCAGGGTCCTCATATAACTGTTCACTTCCGGAAGGCTCCATCAGTAAGCTTAATAAGCTTATTTGCAAACTCAAAAAATTTTAAACACACCGAGATTGTCAAATTAGGTAGGCATTTGCTTCAACAGTAACTATGCATGCAGCTGTGATGCGGAGGCTTCATGCCTACCTAATGTTAAAGAAAGAAAAAAAGAAAAAAAAAAAAGGAAAACAACCTTGTATCATATACCCATGCAGAAATACAGAAACACTACAGTTAAAGCAAAGAAAAACATGCAGCTAGCCAAACAAATACACACTATCATTAAGCAATCTTTAATCAGAAGATTAAAAGATAATTTTTCAGATAATGGATAATATTTTCTAGAATAAAAGTCCAGAACAAGGACACAGGAAATAAAAATAGCATTATTTAAAAAAGAAAAAAAAGATCCTTTACATATTTCAATATATGAAAATGATACTCAGAGGCCATCTTGGAATAGACTTCGTAACAGCAGTTGGCAGGACAATCAAGCCACTGCTTAGAGAATCGAGAGGACAGACCATCCAGTATGTCTAGTCTAGCTGAGGCAATTTATTTCTTTTTATTTACAATCACAGCTAAGTATCAACATGCTGAAACTCAGCAAATTCAGAGATAATAAATAAATAATATAGTAAATAAAATGAGAGATAATATCCCAATCTACATGGATTTTTAATAAATATCTGGACTCTTGTTACCATCTATCCATATTCATCAAGTTCAATGGTAATTAGAGTTGACAGGTTTGCTTTTTTTGTTAACTGAATTCTTTGCTGAAGCCAAAATAACCTTTCTTGCCCCATTAAATGAGCAGTCCAGACAGATCAGTCTTCAGAGAGAATAGAGCTTTTTTGTTCAATACCAGCTGTCAAAAAGGGAGATTTGAACTGGTCATGGTGGGGCACACCTGTAATTCTAGCACTCAGGAGGCTGACAGAAGGATGGAGAGGTCTGAACTATACACATGTTCTAGGTCAGTTTGGTCTACATAACGACATCGATTCTTTAATTAAAAACAAATGCAGAATCCCTTTCTCAACAGTATTATTCCTGCCAGAACCTTCCTACCTATCTATATCAACTCAAAAGCAAAGATGTAGTACAGTAACTGGGTACAATGGAAGAGCAGAAAAAAACAAAAAACAAAAAACAAACAAAAAAGGTCAAAGGTCAAATAGCAACTACAAGGCAGTATTAAACACAGAAAAAGGAAGCTGAGACTAAGAGCATGATTGCCATGGCTACTAAATTCACATGCAAAGGGGAGGGGCGAATGGTCAGGGATCAGATCTCTTTTCTTTAATAAAAAGTGTTTTATTTTTATTGAGTTTGTGCAAATATGTAAAATTATATAAATGCATAGGAGCTACTATAGAGACAGGAGGTTCTTTCAAATTTTCCCTAAATTTTTGTTGTTGTTTAGAAGACTTTAAAACTCCCTATATTTCAAGGAGTACCCTGAACAATCTGCCACTGCCATTTAAGCACTGCAAGTTCCTATTCTGGGGTATGGGTCCTGCTGACACCAGGCAGCGGCAGAAGGCATAAATGAGCTCATTGTGAATGTGTGCTACTCTGCTGAGGGACAGGAACACAGACCCATTCACACTTCCTGATGACTATCCTCAGACCTTCACATCATAGGACATGGACACTGGCACTGTGGTTCCATGGTCCCTATTCTTTCAAACCTGCTTCCTCATCTGCTGACTTTTCTTGACTCAAAAGCACAAAGAGTGACTGGGTTAAATAAAAATGCTCACCTCTCATCAGTACCTTTCCACTTTATAAACACCTTATATTTCTTTGTTCTTGTAAAAGGCAACTGAGAGCATCCTTTATAGTGGGTAAGCTTCCTGCTCTCTACGAAAATCCTTTGTTGGCCCCACAGAAATCTTGCTATCCATATGGCTTCCTACCCCTTTCCTAATCATACATTTGCATTAGTTTGTTGCTTTTCCTTTGAGACCAAGAGAAAAGTTCTTACTAGCTTTAGTGCAGTTTTCTGGGGCTCTTTGAGGGCAAAACTTTTGCCAACAGTATACATGTTTAATTATCCTGACCTTTCCTTATAAGTTTGCCTGGAAGTCTGATTGTTACTGAATTGTATTAATCTTAGGGGAAAAGGGCTGTGCGATCAAGATACAAACACTGGTGACAATGTACATCTGTCAATCTCTTCTCATGCTGGGCTGCTAAGATGGAGAATATGGGAGAATATGTCAAAGAAAGGGCTGACAGTTTCAAGGTGGTTTGTGACTTTCCTTATTTATACTGTATTAGCCAAACTGTACAATTGATCTGGCTATTGTTGTAAGTAAAAGAAAGCCAGTTTATCCTGTCAGATTAAAAGATAACCATGAATAAAAGAATGTTACTAAGGCAGCTGAGAAACTAAATGAACTACTTATCTTATACATGAAGGTATTAGGAATCAACTAATCAGCACATCTTTCTTTGGGCAGTATTGAGAACTAATCAACTGACCATCTGTCTGCTTCCTATCTAAAAACTGGAGAATATGGTACATTGTAAATGTCAGTTAACTCCATCTGAGATTTTAATAGTATTTGTACATCATTTATTTTTTAAAAATTGAAATGAGAGATTACAAAGAAACACCAGCAATTCCTAGGGAAACCTGCAGCATGGTGCCCATTTTCCAAGCCAAGGCTCTTGCTCACAGCTGTAAGACAAGGGAATGGATCCAGGATTTCTAATAGAAAGACTTATTTTAATTACACTAGCTTGCATAAGCTCTTGGAGCATCCAGCCCTAAATACACCCAAGCTGAGTTTTAAGCAGTAAATTGTGATTATCCACTTCTGATAAAAGATGTAACCTGGCAAGTGGCCCAGGTATCATTTGCTGTGACATCATATGAACAGAACATGGTCAAAACTGTGATGGCTCCTCCACTTTCTGTAAAGATCGCTAAGGTCCCTTGTCAAGGTATGCCAAATGAAGATCAAGTGTGACAGCAAAATAACCAATGATACTATCCTAAGTCTGTAAATGCTGACAATAAGAATTTTAGCACTCAGGGAACTCAGTAATCTCAGAACACCTTAGGATGCTCTGTCATTTTCTACTTTAAGACAGTAATTCTGGAATAGGTAGTAACTGTTGATTGGTTTATGAAAAAAACTCAAAATTACATTTAGATCCCTGGCTTAACATACAAGGTTCCACTTCAAAGCTAACTGCACTCACTCTGGTAAGAAAGGAATGTTGGCTTTTCTTTTGTTCATTATCTCTAAAACATCACATTCTTATAGTAAAGGGAACAAAGTAGAGAAAAGGAAGGAAGTATAAAATGACATGACTGAAGAGATGTGAAATATGGGGAAAGAGCAAGAAACAGCCATGTACACGCCACACATTTCTGGGCATTTCATTAAATTCTCAGAATTTCCCATGATTTATTTTTCTATAACAGTTTTGCTTAAGACATAATATGTGGTAAGTGAACATTCAAGAAACAAGTTCCTTTGAATTAATATTAGAAATAAAGTGGAAAATTGCTTCTTAAAATCCAACAAATATTTAAAAGAGTGCTCCACAAAAACCATCCTAAATTATACATAAATTATTTCTTTTTATTCTTCTTGCCAACTTTTTTAAATTTTTTTATATGGTAGCCAGAGCTTTTGGCAGTAAGCCAAGTTATTTTCACAGGTCGTGAAGACTTGAATACTTGCCTTCATTGCTTGTCCTCAAGCATCTCCAGGGGGCACAGGTGTCCTTCTAGGAAAAGCTGAAAAAGCAAGCATAAGAATCAAAGTGAAACTTAGCTGGGAGTTCACCTATTACACACAGGTAAAGGCTGAATGTACACAAAACATTACAATTTTATGTTCTACCAGAAGGAAGGAGTAGGATAATTTTTTAGTTTTTGATAGCATTTTCTAAGTTTAAGAAAATATAAAACAGAAAAATTTTAATCAAGAAAAAGGATATTAGCCAGGCAGTGGTGGCACATGGCTTTAATCCCAGCACTCAAGAAGCAGAGGCAGGCAGATCTCTTGAGTTTGAGGCCAGCCTGGTCTACAGAGTGAGTGCCAGGACAGCCAGAGTTTCAATAGTGAAACTTGTCTTGGGAAAAAAAAAAAAAAAGAAGAAGAAAGGAAGGAAGGAAGGAAGGAAGGGAGGGGTGAGTAAGAAAAAAGATATTTTAGAAAAATATTAAAATTATCAGCACTGAAAAGAGATGAAGTGCCAAGCTGACTGGTACATGCCTTTACTCCTAGCACTCCAGAGGCAGAGATAGCCAATTTCTAGCCAATTTAGTCTACATGGCAAGTCCCAGGCTAGCCAGAGCCACAAAGTGAGACTGTGCTAGGGGACAGAGTGGGTGTGTCACAGATAACAGTAAATATTTTAACATGATCGTACTGAATAACAAACATACTGCATCTGTACTCTAGTAAAAAGATGCATAGGAAAACACAATTTCATAAACATTTTTTTCAAGTTCTTCTATCTGCAAATGTCTGCAAGCTTTCATTCAAAGGCAATTCTAAAGCCAGGCATAGTGGCCTGACAATTATGACCCCAACACCTAGGAAGATCACAAACCCAGGCTGGCCTGGGACATCTAGTAAATTCTAGGCCATCCTGGGCTACACAGTGAGATCCTATATCAAAAACTGGGGAGGAGGAGGAGGGAAGAAGGAACAAAGGGAAGGAATTCTAAAATCTGTTTACTAAGTGAAATGCACCAAAATTTAAAATTCCCTGAAAAACTAGCTTTGAATAGCCATCACCAGAGACACAATTTAATTAGAGAAGCATCATAGGAATATCTGTTATGTCCTCAGCATTATAGAGACCAAATATAAATTTACTCTCAGGGAACTCACATAGTACACTTTGTATACTTAAAAGTTGAAAACAGTGCAAAGCAATTAATTGAGAGCTAAACAACGGACAGAGGAGACAATTCAGTTAATAAAGCATGAACCTGAGTTTGATCGCCAGAACCCACATAAAGAGTCAGGTATAATATGTCCGCACTTGTAGTCTCAGTACCACTAGGGAGATGGAGACAAGGCCAGCCAGGCAAGTTCGTGAGTTACAGAATAGTGAGAAAGCTTGTCTCAAAAAAAAAAAAAAAAGCGGAATGACACCTGACTCGTGGCCTCTACCTACACAGCACATATACCCACACCCACAGGAACATGAACATGCATGTTCATGCACACACACACACACACACACACACACAAAAGAGCTAAGCTGTAATAATGACTACAGTCATCATTAGATGTCAGGTCAAAATAAATCCTTTTCTTAAAATGCTTCTGTCAGTCATCTGTCACAGCAACAGAGAGTAACTAACACATAGTAGACAAAAAATTTAACTCCCAACTCTATCTTTCTCTTGATTCCTTTGGAATCTCTTTCTGTAAAGTTCTCAGTAAACATTCTATTATGACCAGTGTTTCTTAGTTCTCTTTCAGAAGAAATGTAAAAAATCAGTTTGTTTTACTCCTTGTAGTTTTTTTTTTGTAATGACAGAGACTTTTTCCATTTTTAACATATGCTTAATTTACTCTGAATACTGTACCTTGCTTAGCATGGTTTATACAAGATAAGTAACAAAGGGAAAATAAAGTTTATAGTTGTTAACTCCTGGGATAGGCTGGGGAAACTGTAAGGAAATACTTAAAAAACAAAACTAGCACGATCTATTGATCTTTTAGGTCCAGAAGAATAGCTATACCCATGATCTACTGAAAAGACAGAAAACTGAATCATGCTTGCTATGCTACTATTAAAATTAAATGTGTACTATATTATATGAGGGACAGGTGACTAGTTCTCCCTTTAGTCCAGCAGGAGAACCACTACACTGGTACAAAGAGAAAATAGAGTTTAAACATGCAAATTTTCCTACTACAAGGGAAGAAATCATGATTATAGAACAGGTGTGACACATGAAAAGCAAAAGCAAACCCAAACATAACAGTAACTATATTAAATACGAAAGTACCAAAAGATAGAAAGTATTAATGAAAAAAATTACTCTGCTACTTATAAAACTCACATGTAAAACAGGATAATACAAAATAAAAAGTAAAAATTACAAAAGAGCCATAAAAACAAACTAGGAGAGAATAAATAACTATCATGCAAGTGGCTTCAAATGAAGAACAAAAGACAATCTCTGATGATGAAAAGTCTGAACCATCTTGGTAGAGGGACCAGCCTCTGTGATTGACTAGACTGGATGCCCACCATATAGTCTCTCAGGCAATCTGAGGAAAGACACTGCCTGCTGATACACAGATCTTATTTGTATTAATGAACAGAACCCTGCAGGTCAAAAATCCCAGTGCCCAACTGGCTGACCTTGATGCCATTAGGTGTTCCAATATCTCCTGTTGGACCCACAGGAAGAACCACAAAAATCCTTTCCATCAACACTAAAAAACAGATGCCTTTAACATGAAGGTCAGAGGGCAAGATAATCTGAGCATCAATTGCCTTAGCTTAAAACTAGCATTCCTTCTGTATTTCAGAAAACTGCAGCCTATCCACACCCAGCTCACAGGCTATAGCAGGTGACCTTTCCTCCAGCAGACATAGCAAATATTTTAAAGTTCATTTCAATGCACAGATAGTGCACGAAACTTTACAATATCTGAGAATAAGTTCAAATATCCCACTACAGGAGAATTGCACTACCTCACAGCAGTAGCCTAATGAAAGTTTGAAACCCACTTGCTGGATACCCACTAGAGTCATGGAAAAACAAAGAATGGGAAAGAGTATTTTTTAGTTCTGTGATGATCACATCCCCAGACCCAGGTTCTGGTGGTAGTTGTACAAATCTGAGGCTTAATCAGAACATCACAGAACTCTCCTGGCCCTCTACTACAAACACCAATCTAAATACAAATAGCAATGGAGAACTGAGAAAGCAGGAAGACAGGCATTCTGAGAACAAGCACAAAAGTCAAGCAGACACACTGGGAACAAAGATTACTAAGAGGGAAAAACACACACACACACAAAAGAAGCCTTTGGTTGCCATGGCAACTATGAATGTCAACTTCAGTAACCCATAGTAATAATAAACAATCAAACATAGCCAAACCCTAAATAGATGAATACAAATCCCCACCTCAACAACTAGTAGATAGGAACTTGTGGTCAAATATATCCAGGATTTACCTCCGTATTTATCATATAAAACACATAGCCCTTTGAACAAAAATGTATCAAATATACTAAAAGAAAAAAAAAAAAACCTTTAGAGACAACTCAATCATCAGGGCCAGACTCATGACATACATTTTGGAAAAGCCAGGGAATTTAAAGCAGGGTTAATAAATTCAGTAAAGGATCCAAAGGAAAAGGTAGACAGTGTATGAGATCAGATGGGGAATTTTTCAAAGAAATGGAAACCATAAAGAACCAAATGGAAGTGCTTAAACTGAAAACACTGTACCAAAGAACAAAGCCTTTTGTTGTTGTTGATTTTTTTCTTTTCGAGACAGGGTTTCTCTGTGTAGCCCTTGCTGTCCTGGAACTTGCTCTGTAGACCAGGCTGGTCTCAAGCTCAGAAATCTGTCTACTTCTGCCTCCTGAGTGCTGAGTGCTGAGTGCTGAGTGCTGAGATTAAAGGTGTGCACCACCATAGTCTGGCTAAAGAACAATGCCTTAACAGGCACTTACACATATACTGAAATAGCATACTCCAAATCATTGAAAAAAGAAACCATATACCTGAAAGGCCAGCAGAATAACCTGAACTAAAACATGAAGAGGAAAGAGTGCTCTCTTACTTCAAAAACATCCAAGAACTGTGGGAAATACCAAGCTTCATTATACATTTCTTCTTCCAATGTCCTCTTACTTGCAAGCAGACAGGAGCATTTTATCTATTTGCTTATTTGATAGGTACCATTTGTTCTGCTATGTGCCATGTTTTCTCTTGTTTTAACTTTGTTTTTGGCTTCTCATCAGTTCACCATGATATGCTTATGCTTGTTTTAAGGGCCTATCCTTTGACATTTTCACACTTTCTGATCTGTGGTTGGTACCTTGTAGCTTTTAGCCTAATGAATCACATTAGGACTGCTTATAGGAACACAGTTAAAGCTTGTTACAGGGCATCTTACCAATAGCTACAGCACCAAACCTCCATAAACCATTAATTCTATGTAAATCTCCCCTTCCATGACACAGTTTGACAGGCCTGATCTTGTACAGGTAATCACAACTATGAGTTCAAAAGTTAACTGCCATGCCATGGCATGCCCAGAAGTCAGCATTCCACACCTTCCCCCTCCATTTCTCTGGCTCTTACATTTCTCACCCTTTCTTCCACAAACTTCTCTGAGCCATGGAGGTTGTAATATATATGTCCCACTTGTACCTGAGCATTCAACAATCATTTATTCTCTGTAGTTGAGCCTCTCACCAGCAACCTCTGCAAAAAGAAGCTTCTCTGACCAAAGATGACAGCAGCACTAGTGTATGGGCACAAATAGTTCTTTAGAAGGCAATTTGACAGCCACAGCATGTCATTTAGCAAAACAACAGCAGTAGCTTCCTTACTAGCGCCTAGAATCATGCCAGCCACAGACTTTTGATCAGGTTTACAGTAGAGGACATGAACTCCCTATTATGGAACGTGCATCAATTGAATCAGAAAGCAGTTGGTTACCCCTACAATGGCCTTGTGACAATAAACTTATCTTGCCTGGCTGGTCAGTATTGTTGTACACAGGATCTACACCTGAGTAAGACTTTCACTGACAATTCTCCACCAATGCACCTTCCAAAATTATGAGGGGTAGCTAGGAGGAAGGAAGTTTCCAGCCCAGTTCCAGGTTATTTGTCCTGCAACCAAGATATGTGATAAATCAGGCTTGAAATCTGTGAGTGAATATACGTGTGTGTGTGTGTGGTGTATACACCAGTAATTTTAATAGAAGAAAAAATCAGAGAAAGAATATTTGGACAAAAAGGTAGAGATCATCTATAAATATTTTCCCGACTGCAGCAGATATTTCCACATCTGCCTAAAGATTACTCTTTAATTCCCATAAGTAGTTATGTCCCAAGATGAAAGGAAGATACCAGCTTTCCTCAAAGTCTATAATCTTCAAATACTTTTTGAAATAAAGATAAATAAATGCCATTATTAAAGTATAAATCATATTTATCTTTTCAAAAACAATAGCCAGGCATGGTGACTACTCTGTAGCAATTTTGAGATAAAACATTCCATCTTAGAGGGAAGCTTCTTAAAGGACAGAATATGCTAAAGGTAAGTTAAGCATTCTATCCTGCAGGCAAGCTCATTAAACCCAGGAAGTAAACAACACAGAAGTTTCAGGAAGTTCCTGAAACTGACAAGATTCACTAAGCACCTTCCTTCCCTAACATATACATGCTGTAAGGACTGCTAACAGATACTCTTAGACACGAGAAGCTGTTCAAAGAGGCATCTGTTGGAACTGCCTACAGGTTGTACAGTGCACTCCAGGTTTCAGCTTTTGTGAGCTGTCACTCATGCTAGTTGGGTTTTGGTAATACAGGTGTCTTTGAATCATTTCTTCTTCTGTAAGTAATTCTTCATCCATATTCTTCCTGAAAGTAAGCCTAATAAATCTGCTGGTTCACCAAGTTGGACTTCAGTAGTATCCTTACTTTAGTCAGGGTGAGAAGGTGTTTGTTCACATTTCTCCAGGGATAGTGTCATCCAACAGCATTGAATATCTAGGCAGGAGGATTGTAAATTTGAAGCCAGCCCAGCCACATTCAGATCAACAAAGAAAAAGAGGTAAACTCTCACTGTGAAAATTGAGGCAGCATTTGCTAATCTTAACCCTCACAATTACAGATTAAAGGGCACTCTGGCAGGGACTGTAATGACATCAGGAGTCATCCCACAGAAATGTTCCTAAGAGCCTAAGTGTCTCTGAAGGCAGATGCCCTGAAACACTAAAGGAAATAATCTTGAAATTCTGCCTAGTTTCTTAATTAGAAAAAATAGTAAATGACTTCTGAGAGAAGGAAGCACAGAAAATTAAAGGTCAGTATCTCTCAAACATGTGTGTGCAAAAGGCAGCCAGAGGTAGGGTTAGAGTAGGTAGGGTCTTCTGTCTTCTCAAATTAAGAATACATTTATATTAGGATTACACACACACACACACACACACACATCACAGCTTAAGTTAGAGAAGTGTCTCACAAGGAAAACTTGTGAGAGTTCTCTCCTCCCACAATGTGGATGGATCCTGAAGACTGAACTCAAATTTTAGGATTGGTCTTTACCTGATGACCCATTTGCAATTCTTAGTAACTTAGTAGAGGAATCAAATAGCAGGATAAATGACCAAGCCAACTAAGAGCATTTCCTATGAAAAACTGGAAATCAGGAGGAGGATGATCTATGTGGTAGAGCATTGCCTAGCATTACCTAGGTCTTGGATTTAATCTCAGCACTGGAAATACAAAATGATACGAAAATCCATAAAAGGCCAAAAATAGATGTATATACTTTATAGTATAATATATACTTGTGTTTTAACACTTGAAGGAATTTGTCCTTTAGAAGGTCAGTTCAAGTTTCCTGCATCATCAAGCATTCATCATTTGTCATCTGAAAAAACAGGAAAGGTAAACCTGGTAGCACCGACCAGTAATCTCAAGCATTCAAGAGGCTACTATAGGAAGACTGAGAGTTTGAGTCCAGCCTGGGCTAGAGTAAAACTCTCAAAAGGACAGGGAGGAAAGGAGGGAAAGAACACTCCTAAAAAGCACATTATAATTTAGCATATCTTCAAGTATGTCAAATTTTGTTGAACCACCAGAGCTAACTTAACTATTCAGTACAGCACTGAAACAGCAATGATGCTCAGACCTTAATGGTATTTCCAGTTTATGTATCTCTATCACTGAAGATAATCTGAGATGAGTTCAATGGTTACACATCCTATATGCTTTGTTAACACTAAAATTTACTCCATAGTTCTACTCAAAAGTCATACTTCCTGTGCCCTTTTTAGGGGTACAGCAACACCTTTGCACACTCTAGTCATTCACTCTCAGAGCTTTCTCTTGAAATAGAAAGATCTGAGAAGCTGAGAAGTGAATTTGAAGCCAGCTGGAGCCACATTCATATCAACCAGGAGAAGGAGGTAAACTCTCACTGTGAAATCCGAGGTGGCAGCATTTTCTAACCTCAATCCTCACGATTACGAACTAGAGAGTACTATGGCAAGGACTGTAATGACGTCATGAGTCTCCCACAGAAATGTCCCCAAGAATGTCTGAGGGCAGACCTTGTATTTGTACTCAGTGAACTGTGGAGGTCAGTATCAAGAACATTCAACAAACAGGAATAATATTTTCAGGAGCAAATATGGTACATTCTAAATGTCCAAAATATAATTGTTTCCAACAAACACATAAGGAATTTTAGTCTTAATGAGCTGATACAATGGCTGGCCAGGAAAAGGCCCTTGCCAGTAAGCCTGACAACCTGAATTCAATCCCCTAAACCCTATGATGGAAGGAGAAAATTCAACTTCCACAGGAAATAGATGACATACATTTAAATCACTTTAAAAAAGGAATTTTAGCATCAAAATAGGTCAACTAAAGTTAGCCTTTTTCTATTAGTTTAGTTTATAGCCACATTTTGTCAAAAAGTAACATGTTCTTGCCAACAAAATAAAACAGCATATGCAAGAACCTGAAAAAAATCTAACATGAAAAGAACAATGGCAATAAATAAAATAAATAAAATCAACTACTTACAGAAAACTAGATAAAGACTACACTTAAAAGTAGGGCTTCAGGAAAATAGCTCAGTGGGTAAAATGCCTGTTGCACAAGCATAAGGACCCGAATTTTTAATCCCCAAACACCCATGTAAAAGCTAGATGTGTAGTGTATGCATCTAGAATCCCAGTGTTCCTACAGTAGATGGCAGGCAGACACAGGAAAATCCCTAGAAGCTCCAGAAATGGTCAAGTGACCACAGCAGAAAATTACCAGAGACCCTTTCTCAAAGAAGAGTAGAAGACTGATATGGAAGTTGTCTTCTGATCTCCACATAGTATTTTTTCCTAACTCTTTCGCATATGAGTGTATACACACACACATACTCCAACTCCTACTAATTATCCTATCCAGCCTATCTTTCACAGTTTTGAGGTATTAACTGGTAAACACTGATCAATTTCACATATAAAATTTGATGCTTTAACATAATTATTACTATACTCAAGATGACAAACATTTTCATGACACCCAAGCTTCCTAAAGCTTAAGTTTTTATCCTGTAAGCACCAGGTACTTTCTGACACGATAAAGCGGTTTACATTTTCTAGATTTAAACACAGTAAAACATACAGTATATACTTTCCCTAAATCTTTCTTCTTTCATTAAGCCTAATTATTTTAAGCTCTGTTTATGCTGAGGACATCATCAATAGTTCTTTCTTTTTTATCACAAAGTAGAATTTCACTGCACGGATAGGACACAATTTCTTTATCCACAGACTTGTGATTGACATTCAAATTGTTTGATGTTCTTAGCTATCAACATATCTGCCAAAAACATGTGTACACAAGTTCTCATGTGACCATACGCTTTGGTTTGTCTTGGAAATGGGTGTATCATGTGGCATGTATGCATTAAATTTTTTTAAAGCTCTGCTCAATTGTTCGGAGTAGCTAGCTGTTCCTTTTTCCTTCCCACAAGCAATGGAGAATTCCAGACAATTTCCATCCTTGCCAACACATGACCTTGCAATGACAGTCACTACAGGGAGTAAGAAGCAGTGCTCCTTACAGTTTAACTTTCCATTTCCCTTTGTATCTAGTGATGAGCCTCTTATTGGCAGGCATTTGCATTCTCTGATAAGCTTTGTATTCAGTTTCTTATCCTCTTTTATGAGTTATTTGGAATCTTATTCTTGATTCATAAGAGTTATTTATATTTGCTGGAAACATACTCTCTACCAGATAAATGTTCTGCAAGTACCTTCTCCCAGGATAAGGCTGGGCTTTTCTTTTTGCTAATTGTGTGTTTCAAGGATCAAAGTTGTAGTTTTTGAGACAGGGTTTCTTTGTTGTAACTCTGGCTGTCCTGGAACTCACTCTGTAGACCAGGCTGACCTCTAACTCCACAGAGATCCACCTGCCTCTGCCTCCCAAGTGCTGGGATTAAAGGCGTGCACCACCACCTCCTGGTGATCAAAGATTTTTTATTGTGAAAAATTCCTTCAGTTACTGTTTTCCTAAGGTTCCTGTCTCTGCATCTATTTTTTTCCCCCAAGTTCCAAGGTCACTAAAATTTCTTCCTGCATCTTTGCAGTTTTACAGGCTTTACAGTTTTTTCATCTAGGCCGATGTTTGAAGTTAATTTCTGTATATGTGTATTCTGAAGTCTTCCATGGTAGGTCAAGGTCTGGTGTTCATGGCTCTCCAATTCGTCTAACACCGTTTGTTGAGAAGAATGGCTCTTCATAGAAACCCAGTCTCATTCTCTCTATTCAATCCTCTTCTACAGCCACCCAGCCTCCAGTAAGTGGTCAGCAGTCTTGTGCACATTCTGTCCACTTCTTCCTTTTAACAACTGCCCAACCCCCAATCCTACCAAATCCAACTTTCCATCTATTCCGAATGAAATTCTTGCAGCTGAAAATGACAAAGGAAAACAAAACAAAACCCCTCACAGATCTGTGCTGATCATGACAATTTAGATTCATGCTTCTAACATAGAATGAGCCCCTCTGTTGTGCTCAAATCCTACTACATGTCTCAGTCCATTCACTCTTCTAACCCTCAGGATTATTTCACTCTTCCTTTCTTTAACAGCCATTCTTCTGACCTCATTCTTCCATTCAACTTTACGTTACTGACAGGTGGCTAACCAACAGACACTTGACCACAAAGGGAGACAAAACTATTTCTCTTCCCATAGCATCACTAACAACAATAACTGAGACAACATACATATGGAAAGCCCTTGATCCCCAGCTTGGCACAAAGCAAGCCAATCTCAGTAGTGCTGCTTTTTTTTTTTTTACTATAACTAAATCACAAACCAGGATTGTGAAGTAACTTTAACAGGTTAACATTTAACGAGGACTTTTCTTAATGCATCTAACTATATAGCATACCATATACATTCTTACATATATTAATGATAAGAATATAGCTTCCTCTGCCAACATGGCACCCATGGAAAGCTTGTGGCAAGGGGGGGGGGGCAAAAAAAAAAGCAGGCTTTGACATTCACCCTTGAAGATGGAATCATGAATGCTGCCTCCAGAAGAGAATCAAGGTAAGGGGGAAACTAGGACTGTTGGCAGAGGGGTTGTGACCATCGAACAGAGCAAGAGCAAGGTCACTGTCACTTTCAAGGTGCCTTTCTCTGAAAGGTATTTGAAGTATCTCACCAAAAAATATTTGAAGAACAATCTCTAAGACTGGTTGCGTGTTGTCACCAATAGCAAAGAGAGCTTTGAGCTGTATTACTTCCAGATTAACCAGGATGTAGAGGAGGAGCAGTGTGAGGAGAGGATTAAGACACGTTGATCTGGAATGTTTTTTATTAATTCATAAATAAAATTTAAGAACAACAAAAAAAAAAAGAACACACACACATATATGTGGCTATACACGTATGTTAGTACATTATGTGTATGTGTACCCATTAGGAAAGGTTACATTTAATACAAGACTTTAACATTTAGATTAGATACATCTTATCTTAACTGTTCATATTTTATTGAAAGGATTGCCTTTCTTAACAGTAGATATGAAATCTGTAATAGTCCAAATCACAAAAGAACAAAACGCAGAAGGCTTATTATGTTTCTATATCTACCCTGTTCAATCATGGACTGTCCAATATGCCTAACTTTTCATATAATAAACAAATGTGTGAGTGCCTTAAAATATAACATACTTTATTATTCAAGCCGGGTTGAAAGAAACTAGAAGCACTTACATTGCACTTACCCCGTGATAGTCAACAGCACCCACTTAGGTGTTATAGCTAAGGCTCTGTGCTTAGGTGGCCTGGGCTTAAAAAAACCTAGTATGCATTTAAGTCAGACCTAAAATATACATTTTATTTAGTCAGACCTAATATATACAATTAATTTCACATTTTACCAACCTATCACAGAACCTCTCTTGTGAAATAACTTGCATCGAAAATATTAGCCTTTGCTCTAAAGATTAACCCCTAGAGAGCAGTCACATAAGATTAAAGACCTTTCCAACACAAGTGTTTCTCCGTTTTTTTCAGTCTTGACAACCGTTTTTGAAATAATACTTATAATGCATTCATTCCCAAGATCACTACTCTGAAGCATCTAAATAAGGTATGTGCACACAGCCAGAACCATCCACACATTGTTTTGACAGATCCAGGTCAGCCAGTCGAAAAGCTTCTGAACATGAGCACCCTACGGGCCTCTGCACTCTCCTTTATCTCTAGCAAAGGTTCCTTTTTCCCCTGAAGGTCTAGTTCTAGATGAAGAAGAAAGAAGATGAAGAAAAGATGAGGAGGAGGAGGAGAGGGGAGGGGGGAGGAAGAAGAAAGAAGAAGAAAGGAGGAGTTGGGGGGAAAAAGGGAGGGGGAAGAAGAAGAAGAAGAAGAAAGAAGCAGCAGAAGCAGCAGCAACAGCAGAAAAGAAAAACTATCAATTGTGTGGCTTAACCGTCTAACGGGATGAAAAGAAAAAATTATTTGTTTAAAAAGAAGTGATTTGTTATATAACTCTATTAAGTATCTGCTTAGCAGAAATGCAGACACCTAAGCTATAAAAGAGAGTATAACAAAAATCCCAGACATTCCACTTCTGCAAATTTGGTCAGCCCAGGAACAAACCTGTTTGAAGAGAATAGCTCTGTCCTGACTGTGCATGGAATGTCCTTGTCCTTACTCTTTCAACTGCACAGTTCAACTCTTCACACAGCCTTTCTGTTGTGAACTGATACTGTGAGCAAGCCTGAGAGGACTTCAAGTATGCAGAACAACATTATGTAGGTTATATGCAATACCATGCCACTTTTCTGAAGAGACCTGAGCATCTGTATTTCGGCATGCGGGACTCCCAGAATCAAAGCCCACACAGAATCAGGTGAATTTTTAATTTCTAAAAGGATAAAAGGATTTGGAAAGTGCCTATAGGGCTGTGAGTGGTAGAGCCTGCCTTTGATCCCAGCTAAAAGTGTTCACATGTTTACCTACCATATAAATAAAGTAAAATGGTTACTACAAAAAAAGAAAAACAAAAACAAAAACAAGCCAGCCAAACAAACGAACAAAACAGGAAGCACAACAAAAAGCCCACAGAAATAAGTACTGCTAAACGCAAGGAGAAATTGGAACCCCTGGGCCAGTGAGATGGCTTCAGAGAAAAGGGATCTGTCAATGCAAGCCTGGCAACTTGAGTTTAATCCACAAAACCAATGTAAAAATTGAAGGGGCAAAAAGTCATCCTCTGACTATCATATACACAGCATGGCACACATAACCACCTAGACACATACCTATACACACTCACCTCCCTACACACACAACCCACACATACAGACATGCATACACCATGCACATGTAAAAAATAAACTAGTATCCTTGTAAACTGTTAGTGAAAAATAAAATTGATAGTACAACCACAGCAGAGACAACAGTACAGCAGAGTCTCCAAAAACAAAATAAAGCCTCATGGAATTACCATATAATCCAGCAATTTAGTGGCACATGTCTGGAATCCTAGTACCACTCAAGAGACAGAGGCAGAGGAATCTCTGACTTCAAGGCTACCCCGGTCTACAGAGCAAATTCCAGGACAGCCAAAGCTATGCAAAGAAACCCCCTCTCCTCTCTCTCACACACACACAGGAAAAAGAAAAGAAAAAAAGAAAGGAAGGAAGAAAAAAATAAAAAGGAAAGAAAAAAAAGAAAAGAATGACCCATTAACAATTAAGCATGGTCTCAGGGCTCTGTATACCCATGTTTATAGCACTATTCATAGCTAAACTGTAGAAGCATAGCAAGAATCTAGTGGGGGATAAATAGATACACAAAACGCAGTAAACACATACAATGGACTGTATGTCAACCTCAAAAATAAAAAGGTGGAACTAGCAAGATGGCTTGGTGGGTAGGAGCACTTGACAATATGAGTCCAACCCCTGGGACTCACATGTAAGAGGAGACTGACTCAAGTTGTCCTCTGACCTCCACATATACACTGTGGCACACAGGAACATATACAGGAGAGGATGAGGAGGACAGAAAACCTCAATATACTGTAACAAGGAGACACTGCTGAGTGATATAAGCCGATCACAAAAAGACAAACACGGTATAATTCCCACACATAAAGTAGTTAGAATAGTCAGTATCATAGACAGGCAACTTCACAGTGGTTGTCAGGGACTAAGGATGGCACCAATGGGAAGAAACAGGAGTTACTGTGTAATTGGATTAGCATTTCAGTTTTGAAAAGAAAAACTATAGAAATGGAAAGTATCAATGGATGTACAGCCCTATGGGTGATTTTGTTTGGAGACATCCTTGTTATATAGCCCAGGTTGGCTACAAACTCACAATCTTCCTGTTTCTGAGTACTGAGACAGAAGGATACAATACTTGGATCAACTGTGAATTTACTAAACATATTGAACTGCACACTTAAAAATTGTTAAGGGGCTAGGGAGATGGTTTAGTCAGAAAAGTGCTCGCTGAACAAGCATGAGGACCTGAGTCTGCAGTCCCCCTACACCCACATAAAAGCTAGACCTCTGGTTATGTTCCTGTACTCCCAGTACTAGGAAGGCAGAGACAAAAAGATCCTGGGAGCTCACTCATCAGGTAAGGTAGAGAGTGAATGACATGACCTCTGGCCTCCACATGTATGTACACACACACACACACACACACACACACACACACACACACGTATAAATAAACACACACACGACACACTTTTTTTTTAATTAAAAAAAAAAAAAGGTTGTCAGGCAGTGGTGGCGCAGGCCTTTAGTCCCGGCATTTGGGAGGCAGAGGCAGGCAGATCTCTGTGAGTTCAAGGCCAGCCTGGTCTACAGAGTGAGTTCTAGGACAGCCAGAGTTACAACAGAGAAACTCTTGTCTTGAAAACCAAAAAAAAAAAAAAAAAAGGTTAAGGTAGATTTGAGGGCAGGAAAATGGCTCAGTGCTTATAAGTGTATACTGCTCTTTCAGAAGACTGGAGTTTGGTTCCCAGTATCCACGACTGCCTGTAACTACAGCTCCAGGGGATCTAACATGCACATGCACACACACATACACACTCCTTGTAAAATAATTTTATGTTGTGAATATTACTGGATTTTTTTTTTAAACAAAACAAAAGAGTTAAGAAAACATTAAGTCAGCTGTGCTTTTTTATCCCAGCACTTGGGAAGCAGCCGCAGGGAGGTCTCTGTGAGTTCAAGGGCAGCCTGGTCTACTACATAGTTCCAGTTTTACCAGGTCTACATAGTTAAGACTAACTCAAAATGTGCCCCCCCCCAAAAAAAAGAGAGAGAGAAAGAAAGAAAAGTGTGTGCACACAACAAAACAATATAGCTCAAAGCAAATGACACCTATCTTGTTTTTAATTTTCTAGCCATGTCAGCTCCATCAGATAGTGTGCTTCTGAACAACAGGATCATTTGAAGTCTTAAAATTTGGTAAAATTCTAGAAGAAATACAAAAGACTATGGGAGAAGAGGCAACTACTGTGTAGGGGAATACACTAGTAGTCAGTGCAAATATCAATTAATAATGCAGTAGATCTATTTAGTCTCACTTGGAACACATGAGCAGAATGGCCATTTCTGGGAAGCATTACAATCACTAAATGAACCACTCATTTGTAAGTATTAGCCAATATCTGTTCTTTGGTTTAAAATGCAGTAAAAATTGACAGACATCTAAAGGGAAGGGTACCTGTAAGCATGATACTATAGAAAAGTTATTTCCTACATATTTGTTTATATTTTAAGAACAAAATAATTAAGATAAACAAAAGTTGAAAGTATAGCTGAATCTAAGAAAAGTGTTCTCTCCTTTCCTGAGTCATCAAAAGGCACTTCAAGTTTTGTGCATTGAAAACTAACAGTCTTCCTCTGTGAAATACTTCTTCCTTCAGTATCGCTTTCTTTTCTCAATGAAAGGCACAAAACTGATTAAGCCAGAAACTCTGCAATCTCTACTCTCCCAAGCCCTCCCCCCACTGTTCTCCTTCAATTTCAACTCTCCACAGCACCTCAACAGTCTTTAATCCACTCCTTTTGTCCTCCCCTCAAGCAGCATTCTCATGCAGGATAATTGGCATCATCTTTCACCTGGACAACTGAACGCCTCACCTGTCCCCTCCATCTATCCTCGGTCCTTCTAATCCACTTCTTACAGTTGTTTTATAAAAAAACAATCTTGGAGCCAGGTTTGGGTCACATGCCTGTAATTCCAGCATTTGGGAGGCAGAGAGTTTTGAGTTCTCGGCCAGTCTGAAGTACACAGTTGTAGCAATATGCTACAATCTTTTACTCTCAATTTAGGGAAGGAGAAAGGAAAGATAGAAAGAAATCTTCACTGCTTTTACAAGAGGCCTTAATACAGAAAAAGAGAAAGGTAGACATTTTCACACCCTCTTTTTAGGCTGTTCTAAGCTCGAATCTCTCCAACCTTTGTTCTTTTAGGAATTATCACACTAACTAACGACAGCAACCCAACCAAGGAACCACCAACCAACTCCCACCCCAACTCTCCCCGAAGCTTCAGACCTTTTATGCCTTAACCAAAAGTTCCCATAAACCCATGTGGCACACAATCCCAAAGACAAGCTACAGGTGCCAGAACGACTGCACCCAACCAAATTATAGCCACCTGCCTCAAGCATTCTAAATCCAGCTCAAACATCTACCACACCTGGGGTGGGAACACAATCCTAATCCAATCGCCATTTTGGACGATTATTTGGTTATTTTGAAACCAAAATAACAAAAACTTCTTCTAAGTGTTCCTCTACACACAGTGGTTTTCAAACCAGCACGGGCTAAAGAATCAGATCCTGTCTCAAAACAAGAAAAAGTAAATCCTGGTCTGGAATGTAGTTTGCTGGTAGAATATTTTGCCTAGTGTGCACCCCACCACAGTGGGGGAGCCTACTGTACTGTACCCTTTCTTGCTTAAGATCATTTAATGGCCCCTTTGTTTCTCTTAGAACAAAGGCAGAAACTGAACATTAATACATAAAAATCTGACAAGGACAGCCCTTTCTGTTGAACATAAACCATAACCTTTTTCCAAATCCTCACTGCAGCTTAATCAGGTACCTCCTGCCAAAATTATTTTTTCTATCACAGGGCATTTGAATCAGCTATGTTCCCTTGTTTGGACCATCCGTCCCGGCAGACTAACATCATCATCAAAGCACACAAATCATTTTTTGAGGATGCTCTCTTTTGTCTGACCAATCTGGTCAAAGGGCTACACACTGCCTATGTGCTCCTAATACCACTATCGCAGCTGCAGTTTAACCTTTAACATTTCTGACTGCCTCTTCAGACCCTAAGTTCCAGCATGAATCCTGCTCCAAAATAATCATAGTCCAGACCACCTCAGTCAAGTGCAACTGTGGGGTCACAAAACATTCAATTTCCAATCATCCTATTACCAAGACTCTTACTTTCAAAAGATCCTTTTATCAAGGCCCCTTTCTGTGATAATGGAAACTATTTACAATAAGCTTTCCTCTGATTAACTCCTGAAAATGCAAAGAAACTATCAAAACGCTAAACACCACTGAGGAAAATAAAACAGCAATTTGAATCTATATGACTGTAGTTTTTGTAATAATATAACTAGAAGTTTTTTTTTGTTTTTATTTTAATATCTTAATTGTCTAGTTCCCAAATAAAGAGAAATCCCTGGCTTGCCTTGAAAATTGAACTTCTTACTCAATTTGTCCCCAAGTACACCATTAAAATCTACCAAAAAATAACATCTAAAGAATCTCTATAGACACTTGAGGGAGAGTGGGGCCTGGGGTGATTTCAGTAGGAAAAAAAGACAAAATTGGGGCAATGTTTGGATGAAAACCCCCCTCCACCATACAAAACAAAACAGACATCTTCACTATGAATTCTGGCAAGGTCAATTGTTAGCCTTATTCACAAAATTCTTGGATAGCTTCCTTGGCCTAAAAAACAAGCAATTTCACAGCAACTATTCTAAAAGCCCAAGTAGAGATACAGTTGCTTAGGGAAATCACCCATTTTGACAGCAAGCAAATAATTTGCAATGACATTTCAACAATCTTAAGCTATAAAAACTTTATTGTAATTCAAGAAAAATGAAAATGTTAAGATTCCCATTGTGAAAAGAAACTAATACCATTATTAACAATTTAAGATAAACATTTCTAGAGAAATAAAGAGTTATGGAGAAAGAAATTTAATTCGTCTGATTTCAAAATGACTAAATAAGTAGGCTAGAGCAATGGTTCAGTGGTGACTGTTTTTCCAGAGGACCCAGGTTTGGTTCGCAGTACCCGAATAGCAGCCCACAACTATCTATAACTCCAGTTCCAAGGATCTGATGCTCTCTTCTAGCCTCTGAGGTTACCAAGCAAGCAAAGACAAATATGCAGATGAACACTCATAAAATAATAAAGTAAACTTTTAAAAAAATGACCTTATGAGTCAGAATAAAAATTTTTTAACCTATCCCATTTTTCAGCCATTAGTATCTCCCAGAGCAAACTACATACCCTTGACTTTGTTCTCCTGAGTAGCTGTGACCAGAATGAAAGCAACTGTTAGTACATGGAGCTCTCACTTTACTTACATAACTGTTTATATTTTTTATAATTTTGTTTTAGATTTATTTTAAGTTCGAGTGCTCTGTCTGCATGTATGTATGGCACCATGTGTGCCTGGTACTCGTGGAGGTCAGACATAGGCAATGGATCCTCTAGAGCTGGAGTCACATACTCCACTTGTCAGCTGCCAAGTGAGTACTGGGAATTGAAACCAGGTCCTCTGCAAGAGCAGCCAGTGTTTTTAACGGTGGAGCTATCTCTCCAGTCCACAGAATTGTTTTTTAATGTGTTACTCCCCACATTTACATGCTACAAAAAGAAGAAACAAGCTGTAAGAGAATACTAGTGGTCTCATAAAGCTAGTGTAAGGTAAATGGCACTGATGTTCCACACAAGCCTGGGGGTATCTTAAAAAATTAAACATGTACTCCAGCAATTGTACCTGGTAATTCTAGTAATTCCAGAGAAGCAAAAACATGATCGAGCAGAAAAATCCCTCAATAGGTCAATGTTTAAACAAACTTTGGTACATTTACAATATGGCCATTCCTAAATAAGTGGAATAAAAGTGAAGAGCTGCCAATATGCAGATTGGACAACTTTAATGGAACAAGGGCATGACACTAAGTGAACTTTTAAGTCAATCACAAAAGATTCACACTATAAGAGTCCATTTGCCCTATGTGGGTGAAGGTAGTGCTATGTAAATGACCGGGGACCTGTCCCAGATCTCTAGCTTACTTCACTCTCAGTAGTGCCTTTCTCTTCTCTTTCTTAATAAACTGTCTCTATTTCTATCAGTATCCATGTGTCCCTGGCCCAATTCTTTGTCCAGAATACAAAAAGCCAGAAATCTTAGAAGTGCTTTTTCTGGACTCAAGATGCATACCTGTAACAGAACTTCACAGAGAAAGGAGGTAATTGTGGATTAGACAAATCTTTATATATTAGATCAATTGTGAAAGCCTAAGCACATGCAAAACTAGTAAAAAGTTAAGTTTCTAGCTAACATAGTATAAAAATGTCAAATTCTGACTTTGGTATTCTACATAAGATATATAAGATGCTTCCATTGTCAGAAGCTTGGTAAAAGTCTCAAAGGACTCTACTAATTTTGAAACTTCCTATGAAATCTACAACGACTTCAAACTCAAAACTTCTCTAAAATATTAGTGGAAAGTGGAAAGCACTCAGGTCACTCAAGATACTCAAGCTGTAATTATGAGTAGCATTTTCTTGGGTCCTGAAAGTCATTCTCAAGAACTACTAAACCAAAGCAAGTTGTGAAAACTTCTGAATTTACAGTCTAGTGTCTGGACCCCTACTCTTGTGGCTGATTATTTGAGGTCAAGAGTGTTAGTGGAACCACACTTCTGTGCTGGCTAATTTTATGTCAACTTAACAAAAGCTACAGTTAAGAAAGGAACCTCAATTGAGAACATGCTTCTATAAGACCAGGCTGTGCACAAGCCTGAAAGGCATTTTCTTAATTAGTGATTAATGTGGGAGGGCCCAGCCTATTGTGGGTGGGTGGTCCTGGGTCCTATAAGAAAGTAGGCTGAGCAAGCCATGAGAAACAAGCCAATACTCAGCAATCCTCCATGGCATCTGCATCAGATCCTGCCTCCAGGTTCCTGGCCAGCTTGTGTTCTTGTCCTGACTTCCTACAATGATGAATAGTAATATGGAAGTATAAGCCTTTATATGGCTTTCCTTTCCTCCCCGGTTTGCTCTTGGTCATAGTGTTTCATTACAGCAATA
This sequence comes from Cricetomys ansorgei, assembly GCA_026225945.1. Taxonomy (NCBI): domain Eukaryota; kingdom Metazoa; phylum Chordata; class Mammalia; order Rodentia; family Nesomyidae; genus Cricetomys; species Cricetomys ansorgei. The sequence goes on along the minus strand of JAMJFZ010000116.1, from coordinate 17,599,918 downwards.
GTAACCCTAAGACAACCTCTACCCTATAAAGACTATACTAACCCCTAATAGTATCTGAATTGCTCTACACTAACTTTGAGGTTTCACTATCAAAACATACTATTTAAAAAATAAAAGCAAATGCCTGGGCTAGGTGGCCCACACCTGTAATTTCAACATTTGGGAGGCTAAGCTAGGAAGACAGCAAACTTGAGTATAAGCAGGGCCACATAGTGAGATTCTGTCTGGAAACAAAATAAATTAAAACCCACACCAATGAGGAAGTACTGTGAGCAGAAGTGAAGGTATTTAAAGAGATAATTGTGCCCTTCCCTTTGGCTAACAGACTACTGAAAAAGGGTTCTCAAGAAATAGGGAGTTTCCCTGGGAATCTCATGCAAGAAGGAAAAGGCTAAAGCCAGTGCCAACAAAAGGAGAGATTTATCTCAGTGATGGGGTTGGAGGGGTGGGGGTGGAATCAGTTTTAACAACTTGTCAGACCCTCTTGCAGAAGACTGGGGCGCAGAGATTGATGGATCAGTGATGGGCAGGACCATACCTTGTCCAGAACTGCTTAGTATGTTATGCATACTTCTTGCCCTCTATTTAAATCTAAACTTCTTGTCATGGACCCAGAGGCTGGACTAGGGGAGTGGTGGGGGAAGGGTACGTCCACTGGATCTTGTTGTTTGTTCCTCTTCACAATGTACCCACAAATAAATCTCCTTTTTCTGCTTTTCACTATTACTTGTTTCTTGAATTGGCCTATTGAGTATGGGTGGCCAAGCATGGCTTGTGCAGGATGCCAGGGCCCAGGCGCTGACCTTAACAACACTGGAAATGAAGCAGGAGAGAAAAACAGGGAAAATCATGAGGACATGAGAAGCGGGGGTGGGGGGGGTGGGGGGGTGGGAGTGTGGGTTGGGGGGGGAGAGAAGCCCTCACCTAGGAGTCTGGTTGAAGCCTCTTACCAGGAAAGCAAAACTTCCAGGACAGATTCCAGCTGCTCAAGGCCTTCTCTCTTCCTAGCTACAAACCTGCAGTTTTCTAGGAATCTCACAGAAGCTCCATTCACAAGGAACAGGACATGTATTAAGGCCCTTGTGCAGCTCTAGTGGCATCTGGCTTTACCTTATCAGACTGTAACTCTCTCTAGGGCTACCTGATAATCCCACTTACCAAAACAGAAAAAAGGAGCTGCAGAGATGCCTCAGCAGTTAAAGAGCATTGGCTGAGCTTTCAGAGGATCCTGGTTCAACTCCCAGCACCCACATGGCAGGCAGCTCACACCCACTACTTCTGTTGCAAGGGATCTGATACCCTCTTCTGGCTTTGATAGGCACCACACAAACATGGTATACAGACATAAATGTAGGCAAAATACTCATATACATAAAACAATTTTTTTTGTTTTGTTTTGTTTTTAAGACAGGTATTTCCTGTCCTGAAACTCATTCTGTAGACCAGGTTGGCTTTGAAATCACAGTGATCTGCCTGTCTCTGTCTTCTGAGTGCTGGATTAAAGGCATGTGCCACCACCACCTGGCAATAATTTTTTTTTTAAGAGGGAAAAACATTTCTCATGTTTTGAGACATAACTTGAGGAAATATAGCCAAATGGTATATATAGCTAATGCTGAGACGATTAATTGAGATTCTTCCTTGAGGAGTCCATACCCAAACCTGGGTATCTCTTACATTCTATATGAATCTCCTATTTAAATGTCTTATTTTCTGTAACTCTCTTAGAGAAGCTCACACTCAGGCTCAGGGTTGTCCTATTGTTTTTGAGTTTCCTCCTTCTCTCCCAGCCCTTGTGCCTATGTCTACATTAAAATCTCCAACACTGCTTCAAGCTGGCTAGGCCTGAAATCCTTTTCTGCAATGAAGTCATGAATCCCAGTTTGACCTTAAGTGAAGATCTTTAAACGATTATATGGAACTGGAGTTACTGAGGATGACAGTATAAAGCTGTGTCTCTGCTTTCTCACTGCTAACAGTAACAGTGCAATTCAGGTTTTCTAGGTCCCAAATCTAAAATTATGAATCACCGAACAAGACAATGAATTTCAAGTATGGTTTCACTCATAGACGAGGAACAAAAAAAAAAAAAACAGTTTAGAGAAACTGTTTCCCTAAATAAACCAATGTTATACAACACCATGAATCTATTAACTAAGGATTAATCAGGACTGGTCTTTCAAGTTTTTACTTTGACCAGGCTCCAGTGAGATTACATCCCTTCAACTATCTGCTCCTCTAAATCAGCAAAATATGTAGATGGGGGTGCTGTCTCTGAGTGATCAAGATAATCTTACATTAAGTTTGAAAAGAAGAGTACAAAGTCAAGTCATAAAATCTGTGCCAACACCAATCTCAGCTAGCTAGAAGAACATCTAGTATGCATGGGAATCAAGGCATGCTCTTCAAAAAGATGTTAGCTAAAATAGTCAAAAAAGACTTTACTGTAATTTATTTTAGATTTCATAAACTGAAAATAAACTTTTAATATTTTTTAAAAAGATTTATTTTATTTTTAATTGTGTGTGTATGTGTGTGTATACATGAGTGCAGTGCCAATACAGGCCAGAAGGGGAGCATTGGATTCCCTGGAGACGGAGTTACAGATCATTATGAAGCACCTAATGCGGGTGCTGGAAACTGAACTTGGGTCCACTCCAAGAGCAGTATGTACTGGCTGGAGTCTCATACACTCAACAGTCAAACGAGGCCTAAGTGACATGTTGAAGGTCACAAAGCCAGCTAGTAGAAAGCAGGAGCTTCTATCTATACTACTACTGCAGCTGCCTCTCTAAATGGGGGAAGTTTTATGTGTTTAATTGAATTTTTGAACACTGTCCTCTGAGCAATGTTGAATAGTGTTTCCACACTGGAATGATGAGATCAACCACAGAATTATAATCTATAGGACCATAAGGCCATATCTAGTATCATCTCATAAGAAGAAAATGTTTTGAATAATAAAAAAAATTAATGTCTCACATTTTAACATCTACAAAGCATGTAGGAAGATCAAGAAGATCAAGAAGCTGAGAAAAAATTAAATAATATAAACAAAATATACAAACCCTTTCTAATTCATAGACATAAGTCAAACTTAAGATTTCTTCTAATACTTTTAAAAATCATTTACTTTAAGTAACCTAACATAGGGGACTGGAGAGATGGTTGTCAATAAAGTGCTTGTTGTATAAGCGTGCAGACCTGAGTTCAGATTGCCAGCACCCACATAAAAAGCATGTACATGTGATCCCAGCACTTGGATGGGAATGGGGGCCTCTGTCCAATGAAAGACTGTCTCAGAAAATAAGGTGGAGAATGATTGAGAAAGATATCGAACATTGACTTCCAGCTTCTACATGCACCTGCATACACATGTGCATACACATACAGTAACCTATTATTATATAATCTTACACATGATCAAGGTATAATGCAGTGATAATTTACATTCAAAATTTTCATTATTTTTCTTCAAACTCTCATTTATATTATATATATTTATATATTAAAAATCCTTTAAAAAGATTTTGTGCATTTGTGTGTATATGCTTAGTGGAAGGTATGCACACATGTGGAAGTCAGAGGACAATTTGGAGTTGGTTTTCTCCTTTTATAATGTGAGTTCCTGTGGGGCTGGCCTAGAGCTAAGAAGAGGGTTGGAGCATGCTTTGAGCCTTGGATTTCTCATCCTGAGAGTGGAATGTATTCAGCTGTTCCTCTTTCTTATTCTAACAGACCCCAGCTAGTATCAACAGCTAGCAAAGCTCCTCCAGTGCTGCCCTGTCTTATGACATGTAGCACCTGTTAAAATCCTGCCTCTTCAAGGTATGTGGCCTGGTTAATATTTATCTGACCACTGCTGGAGGACTCTGGGTTGGACTTCCTCTCTCCCTATATGACCTTATAAGATCTCTTCCCCTGAACCCTGTGAGACCTCTGCTTATGCAAAGGAGGCTTCCTCAAGGCTTTCTTCCCCAGCCAATAACACTTGACCACCCACGTGTTGTAAGCCCCCTCATGCAAATAGAGCTCTCCTAGTATCACTGCCCTGATAACAACACACCATCACATAAGGCATGTATGTATGCCTTTGCTTCAATAAACTAAACTGAGCTGTTCACTGACACTTCCTCCTGAGGAGTCTGTCTCTTGATGCTCTCAAGCTTCCGCCCAAGACCTGCTCAGATCCAGGATAATTCTTGCCTGCACTTCCCTCCTTGAGGCTGGGACAATGGCTTGGCTATCCCAAGGAGAGGGATCTACAGGCTCCAGAAATGGAACTCCAGTTGTCAGGTGGAGTAGTAGAAAGTACCTTTACCCACCAGCCCTATCTCTGACCCAAAAAAATCTTAAGATTCTGATCTACCCACACACAATGTGATTCTCCTCATTTTGCCACAAACACTGCAGTACTTCATATTCCACTATAATAAATGCATGTAAATGTTAGAGGAAAAGATGTCTCAAAATCATATGTTCTTGTCACTATAGCAACATTTAAAAATGCACAGATGCACTATCTCTGACTTCTGTGCCCCAGAGTAAGTTTGTACTGCCTTTCTCCCCTTCCCTGCTCAAAAACAAGCCCAGGCCTCTGAGCATTAATTCTCTCCCTTCATAGTCTTGACATGGTGATCAAACAAGTATTTATCAAATTTCCCATTAGGCATGAGCAAAGAATTATCTAACCTCCAAGATTTGAAGATATGTATTAAAATATCTCTCCTATTGCACAATTGGATGAATGCCTTTTAATCTAGGAATTACTGATGACACCTAAAAACAAAACACAAAGGACCTAAGGACAGGACTTTAGGAAATAAAGCAATTAAGGAACAATTACTAATAACTAATTCAATCTACAAATTAGCTAGTAGTTTTTTAAATTTGTATGCTATTTTGAGGAACTAACTACTCTTCATTAAGAAACATCCAGTGTAGGGCCAGTGAGATTGCTCAGCAAGAAAAGATGCTTGCCACCAAGCTTGACTAGTCAAATTCCAACTCCTGTATCTACATGGTAGAAGGAGAACCAACTCTCACATACTACCTTCTAACTTCTACATGTGTGCCAGAATACATGTGGGCAGGTACAAGTGGTGTCCGCGCACGTGCACATACACACACACACACACACACACACACACACACACATACATATTTAAGAAAAAAGGAAAGACGGGGCTGGTGAGATGATTCAGCAGTTAAAAGCATCTGCTGCTCTTGCAGAGGATCCAATTTCAGTTCTAGGACCCATTGAGGGGCTTCACAACCACCTTTAACTAGTTTCAGGGAATCTGATGTCCTTTTCTGGCCATTGAGGGCACCAAGCACACACATGGTATACATATATACATACATTTAGTAAATACTCATAAACATAAAATAAAAATAAATCTTAAAAAGGAGGAGGGGAGCTGGAAAGATGGCTTGGAAGGTAAGAGCTTCCTGAGTAGAGAACCTGAGTTTAACTCTAAGCACCCACATCAAACGCAGCTCACATATGTCTGTAACTCCAGCTCCAGGGGATCCAATGCCGTCTTCAGGCACATATACACACTCACACAGAGACACATAAAGAAATGATAAATCTTTCAGGAAAAAAAAGGAAAATGAAACAATTATGTTTCATACCTTGGTGTCAAAACATAACTACAAAGTATTAAAGAATGAAATGTGTTCATAAAACATTAAGTATACTGGAAAAGGATGAGTAAAAAGATTATATACACTAGTAACTAAATACAGGTCTGTTTATACCTTAGTATACAACACACATATTATACTTTCATGTATATATCAAAATAATACTGGTTATTACTGCAATTTATCACAGAATAAAAAAAATTAGATAGGTTTTAGCATGTAGCCTACGCTGGCCTTGCACTTACCCTGCTGCCTCAGTCTTCCAAGGGCTGGCATTGCAGGTATGTTGCACCATGCCCAATGCCTAGCCTAATCAATGTCTCTGTAAGCTCCTAAATTTTCTGTAACAAAAATATTATTACTTTTATATATCTATGTATGATTTAAAAATAAGTCATACTTTAAAAAACCATTCTCTACTACCTAAGAATACAGACTATTATTCATCACTGAAATAAGCAAGTTGTCCAATCATCTTTTTTTCTTTATTTTTAAAATTACATTTATTATTTATTTATTTGTGTGTGTGTATGTGTGTGTGTGTCAGAACTACTCATAGGATTCGGTTCTCTCCTGCCATCTTATAGGTCCCAAGATCAAACTCAGACTCTTAAGATTGGCAGTAAACATCTTTACTTACTGAGCCTCACCAGTTCATCATCTTTGTTTTTAGTATGTAGTTATACAAAGAGAAAATAAACCAAATGTCCTGATTAAGGAACTAAGATCTATAAGACCATTGTTTAATGTTTTGAGAATTGAGATAGAAAAAGAGGGTAAAACAAAAGCAATAATTATTAGGGATTTGGGAGATAGCTTAGTCAGTAAAGTGCTTGGTATGCAAACAAGAGAACTTAAGTTCAACTGTTAGAGCCCACGTGAAAAAGGCCAGATGAAGTGGCTTTTGCTTATACTCTCAGAGCTGGGGAGGTGAAAATAAAGTGGGTGGTGCCTAAGGAATGATATCTAAGGTGATCCTTTGGCCTTCTTCGCCCATGCACACATGTGTACACACATATACACATATGTGTGTACACATACAAATACAGTTAAGATCAGGAAATAAGACACTTGACAATAAATAGTTGAAAGGTGTGCTAAAATAGCACATAGAACTACAGAAAGACACACAGAATCTCCAACAAAAGATGTTGAATAAAGATCAGATAGAAACAAATGAGGTTAAGCTGGGTTTGCTCATAGCATACCACAGGCATGGGAAGAACAGAATTCTAAGACCTGAAACAAGCATTCACCACCACCCTTGTGATCTAAACTCTACTTTTCCTACTAATACACAACTGTCCAAACAGACTTCTGTTTATATAACTTGAAAAGTCTTAGGAAAAAGTGTACACAGCAAACACTGATGTTGGGATGCAGCCCTGTCAACCTTCTCCATAAATCTATTCCCTAACTGGTAGGAAAGCACTTTGATATAACCGTGAGTATATATTTCCATTACTTGCTATAGACAAGACTTTATTATCATAGTGCTCAAGATTTGATTGTTTTCACTGGCTAAATATGAATAATTCAACAATATGAATACAACAACACTCAAGAGTGTTGAGAAAAGAGCATCAGAAGGGCTCCCTAAGGAATGAAATATTCTGTATATGAAATCAATTGGTGACCACACTACAAACATATATTGCTGTTGTTTACATAAAATTCATTAAGTTATCAATATATTTTAGGTTTCTGTACTTACTGGAAGTTTTATCTCAATTTTAAATACTGAAATTTTTTTTAAAGCAACCCAAAGAATTACCTCATCATTCCAAAGCACGTTATGTCAGAATCAGATTTTATCTTCCAGTAAAAAGAATTAAGCATGGAGAATTAAAGCCCTTTGCTTATCTATCATAGAATCAAGAATAGAAACAGGTCTCTTAACTCTGCTCTATGACTTAGCCTTTGTGTTACATGGAAAAACTGAGCCCTGAGGTTCTTTTATCACGAATGAGAATACAAAACAGAGAAAAGGATACAGTAAGAGACTAAGAGAAAAAGACAGAACCACTTTGCTCAGGAAGTCACCTCTGGATCAAAGCCAGATGGGTCCAACCAACATTCTCTTTAGTTTCAACACATGCCTAAATCTAAGCTCTTGTTTCCAAAAGAGATATTTATTTTTATCCAGAGCCAGATTATGATAAAATGTAAAGAGCATCATGGGGGCTGGAGAGACAGCCCAGTAATTAAGAATGCTTACAGCTTTCTCTTTCTTTCTTTCTTTCTTTCTTTCTTTCTTTCTTTCTCTCTCTCTCTCTCTCTCTCTCTCTCTCTCTCTCTCTCTCTCTCTCTCTCTCTCTCTCTCTCTCTTCTCTCTCTTTTTTTTTTTTTTTTTTTTTTTTTTTTTTTAAAAGAAGTCCTGAGTTTGGTTACCAGAACAAATATGGTGGCTCACAACCACCTGTAACTCTGGTTCCAGGGAATCTGATGCCGTCTTTTGGTCTCATCAAACTCCTACAAACACAAGATGCACAAATACACAGGCTTAGATACATACACATAAATAAAAAATAAGTGCGAAAGATGGCTCAGTGGTTAAGAGCACTTGATTCTCCTGAAGACCTGGGGTCAGCTTCCAGCACCCACATGAAGTCTCATAACTGTAACTTCAGCCCCAGAAAACACGTTATTTTTTTCTGGCCTCTGATGGGGCCAAGCATGCACATAACATACATGCAAGCAAACACTCATACACATAAAAAAATAAATTTTGGGAGCTAGAGAGATGGCTCTGAGGTAAAGAATGCATGTTGCTCTTACAAAAAACCTGAGTTCAATTCCTAGCACCTACATGTTGTGCTCACAACCACCTGTAACTCCTGCATACACATGGCATAGACATACATAGATACAGTAAGTTTAAAAAACACACAAAAAGAAGGCTCCCAGGTCTGTGTTTCCTGTCACAGCAGCACCATGTTTCTCTTGATTCTTTCCCAGAGCTCAAAGCCATGCCATTTAGTTCTGCTCTTCACTCTCACTGTCTTCCTTCACATATCTGGACAAAGCTGAAGACTATAAACATGCTCCAAAGACTGATAAGAAGAATAAACTCTCATTTTGCATTCACAAAATTTTAAAGCTGAACTACACCTAAGCAATCAATTACTCATACCCATCAACAAAACACACATATTCATTCTAAGTATAAATACACACAGAATTACTAGCTATATTACACCTACACTGTGTCCTCCAAGAAATTGGACACTAGCTCATCTAAAGTAGGAAGCAATATATCTTATTATCAATCCTCTGAGGAAATACTGAGATGCCTGTATCAGTCAGGCATCACATTAGGCCCAAGGAACACGAAAAGCTACACAGAAGGCACTTTGGTCTGCTCAGGGAGGGGAAAATACACAAGATAGCTAAAGGCCACAATGGGAAATTGGGGGCACAAAGGAAAGTCAAAGGAGCAGCACCTGCCCAAGAGGGTCAAGGAAGTCAAGACAGTTTTCACTCTACCAAGCAATATTTGTTCTCTTTTTTTTGAAACACATTATTCTGAACATTTGTCTCTGATGTAAAAATTCCAAAACCTTCATCTGAAGCAAAAAGACAAATCCAAAAGCCAGCATTACTATATAATCTTATTTGCAAAACTATTACTATGTTCATGTATTTGTATGTGGATATATTTTTAAAGAGACATATGAAAAGAGGTATTTACAAAAACTTTACTGGTAATTATCTATGGTATAGAATGTCCGACCAATTCAGCTCTTCACACTTTCCTGCACTAATCTTTGGGTACTCCTGCAATTTGTTTTATTCCACTGTCAAGAAAGCAGACAGCACTTACACAAAAGGTAAATAATTCACATTTATCCATTTTGGCAACTCAGAAGATTATTTCTAACTTTTTAAATTTGCGTGTAAGTACATATATATGTGGGTCTGTGAACATGAGTACTGTGCCTGCAGAGTACACAAGAGGGAGCTTGATCTCCTAGAGCTGGAGTTACAATCAGTCCATGAACAAATTGATGGCTGCTGAGAAGTGAACTTTGATAGAAACAGAAAGCCCTCTTAACTGCTGGGCCATCTCTCCACCTCATAGCTCAGAGGATTACTCATGGGAGAGAAGCTAATGCAGCCTATAGTACTTGAAATATTTTATCCATGTTTCTAAGAAGGGCCAGTTCTAGGCCAGCTTTTGAAGATGAGAAAAGCAGACAGGGAGAAATCCTAATGCCATGCAAGTGTTGGTAACTCCTTCTATGGGATATGAAAACCACTTTGAGAGGGATTCTGCTAACAATCAGTCAACAGGCTTGATTTTGTGTCTTTTCAGATAAGGGTTCCACATGTAGCCCAGGCTGACCTGGGCTTCTAGTCTTAGCTTCCTTAACTGGGATTATAGGCACCTGCACAACATTGATTTTTAATGTTACACACTGACAGAAAAGAAGGCAAAGGCAAAGAAAGAGATGTATTACAAAGTTACACATGGAAAAATATCTAGAAAAATGTATATCCAATTTTATCACCAGTATTTCAGGAATATAAAAATATAAAGTTTTCAACTTTGAATGTTATTTCTGTTATTTGGCTGTTACTTCTGTTCTTCAAAATATGCATTATGCTCACAACCATAAACTGAAGATGTCTACAACAGTCCAATGAGGATGGAGAAAAAAATGATCAAAGTCTGTACTATATGCTCTGTGAAAGAAGGGAACTTCTGTCTTACTCACTGCCACATACTTATCTTGTGCAGAACAGAGTTCAATATGTATATTCAAATAAATGAAAGAATGAATGAACAAATGAACATTTGTTCTAATGGCTCAATGGGGAAATACTTCAGAAGATAAAAATAAACCAGAAAATGACTCCAAATTTGTGGACTTACTGAGGCATTAATCAACATAAATAAAGTCTAAAGTAGTACAGGTATTGGGGGGGTGGATATCAAATCAATACAAAAGGACAAGGAGCCTGGTAAAAGACACTAAGTTTTGGACTCACTATCCAAAACGGAAAGTCCAGAAAGCAGTAAGTACAGAGTGAAGGTACAGATTTAGGGGTGTCATCCTGAGAACGCTTCCATCAAAGATCTGAGCTGCCATACGCAGTGTCTGATGAGTCTCACCACACTTAACCAGAAGCAGAAGAAGGAATGCAGGTCAAAAATGAAACAAGTCCACTACTCTGGACACCCTAATCAGACCTTGACCCTACTTGTTTCTAAACTTAGATTATGAAATAAACACAATTCCTGCTTTGGAGTCTTTGTTTCTTCTGCCTCCCAGCAGCACAGCTATGCTTTTTTTATATTTGACATTTTCACTATGTGCTATTAAATTTGTAGGCTACAGAAGCAGGGAAGACCACAATTACCAGAAAGACAACAGAGTGTATAGACTGGATTTATTCACTATAAACTAATAATCACAAAATAATAGTTTATTACATGCTAATCATTATTTTAAAACTCCAGCTTGAAACCTGAAATGCTTGTGAACAAGTAGATAATTTAAAACAACCCCCTGCCTCCATCTTTCTGGACTCCAGATTCAACCTCAGACTCTCAGGTAGCTGGGACTACAAGCATGCATCACTGCAACTGGCCTGAGAGTGCAATCTTTGTCTATAAACAATATTTTTATAAATATTTATTTTTACTACTTATCAGACAGCTTTTTAAATATCTTTTATATCTTATTTTAATAACTTCCAACTGTCTTTACCTCTGCACATCTCTTTCCTCCTCCAATTCATCTCACCACTGAATGAAAAAAGAAAAAAAAAGTGTTTACTTTGTTTCAACTCAACTTTCAAATTCTACACTTTGGATCTTAAATTAACCTCACTCAAAATTAAGCTTTGTCTCTAAAAGATCAGTCAGTGAGGCTTGTCTTAAAGTGCAGAACATACTAGTAAGACATATACTAGTAAAACTAGTCTTCATGCACTGTTGTCAAATAGTCGAGGGTCAAACACTCCTGTAAAGCAATCCAAAACCAGCCTGCTCCTTCCCTAGAGTTCCCCTACTGCATACCGAGGCCTTGGCCACTACTTTTCAGTGTTCCTCTACCACCACTAGCATAAGAGTGTTTTTTCGTTGTTCTGGCTTCTGCAGTTCTGGAACTAAACCTAGGATCTTGAGCATGCTAGGAAAGTGCTCTACCACCAAGCTAACCATCCATGTCTTGGAGTGAAGCTTCCAAGAAAGAAGTGCCATTATCAAATCCAAATTCCATAACAATGCTGTGCACTGAGTTGGTACTCACTAAGTACTTACTAGCTCAATGTCAGGTCTAAAATCTGTCCAAGGTTAGCCTTTCTAATCATCCTTATCTCTTCACTGCTAATGGAGCTCACAAGACAATATCCCAAAAATATGCAGCTTCAGACTTCAATCTGAGAGCACGTGGGAAACAGCAAAGGCAGAAAAGGTCCTTCCCTGAAGTTCACTTATCTACTTAAGGACAAAATCTGCCACAAGGGACCAAAACTGTCATCGAGCCTTGCTGAAATGCCACTACCTAAACCAGGCTGAACATGTGTCTCAGAGAGACAGAAAATACAATACTACACTTAATCCAGACAGTCTTTGTCCTAGGCTGCTATTTGTTCTCCAAGGTCATTCTCCACCTTCCAAAACATTTACGACCCTCCTCTATTTCCCTATGAAGATGATCAATACTCTTTGTGTTTCACATTTTGTGTGGCTTCTGAACACTTGTAGGCCTTTTCTCCTGTGAGTTGCCTACTGTTCATTTACTTAGTACACTACACACAATCTCATCTTCAGAAGAGTCAGAACTTCCTTCTACTGCCCCAAACCAGAGGAAGTATTATTGTTTTGTTTTTCATTTTACTAGCAGATATTAAATTTAAAAGGATGCTAAAGTTTGAAGCAATAATCAGTGGTGTCAATTTTAAATTTAGATGATTTCACTTTGGGGAAGGAAGAATCCTCTATTTATTTTAGATATTTAGAATAATTAGAATTTAGAATAATTCTAATTTTTAAATGGTCACATCTACTTATCTCATTTAGGCCACAACAAAGAGCCTACCTATCAAGATACAGAAGACTTTTGAAAGGTGGAAAACAAATGGACAAAAGGCTGGGGAGTGGCCCAGGCCATAAAGCAACTGTTGCACAAGCATGAGAACCTAAGTTTAGATCTCTAGCACACACATAAATGACAGGAAGATATAGCCTGTAATACCAGCACTCAAGAGGTGAAGACAGGGGATCCCTCTGGAAAGATGGATAACCAGACTATTCCTCAGCAATCGTTGGGTTCTGGTGAAAAAGCTTGCTTCAAGCTATAAGGTGTAAAACAATCAAAAGACACCCAACATCAATCTCTGACCTCTACATATATGTACATGTATGCCCTACACATACAAGCATACATACATACATATATACATATACAAAAAAATACAAAAAATTGGCAATCACAACACTACTTTTGAATACATATGAGTCACTGTCAACTATGATAAAAACATGGGGAAAGCATGTGAAAATTTGAAAGGGTTTGATCAAACCTAGATTAAGAAATACTTACCTCGCCACTTGTAAGGTACTGGATTCAAAACCTAGCACAACACCCCCAACGTTAAAAATAAAATTAGTGTTTCTCTATATATAAGATGGCTAGAAAAAAGTCTAGTCATTTTATGATACTCACACTTCTATCCTTTTGGGCAGGTACTAAAAAGTCTTATTTGGTAAATATTTGTTTCCAACATGGTATGGGCAGAAAAATTGAAAGTAACTCTCAAACAAGGAGGCAAGTTGGTGATTAAAACTACAGAAAACAGTAATTCCATATGTCCCAGATCGGCCTACCTGTGACTGCTTTAGCTTCTTCAAAGTCACAATGGATAGATTTATTAAAAATAAGACCATTATGATTTGAGTATGGCATGTCCCTGCAGGCAATATTTCGTAGGTCAGTGGAGGGCAGGCCTTGAAGTTCATAGTCCAGCTCTGTCTCTCTACTTCCTGGTCCATGGAGATGTAAGCAAGCAGCTGCCCCACATTTCTATCACCATGGAGGTATTTATCTGCCAAGCCTTCCTATCATGATGAACTACATTCAGTCAAACTATGAGCCTAAATAAATATCTCCTTTCTTAAGTTTCTTCTTGTTAGGTAGTTAATCACAGCAATGAGGCGCAAAATTGACAAAAAGCCTAACAAGGAAGGCATAGTTGTATACACCTACATGTAATAGAAAAATTTTGCCAGGCACCAGATTGTTCCATGCCTGTTCCTAACACATTTCTTACTGTTCCTCAAAAATATTTATGATCTTACTCTAAGACTTACATTCTGGGGGTGGAGAGACTGTTCAGCAGTTAAGAGCACTACCAGCAGTTGTGAGTTCAATTCCCAGCACCCAAATGGTGGCTCACAAAAGTCTATAACTGTAGTATCAGATCTGATGTTCTCCTCCTGTTGTTCTTCTTCTTCTTCTTTTTTTTTTTGTTTGTTTTTTGAGACAGGATTTCTCTGTTGTAACTCTGGCTGTCCTGGAACTCACTCTGTAGACCAGGCCAGCCTTGAACTCACAGAGATCTGTCTGCTTCTGCCTCCTGAGTGCTAGGATTAAAGACATGCGTTACCACCACCTGGCCTGATGCTCTCTTCTAATGTGCTGATGTACATGCAAACAAGACATCCATATACTTAAAATACATACATAAATAAATTTTTTAAAGACTTACATCCTAAGAAAATCCCTGTATTTAGCTAAAATCATGCCTCATCTCTTAACGAGCACATTAAATGAACAGGTAGGCAGAAGAAGCAGAATGGAGAAGGGAGACACCTATACCATTAAGAATTCAGAATTCCAAACAATTTACCCACTTCTGTCTGTGAAAAGTTACATGCTATTGTTTGTCATACAGGAGATTAAAACTGTGAAAAGGTACTTCTACCCAAATTTCATGACCCAACAGTTTAAGAAAAATGATGTTTGTCACACAACACTGTAAAATTAGCTTTGTCACAGGACTGTATAGCCATCTTTGGACATGTCTGTTAAAAAAAGAAACAATACTGGAATCTGACACATTCCTTGGCAATCTGTTCCAATGGTACATTCATCCAACGAGCTCAAAACAAATGTTATTACATGACCAAGAATTAAAGCAGTCATTTGAAGGTAAAATTAAGGAACACATCAGTGACCTAAACGAACTCAATACTGTTGTATTGTTCTGAAAATTAAAAAGAAAAAAAAGTTATCCCTCAACTCCTTTACCTATGTGGATGAAGAGGAGTGATGGAACATGAAGAGCTTGTGAATAGGTGAAGACAAGGAGTGGCTACAATATGTGCACAGAAGCTCTGCGTGCCACCCCATATACGGCCTGATCTCCCTTCCATTTGCCTGCCCCTGAGTTGCATCCTCTAAAGTAAACTAGCAAATTTAAGTAACATGATTTCCGATGTTCTATGAGTCACTCTAGTTAATGAATGAATGAGAGGGAGGGGTAATGGGAATCCCAGAATATGCAGCCAAGCTGAATAAAAATATGGGTGGTCAGGCGCTTGTTACTGGCAGGTGAAGTAGAGCAGTCTTGTGGGACTAAGCTCCTTGTATACCTTACAAGAATCTGATGGTAACTCCAGACAGACAGTGTTACAACTGAAATAATTTTGAGATATTCAGTTAATGCTGAATAACTAAGAGAATCAGTAATGATTTGAGAGGAAAAAGAAATCTTGAAGTAGTAATTTCTTGTCTACATTTGTAAAGCTTAGAGATGCAAAAGGATTTGTTGACATAATCTCCTAGCTCACCTTGCTGCACCATGTATAAATAGAAAATCCAAAAATGTAAGCAAGGCTCTACCAACAGTTGATACTGCAAGGAGACGGTATTAACTTAAGGCCATGATGTACCAAGCATTAAGCTTAGCATAAATAATGTGCTAAATTATGTACAAAACGCTAAAAACCTGATTCCATTCCCAATAGCAAAGGAAAAATTACATCTAATATATATTTCACTGTACAAGCAAGTGACAGAAGTGAGAACTAAACCTAGTTTTAATCCCTGCATCTGTCTACATCATAGTAACCTTCACTTCTTAGTATATAGTATACAATTATAAATTCTAATAAATATTAAGCATAATAAAGCCTGTCTATGGAAGACTAGTCATCAGAGATTCTGTCATAAAAATCATAGAAATAAAATGAGATTTCATGTGCAGACCTCATATTTTACTTTATTATTTTATACTCTTTTAAAGATTTATTTTATTTGTGTGTGTCTGTGTGTGCTGATGCCCAAGGAGGCCAGAAGAGGGCCTCAGATCCTCTGAAGCTGAAGTCACAGGCATCTGCAAGCTGCCCTATATGAGTGCTGGAAACAGAACTCAGGTCCTTTGCAAGATCAGCAAATCCTCTTAAACACTTAGCATCTCACATCAACCCCAATTTTTTACTTAAAAAAACAAAACAAAATTGCCTTTTTGTTTAAAGCACTGTACTCTGATGGTAGGTGAAAATTTCAGTTTCTTCCTTCCCCAGTTATTAAGGAACTAAAGTCAATAAGACTGCCATTACTCATCATCACCAATTCTGGTACTGAGAAGAGAGACAACTAGAGATTAAAAAATCTCAAGAGTCGGGAGGGAGAGGAGCTATCATGTAGTCACCATCCCTGCAGGACACCTTTCATAGTGTCATCACAAGACAGGCACTGGCCTGTAGCTTAGTCTCTAAAGCAGGGACCCTCACAGCTTGGTCTACTCTTACTAAGAGAAAGCTCTTCCTCACAGTGAGATGACAGCTATCTCTGCAGAAGCTTCTGCCCACAGTCTGTTCTCTGGAGATAGCTACACCCTCTTGCTTCAAGCATGTTTATTTAGGTTTTTCTAATTCCTCAATTGTTCATTCATTACATCTGATGCCTAGAGCTCTTGCCATTATGGTCTTGTTATCACTGTCCAATTAAACTGGAAAATCCATGCGCAGACCCAATATGCCAAAAGGACCACTGTCATACCACTTTTTCATCTAGTGCCATACATCTGTAAATGTTCATCAGGTTTGCCTTTCTCACAGCAGCATCATACAATTTAACTTAACTTATGTAGCTTAGAAATGAAAAAAGATCTGTTTGAGAAATGATAGCTAGAGATGGCTCAATGGCTAAGGACACTTTCTACCAATCCTGATGACCTGATACCCACATGACAGAGGAAAGGAGCCAACTCCCACAAGTTGTCCTCTGAACCTGCACATGCATACCCATACATACATACACAGACATACACAATAAACAAATGTAATTTTTATTTAAAGAAAGAAATGAATCTTATTCCTATCAGAAAAGTGATGTTTTTGTCAAACCACACTACAGAATTTAAATGTTTGGCACATAAAATACATTTTTATGAAATACCAGTTCACTCTGAGTCAGAAGGTCTCTGTAACAACCCTTAGGTTTCCATTATCCCTATCCTAAAACTGATACTTTCTATCTGCTTTGCTCCATCTTGATTTTATTTGCTAGATCTTTGATGCTATATATTAAATACTTAGCTAACTCTCTGTGTTCAAGTAGTGTTTGCAAGTCTTTGGTAAGCACATTCATACTGTTTTTCAAACACAAGAGCTGTACACCTTATAGCAGCAGAGTTTACACCCAGTTCAATCTCAACCAAACTCATCAGCAAACCATGTCAATCATTAGCAAGCTGGACAAAAAAATAAGCAACTCAGAAGATTATTTCTAATTTTTTAAATTGTGCGTGTAAGGACATATATATAAGGGTTTGTGAACATGAGTACTGTGCCTGCAGAGTACACAAGAGGGAGCTTGACCTCCTAGGCCCAGTGGCTCTCTCTCTTCCTGTTGCCTGAGGATCTAAATGCAGAACTCTCAACTACTCCAGCACCATGTCTGCCTGTGTCTCACCATGCTTCCTACCATGATGAGAATGGACTAAGACTCTGATACTGTAAGAAAGCTCCAATTAAATGCTTTCTTTTATAAGAGTTGCCATGGTCATAGTTTCTTTTCACAGCAAGAGGACACTGATTAAGACACATACACATTTAAAGAAATTTTTTAAAAGAGATAAAATCATGGTAACTATGTAACATAAAACACTGTTTTTTGTTTGTCAGTAGTCTATCCTAATGAAAAAAAATCAAAGACTTGAAGTGTTCGAATAAGTGGGCTTCTCAGTTTTTTAAAGGTAAAATATAAATTCAGATGTATATGTATATAAAATATCTGGAAAACTCAAAAACTGGTTTTAAAAATTTTCCCCTCTAATGATAAAAACTGGGGCCTGGGCAGTGGTGGCTTATGCCTTTAAACCCAGCACTCCGGAGGCAGAGGCAGGCAGATCTCTGTGAGTTAGAGGCCAGCCTGGTCTACAGAGTAAGTTCCAGGACAGCCAGAGTTACAACAGAGAAACCCTGTATGGAAAACAAAAGAAAAACAAAAAACTGGGGGTTAGGAATCAGAGACTAAAGGAAGGCGTCACTTCTTAATTATTTCAATATTTTGGTATACGTACTCAAAACAAAGTTAGAAGTAGAGAATTAATAACCAGCATGACGGCACAGCAGGTAGGGTGCTTGCCAATAAGTCTGATGACCTGAGTTTGATACCCAGAACTCACATGGTAGAAGGAAGGAGTCAACTCCTGCAGGCTGTCTTTTGACCTCGAGATGCACATGTCTCCCCACTCAAGACATACTTAAACTGAAGAAATTGAAATTTTAGAAAAAACTCAAAATTGGGGGCTACAGAGATGAGGTAGCAGTTAAGAGCACTTGTAGCTTTCCCAGGGGACCCAAGTTTGGTGCCTAGCACCCACATTAGTTGATTTACAACTGCCCATAATCCCAGCTCCAGAGGATCAGACACTCTCTTCTGGACTCTGTGGGGTATCCGTACATATACAGCATATATTCACAGAGACACAGACATACACATGTAAAATTTATTTTTATTATATATTTTTATATATACATGTATGTATGTATATGTGTATGTATGCATGTATGCGTGTGTGTGTGTGTGTGTGTGTGTGTGTGTGTATAATTCAAATTTCAAAACCACTTTTGGGACTGGGGATGTAGAGCAATTGGTAAGAGTGCTTGTCTAGCATGCAAAAGGCCCTGGATTCCATCTCTAGTACCACAAAAACCAGGTGTGGTGATACAGGCCTATAATCCCACACTAGGGAGTTAGAGACAGGAGGTCAAAATTTCAAAATTTCAAACTACATAGGAAGTTTGAGCCCAGCCAGGACTACATGAGATCCTGTCTTTAAAAAATTTCAAACTAAAACAAAAAACCAAAACAACAACAACAAAACCAAACAAATAGCTAGAGAGATATCTCAATGGTTAAGAGCATCTGTTGCTCTTGCAAATGACTAGAGTTCCTGGCTCACATGGTGGTTCATGAGAATCTGTTACTCCAGTTCCAAGGAGGCTGATGCCCTCTTCTGACCGTTGTGGGGACTAGGGTACACATGTGGTATACATACATACATACTTCACATAATGACTCCAATACATAAAATGAATATGTAAAATATTTTAGACAAAACCACTTTAGGAATTATATTATGCACCAGAAAGATTTATCTAATGGATTCTTCAATATTACTGTCTAAATACTACCATCTGGCATGGTGTCCTGTCTATGAAAGATGCTGGATGGCTGCTGACTTGAACTCCCACTGCATAGAAGAATAGAAGAATCTAAAAGGGAGAAAATAAACTTTGGAGACCTTAATCTCTCTGCACACTCATGTTTGTCAGGTAACTTCTCTATTGCTTCCTGTTTTTCTCACAATGTTGGAGAAAGGAAAATTCAACATGTAACAGCTTTCTCTGGGCTTTCTGAATTCCACTGGATCAAGATGACAGTACTAGCCTACATCACAAACTAGTTTTGGCCTCAAACATCTATTATATATCCATTAGAACATAAACTCTAATAAGACACAAATTTTATCCGTATCTTAAACAGAACCACCAGATATCTGAGTACTCAACAGTATCTTTAAAGAAATGAAGAAAAAGTAGTCTTCTATAGCTTATACAAGCTGGATCTAACCACCTCTGTCCACTTTGCTTATCTATACAAGCTTATCTGACCAAAGAGGCCACATGTGCTAGATACTTTTAATTGAGAATGGACAGAAAGAACACAAAAGCCTCTTATAAGCTCCTCTCACAGACCAAGACTAGAATTTAAGGTGTAATTCTGTCCTATAGCCCAGGAAAGAAGGGCTGCTGACATCCAATTGTCTCCTAGCCAATCCTGAGTTCTCTTATTTTCATAGTAATTGCCAAGTCAATATAAAACCTCAAGGTATGAATCAACATTTAGGAACTAAGAGCCATTAGTTGAGAATCTCCTAAAGACCTCCTCAAAGAAAAACTTCCAACTTAAATTGAACAAATTAATCAAGGCAGTGATCAGTAATATTATTTAGACAAGTAAATGTTTATCTAGGGCTGGGGGTGTGGCGACCATGTTTGAGTTTGATGTCAGGTACCATGATGGGAGTGGGAGAGGTCTATTTATCCAGAGTTACAGATTCCTAACTAAATGTTCAACTTCACCAGGATTTACAAAGTGGCTTGCTTTTAGACAGACTCCATCTCCAATCAGACACTAGCCTCCACAGCCCCACTAAAATCACCTCTGACCATGTTTCAAACCCTTTTCCACAAACTGTGTTACACACAGTGGCTTACTTCCTACTCCTTGACACCTTCCTCTCATTGGTTTCAGGGATCCTCTCTAACCCTGTTTTTATCTACCTCTCTGGCTTGGATATTAAGGCCGCTTTGATGTTCCCTCCTCATCTATCTGACCTGTAAACATTAGTAATTAAGTTCTTCAGCCACTTCTTTCATCTTTACTCATCCTTTGGCATCTCATCCTTGTTTTATCCTTCTGGTTAACAATACCCTTAAGTATGCCTCCAGCAGACCCTTCCCTCCTAAATCCTGGATGCCTATTCAGCATCTCTAGTTCCCAAGTCATCTCTATGGATGTCCAAAACTGAGCTGTTTTTTTCCCCAAGTACTTTCTCTTTCAGTCTTTCCCATCTGAGTGTATGGCAAGGACATTCTTCTAAGAATGCAGTCAAAATCCTCAGAACTGACCTTGCCTCTTTACTTTTGTTACAAAGCATGCACTCAATCTATGCACTTAACCTGCTGAGTGTGTTAGAAAAGCATCACAGTCTCTGCTACCTTCTAGCCCAAACTGCTATCTTCTCTCACCTTTGGTTCCAACAGCCTCCTCACTGGTAATTCTACTTTTGGCCTTGCCCAAGCTACTTCTTGTTTATAAAACAAATGGTTCACTACCACCTAAGCTTACTTTTGTTGCAGTTGCTCTTTTAAAACAGGGTCATACTCTGTCGCTCAGGCTGGTCTTGAACTCACTATGTATCACAGGCTGGCCATGAACTCAGCAATCTTCCTGCTTGAGCCTCCAGAGTGCTGTAACTATGGGCAGAGTTAAGGTGCTGGAGAGATGGCTGGGCACTTAGGCGTACTTGTTGCTCTTCCAGAGGATCTAAGTTCAGTTCCTAGCACCCCCCATATGACCTACAATCATCTATAATTCCAGTTCCAAGGAATCTGATGCCTTCTGCAGGCACTGCACATATGTACATAGGCACACATACAGGCAAAACATCCATATACATAAAATAAAACACTTACTTATAAAATTTATAAGTTCATATATAAAAAACATATTTATACTGGTTGGACATGGTAGAAGAAGCCTTTAATCCCAGCACTCAGGGAGGCAGAGGCAGGTGGAATTCAGTGGTTTTGAGGCCAGTCATACTGCATGTTGAGTTTCAGGCCAACTATGTGATAAGACCCTGTCTCAAAAAATAACAAAATAAAAATAATGACTACTGAATAGTATTCAGTAAAAACTTTGGACACTGTAAAACTTCTGTGCATCCATGATTAAGAATGGAGATTTTAAAACTTGCTCATGGGGCTGAGGGAAGCAGAGGGTTTATACAGAGCTCTGGGTTCAATATTTAGCACTGAAAAACAGAGTCATGATCATAGCAGGGCTATATACTCAGAGGTTTTCAGAACAAAAGACTGGGGATAGAATGAAAGAGAACAGTTATGCTTATGGTATGATAAAGCAACAACAGCCCTCTATAGTCTTTCACATTAATTTTTCTCCTTTAATTCTAATAATCCCATGAAATTGTCTAAAATGAGCAATTTTCAAATTATAGAGATGAAAAAACAAACATAATTCTCAAAACATAACAGTAATGTCAGAACTGAGTCTAAAATCTTAATTTCTAATTTAAAATCTACAGTATCAGACTTCTTTCTGTTAATGAGATTGAAACTAACTACAAAGTCCCACATATGTTTATATACTTCTATGTATACTAAGTTTCCCAGAACCATCAAGTTTATATAGAATAAAAGCAAAGTTCATCAATATTACAATCTCAACCAAACTGCTTTCTGGTACTTCAGCCCGGTATCTAGTAACATCCAAGCCCAATGTTGAGCAATGAGCTCAATCCTTATTGTGAATTAAGTGAGACAATTCTTATTGAGCTAATACAACTGTTGGAAGGAACGGGAGATGGGAGAAAGAAAAAGAGTAAGTGCACAAAAGAATTGAGCCTTAGGGAGGGCAGTGTGAGGGTGCACCATCATGTGTGGCTCTGGGTGCCTGCATGATGTGACCCTGAAGGGAAATGGACATACCTCAGATACCCAGCAGCTGAGCTCCTGGTTTTGCAGAGCTGGTGAGCAGCAAAAATCTAAAATGTCCCCCCACTAACGGTTCTTTTTTTAAAAAAAAGACACAGAAGCTGACCCTTATAGAAAAAAAAATCCAATATGGGAGTATGAACATTCATTCTAAACCTTGTGACCAAGCATGTGGACAAAGTGCTAACTCGGGATGTGATTTCTCCATAGGGTGATACCTGCTGGGACAGAGGCGGCAACAGAAGAAGAAACAAACATTACTGATTATGAATAGTAGGGTCAGAGAGAACTTAGAAGGGAAAAGTACTTGCCACCAAGCTTAAGGACCTTAGTTTAATTCCCAGGAAGCATATCGTAGAAGGAGAGTACCAACTCCAGTAGGTTGTCCTCTGACCCTGGCATGTGTGCCATGACGTGTGTGCACATGCACACTAAATTAAAATGTAATAATTATTTTTAATGATTGGCTAAAAACAGATACCTGTTTCAGTCTGTAAAATCTTCCAAGTTAACATGAACAAATGGAAGTGATAGAAACAGGCCAACCTGGCTGGCGGCAGAGTTACCAATGACAGAAACAACCAAAGAATGCTCTAATCACTGATAAGCAGAATACAACCAATTTGTATAAATTATAAATATATAAGAACTTATTTCAAATGTGTCATAGCAAGAATGATGGTCATTAACACACCCAAATAAGCATGGATAAATAGTTTTAGCAGTCAGAAGCACAAACATTCTGGCAGCAAATGAAATTACTGTAGCACTAACGCAGATGTCTCTGAGCAGAAATGTTAAATAATCTTGCAAAATACCAAAAGTTGACATGAAAACTGAGGGACATCAAGGTTAATCTGACACAATGCTTTTGTATTCTTGTCAGCAATCTTACAGAACTGGAAATCTGTTCTATTCTGGTGGCAAACTGAGGCTGTGTTCCTGCATCTCTCACTAGTCGGACTATGTAGATACACAGTGGTTGACTGAAACAGGCTGCCTGAGCCTAAGCAGAAGGAGGTAAAGTTACTGTAAAGATAGAGCAACAAATTAACCACAATGAAACAGCGCATAGTGAAACTGGAACAATTTCAAAAAGCCTGGCAACATGTAATAACACACATGTAACTACCATCTAGGAAAGGGGAGTAGTTTGATAAGGAAGTACTAACCCAGTAAGTCCCAACAGCTCAACAAAATAGGAGGAGGAAGAGAAATTTAAAACACTACAACAAAGAGCATCAAAATCAAATTCCTTAGAAACCCAAGATAAGGGAAAACATCTTTAATCCAGGCTTGATGGCACACACTGTAACTAGTGCTCAGAAGGCTCAGGCAAGATGAATCTGAATTCTAGGCAAGCAGAGGCAACACAGACAGATCCTGCCTCATAAGAACAAAACACAATCTTAAAATGGAGCCAAAGAAAACAGAATGGGAGAAAATATTCCAACATCATGTATCTGAAAAGGGATTAAGATCCCAAAACTCTTAAAACTCTTTACAATGACAACAAGGAAACATTCTGAGTCAAAAATAGTTCTGGCTCAGTGAGTAAGGGAGTTTGTAGCTAAGTCTGACAGCCTGTGTTTGATTCCTAGAACTCACATGGTGGCACATACCTGTAAGCCTAGCACTTGAAAGATGGAAGCATGAGACCCTAAGCGCAGGTCACCCATGGCTAAATAGCAAGTTTTTGGCTAACCTGGGAAATAAGCAACACTAAAAAAAAAAACTTTTTTTTTTTAAAGGAAAATAAAAGCGTGAAAAAAAACCAATGACACATAATGCAATAACAATGAAGATAAACTCAACTCCAGCAAAAAGTAAAGCAGTATCTTCAAAATAATAGAACATAGCCATCAACAACAGGTCCACATTCAGTGAAAACAACTTCTATAGTTGAAGGCACATTAAAAGACTTTCCCAGAAATACTAAATATAAAAGGATTTCTCATCAGCAAATCCAATACATAAGAAACATTCAATCAGGGAAAACATTCCACATAGAAACCTGAACTACACACACACAAAAATGAAGAGTCCCAGAAATAATAATTGCACACGAATGCTTTACAGACTTTCACTATAATGAAAAAATAGATCCAATTATATTATTAAAATAAAGAAAAATGACTTTTTACAAGCAGGACAATTTGGCATATAACTATAATCCCAGCACTAAAGAGGTGGAGGCAGGAAGTTTGAGAATTTTAAGGCCAGCCTGGGCTACACAGTGAGTTAGAGGCCACTGTGGATTATATAGTAAGACCCTCCCTGTCTCTAGGGTTGAGGGTGTATGTGTGTCTGTCTATCTTTCAAAAAACTCCGAGAATTTTGGTTAACAGAATTCAGTTCTAGCATGCTTTCCCTTAAAACAGAATCTTTCTTTTTTATAAAAAGAAGTTCTAAGGTACAAGCTGTGTGTCCCATAACAGAATCTATCTTTTGGAAAAACAAAATCTAAAATCTAGTTCAGTGTTGTATTACAAGTGGTTTTTCAGGCCTTTTGAAGGGGTTGCCTATAGAAAATCACTTTCAGATAAAGAACGGAAATTGATACATAATTTTCTTTTCAGTGTCTGCAGACAGCCCTGAAGCCAGTCAAAAAGCCAGCAAAGAATGTTCTTTATTTTAAAGAAGGCTAATCTAATGAATCAGCAAAGTTATTCTAAACTGGCAAAAGAAGAAAACTTTTGCCAAGTCTTCCTGAGAAAAATGAATTAGTCAAAGCAAAGATGTCAATGCAGTAGCTGTACAACAGAACTTGGGTGAGGAGGAGAAAGGAAAAGGAAAATATCAGATACTATCATACTTCAAACATTCATGAGGAATGTGGTTAGTAAGAATAAAATCTCTGCAATTCAATATTGCTGAAGCCAAAGAGCAAAACGAGAATGCTGCCCATGATTCCTCTAAATACATAATGCTAAATGCAACTAATCCACTCAGATGGCTTGGGCCCACCAACAGACCCTACATTTCAATTTCCCTACCAAGACCACTTGCTCCTCCCTGACACAATTCTAGAGTACACAATGTAATTCAGGATGTTCCTAATAAAATTCAAGAAGTTACCTTATGGTACCCTGCTAAGGACAAAAATTAGTTACTCTAAAAAATTGACTAAAAAATAAATTTATGTGATTTCAGTACTCACTAATGAATATCATAGGAGAATTAGCAACTTCCAGCGCTTCAATCCCATTGCAATCACTGTAGTGATTTTTCAGTTTATAGTGATAAACTGATCCAAAGAAACACATCAATTCAACTGAAAATAGGGTCAATTAAAAAAAAAATCTATACAAGAATGTTCAAATTCTCCTTTTTTTATCTACCTTCCCAATCCCCTCTTCTGACACAGGGATCTTGCTATGTTGCTCAGACTGGCCTCAAACTCCTGGCGTCAAGATATCCTCATATCTCGTGTAACTGTGGACAAGAGGCACATACCACCATATCTACCAAAACAACGTAATTCTTAACATTCAAAAAGTAGAAGCTGGGCATAGGGTACACATCTGCAATCCTAGCACTTGGGAGATAAAGGTAGGAGGATCAGGAGTTCAAGGCTAACGTCAAATTCATGGTTGGCCTGTGCTATATGAAAATACTAAACATTCATCTACTGATAAAAGCATAAATAAAATGTAGTATTATCTATACAAAAGAATATTTGAAGATTTATGCTACTTTAAATTATGTATATGATGGAAGGGGAAGGAATATGATCACATGGTACCCTCAGATCCTCAAGAGCTGAAGTTATGGGCCATTCAGAGCTAACCAATATGAGTGATGAGGACCAAATGCAGGTCCTTTGGAAAAGCAGTAAGTTCTATTAACCACAGACCACTTCTCCAGCCCCTATACAAATGAAATATTGGGCCACAAAAAAGTATTGAAATATGCTAGAATATGGGCCATTAAAAACAGCAAGTGAAGCCGGGCGGTGGTAGTGCATGCCTTTAGTCCCAGCACTCGGGAGGCAGAGGAGGGGGATCTCAGTGAGTTCGAGGCCAGCGTGGTCTACAGAGTGAGTTCCAGGACAGCCAGAGTTACAACAGAAAAACCCTGTCACAAAAAAGCAAAAACAAAAACAAACAAACAAAAAAAAACCAGCAAATGAAAGAAAGCAGAAACAAAGGGCCTAGATTATTATATGGTTTCTTTTATATAAAATATCCAGAATAGACAAACCCATGATGAGGAAATAAGAGTGGTAATTGCCAGGGGATGGAGGAAGAGCCTACTCAACATGTATGGGTTTCTTTTGGGAATGATAAAAAGGTTATGGAGTTAACATGGAAGCGAGTGGATGAAATCATGAAAGCTCTAAAAAAAGTGAACATAGAATGCTGAAGAGCTAATTATACAATCCATTTGTGAATTTTTCATTATATGAATTTATAATAGAAATACAAGTTTGTATGTTTGTTACCTAGTACATGCATCTCTTAATACTTTTAAAAAAAGTTTTGCTCATTAAAAATATTCAAGGGGCTAGAGAGATGGCTCAGGAGTTAGTATCACTGACTGGTCTTCCAGAGGACCCAGTTTCAATTCTCAGCACCTTTTTGTTTGCCTGCATCTCTGTACTGTACAACATAAGCATGTAGTGCCTGTTGTCTAGAGAGGGTGTCAAATCACCTAGAACTGGAGTTACAGACAGTTGTGAGCTGCCATGTGGGTGCTGAGAAACAAATCTCTGTCCTCTGCAAGAGCAGTAGGTGCAAGTGCTCTTAGCTGCTGAGCCATCTCTCTAGCCCCGGCACTTTAAATTTTTTCATATAACATTTTAGAAAAGGAAAGTTATAGAAGATTAATGAGTGGCTGCCAACAGCTGATGAAGGGGAAACAAACATGTAAAGTACAAGTTTTTTAGTGCTGTGAAGTTATTCTGTATGATAATGCAATTGTAAATACAGATATTAAAAATCAGGCTGGAGAAATAAGCTTGCTGCACAAGAGGAAAGACCCAAGTTCAAGATCTCCAGCACTCACATAAAAAGCCAGCATTATCCTGCACCCCTGTAACCCTAGCACAGAGGAAGCAGATTAAGGTGTATCTTGGGATCCCGCTCCTTGGCCAGACAATCTACCAACTGGTAAGCAACAGGTTCACTGACACACCTTGTCTCAAAAAGATAAGACAGAGAGCAATCAATGAAGACAACTGAAGTCAACTTCTTGCCTCCACAAAGGGACACTAACATACACATTATACACCAAAAAATGTTAAGTTATAAGAGGTAGAGAGACGGCCCAGTGAGCAAGAAAGCTTGCTGTGCAAACATGAGGACCTGACTTTAAAGCCCATGTATCCACGATAATAAGCTGGGCTGGCAGCAGAGGCCTGAAACCTCAGTGGCATGGCAAGTGAAGACAGGAAAATCCCTGGGGCTTACTAGTCACCAGTCTAGCTCCAAGTTCAATGAGAGACCCAGTCTAAAAATTATATGGCAGAGCATGACAGATCAGAGTACACAATGTTCTAGCCTCTGTTCTTGTGTAGTCATACACACTCCATACACACACACATTGACACACACACCAAGAAATAAAAATAAAGGAAAAAACAGGATCATCCACTTTTTAAAAAGGTATTAAAAGCTTATCAAGCCCTATAGACCCTTAAAGTAGAGTGAACTAAAAAAATGTATTCTTAAATAAGTAACAGAAGAATGAATGAAAACTATTACAACTACAGAGACAAGCTCAAGACCAAGAGAAGAAACATTCAATCTGGATAATCAAAAAGAAAGGAACTGTCCAGAAGCACTGCCTTTAAGTTAATACAGCTATTACCTAAAACATGTACAGATTAACCACCTTGAAGGCACTGCTAGAACTGAAAAATGACATTCTATTTCTGTGATCTACCTTCCAAAGACACATTATACAAATCTTTACCATGACAGAAACAGACATATCCTAATTGAAGGGCATGCTACAAAAACACTTTACTAGTAATCTTCAAAAGCATAAGTATGCCTGGGAAATTGCCCCAAGCAAAAGAAAAGGGAGGTGGGGGAGGGAGGACTGCTGAGTGCAATGAGGGAGGTATCCTGGGTGGAACCCAGGGACGAAAAAGGGGCATTAAGAAAAGGGCTGGAAACTGTAGATTTAGAAACAGTATACAGATATTGGTTCATTAACTGTAACAAAAACATATTAATGTAAGAAGTTGATAAAAGCAAAAACAAAGAGACAAGAATTCTCAGTTCTCACTTCATAGTATTTCTGGAAATCCAATAGTATCCTAAAAATAAATTTAGTTTAAAAAACTAAAAAAAAAAAAAAGACATTTTGTGATCAATTATATGCCTGTAATTTTACTCAGTGGATCTGGGACAGACACATGGGGACACACACACAAAATGCCAAAGGCTGTAAATGTTACTTGATAGAAGAATGCTTGACTAGCATACACAAGCCTTTGGGTGTGATCTCCGGAACCACAAAAAAAAAAAATTGCTTAAAATATGATTTTTGCCTTCAAGAAGCTTGTCTTACTGTGAAGTAGCGATAGTGCACATGAAACGGCACAGAATACAAGGAAGCATTAAAGGGCAGAGATGAAGCATGAGGAATAGTCTATGACTGATCACAACCAAAGCAGTAGGAATACAAAGGTCTGAGTTGTACAAGAAGGTGTTAGGAAGTAAATCAAACTTGAATTTGCATCATAACATGTACTTCAGGGCACCAAAGCAAAAAAGTGATAAACAGGCACATTTTTAAGAACAATCCAAATGGCAAAGGAATGAGAAAAGGGCAACAGAAATGTAAAAACCTAGGCCAGAGACATGGTTCAGGAGTCAGAGTGCTTACCAACAAGCCTGGTGATTGGGGTTGGATCCCTGGGACCCACACGGTAGAAAGAATTGACTCCTACAAGTTGTTCTTTTAAATCTCCACAAGTACTGTGACACATGCACACAAGCCCAAACACACACAAATAAACATATGTAAAAGAAGAACAAATGTAAAAACTTCTCCCTTTGACAAAAAAACAAGCAAGCAAGCAAACAAAAAGCATCCCTGAAAGGTAAAAACTTAAATGGCAACACAATGGCAATGCTCAAACACTTTAAGAGTCACGTGGCAGAAATAATCATCATACAACCATTTAACACACCAGCTGACTTCTGGTAAGATGCGACCAATACTCAAGGACAAAGAAAGTGACAGCTGTTCCCTAGAGCCACAACAGGAAATGCCAATAGGGAAAGACAGGAAGCAGTTGGTCAAATTCTTCTCAACAACTATTCATAGGACAGGGTACATATATTGGCTACTTTCTGTCCCAGTCCTTACCTATATGTCACCTTAATATTCACAGTACGGCAATAAGCATTTATTAGTGTGGTGTACACTTAATGTAACAATAGAGTTAAAGTCTGCATAAAGGAAGGAACCCATCAGAATTCTCCATTTCCCACACTCTGCTAGAGATTAGGCAACTATTTTTAAAAGCAAAGGGTTTGGAGGCCTATATATCTACATAAAAACTCCTTACCCCTGTTCCTCCAATGAAGGAGGTATCTCCTGGCTAAATGACTATATATACAATTAAATATGTACACTATACTTTCTGAATCTTTAGAGAGTTGTCAGTTTGCACTTTATGTGAGTGATTTCTGTCCACACATCAATGTTAAGGCCTAAGCCTGAAATGAGGTGCAACTATTGCAGGATCACTTTTAGGCAAAAAGGTCAAATCGCACAGGAGGAACATTCAAACAATTACATTTACAAACAGCATAGACTACCTGGAAGTCATGAATTTTCCATCATTAAAGCTGTTAATATACAGGCTAGAAAACCACTCTGAACACTCAAGAAAGTAACAGAATAAGAATTTTTCTTTCAACTCTTAAGATTTTATAATAGCTGAGCACGGTGGTGCATGGGCAGAAGCAGATGGATTTCTGAGTTCAAGGCCAGCCTGGTCTACATAGTGAATTTCAGAACAGCAGAGCTATATACATACTGTCTCAAAAAATAAACAATCCAAAAGTACTCTATAGCAAGCAGATTTTTAAAATCTAATGGGAAACAGCAATAAGTTAGTTGAAAGCAACAAGATAAGATAAGACACAAAGGCTGGGCCACTGAGATGGCTCAGTGGATAAAGGTACTTGCTGCTAAGTCTGGTAAGCAAGAACCAACTCTCACGAGTTGTCCTCTGACCTCCACACACATGCCAAGGTGTACACAGAAGTACAAACAAATAAATAAATTTTAAATAGATAAAAAATAAAAGCAAGAATGTCATGGTGTGTGGGGAAGTTTGATGCAAGAAACACAGTCATTTCTATCTGTAGATCTTCACATTTCCACCCACCAGGAATATTCTTCCATCTTTCAGGCCATAATTCAAGTACCTTTGCCCTAGCAAGGATTCTCTGCACAACTTTCCACCTAACCCCTAGTTACTCACTAGTAATATCAGCTTTTTTAAAAAAAATCATAGTCCCTATTAAGGATCAGCAAACTTTTTCCATACAAATCCAGTTACAGTTTGCCCCAGGATTCTGTATGGCTTGTGAACTAAGATTAGTTTTATATGTTTAAATAACTGAGGGAGGAAGAATGGACATCATGACATGTGAAAATGGAATGAAATTCAAATTTCAGTGTCCAAGTTTATCTGGAAAATAGACACTCCACTTTACTTTCTGTCTGTCACTGCACATACTGAAACAACAGTTGCAGGGCTGCAACAGAGTCTCTGTTCCCCCAAACCTAAAATATCTACTTTTTCCTTCACAGACCCCGTTCCCCAAACCCAACCAAACAAACCCAAAGCTTACTGCCTACCGTCTTATAGTACCTGAAATGGTCGTGTCTGATTATTTGTTGTCTTTTCCTCAGTTCCACATAGAGAATACAGCTTACTGAGGCAGAAGCCTTGTTTGTTTTGTTCCTTTACTATAACCTAGAAAGAATTCTGGGACAAAGTAAGGGCTCAGTAAATATCTTGTGAATAAATGAACAAATGGTCCATAAATGCCACTGAATTTAAGCTTTCTTTTATAGAAAAGGGGTACTATTCTAGTAGAGATGAACCAAACAGCTCAAAGTACTGGTGTTCACCAACTAGTACAAGACACTAAACTCCAGGATTTGTATGCTCATGAAAGACTCAACTACTGCAAGGTGACATAACACTGTTAATTGTTTGTGCTTTTGTTTATATTAAGATGCAAAATAATCTGAGAAATCCCATTTCCTATATAGAGTACACAGTACCAATACCATGCCAAATCTTTAGTAAATGCTCATAATTACAAGAGATTTAGATTATGTGCTAATGAATTTTTAATTTCTGAACTTTCCTATGAGGTTCATCAGCTATTTAGTCTGTGAGCAGCTGAAAATTCTTTAGAAATTAAAAGATTACCACCCACAAACCAGAAGCAGCTTTTTAATCTTTCTCTACTAGCCAGAGAGTGGGTGTGTGAATTCAAAAAAACACCAACCAATTCTGTTGGTGGAGGGCAAGGTATTGTTGAGTTAAAATCCCACCTCTAAGCATCTTTGTTACATGACACTGCTAAAACTACCACCTACTCATAATTTCAGTCTCAATCTTCTAATCTGAGGATAGACCCCACCTCCTGGAGAGATTTGATGTCTCTAACATCTCCATTAAGGTTCTTTTCTTCCAGGGTTTGTGAAATTTTCTATGCACAAATTCTATATACTTCAGAAAGACAAGGGTTTAGTTTAACTTCCAAAATTAAAGATTCCGGATAGAGACAAAAACAAACTAAGCTTGTTCTATATTTTAAAATGGTTAGCTGCTTTTTCAACCTTGAGCGTTTCGTTGTGTTTTTCTTTCTTTTTTAAAATACGAGACAATTTAGGAATTCCAGCCTTTCACAGCACTCGTGGCATATTTGCCCTTTGACAAATTATGTCAACAACTTAACAACAATCATTTTACATGGAGTACATGGTCGTCTTTTTCTCGATTACACCTAAGTCAGGACACTGGCTGATATCTACCAAGACTAAGGTAAAACGTGTCACCAAAGCAAAGATTCACCAACAGCCCAAGTGGGCTAACTCCAGAATGCCCCCCAGCAGACCCACCAGAGGGATCTCCATCAACGCTGTCCAGTGATGGAGCCGGACAAACAGGGGACTACTGGACCAACACCATCCACACTTTGGCTGAAGCTGAAATATCGGGCTTTAGAGCAAAGCACATCTCACCGCGCCCCTTTGCTCTCCACAAAAAGGGTTAATAAAGGGCATCCCAGGGCCAAGCCCGGCCCACCTTGACTCCCATTCTCCCCAGGACAGCCGGCTTCCTCCTCCAAGTTAAACCACAAGTTCAAAATCAAAACAAAAGGTGCACGACTGGTTTCAGGTGGCAATGTCTGAGTCCCGGTGGCCAACTTCTGGGGACCGCAGGGCAAGCGAGGGCTGTAAGACCTCAGCTGGCCAGGAGGCCTAGGGCCTGGGCGCGAGTCTTCACACGCCCCTCGCTCAGCTCGGCCCGAAGGGGAGCCAGGGGCAGTGCGGGGGTGGGGGTGTCCCAGTGACAGGCAGGAGGCCCGGCGACGCGGGGTCCAGCCGGAGGTCCGGGGCTTTGGCGAAGCCGGGGCGGCCAAAGGTCCGAAGCACCCCAGGCCTCGAGGAGGCCCCGCCGCCTCTTCGGGCGGCGCTAGGGAAGAACGCCCGTCCCCACCCACGGCCTGGGCCAGTCACTCACCCGTAGGGAGGCGACGGACAGCCGGCGTCTCCGCCAGCGCCGCGGCTCAGGCTCCAGCGCCGGCTCCTGCCTTTGCGACCGCCGCGCCCGGTCCATCCCCGCCCCGACCACCCCCCTCCCGGCCCGCCCCCCGCGCCACCTCAGCCGCCGCTGCCACGGACCCCGCGCGCGAACCTGCGCGAGGGAACGACAGCGAGAGCGAGAGCGAGAGCGCGCGCCCGATCGCCACAGCCGCCCACAACCTCCTCCTCCTCCTCCTCCTCTTCCTCCTCCTCCTCTGGCTGACGACGCATGCGTCAGGCATGCGCTGGGCGGGGACGCGCACGCCGTAGGGGCGTGACCAGACCCAGAAGGTGTGGCCACGCTTCAGGCCCGCCCACCCACGCGGGCGCAGGCGGGACAGGCTAAAGCGTAGCGGGTGGGGCGGCGACCGCCTAGTCGCTTTTTTCCTTGCTTGTAATTTGGAAACCCGAGCACGTTAGCTTCTCGGCTCTCCGGCACTTCTGTCCATGGCCTCCCCAGCTTTTCGTCTCTTGTTCCCCTGGGCCCCGCGTATCCTCAACCCCTCCTCTGCTCTTTCGGCTCCTCAGCAGCTCAGGCCCTTTGCACTTGGCGGTGCAGGCTAAGGCTAATTTCTGGGTGTCACGCCCCGAATCGCACACTGTGCTCTCTACCTGGATTCCCAGGACCTTCCACCTAGCGGGCTGCCTTTACGTCACATATCACCACTAAAGAAACCGCAAGTAGCCCCCAACCCATCCCTTTAATTGTCCCTGTTTCTCTAGCTTAGTCGTCCGTTTCTCAGATGCGGAAGCTTCTTCCATGTTGGAGGAGCTGAGAGTGCAAGGTGGGAATAAACGGAGTCCTTGACCTGGTGAAGTTTGAAAGCTTCTGGAGACGTAACGGGCGGAAGTTAGTGGGGGTTGATGGAGCTATAATCCAATCCTGGAGTTGGAAAGAAAAAACGTACACTGGGTGAGGGCGTGGCGTGGCCGAGGAGGGGAGCTGACAGACCTCTGATCGTGGTGCTGTCTTGGCTTAGACTGCTTCTGGGAAGAGGTAGGTAAGCAAGAGCAGAGACGGGTTTGGGACTTTTGAGAGTTCAGGAAGCCTTTGTGGTTTTCTTCAGCCTAAGTAACTTGATCATTATGTTGTGATTACGAAAGCTTGTGAAAAGTGGCCTGGGGGAGGGAGGCCAGTCAGGAGGCAAGATGGTTAGGGCAAGGTAGGAGAGTGGTCATAGAAAAACATCAGGAGTGGGGGAGGTAAAATGGATAAGTGTTGATGGATTGGAGGAAGGCTGTTGAAGGGAGAAGGAGGTGGCAAGGTTGACTCAGATTTGAGGGTGGTGAGAATGAGGGGCAATGTGAATGAAGCTACTAAGGAAAGCGATCCCAAAAATGAAGGCAAAACATGTATGGAATTGTAAAAGAATTAGTTAATCTTAAAAAACGAGTGATGGATCTAAATATAAAAGATAAAACTGAAAAGAAGGAAATGTAGAAAAGTCTTTGTATCCCGGAGTTAGGCAAAGATTTATTTTAAAGGCATGAACTGTGGGGCCCGGGACCCATGACACTGGGCCTAAGTTTCAGCTTCCTAGCAAAAAGCTTAAGTTTCATATTATTAGCACAAGCCAGTTTCAAGAAAATTACTGGGTACTTTCCAGGCCTCCCTGTTCCAGGAACTAGCCCACCCTGACCACAAGCTGTTGCCAAAATTGTAGAGGCCCAAGTCAGGGGCAGTGTGACCCAGACCAGTTCCCAAAACTAAAATATGAGAAAAACAATTTCTAAGACAAACAAGATATGGACTGCTGACTAATGGCCTTGGGCTAAGGATTCCCCCGCCCCCCACACACACATTGTCTAAGACCCTTAAGTTTACATTTTCTAGGAGCCCGCGGCCTTGCTATATGCCAACACCAATCAGTTTAAGGTTAATTGGCCCCAACCTATTAGGATAAAAAAACAGTACAGGGACCAATCAATTTGTACCAACTCGGTTTGTGCCCAGCAACTGTCTGTACTGTGTATAAAAAGGCTCACTTTTTGCTCCTCTGGGCCGCCTTTAGTGAGGACCACCCCAGCGCGCTGGTTCAATAAATTCTCTTGCTGTTTGCATCGATTCCCCCCGACTGCATGTATCTGTGGGGTAGCTGCGACCCAACTGGGACCCTCAGGTCCAACAGAACCATAAATGACATTATTTGATAAATTGTATCAAAATTTATGTTGTTTATAAACCCTATTAAGTAATTAAAAAGGCAAGTTATTGATGGGAAATGAAGTCTGAAGTAGAATATATCCAGTGATATGTCCGGGATATGTAAGAACTTTTCCTCTCAGTGCTGAGGATTGAACCAGGGCCTTCCACATGCTAAGTAATTTCAAAAGTGTCTAGGTACCTCCTTTGCCCTAAATAATAAGGCTAACAACTCAATAAAACTGTAGACAAAAGACTGGTAAGTATTTCACAAGATGTAAAAATGGTCATTAAACAACAAAAAGATAACATATTAGTCATCTAAGTATTTGCAGATTCAAACCACAAGATACACACTGCCATTGGAGGAGCTAAAATTAAAGAGTGCTGACCCACCTGTCACACTCTCACCTCTTTAGCCATACTTAATAAAGAAACTCCGAGAAAAAGCTAAGTGTCTTAGTCAGTGTCCTATTACTGTGAAGAGACACCACGGCCAAGTCAACTCTTAAAAGAGAAAGCATTCAATTGGACTTGGCTTATAGTTTCAGAGGTTTAGTCCATTGTCTTCATGGTGAGGAGCATGGCAGCATGTAGGCAGACATGGTGCCGGAGAAGTAGCTGAAAGTTGTACAGACCCTCAGGCAGCAGGAAGAAGGAGAGCTACTGGGCCTGGCTTGGGCCCTTGAAACCTCAAGGCCCACCCCCAATTGCACATTTCCTCCATCAAGGCCACACCTCCTAACTCCTCCCAAGTAGTGCCATTCGCCGATGACTAAGTGTTCAAATATACACTCTCATGGTGGCTATTCTCATTCAAACCACACTCAGTCATGCTTCCACTTAACATGATACATGAAAAAGCAACTATGCTTTCCCTAGAAGAGATTGCAGAGTCCCTGTACCATGTTCGTGCCCCACCTTTGATACCTGCAAGATGAAAGCATTAATATTACAGTACAAAGTTAATTTAGGGGTATGTCTCCGCTAAGTGTCACAGCAACTTCAATCCTTACTATTTAGGGGAAATAATAAGCCTCTGCATAACTCTTTTAAGTCTTTGTGATGCCAAAGGTGACCCAGTGTCTCCCTTTGTAACTAAGACCCTGGGACCAGAGGAGTTTCCAGCCATTTCTCCTTCCAGGTGAAATAATCAAGGGCCCTTTCTTGTTCTGCCAGCTACTATTATTCTTCAGTCACAGCCCTGAACAGTTGTGTATCTTCATCTGGTGCCTGTGCATAATGCATAACTATTGGACACTAGGCCTTAGACACAGACTGAGTGTTCTCTTCACAGCTAACAGTTCATAGGAAATAGATATAGGCTGCTACAAGGCGTAGGAGCCACTTCCTCATGCAACTTACATCTTCAAGGCCCATTTGTGTTGTTATGCATGTATGATTTTATCACTTACTGGATTGGCTAATGTAATAAAAGAATCTCACCCACGTGCATGTCCCCAGCCATGGCTTTCTTGCCTAGTGGAGGGGCCATAGCCGCCAGCCCATGACTGGCCATCCCCAGGCAAGAAGCTGTGTGGGAACATGGCATGGATGGAGTGGTTCTTACTGTGTTTCCATCCTACCTTTGGTCAGAGCTCTGTGAGTTGGAGAGTACAGGAACTTGGGAGAAAGGCCATTGGTGGGGGCAATCTCTCTTTAATGCAAGGGTTGGGGTACATTTATAGGGTGGGCAGGGGATGAGTCTTTGGTCCCAAGAATGGGACCCATTGGTAAAGACAAAGATACTGGTGCAGCCTCATCTGCATGTGGGGACTCTATGCTTCCAGCTACAGTGCTGATAAGCCATAACCATGCCACATTTCTTTGCTTCTGAGAAGCAGGCAGTATAGCTGGCTTCTGGCTGGGGCTAAGGCAAGGAGCAGCAGAACTCCTACCGCTCTCAGTATGAGACGGGATTCCAGGCCAGCTTCTTTGACTCACTCTTAGCTCTAGGACAGTCCCACAGGTTAACACTGACTTTGTGCTCTGGGAACATTATTCTCTGGGTCAATGTTCAGTGTCCACCAACACTCAGCAAGCTTAAGGTATCTCTGAAGAGTGGAGTGCTTATCCACAGAGGAAGAAAGGGCTTTGCTCCCAAATTCAAAGGGTCTGTACTGCAATTACCCTCATGGGCTTGCCAGTGGCTCTAAAAATTTCCATCAACCCCTCTTACAATGAAGCTCTAGTTCATATTTTGGAAATCTTGATCATGAGTATTTCTTTCAGGGCAGATCTCAAAGTTTACAGTCATCTAAGCATAGCTTAAACATGGACTTTCAACCTCTGACTTTAGTGAAATTAGTAGCAACTAGCCAAAGACAATCTGTGCCTTTGTTTAACTGTAATTGTCTAAGAAGAAATAAATACACAGCCATTCTCTCAAGACCTCCTTACTGCCAGTATTTGGTTAGGAGTATCCAGTGGCTCAACTTGCCAGGGAGAACCAATTTCCTCATTCTTCTTTATACCTACTAGAAACAGAGTCTTTAATCTTATTAGAGAACAACTCCCCAGAGTTGTCCTGTGACCTTTCTCCACACATGCACTATAAGCCATATGCATACTCAATAATAATAATAGTAATAATAAGATAAAAACTGGGAGTGGGATGCTGCAGAGATGGCTCAGGGATTAAGAGCATTTGTTGCTCTTGTAGAGTATTTGTGGTTAGCTCCCAACACCCATGTGGTATCTTACAACAACCTATAACTCCAGTTCCAGGGAATCTGTCACCTGACCTCTGAGGACACTGCATGCATATGATGCACATACATACATTCAGGCAAAAACACTCAAACAAATCTAAAAGAAAAAAGTTATAGAACAATAAAAAGTAGAAAAATATATTTCCATGGAGTCAAGCGGATTACCATATGCTAATAAGTGAATTTCTAAGTCTTGTGCAAGTTTTTCCTCCCACCTAGGACCTACATCTTCACAGACACACACACACACACACACACACACACACACACTCCATTTGCTTAGTACAGCTTTCTTTCTAACAGATGACCTGGGCCTCAGCTTAAATGTCATTTCCTCCGGGAAGGTTTTGCTGACCCCACAGCATAGGTCAGCTTTTCCCACGAAGTACTCTCAAAACATCCACATCCTGAACTTCCCCTTTCTGGGCCCAGCACATATGTAACTTTCTCCCTTAATCATCTCTGGAGGGTAAACTTGGAAATCTGGGGGCTTTTCAGCTGTTCTGAACTCCCTGGACCTCTGCAGATCTTCAATGATAGTTCTATTCACTCCTTAAGTTTGGCTGAGTCTTTAAAAAACTTAAAAAAAAAAAATTGTCTGTGCGTCTTTGTGTCTGTGAAGATGCCTTTAGGGGCCAAAAGAGGGCAGCAGATTCCCCCAGAACCAGAGTTAACCGTCAGTGTAAGCCTACCCAGTCATCTGGAAGAGCAGCCAGCACTCTAAACCACTAAGCCATTTCTCTAGCCCCTCTCCTTTTATTTTTAGTACATTTTTCTCTGCTGTCTACAAAGACTTAAATACACTTATTTAGCTTCTTTCAGTTCTGAAAATGCATGTCAGGTCCTCCTGACCCTTAGGAACTAGCATGGACTAGAGATGGATGGCCTGCCTTCCTGAACAGATGTTGCCATTCCACCTGATATCCTGGGCAAGTCACCTCAGTGCTTCTATAGTCATCCTGACCTCATAGTAAGCTGAAAATGAATAACCCTGAAAGGAATCGGAGTGCTGGACACATAAGAAATACTTAAGCCACAGTGGGTGACAGGAGTGGGGACCCTGGAAAGTGGTAGAGGGACAGATCAGTTTGCATCTAAGCTGTCTCCTCAGCAGCAGGCCAGTGTTCACTGGCCACCCAGGCCAAGGCCACTACAGCAGTTTTTGCCTGTTCTAATGTGCTTTGGAGCAAAGCCTCCCTTCTAAACAGGATACACTTCTAGTATGCTATACAAACTGTCCTGTCCCCCCATCAACAAGGCTATGTGCCCAACTCCTTTTACCTCTTTCTAGATAGCCATGCTCTCTTGAGAAGTGCCTGCCTGTAGAAGATAGCTACTGTGTGGCTCAGCAAAGAAGACAAAGCAGCATTTTCATAGCTGCAAACTCTGCCAGACCTCAGCAGAGGGAACCACTTGTCTTGGCAACTGCCATTCTGAACAGTGGAACCTCGGGTTTTTATTGATACAGAAGCTCCTCAGGTGCTCTATTGATACAGAAACTCTGCCCTCTCATCCAAAGGCCTGGCTCTATGAGAGAGCAGTGAGCACGTGCAGATCATGAGAAATCAAACATCTTTTACATAAAGCCAACATCTGTAGATAATACAAAATGCCAAGGCCTAAGCAGCTCTTCCCCCAACAATGCACAAAACAACCATTTTAAGCCTACTAGAAATAAAGTTCTACAATAACTGCCCTCCACAGAGCTAGTATGCTCAGCAAGGCACATGTGATATAGCCTTTGTATGCAGTACCTCATCACCTTATGTCATTCACTACACCACAGTGGCCCAACTTATCTGAAAGCTAAAAATGGCATGTGTAATTGGATATTTGAATTAGATATTTTTAGTTATATATCCTGCTTTTATAGAATGATGCCCCTGTGGTCGTGCTTGCTGAGCTGTATGGGGGAAGAGTGCTTTCTAATGCCTTACAGCTTGTTTAACTCTGTAAAGACTTGCTTCCTGCACCTGTTCACATTTCTGTGCTAAAAGTCGTAGATGTAGCCCCCTAAGGTCTCCATATAAACAGGCCATTTGTTTATGTTAATGCAGATGAAAGATTCTTATAGCCCTTTCAGGCTATACAGCTGAAAAACCAGAGTCTTCTGTAGTTTGATGTTTGATTCCTCATGATCTGCATGTACTCACTGCTCTCTGGCAGATCCAGGTTTTTGGATGAGAGGGCAGAGTTTTTGAATCAATTAAACACCCAAGGAGCTTCTGTATCAATAAAAACCCCTGAAATTAGCTTATACACCCACCTGGATAGGAGACAAGTCCTCAGGCAGATCCTGAGGGATGATAGGTTCTACTTGTTTGTGTAAATAAGGCTTGGGTGGGGGTAGGAGGCAGTTTTGAATGAATAGAGGACTTAGGGGCAGAAGCAGAGAAGAGCCATGTGAGGTGAAACCTCTGCCTGAGCTGTCCAGGCATTGTGCCTCTGAAAGTTGTCCTTGCTCTTTATTGAAACCATAGCAGATATTAATATTTCCTGATTCTATCCCTTTTCTTAGAGGCAAAGAGGTCTTTGTATGCATGGTTGCTGGAACAACATGGGACACATGCTGGCCCAGCAGTTTCCATTACTTTGCTATTTTCCGACTAACTCAGTGGATTGCTCTTAAAGCAAACCCTATTCTATGGGCTGCCTGGATTTTCTTTTAAAGGCTAAGTGTAATGACAAAAAAAGAAGTATTAATCTACCCTGAGTCACATCTATTAGAATGCTTGTTTAAAAAAACATAATAAATAAACACAAAGCCTGGTGGTGGTGCACACCTTTAATCTCAGCACTCAGGAGATGACAGAGAAGTTCCAGGACAGCCAGGCATACACAGAGAAACCCTGTCTCAAAAAAACCAAACAACCAACCAAACACAAAACCAAAACTTGATCAATCTACCTGCAGCGACTAACACAAAACCAATATATACAAAACCCGAAGGAGTAGTCTCTGCTATAGTGTCCTCCAACTCTGCTGGAGCATGGGCAGACTCTTAAAGTTATGTGTGTTCAAGTGAATGTCTTCACAATGCATCCAGAGCCTGAGGGAGAAAAGAAAGTGAAGAGATAAGGACCATTGTTACAGGGTGCCACGAAAACCATGAGTGTCTGGGGCTGGAGAGATAGCCCAGCTGTTCACAGCTCCTGCTGCTTTTAACAAGATTCAGTTCCTAGCACACAGATGATGACTCACAACCATCTATAACTCCAGCTCCAAGGAATCTGATGTCCACTTCTGATGTCTGTGGGCACTGCACACAAGTGCTACAAAAAACAACAACAACAACAAAAAAGGATCACAAGTGTCAGGGCCAGCAGTAAAGAGTGGCCATCAGGGATGGAGAGGTGGCTGAGCAGTTAAAAGCACTGACTACTCTTGCAGAGGACCCAGGTTTGGTTCCTAGCACCCACGCCATAGCTCTCAACTATCTAACTCCAGGTCCAGAGGATGGATCTTACTTCTTCTTCAGTCCTGTGCACAGACATACATACAGGGAAAAAGCACTTAAACACATAGAATTAAAAAAAAAAAAGCCTTTTTTTTTTTAATTTAAAAAAAAGATGTGCTACGTGGTCCTACGAGGTGTGTCAGAATGGCAAGGGGTGAGACAAATAGGAGCAGTATGAAGGTGTCTTGAATGCTGGAGCTGTAGACCTTCCAGTCTGTTGATCTTGGTAGTGGTTATGCCAATGTGTATGTGCGTGTACAGAAATGTACTCTTTAGGTTTGTGCACTTAAGGCCAGGGGTATAGCTCTGTGATTGAGTGTTTGCTTAGCATACACAAGGCCCTGAGTCCCCAGGACCAAGAAGTGGGCAGGGGAAGATTTTTGAGAAGGTGATAAGGATAGTAACCACTCCCTATTGGTGCAAACCTTCCCCAGCTCCTTTTCTGACTGCCACAGAGGACCTCTGAGGAAAAGCTGGATGAGGCTTCATCTCCTTGTTTCTTTCTAATGATATTCAACAACAAAAAAAATTTGTCTGATGGCCTGATCTTACTTGAAAGGAGGCAGGCATGGCCATGCTCCAGAAGGCTGAGCAGGTAAGATGGTGATGAGAACACTAATGACCTTGTCCACAGTATTAAGACCACTGCCCTTCATGAGACTTGGAAGTAGTGGAACAACGCCTCTACACCACCTCTTTTTGTCCCTACTCCTATCCTAGCAGAGCCAGTCTGGTGGGCCCTGTAGATGGCACAGCTAGTGCTGATTTTATTTTCAAGTGACAGAAATCACATCAGACAAGCTGGCATAAAAGGAGCAATTCCTGGAAGAAGACTGACATATTTATGGAACATAGTGGGGGTGTCAGAGACACCTGGACCTGAGGATATTTTATCTCATCTCTGCTTTTCTTAGGTTTCTCCTGTCCAACCAGCTTCCTCCTCCTGACTGGAAAAGTGACTGTCTGGTACCCGACCCTCATATCAGAGCTTGTTACAGCATGTTCTGTGTTCTGCCTTCCTTTAAACCCAACCAAATAAATCTCATAGAAAGGTTCCAATTGTCTCCTTGTGAGTCCATGTCCATCCTTAGACCAATCTACTGTGGCCATGAGAGTGAGTCATTTTGACCTCCCAGAATCACAGAGTGACCCCCAAAATGGAGCAGGTTCCCAAAAGAAAATAGGCATTAAGTAGGACAGATTTACAGTATTTACAGATACTGTGATAGTGAAATAGGTGAGAGATGAATTAAATCTGTGCCATCTGGCTTTACTGGCCCTCTCAGCCCTCACTGCCTAGTGACCCAGAGGTGAGGCTTAGCAGGGATCTAGCATGGAGATCCAGCTAGTTCAGCAAGGGGTTGGAGGAGACATCAGAGAAACCTTGGGTCTGTCTCTTGGCAGGACACTCAGCTTGTGCCACAGGGACAGTCCTATGAGAGCAGTGGGAGCTTGCCAGGCTGGGATTCCTGAAATCGGACCTATGCTATAGCCAACACAGGCTGGGATCCACAAATCCCTGCAAATCCCCTCCCCTCTCTGGTCCTCAGTACCATGGTCTGTAAAATGCAAGCAATCGGGCCACCTGGTTAGACAATAGAGTCTTGAATTAAATTTCAGTTCTTCCCACGGAAGCTATCTGCTCTGGGGGACTATTGTTTTATTTTGAAAATAATCACAAATTTACACCTTAACTCTTGGATTTAGTGGTTTCTAGCAGGTTGCCATGTCTACTTAGTCATTCATTCCCTCACTTCTCTCACCTCAAACTGAGAGTACAGTACATATGTCACATCATAGGCATTTCTTCCCTGTTTTGTTTCCTAAGAGCAGGAGTCATATCTTCCATCACCATCATAGCCATTGTTCTGGTTAGCTTTGTCAACTTGACACAAGACTAGAATCACCTGGGAAGAGAAAACCTTACTTGAGAAAATACCTCCTTCGGATTGGCTTGTAGGCAAGTCTGTGGGAGCATTTTCTTGATTGCTGATTGATGTAGTGGGGTGTTCTGCCTACTGTGTGCAGTGCTACCCCTGGACTGGTGGTCTTGGGCTGTATAAGATAGCAATCTGAGCAAGCTATGTTGGAAGCAAGCCAGTAAGAAGTGTTTCTTCCTGGTTTCTACTTCACTTCTTGCCTCCAGGTTTCTGCCTTAGCTTTTCTCAACAATGGACTGTAACCTATAAGCCAAAATAAATTTTTTCCTCCCCAAGTTGGTTTTGGTCTGTGTTTTATCACAGCAAGAAAACAAATAGGTTAGTGTGGTGGTTTGAATGAAAATGAGCCCACTGGTTCATAGGGAGTGGCACTATTATGAGGTGTGGCTTTGTTGGAGGAGGTGTTGCCTTATTGGAGGAAGTGCATCATTGTGGGAAGGCTTTGAGGTTTCAGAAGCTCAAACCAGACTTAGTGCCAAACCAGACTAGCCTGCCAATCCAGATGTAAAGCTCTCTACTCCCTCTCCAGCAACAGGTCTGCCTGCCTGCCACCATGCTCCCTGTCATGTTGCCAATGGACTAAACCTCTGAACGATAAGCCAGCCCCAATTAATTGCTTTTCTTATAAGGATTGCCATGATCGTGGTGT
Organism: Cricetomys ansorgei; assembly: GCA_026225945.1. Taxonomy (NCBI): domain Eukaryota; kingdom Metazoa; phylum Chordata; class Mammalia; order Rodentia; family Nesomyidae; genus Cricetomys; species Cricetomys ansorgei. The sequence goes on along the minus strand of JAMJFZ010000116.1, from coordinate 17,555,810 downwards.
CTATGCATAGCAATAAAACCCTAAGAAAATTAGCAAGTTCAGCAAATATAATATTGATAACAATACTTATAAACAAAAACCACCTCCCAGAGCCTTAAGTATTTTAGGCTGCCCTCAAGTTCACTTTTAAAAATTATTTTATATTTATTTAATAAAATGTGGATGAGTGCCTGTAGAGGCCATAAGAGAGTCAGATCCCCTAGAGATGGACTTAGAAGCAATCACGGGCCTCCATGTGGGTGCTAGGAACCAATCTTGGGTTTTCTGGAAGAACAGACAGTCTCTTACCCACTAAGCCATCTCTACCACCTTTTAAATTTGCTTTGTAGCTCTGGGAGACCTTGAGATTCTGATCCTGTCTCTTCTTGAGTGCTGTGATTGCAGATGTGTGTAATACTATGTTGCTTTGTGGGCTCACCAAGAGAGACAAGGAGGCATTTTCATAGACTTAAACCCTGCCAGACCTCAGCAGAGGGAACCACCAACATGGCCAATGCCGTACTCCATCGACAGTGGAACCCCGAGCATCTCAGCTCAAGTGTTTTTATTCTTCCAAAACTCCTCAGGTATTCTACTGATAGCACATGCAGATCATTAAGCAATTAAACATCCCCCACAGAAATTCAATACCTGCAGACAATACAAAATGCCAAGGCCTATGCATTCCCTTTTCCAACAGTGCACAAAAAATTATTTTACATATAACTAAAACTAAACTTTCCCAACAGGTGTGCACCATGACACTTGGTTTATGTGGTACTGGCGTTCGAATCTAGGACTCTGCATACTAAGCAATCACTCTACCAACTGAGCTATATCCCCATACTAGTAACAACAGTGTTGTGTAATCAGTAGTTCATGCCCAGTGTTGCCATTGTCTCAGTGTCCCTCTGGCTTTGTCTTTTCCTCAGAGTTGGGCTTCACCAAGTTGCCCTGTCTTTAAACCTCTTTGATCTGCAGCAGATCCTGGGCCTTTCTTCATCTTGCATGACATTGATAATGTTGAAGAGCACAGACCATTTATCTAGTAAAATCATCTCAAAGTGGGTTTGTCTGATGTCTCTTCGTGCTTAAGTGCAAGCTTACATTGCATTGAGGACACTGTGGAATTGTTGCCGTGATCATTTTAAGACATTAGATGTGGTAGAAGTGACATATGGAAACACACCAATATATGCCAAGCCAATATATGACAGGACTTGGAAACTGCATGTGTGAGAACATGCCTGTACATACTGACATGTGACCATGCACTGATAATCCATGCCTGTGAATATGCATATATATGCCAATATATGACCATGCCAAAAAGCTATGTGCATGTGAATGTGTGCATATAGATTGACCTGTGACAGAACTAGAAAATACATGTTTGTATGTGAACCAGTGGACACATTCTCACCTATGACAGAGCTATGAAATACAGGTAAACGTGAAATTGCAATATACATCTATCTATTACAGAGCTAGGACACATGTGTTTGTAAAATTGCACATATACCAATGAGAGAGCTTGGAAATACATGTTAGGGATTAGAGTTAGAAATTAGGGTTAGTTTACTGTTAGGGGTTAGAGGTTAGGTTTAGGGTGCAATATTAAGATTAGTGCAGTAAGCTAGGGTTAGGATCAGGATTACAGTTATGGTCACCTTGACTTTTAAGGGTCTAACTACTTTGAGATGTAGGATTAGGGTTAGAGTTACAGTTAGCTAGCTTTAGAGTTAGGATTAGAGATTGAGTTTGTGTTGGGGTCTAGGTTATCATAAGGGTTAGATTTATCATTATTGTTAGGGTTAGTATTAAAGTCATGATCATGATTTTAGTTTGTTTGGACCTATGCCTAGAGTTAGTATTACAATTTCAGTAGGGGTAGAGGTTTGTTAGAGTTATATATAACGTGAGGGTAGGTTTACTGTTACACATAATTTAGGGTTAGGCCCACAGTTAGGGTTCCATTTAGGATTATATCTAAAGTTAATATTATGGTTAAATTTTGGGATCATGTTAGGGTAATAATTATGATTAGGTAAGTGTATTGGCTACTTTTATGTCAACTTGACACGGAGTCTTCTGAGAGGAGGGAGCTTCAATTGAGAAAATGACTCTATAAGATTGGGCTTCAGGCAAGCCTGCAGCACATTTTCTTCATTAGTGATCCATGGGGAGGGCCCAGTTCACTATCAGTGATGCTATTCCTAGACTGTTGGTTCTGCGTTCTTTAAGAAAGTAAACTAAGCAAGCTATGAGGAGCAAGCCAGTAAGCAGCACTCCTCCATGGCCTCCGCATCAGCTGCTACCTCCAGGTTCCTGCCCTGCTTGAGTTCCTGCCCTCACTACTTTTGATGAACTATTATATGGCACTGTGAGTGAAATAAACTCTTTCCTCCCCAAGTTAATTTGGTAATGGTGTTTCTGCACAGTAAGACAGTAGGTTATGCTGAAGGTTATGATTAGGGTTTCCATTTGGTATATCTTTAGGTTCAGGGTTAGCACTAAGATTGACAATAAGATTATGGTTAATTTTATTTATAGTGGCCTGATTAAGGTTACATATATGACTATGTTTTAAGATAATGGTTAAGATTAGATCTAGCAGTGGGGTTAGCAATGGGCTAGGATTAGAATCAGGATGATGACTAGGGATAGAGTTAGGGTTAGTATTAGGGTTTTGGTTAGGGCCTATGGTTAGGCTTAACGTTATGCTTAGGGGTTAGAATTATGCCTAAAGCTCACCACTATATCCAACCATAACTTTAACCCTAAACTCTAACCCTAACCCCTAACTCTTAAGTCTGACACTAAGCCTAACCCTAATCCTAGACATAATCCTAATTTTTTTTTTGAGACAGAATATCACTATGTAGCCCTGAATGGACTGGAACTCTTTAAGTGAAGAAGTTACAGGTCAAACTCACAGATATCTGTCTACCTCTGCTTCTCAAATATTATGATTAAAGAGATGTGACCACATCCAATTATATTCTGAATTTTAAAACTACCCTTAATCTAGTCTTATCCAAATACCCTTTCCTAGCCCTAATCTCACCCTAAGACCAGTTTGGTTTCAAACAAACAGATAATCTGTTTAGCTATGCCTCTCTCCAGTGTTGGAATAAAAAAATGTGTGCCACCACATCAGTCCTATAATGAATCTTAAACCTATCCTAAGCTTAATCCGAATTAAATCTCTATCCATAACACTCACCCTAATACTACCCATTCCCTAAACCTAACCCTAATTCACAACTGAATTTTTTTTTCAAGACAGGGTTTCTCTATTGTAACTCTGGCTGTCCTGGAATTCACTCTGTAGACCAGGCTGGTCTCGAACTCACAGAGATCTGACTGCCTCTGCCTCCTGAGTGCTGGGATCAAAGGTGTGTGCCATCACCACCCCACCACACTGATCTTGGTATTAACCATAACACTAAATCCTAACCATAACCCTTCTTTTTATGAGCTGCTGTTGAATAATTTTTATCATAGCAACTAAAGAAACTAAAACTCCTTAACCCTAATCCCAACAATGCCACTAATGGTAACACTAATGCTACTCTTAACCCTAACACCAAGCCTAATTCTAGTTGTAAACTTAACAGTAGCTCAAACCCTATCCATAAAATTAATTGTAGTCTCAAATCAATGCCTATTAGTAACATTTGCTTAATCCATAACCCTAATACTAATATAAAGAGCACTGCTGTAACCTAACCATAACCTTATTCTCAACCCTAAACCAAGCAGCACTAACACTAGCCCTAGCCCTAAGCGTCATCTTAATGCTAACCCTAACAATAACACTGCAATCATCACACTAATCCTAACATTACTGTAGCCTTTATCCTAGCTTTAGTAGCTCACTGCTGACGATGCTAGGAAGCTACCTTTAACCCTAATTTTAACAATAACCTTAACTCTATCCATATTTTCCACTTCCTACTTCTTTGATTCAGAATTGCTTTATTAGGATATAATTCCCATAATAAAATAAACCCCTTTTAAAATATACATTTCAATATCTTTAACATATTGAGAGCTGAATACTAACTAGCATGACAGTCTGAGTTAACATTTTCATCATCCCCAAAAGGAACCCCATACCCATTAACAGTTAACTCCCAATTCCCTTCTCCCCTCAACCTCTGGCAATCACCAATCTACTTCATCTCTCTAGATTTATCTGTTCTGGATATTTCATACAAATAGAATACTATAACTTGTGGTAATATGTGACTGACTCCTTCACTCAATATATTTTCTAGGTTAATTCATGTAGTCCTATAATGTATCAGCACTTTAATACTTTTTGGTGAATAATATAGTCCATTGTGTGGTTCCACAGCATTTTGTCCAATCATCACCTGATGGGCATTTAGCTTATTTCTGCTTTCTGGATATTATGGATTAATGCTACAGTGGACATTCTTGCACAACTTTTTATCTGAGCACTTTTTCATTTGTCTAGTTATATACCAAAGAGTTAAATTATTGGATCACATAGCAACTCAGGCTTAACATTTTGAAGAAACACCAAAAACCATTTTCCAAAGTGACTGAACATTCTACATTCATGTACGTCCTTACCTATTCTCACCTGTACAAAATTTTTTTAGATCTGATGAAATCCGTGAATTATTTTCTACACACAACATTTTATAGACATCTTCAAGAACAATTGGAAATATAAAGAATCTGGGCAGAAAGCACTACTGAAAGCTAGGAACTGTGTGGCTGGCACCAAGACTACAGATGGGACGCGTTTCAGGCCTTCAGATTCATGACAATGTGTGTGGTGGGGCGCGTGTACAGAAGATGCTCAACTACAGTGGAGCTGAAGAGGAGCGGGTAAAGGTGGAGCCATGCTGTTCTCTAACCACCCAAGTTCTCCTCTTTGTCATGTCTGGATTACACAAGGCTCTTAAAAGAAAGGACTCACACTGACTCTTGACAGAAGCTTGCCAGGAAAAGCAAGAAAAGCATCCCAGGAAACAACAATAAAATAAGACAGAGAACTATTTCCCTTCACTATGATGAATGCTGCCCACGTACCAGCTCCTGCACAGAGCACTTCACATTGGGATGCATGGTTATCTCAACAGACCCGTGAGGGATGAAAATGCGAGGCATAGAGAAGCTAGGGAACTTGTCCAAACTTATTCAGATAGGAACTGAAGGCCAGAATCTAAAACTGTATTAGGATTTCAGACATTCTCTCTTCTGAACGAGAGGCCACACATATATCAGCGGTCAAGTCTTGGGGGGGGCATTAAATTTCTTATTTGACTTTGTTACAATAGGTTCCTGTAAATAAAAACTTATTCATTTAGGCAAAGAGGCATAACTGGCACTTCCTAATGACTTACAGTGATTGTGTTAGTTCCAGACCTCTAGGCAAATGAAGTAGGGAAAGGCTCTTCAACTAGCAAAAACCACTTATGAAATAATAGATTTCTTACCACTTTTTATTGTAATTATTTTGAATTTGAAAGCAAGCTTATTCTTTCCTTTGAAAATGGGTAGTTAGGAAACAAGTATTCATGTTTCCTGATTTCTCCCTTTTTAAGAAGTACACAGTTTTTGGCTATAAATCTTGCAATGACTTTGTTATAGGCAACCATTCTTACATCTTCACCATGCGTTGTTCACTACATGTAAAGAGGTCTATGTGGCCACTGCTTTCAGCAATACTACCAGATGCTTTAAAGTGATTGTGTTAGTTTCTAACCTCATCCCAAGTAGAGTAGGGAAAGGTCCATCCAGCACAAACCATTTTTGAGCTATTAGCCTTCTTATCAGGTTTCATTGTGACAAGTACCTTGAATGCAAAAGTTTATTTTTTCTTTTGAAAATGGATAGAGTTAGGAAACAAGAAATCGTGTTATCTTCATTACAGATATCAGTCCGTGTGTTTATTTTTAATTTTTTTCATTAATTTTTTTGTATAATTTGTTATACAAATTATACAGTATACAGTATACAAATTATACAGTATAATTTGTTTGTGCTTTATTCCTCTCTAACTCCTTCCAGATTCTCCCCATCTTCCTACCCACCAAACAATATGCTCTTTTTCACTCTCTTGCTCTTTAAAAAGAAAAACTCACAAAACAAAGATGAACACACACAAGAAAAAGACAAATAAGACAACAATACTCAAACAAAATGAAACAAAAAGTACAAAAGAAAAAATGAGAGGGTTTTTTTTTGTTTGTTTTTTCTTTCTTTCTGGCCAACTACACCTGGGCATCAGGCCTTTCCTGGAGTGTGGTTGATTTATCCAGTGACACGCCATCAGAGAAAACCTATTTTCCCTTTGACAGCTGGTATCAATTGCAAATAGCTTCTTGATTAGACATGAGACTCCCACATCCATTTCCTTAGCTCAGTGCTAGGACATTGTCTGCCTTGAACCTATGCAGGTCTTATGTAGGTTACCAAAGTTGCTGTGGGTTCATATGTACATCAGTACTGTTTTGACTGGAAGACACTGTTTTCATCTTTCTGCCTCCTGTTCTACATAGATCCCTCAGCCTTGATGGGAGAGGTTTGATGAACACAACTCGTTTAGGACTGAATAGTCCAAGGACTATCACTCTCTGTACATTGTCCAGTTGTGAATCTCTATGTTAATTACCATCTACTGCAAAAAGAAGCTTCTCTGATGAGGATTGAGCAATGCACTGATATATGGGCATAGCAATATGTAATTAGGAACCATTTTATTAATATATTCCTTCGGCAGAATAATACTACTTTCCCCCTAGGCCTATGACATCTCTATATTCTCCAGTTCTTTGTCACTTTTAGCATTGTCAGGTATGGATTCCATCTCATGGAGTAGGCCTAAAATCCAATTTTTAAAAAAGTAGTTGGTTTCTTTCATAACATTTCTGCCGGTATTGCACCAGTATATCTTGCAGGCAGGTTGCTATTGTAGGTTGTGGGGTTTGTACCTGGGTAGTATTGATAATTACCTTTCTCCTCTGCTAGCATGCAGAGTACCTTCCAATACCATGCGTGCTAGTCAGTAGGGATACAGCTTCTGGTTAGGCACTAGCTTGATTTCTCCACATTTGATGATATAAGTAAGTGTTGTCTTCGGCAGGGCCTTACCATCAGGTTGTGAAGATCAGCCAATATCCTTGGAAATAGCCTATGATAGTTTGGGTTAGTCCAAGGGCCCTTTTGGCCAGTGACTCAACAAGATGTAACCCATCCTGGCACTGGAGGTTTTACTGAGTGGCATAAGTTGTCTAGTTAGAGCACTCTCTCCCCCATTATTTGGCGATTCCCTTTAGATTCCTTTAATATATGTATATATTTTAGTAAAGGTATACAGGCATTTCCAAAGGTTCTTCTAAAGGCTTTTAGTGTTAGTTGTCCCTTTGCATATTACCTCCTTTACACTTTGTGGGTTAAGGAATGAGAATAGCCCCAGAGGCTCATATGTTTGAATACTTTGTCTCCAGTTAGTGGAACTCTTTGGGAAAGATTAGTAGGGTGTGGCCTTGGTGGAGTAGGTGTGTCACTGGAGGTAGACTTTGAGGTTTCAAAGACTATGCCAGGCCTGACTTCTGTCTCTTCTGCCTACAACTTATGGAACAGATCCAAGTGTTCAGCTACTTCTCCAGCACAATGCCTGCCTGCCTCCCTGCTGCCCCACTCCTCTCTGTGGACCATGGACTACTCCCTGAAACTGAGCAAACACCCAATTAATTTTTTTAAAAATAAGTTTCCTTGGTCATGATGTTTCTTCACAGCAATAGAACACTAAGAAACCCATTCCCGTTCTCTTTCCTACTTAAACCTGCTATTCTAGTTTCCCATATATATCTCCATAACACTATACTCTATGTGTCCTTCTGTGTGAGATCCTCTCCTCTCCTCTGGTCCCTTACTAAGCACCTGATCCCTGTGGTTGTTCAGATCATAGCACATACATAGAAAGCTTAAAAGCTAACATCCACATATAAGAGAAAATATGCAATAGTTGTCTTTTGAGTCTGGGTTGCCTCATTCAGGATGATTTTCTTCTCTCTCCACCTATTTATCTGAAAATTTCATGATTAAATTTTTGTAACAGCTGAATAATATTCAATTGTGTAAATGTATCTCATTTTCATTATCTGTTCATCAGTTGATAGACACTTAGGCTGTTTCCAATTTCTCGCTATCATGAATAGAGCAGCACTAAATGTCGATGAGCAAGTGTCTCTGTAATAGGATGTAGAATCCTTTAAATATGTGCCCAAGAGTGGTAAAGCTGGATCCTGAGGTAGATCTATTCCCAGCTTCCTGAGGAACCGCCACACTGATTTCCATAGCGGCTGTACAAGTTTGCAGTCCCTCCAGCAATGAATAAATATCCCTTTTTTTCCTGCATGTGTTGTCATTTGTTTTATTGATTTTGGCCATTCTGACTGGTGTAAGATGGAATCTCAAAGAAGTTTTGATTTTCATTTCCCTACTGGATGAGGATGTTGAAATTTAAGTGTTTCTTAGCCATTTGTGTTTCATCTTTTGAGAACCCTCTGTTCACTTTTGTACCCCATTTAAAAAATTGGGTTATTTTCTTGATGTTCAGTTTTTTTAAGTTTTTTTTATATATTCTAGATGCTAACCCTCTGTCAGATGTATAATTGGCAAAGACTTTTTCCCATTCTGTATACTGCCAGTTTGCCTGAATGGCAATGTCCTTTGTTGTATAGAAACTTCGAATGTTTTCTTGGTTACAAACTCAAGGACAACTTTGCTATGGGCTGTCTTCCCTACACCTTCACTGCACAACTTTACCATGGGTAAACAGCAGCACTTGTGCCTCCAAGAGTAATGTCTACCAAGGCCTGACCATTTCCCACTGGGCCCCATTCCTTAAAGGGTCTGTTACCTGAACACTGCCACAGTAGGCACTAACCTAGCATAAGACAACTGAGGAGACATCTCAAACCATAACCGAACACTAGCCTTTTGATGATCGCATGACTAGCCGAGACAGGAAGCTGGACATTTAAATTAAGACAAGGATTCTCGGTTAGATTGAAGATTCCGTTTGAGAACTAAAAACTAACAAATAATAATCTTTATAGATACTGAGCCTTGTATTCCCCCCTGAAATGTATACAGTGCTCGATATATAAATAATATATGTGATGAATAAACTGAGATAAGTATTTAAAATACTTTATATTCACATTTTATAATATATGAAAAAAATATGTATTCATGGGAGGCAGAGGCAGGCAGATCTCTGTGAATTTGAGTCCATCTTGGTCTACATAGTGAGTTTCAGACCAGCTAGGCTGATATACGAGAACCTGTCTCAAAACAAGCAAACACCCCCCCCATAAAACAAAAACCCTATTCTTGTTATAATTTAAAAATATTATGAACTTATCAAGATGCATGATTCATTTTTTAACATTCTGTATAGTAGGTAGGTTCATATGAATTCTCAGGCATGGGTATGGCAGAGCAAAACCTCCCTGAACATGAATAAATTCAGTACAAGAGTCTGGAGAGTGCCTGGCCCTGTTCCATCTTGTGCTATGTTTGAGCAGTAACCCTGGGAAGATTGCTCTTTCTTAGGGAGAGGCAGGGGTGGAAGTAGGAGGATGGGGATAGGGGAGATGGGGGGAGCTGGGAGGAGTGAAGGGAGGGTGGAAGTGTGCTGGAATGTATTATATGAGAGAAGAAAAAATTAAAAATTTTAATAAAATATTTTTTAAAAAGAGTCTGGAGAGATAGCTAAACTGTTAAGAATGTTTGCTGCTCTAGCAGAGGACCTGAGTTCAGTTCCCAATACCCATGTCCAGTGATCGACAGCTGCCTCTAACTCCAGATTCAAGAGATCTGGCCTCTCCTGGCCGCTGTAGGCAGCTACATGCATGTATGCACCCACACTATTGCATATATAAAAATAAAATCTTCAAAAAGAAATGCAATACAAATCCATGAATTTAAAATATTTTGAGCCAGGAATGACAATACACACTGTCAAATTATAATACTTACAAAGTTGAGACAAAAGGGTCAGGAGTGTAAGGGCAGTTTGTAGCCTGGGCTACAAACCAAGGCCCTTTCTCAAAACAAAAATATATTTGGGCTGAGTGTTGTAGAAGTTTATTTTTATTTATGTATAAAATAATTGTTTTGTGCACTGCTGGGAGAAGGGTTGCCTAGGCCATGGCATTTTGTATGGTCTGTAGGTGTTGGGTTTATGTAAATTCCTCATGATCTGCACGTGCTATCAGAACACCTGAGGAGTTCTGAATCAATAAAAACACCTGAGCTCAGATGCTCAGGGTTCCACTGTTGAGTATGGCACTGGACAGGATAGTGGTTCCCTCTCCTGAGGTCTGACAGGGTTTGCACCTATCATGTACTACTACAGCTGAGACTATAGCTTGGTAGTAAAACACATGTCTAGCATCTGCAGGAAACTCTGTGTTCACATCTATCCAAGGATGTGGCAGATTTGAAAAGGCATCTTCCAGTTGAGAAGCTGAAGAAAGGATAATCTGGAGCTCTATCCCACAGAAAAAATAAACTATTTAAAAAATTGGGTGTGGGGAGTTAGAACAATGGCTCAGTAGTTGAGAGTAATTACTGCTCTTGGAGAAGACCTGAGTTTGTGGAGCAATAGTTAGGGAGTTATTAAACTACAACTTGGCCTTTAGTCTGGGGTTTGGTTCTGTTTTATTGGTTGTTTTGCCATGAGTAAGCTACTTAATCTTTTCTGTGCCTTGGTTTGATGGACCATAAATTAGGAACAATAGTTTCGATCTCGCAGTGCCACTGTGAGATTTAAATAAACTGCTTGGTAAGTAAAGAACATTAAATGTGGCTTTTATTATTAAATGTGAGAATGATATGTGAATGACTACAATTACTTTAGAAGAGTATTGTACAAACATAGTATTAAAAGTCAGACACTTAAGCCGTACTTGGGGTAATCAGAGAAATCTTTAATGAGGTGCCAACAGAGGTGACCACAAAAGCAGAATCCAAAAGCTGGAAAAACAAGCTGCTCAGGGGTTATGGTAAGATCTAGGGTGCTCACCATGTACTAGGTATTATCTGTTTTACACATATTATCACTTCTGGCAAGATATATATATTCTTTTATATGCGGAAGAAAGCTTCGAGAAGCTAAGTAACTTGTCCACGGGCACACAAAAAGGAAAGATAACGGGGTTATTTCTAAAAGTCGGGTAAGTCTGGGTAAGAACAACTCAGACGAGGGAGTCTGTTTGCACCAGGAAGTGCTACTGGGTAGCCAGAAGAGTTTCGGATTTCCACCTCTCCCTTTTCTGCCCGCAACAACGTGGAGAGTGGTCTTGAATCTGAGCTGAGGGTAAAGAATTCGAAGCGGAGTCACACTGTACAGTGAAACCAAGCAGGTTAGCAGGTATATGACATCTGAGGGTAACTGAGTCTCCGGGCCAGTCACAGGCAAATGAATTTGCAACACCGCTGCGCAGCCCGGAAGTCATCCTCTGCCTGCCTTCTTCCCCTTCTGCCTCCCACCTGGTAGGCCACGGGATTCCTTAGCTTGGGGCCCACTAGAATCCCCCAAATCTTTGACAGCCCTGAAGTTGCCCCCTGGCAAAACACATTTCTCAAGAACTCTAAGGCCACACCTCCTTCTCAGAAGCTGCATGTCAGGTCACGTGCGGGCGTCGCCACGTGACGAGCACCACGTGATCCTGCAGCGCAGAGTGGGCGGTGTTAGCAGGGGTTCGGGTAGTGATTTTGGAGCTCGCTCCTGGCAGTTCCATCGCGGTGAGGACGGCAGCCCCTGAGGACAGGGCTGGAACCTCCGCCCCAGACTCAGCGCTTCTTCTCGCCCTCCCCGCTGCAGATGAGCGGGACAAGCCTCGACTCGGAGCGGCCGCCGGCGTCCAAGCCGGTGTGGGAGCGGCCCTGGTCGGTGGAGGAGATCCGCCGCAGCAGCCAGAACTGGTCGCTGGCAGCAGACGCGGGTGTGAGCGGCGGGCCCGGGGCCAAGGGAGGGCCGGAGCCTCGGTTACCCGCAGCCCAGGGGACGCGCGTCCTCCGGTACTCAGGCGGGCGCCCGGGCGGGGCGGCCCTGCGGGCTTCTGCCTGCTCTCTGCCGCGCAGACGTGGGTTTCCTTCCGTGCAGAGGCTTTCCAGCCCTGCCCTTTACGCACGCCGTCATGCTGTGCTGAACAGTTTCGGCCCTGTCCAAGGATTGCTCTGTCTCTACCGAGGCGCTGCTGTGTTGGAACCTGGGTTAAATGGGGCAGCAGATGACCCGATGTATGGATATTCTTGAATAGACTCCTCGCTTCGAGAATCTGAGAGCTTAGAACATTTAGCTCCACAGTTCCACATAGTAGGACTTGGGGTGTTTTGTTATGTTACAGTCTATGGTCTCTGAAGAGTGACAACAAAACAGGACTTTAAATCCCCCCAAAAGTGTGAAATGTGGGTTGGCTGCACTCACCTGATGAGCTTTCTTAATGCTTTTCAGTCACTTGACCGCTGATCAAAAGTATCATCCCTTTTACATAACACCTGGGCGGAAAAAGAAGGGGTTCTTTTTGTTTTGACCCATATGTAATGTTGATACTTCTGTATGTTTCTTTCCAAAATAGTTACTACAGTTTCTACAGGAATTCTCACAGCAGACTATCTCTAGGACTCATGAAATCAAGAAGCAGGTGGATGGATTAATTCAGGAGACCAAAACCACACATTGTCGTCTGCATAATGTCTTCAACGACTTCCTTATGCTGTCTAATACCCAGTTCATTGAGAATGTAAGTTCTTTTTTTTTTTAAAATCACATTTGACTTATAAATAATCCCTTTTAGAAGGAGAGTAAGAGCTATTGTAATTTGAAATGATAATTAGGTTTTCTTCTAAGTTTTGGTGGATAGATTGGTTCTTAGTAACTGATGCTCCTTTCTCAAGAAACAGTGTTTTATTAGTAAAGTTTGTGGATTTCCCAAGCCTTAAAAAAAAAAAAAATCTAACAGGAAAGTTTGCCTCATTCCAGTTTTTCTATTTTTAGTTTTGAGGGCAATGAACATTTGAGCTGAGTTGTGTGCCTCTCAAAAAAGCCTCTGTGCTCATTAGGTAAGGCATATACCTGGCCCAACCCTTTGAGTGTTGTGGGATATTTTAGTTATGGGATCATACTCCTGTGTGTGCTATTGGGGGAAGGTTGCTTCCTGAAGCCTTGCAGCAGGTGAAGGCCTTGCTTCCTACCCATTTACACCTCTGTGCTAGCCATTCAGATCTCCACATGAAGAGGCCATTTGTTTAATTGAAGGTTACCATTCACTATCAAAGGTCTGCAGCCTGGTGATCATAGAAGACTCTGAATCACCCCCAGCTGGGTCTGCTGGCAGACCTTGAGGAGTTATAGGTACCATTATTTTGAAGGCCTGTGTGGGGAGAGGGAGCTTGGGGGGAAGAATAAAGGACCTGGGAGGAGTACTATGAGGCGGGGGGAGCAAGAGTGAGAGGTGAATGGTGTGAGGAGGCCATGGAGTGAGCTCTGCCTAAGCTGCCTGGGTATTGGACCCCTGAGATTTGTCATGGCTCATGATAATATATCAACAATGATTTAATAAACAACTTTGAAAAAAATTAGCTATGGACATTTATTAACATTTGAGCACTGCTTTTGCCTTCAGTTACTAATTGGGTCCATTATGCTTTGATAAGTTATGTATGTAGATGCAGATGTCTACTTTGCATTTTGCAGTTTGTGTTGCAGCTGTAGATTGGTCAAGGAACAAATCTCGGAAGTTTTCTTTTGTATGCAATGTGCCTGTGCCAGACTGATCCCAGATCTCAGTGTTTTTCAGGAGGAGGAAGCATGGTGAACTTCAATTTCTGATCATAGACTTGAATTAGATCTTCACCTCTTCCAGTTTTTTCTGACAAAATTTCCTTAGAATTTCCCATAGCTTAGCTTTTGTGAAAACCTTCTGTAGTGCTGCTTGGTAGAGCTTCTTCCCATTTGAGTGGGAGCAGCTGCTGATGTTCAGAGACTAGCTGGTGCTTAAGAAAACTGGGGGAAAAATCAACTTGTCAAAAATACACGTTGCATCTGTCTGCTCTCCTGTGTATTTTCTTCAAACTCTGACATTGGTTCTCGTGAATTACAATTCAGGCTAGGATGCTGCTGCTATTTAGGTTTGTGGTAATTCATTGAGAGATTATTTAAAGTCAGTTGGGTTTTGTTAGTCTCAGAGGCAGCCCCATAATTGCAAGCTACATTTTAGTAAACGAGTTTCTAGGGCAATAGAACAGTCAGGACTTTTGAGGGAAATAGAAGTTAATTTAGAACCATTAATAAGGGCTCAAGAGGGAATCTTGAAAGAGAACAGCTGATTAGTGTTGGCCTGGGTTTTAGTGTCTAAGTAGAAAGAGACCCAATTCTTAAATGGCTTTTTGGTGACAGTTTCATTCTGTCCAGGCTGAACTCAGACTCTGCAGTCCTAGTTAATGATTTTAGTTTGCTAAAAGATCATAAGGAATTTTTAAAAGCCAATTGTTAAAGAATTTTTAGTATTCTGGGAAAAAAAAATCCAAAAAGAAACTAAAGATTTTTTCAGGATTGTTCTTTTAATTATAAAGCAATGCTGTCACGATCATCTTCCTTTTCAGCCCCTCCCCCCTTTTAAACAGTTGTCATTACTAAATTGTCAGAGACACAACAATTTGAGCACTATAGCTTAGAACCTTTCTGGCCTAGAATACCCTGCTTTGTATTTACATACGTTGTCCTTTGCTTTCGACATAGCCTCCTAATGCCTTGGAGCTTCTGAGTGTCTTTTGCTACCTACCAGGTTTTTGTTAAATTGCTCTGTATGCCCTTTGATTACATCTGTCTGTTTGCCAGACTCACCCGAGCCTCTATACTAGTCAGTACCCCTTGTTAAGAGCTCACGAAGCATTCTATGACTTTCTATTTTTTTGAGACAGGTTCTTACCATTTAGCCTACTTGGCCTGGAACTTGATATATAGACTTGGCTGGCCTTGAACTCTTGGATGTCTCCTTACCTCTGCCTCTCTTAGTGTTGAAATTAAAGTCATACCTCACCCCAATGTCATTTGTTACCAGACTAGCAGTCTTAATTTAAAAAAAAAGTTTTCATTATATATATGCATTGTATGTGGTCCTGTGTTATATGACATTTTTGGGTAAGTACACATATGTTAGCAATTCTAATTTTAAAGTTACCGAACTAGCCTTAGGATCTAGCTAAAGATATTTGTGGGTCTTAGCACAATCTGGATACACAGAGACCCTGGATATTTAAATAATTGAATGAGAAGACATATAAATGGAAAGGATCAGAGTTGTGTGTAATCAGTTCTTGTTCTTTGCACTTGTTCCCTATGTCATGTGCCCCATTTCTCCAAATGAGGAAAAGTTTCTATGAGGGCAAATACCAAAGGTATTTAACACTCTATTATATACCTATCTGGATGCTCCTGTGGTGAAGCCCTGAGGTCAGGGTGAAGGGAAGTGAGGGAAGGTATCACTGACTGCTGTTACTGAGTACTTTCATGATCTCATGGGCTTTAGGTTTTTTAGATGCCATGTTGGATTACCATCCTCAGGATGCTGACATCCTGGTGGAAAAGCTGAGTAGTGATGGTGTTTAGACTTTAGTGAGAAACTCAGCCTTTTCTGGTTAGGGGTCTTGCGATACAAATTTGAAATAACTACAGTAGCTTCCCTATTTTAAAATCTCTGCTTAAAGATTCATGTGCTTTTTTTGTTCTCATATTGGAAATGTTTGGTAATATTTGGTATATGGCAATTACGAAGGAAAGGTAAGAAGAATGTATTGTGTAAACTACTGGGGAAACTCTGGGACAAATGTTCTAGGTCTGTTCTCACACAGACATTAGGCTTAAAAAAAAAAACCCTACAGAGCATCCCCTATAATTTACTACCTGAAATTAATCAGCCAATTGATATTATTTTGTATTTCTCTCTAGTCTGGATGATTCTGTGTGTGTGTGTGTGTATGTGTATTTGTGTGTGTATTCATGGAACTGTGTGCATTTGCAACCTCCATATTTCTTAATGGTTTTTTTTGTTTGTTTTTCGAGACAGGGTTTCTCTGTTGTAACTCCGGCTGTCCTGGAACTCCTCTGTAGACCAGGCTGGCTTCAAATTCCCTATGTTGCCAAGGATGACCATTGAGTCCTGGTTCTTCTGCCTCCATCTTCCCACTGCTGAGATCAGAGGCCACCCATGAACTTAATTTCTAGCCTTACTCCGTTATATGACTAAACCAATCATACTTAAACATCCTGCTATCAGCGTTCTGTGAAATATTTCATTTGTTTAGGAAAAACAGAATAACCATACATGATAAGAATGTGCAGTGGATGGATGGTAGTGCACACTTTTAGTCCCAGCACTTGGGAGGCAGAGGCAGGCAGATCTCCATGAGTTCAAGGCCAGCCTTGTCTACAGGGTGAGTTCCAGAATAGCCAGAGTTACAACAGAGAAACCCTGCCTAGAAAAAAAACAAAAAAATAAATAAAACAAAAGATCCCCCAAAGAATGTGCAGCACCTAGAATTAATTACCAGATTTAAATACCTTTTTTCATATTTGCTTCATAGGAACCAACCACCTCTCCCCCGACTGCCTTTACTTCCTCTCAACTGCAACCTTGGGGGAGGGATCCTTGTGTCTCTTCATTTTTATGTTTAAAAAGATATCCTGGGAGTAAGTGTGAGTGCACATAAAGATAACTTTTCCTGTGTAGCTGTCTTTTCCTCACTGATTTATTGTATGTTTATGTGAACATAAACTTGGTTTCCCAAGTAATTTTCTTCATTCTTTACTGTATGCTAGTAAATGTCAGCGTCTAGTAAACTTAATAGGGCAAGTTTTAACAACTTTGTTTTTTCAAACAGGATCTTGTTGTCTAAGCTGGCTGTGATCTTGTTGTCTAAGCTGGCTGTGAATTCATGGTCTTCAGCTTTAGATTGCTGAAAGTTGGGCTTATATAAGCATGAGCCACCATGGTCAGCTACTCATAACTTCTTTTTATTCAGAAATGGTCATCATTATTTTATATATATATTTTTAACTTTTCTCTGTGAATTTGACAGTTCTGGCCAGAGGATAGTCCTAAACTATGGGTGTAAACATTTAGAAGATACTTTGACAATGTCATTTTCAAAAAAATATTAGTTGTAGTAGGTTCAAACTTTATGGCCTCTGACCTTCCAAGCACTGGCTTTTGACTTGGTTTACAGAACATAACATGGGTTTCCCCCTGTGAAGCAGGCCTCAGATCCAATTAGAAAGCAGTTAGTTGTCACCAGAGCAGTCAGACCACTCAGCTGGTATTGGGGAAGACATTGCTGACTGTTTTCCCAAAGTGGTTACTTGCATAGCATCTTCCAGCTCTATGAAAATTATCCAGGAGAGGAGGCTTCCAGCCTGTTTCCAGCCTGATTTTTCTATGTACCACCACAAAAGTGTGTCATGTTCTTATGTGTCCAGCAATAAGATCTTCTCATTTCGTTGCCGTGGGCACAGACTGATTAATCCAAATGAAATGAATCCAAAATGAAATGAAGTACAGTGAAATCTGGAGCTTTGCATGTCTCAGCTTCAGATTTTGGATTTTCTAAATAGGGATGCTCATACAGTCTCTGCAGATATTCTAAAAATCTCAAATATAAAAACTTCAGATAAGGCCTCTTCACCCTGTATTGGGTGAACAATTTTTAAACGATTTATGTTGTTTCTTTTAAAAAGTGTAGCTCAGTGTATTTTAGTGTACTCTCAAACTTTTGTAACTCATTACAGAACATGTGCATTGTCCTTCTGTGTAAGTCAGGTTCTCTAAGAGGACAGAACTTGTAGGATGAACTTACATGTTTAAAGAGGACTTATCAAATTGGCTTACAGGATGTGGTCCAGATAGTCTATCAGTGGCGGTCATGCTTTGAGAATGTAGTAGTTGTTCAGTCCATGAGCTTGGATATTTCAGCAGACCCTGTCTGGCGCTGGAGGCCTAGAGGATCACTGGAGAGCTGTTGATCTCCACTCTCCACTGAAATCCTGAAGAAGCTGGTTCTCGTTCTGGCAAAGGAACGCCTTAGCGACAGGGTAGATGAACTTGCCAGAAAAAGTGAGACAAGTGGGCAAAAAGCAAAGCTTTCTTGTCCGATATAGTCAGGTTGACAGCTGAGATAGCCGATGTACCCACACATGCTGATGCTTTATAACGTGTTTTACTCCAGTTGTATTTTTTAAAAGGAATTCCAGAATTTCAGAATGACAGATATGTCTTGTAAAAAAGGTTCTTCCTCAGCCATGCACCTTCTGGCAAGTTGCTGGTGGATTTTACCTTTTTTTTTTTTCCCTTTTTTGATTCATATGAGATAAGTATTAAAAAACTTTCAGCTATTTTAGCAACAGGATAAAAGCAAATTTTGCTTTTGTAATTTTCCTTGCTCTACTTAAGTATATTTACCTAGTTGGTAAGTTATGCCAGTTGGTATTGGCAGTTGCCTTGGGTGAAGGTACTTGTGTTGTTGCTATGTCAGAATTATGTATTAGTTTAAGTGAAAAAACGTAGCCCTTGGGATCATAGTATTTTCAGAATTCTTTGATCAGCCAAAAGATTGCTCATGTTTCTTATTCGCGTTTCTTTCTAAAATTTAACCTGAGGTGAATTAACTATTTTTTGTTGTTCGTTCATGACCCACTGGTGGTGGTCCCAGTTGTGTTGTGAGAAGCCATTTCCATCTCTTTAAAAAATTCTTTGTATCAAACGTTTGCATGTGATTCTAGTCTAATGCTTTCTAAAATGCTCTTTTAAATCTAATTTAAATGCTAACGCTGTTTAAAATGGATTTGCTTCCGTACTTAGCGGGTGTACGATGAAGAAGTGGAGGAGCAGGTACTCAAGGCTGAGACCGAAAAAGCGGAGCAGGTACCTGTGTTAAATTCTTCCTTTGAATCACTAACTTGGAGAAATGATAGAGAGGGGTGACAAGGACTGGGGACATGGGAGACACTGTCTTCAGCAGTGACCCAATAGAACTCTTTGGTTCTTTTTTCCTGAAATTTAGCCTGTTAACACATAGGTGAAATTCCTGAATTCTGACGTAAGAGTAGAACAGAGGGCACAGAGTAAATGAGACAGGATTGCAGGCCACAGAGGAAGCTTTATCTTGTCTTCCTCCATCTACTTCCTCCTTTTTCTCTCCCTTTCTCCATCCTTTTCCTACCCCTTAAAGTCTAGAAGCCACTCTTCCTCAGAGTTCATACAGGAACAGGTTATAGACTGTGCTTTTGGAAATGAATGGTACAGAGGTGAGGTCTGTAAAGACCCAGTTTCCCCATCTTTTGTGTGACTTTTTTACTCTATTTCTGTCAGATCAAAATCAGATAGTATGGTAGATGCAGGTTTAGTGCACACACACTTGAGGACTCCATGTGTACTGCAAGATGTGTTAGGACAGAGTGGACTGTGCATCGAGCAGTTGTTGACTGCCATAGAGCTGCAGGGAACAGATGATTTAGGACACAAACTCTCAAGAGGTTTCATTGTCTGTTGAGGCCATGGGTGGTTGTTGATCTGAACTGCATCACATGGTTGGTAAGTGTTTTAGGAATTCACACAAGGAGACATTTGCTGTTAAACGTCTGGGAAAAGCTTCAAGGATGAAGTTTTACCCAGATGAAGAAAGAAGGGCTAAATAAAAGGCAGTGGGTAGGCCATGCCACAAGAGAAAGCCACACGCTAAGGTTGCTGCTTTGTTTTGCACTTAGCCCCGGGATTGCACACAGGGCCCCATCAGCATTGGGCAAGCCTTCTACAACTGCGCTTCTTCCCCATCCCTGTGACCTTGGTTTGTGGAGATAGTGGAGGTCAGAAAAGAGATGGAAAGGGAGAAAGTTGAGGAAGGCTGTGTGCTTTCGAAAGTGGGCCAAGGAATCAAGGAACAGCAGTTCTACCTCTTTTTCTGTGGCTTGCCACGTGACCCTGCTCATCTCACATTGGAGTCCACCACATAGGAAAGAGATTCTGGGCCTCACTCCCTTTTGTGTGCTCTGGTAGCTACTCCCCTTTCTTCCCATTCAGGAAAACATGGCAGATTGTAGTTTATTATGGAAATCACTTTCAGTTAGCTCTGACTTATACAGAAGAAGTTGTAAGTAACTTGGAAAGGTTGGTATTCTACCAGAAACTGTAATTTGTGACATGCGAAGCTGTTAGTTAGAGTATTAGAAACCAGCTATGGTTCTTCCTGCTGCCAGTATATTTAGGAAAATGAATTTTATTTTTAATAGTACTTACGCACTTGTTACTCAGCAAAATGCAATAGTGTGGTTATAGCAGCCGGCATTTAAAAGTGGTTAGTGTCTAGTGAATGTTTTCTGGTGAACACCACAGGACTAGAGGAGTAATTCATCGACAGAGTGTTTGCCTGACACGTGTCAGACCCGGGATTCCGTCCCCACTGGCCTGAGATAGGTTAGAATCCTTAAGCACATTCTTTCACAAACATGTTTTCACAGACTCAGTTTTGGTTTCTAATTTGAATGTTCATCTGATTTTCCAGTTGGAAAAATTGGAATTCTAGAATTTAAGTGGTTTGGTACATGCCCAGAAAATGACAAAACTGAGATTTAAAGCTTGTACATTGACTCCAAAGTCTGTATCAAGGCATTCATAGTAGACTCTAAACATTTTGAATTAAAAATTTTTGGGGGAGGGCATGACTTTAGAGTTGGCATGTTGAGAGACACACTGAAGGATATTTTGTTTGTAGGAGAAGACTCGGGAACAGAAAGAAATAGATCTGATTCCTAAAGTCCAGGAGGCTGTGAACTATGGGTTACAGGTACTGGATAGTGCCTTTGAGCAACTCGACATAAAAGCCGGGAACTCAGACTCAGAAGAAGATGAAGCCAATGAGCGGGTGGAGCTGATCCTTGAACCGAAGGTAAAGGCATTCAGTCACAGTATTAGGATGTGTTCACTACTTTGCTGGGCACAGGATGTGTAAGGCGTGGGCTTTATCTTTAGGTCCTGGGTGTGTTATTAGCATTCCCAACTTGACCCCTCCTGAGAGCCTTACTTGACACACTGAGCATTTCAGTGGGACAGCAGGGCATGCCTCCTGCTAATCCGGTTTTCAGTATCATATGTGGGAGAGGAGGCGTATACACTACACGAGAAACCATCCTAAGAACTCTGAGACAAAACTGACTTGTATCTGAGAAGTTAGGGTGAAGGATGAGATTTATAACTGGATTCGGTTTGTTTTTTAAGTTTAATTTTGTAGTACTTAAACTTTTTTATTGGTGTGTTTGTATGGGATGTGTATGTCCCATGGCACATGGGTGAGAGAGGATAACCATGGAGTTGGTTCTCTTCTACCTTTACACAGTTCTGGGGATCGAACTCCAGCAGGCCTGGACAGCAAATGCTTTTACCCACCCAGCATTTTGCACCTCATTTTTATTTTTAGATTGAAGTTTTATTTGTTTTTACTTAAATTTTTTAAAATTTATATATTTTGTGTATATGAGTTTTCTATCTGCATATATACCTATATGCCAGAAGAGGGCATCAGATCCAGTACAGATGGTTGTGAGCCACCATGTGGTTGTTGGGAATTGAACTCAGGACCTTTGGAAGAGTCTCCAGTGCTCTTGACTTCTGAGCCTCTCCAGCCCTCTTCTTACTTTTTAATAGACATTTATATATATCTTGCACATGTTTTGAAATGTCTATTCATTGTAGAATGATGTATTTTAACTTGTGCGTATCTAATTCATGGTGAGCACACTTAAAATCCCTCAACGATTAAAAAAATACAATGCATTCTATCAACTATAGTCACAGTATTGTATTGTTATGATCTTATTCCTTCTAACTGAAGTTTTTTTTTTGAGATTTTAATTTAATTACAATGTTTTTCCTTTTTCTTCCTTCCTCAGCCCTCTTATATGCTTCTCTTTGCTTCCCTTCAAATTCATGGCCTTGTTTTTCATTGTCATTGCACTCGTGTGTTTGTGCACACATGTATAACCCTAAATATAGCCTGTCGAGTCAGTTTCAGTTACTTACGTGTATGTTTTCAGGGCCGATCGTTTGGCACTGGACAACCAATCGGTGCGCTCTCCCTGGAGAGCGTCCCCTCTCCCACTCCAGCTTTCTTAAGTTGCCTGTGGTTCTTTGTGCAGGGCCGAGGCCTCCCATGCTTTTTCCTGTGTAGTTTGGCATGTTCATTGGTGTAGGTGTCTTTCTTCCTTGTTCAGCTCATGTTTGAGCTAACTGGAGTTTTGTACTCTCTGACCAACCTCTCTCTCTCTTCTTCCTAGTCGTTAGGACAAAAGGAGATTTGGGTTGGTGGTAGGTGAATGGGAAGCTCTTGAGGGGCAGATGCTCTGTGGCTTGTGCTAAGGAAAACTACAGAGAGGCTTGTTTGTTGCTTGGGCTGTTACATGTAAAGTCAGTATGGGTCTGGGAAAGTTAATGCCATGCAGTGAAAGAATTCTTCCTGATCCCCAGTAGAGAGGCTATGGCCAAGGGTCTGAGGCACAGCTAGCCTCTCCTCCAGCCATAGCCATAGGATGCAGTGGAGTGCTTTCTTGGCTCTGAAGTTTGACTTAACTTGTATGTGGTGGGTGGATGCTTGGAGAGGCCTTGGCTGTGTCTGTTGCTTTGTTACCTGGCTTCACTCTGTTAGTGTTACTTTCTAAATTCCATAGTGTTGTCTTCTGGGAGCAGGGGTGGTAACGTTTACTCTTGTGTTTCTTAGGCTGTTTTCTCCCAAGCAGAGACTCTTCCTCAGTCTTTGGACTGTTTAATTTGTTAAGCTAACTGAAGGTAATTTCTTAGCAACATTGTCTTGTACTTTCCTTACTCTGAACTCCAGCAGCCTGCTCTTTGCTCTGCTGTGGGGTCTTGCTCCTCAGCTGTGTCCAGTTTGGATTGTCCCCTGTTGTCTCAGCATCTGATAACATTTGGATTATTTCCTAGTTCCTCTCCAGAATTTGGGCTATAATTGATGATTCTCAAAATATGTATGTATTTTTATATATAAGGTATTATTCAAGTAGTATTGGTCAGCCAAAGAATTTAAAAATTAAGATAGAGTCATACCTTGTAGTCTAGGCTGGCCTAGAATCTGCAGAATTACTCTTTTCAAAAGATGCTTTTAATATGTAAATGTTGTATGTTTACGAAGCCCACCAGCACTGGGCTTTCTGTTTGTTTGAGTATGGGGAGGATAGGAGTTACCAGGCTCTCATCTCAGGTATTTTTTTATTTCCATCCTTTGGCCTCCTCTGGAACATTTTATTGGGAGGTTATATTTCCTTATTTGTTCCTGCTGTAGTCCTTTCACAGGCCTCGATACTGTTTTTGTTACTGAGGTACTTGGGGAGGGAGTCAGCTTTTCTTGCTGTCTTGCTAACTAGGATTTGACTTTTCATTTGTTTTGGTTATTTTTTTGTGAGACAGGGTTTCTCTGTTTATCTCTGTCTGTCCCGGAACTCGCTCCGTAGACCAATCTGGCCTTGAACTCAGAGGCACCTGCTTCTGCTTCCAAGTGCTAGGATTAAAGCCACCACCACCAGGGAAAAATAATCTTTTTTTTTTTTTTGAGTTGGATTTGATGTTTTAAAAATCAATGTGCTTACTTTTAAACTTGCCATGTTTTTTAATTCTCTACTTTTATTTATCACCTTAACTTGTTTGAGATAGTCGGATATAACAGGATGTCTAGGAGCACACTTGCTTTGTTGTCAATCCTTGTGCCCTTTCCTTCCTTGAAGGATCTCTACATTGACCGCCCTTTACCCTATCTCATTGGGTCAAAGCTCTTCATGGAACAGGAAGATGTCGGACTTGGAGAACTGTCCAGTGAAGGTACTCTTTCTTACCGATATTTTTGACATGTTTAACATGTCTTAACTTTTTGTGTTAAAATGTTAAAACTTTATATTAATATTGCAAGAGCAGTGGAGAGTGCCCGTAGACTCTCATTCAGGTTTGCCAACTAATGTTTTACCTTGTGGTTTTATTTTCTGTCTATACATCATAATTTGTCTGAACCTCCCTAATGTTCTCTGTATATTTTCTAAGTACAGAGATGTTTTTTTATAAAACCATGCTGTAAAGTGGTCAATTTCAAGAAGTTTTACTGTTACCCAATCTTTGGTTATGTTCAGATTTTGTCTGTTGTCCCATTAATATCCTTTACTACCTCTGTCGCTTTCTGTGGTCTAAGACTTAAATTGTTTAGTTGTTTAACTGCTCTAGTCACCTTTTAATTTCATTTAAATTTTTAATGTTTATTTATTTTCTGTATGTACGTGTGTATGGGCGTGTGGAGATGGGTATGTGGAGATCAGATGGCAACCAATGGGAGTTAGTTCTCTGTTCCATCATGTGAATTCCAGAGACTAAACTGCAGTCATCAGGACTGGTGACAATTACCTTTACCTGTTATCACCAGTCAACTTTTAGTCCTGATATGATTTCTTCCTGCCTCCCCACCCCCTCTTGTAACCTTGACAGCTTTATAGACTATGGCCACTTTATGATTTTTTTTTTTTTAATTCATGGGAGGTACTTTGAGATTGGATTACTAACAAAGATGCTTTCATTCCACAAAACAGCAATAGTTTCATTGAAATCTCTTTGCTCTTGTGGTCGGCTCCTTTGAGAGGGAGCTGTGACATTTTCTGGTGAAGTTGGTGCTGACTTCTACACCTCTTTCTGACAGAAGGCTCTGTAGGCAGTGACCGTGGGAGTATTGTGGACAGTGAAGAAGAGAAGGAAGAGGAGGTAAGGACATGGTATGGCCAGATCATGGTGATCAGGAAGCTTAGGGTGCACATAGCAGGCGAGGTGTGCAACATGCTTCACAATTAGTGAACTGTTCTTATAAAATGGAAGGGCAGAATCTGAAGGTTTTTTCTTAGGGTTAAAATTATTTTTTTGTAATCTTTACAGAGAGAAGTAAGGAAAACTGCTTTGATCTCTTTTACTATTATCTACCTGCCCTTCTTTCTACCAAATTCCTTCACTTCCCACTATATTTTGAGGAGAGAACAGTTTAGACACTGTTGTACAGTCTCTGTCTCAAACTTAGCCTTGGAATGTGTCCTTGAATAATTGTAGAAAAAAAATGCCTGCAATGAACACTTTTAAAAAGATTATTATTATTCTTGTTATTGTTATTATTTGTGTGTGTGCATGTGTGTGCAGGTGCATGTGGAGACTTGAAGAGGGCGTTAGATCCTCTGGAACTGAAATTACAGGCAGTTGTAAGCTACCTGATGTAGGTGCTGGGAGCCAAACTCAGTCTCCCTCAAGAGTAGTATACTCTCTTAACCACTGAGCCATCTCTTCAGCCTCTGAATAATTTTTTAAAGCTTTCTAATCAAAGCTTCTGGTTCATATTAGCTTGCTAGAGTTTTAAGGTCTACAGAGTAAAACCTTGACCTAGAGTCTGGGGCCTTGAGTTGTCTCTTCAGACAATGAGTATGGAATTTTAAAAGGAGAGCATTTTATGTGTCTGATTTTCATTTCTCAATTGTTTTTCCACTCACCTCTGCTTCTACATTTCTTCCTCCAGCCCTGTAAACAGAAATCCTAGCAATAGAAATAAACTTGCTTGTTACCTTGCTACAAGTGTATCTGCTGAGTCCTTTGTTTTTAGCTGTCAGTGTAGCTCTTTACCAAATTGTTGGTAGCAAATACTGATGTTCAATTCTTGAGCTTAATGGAGTAATTATCCTACTAGAGGGAACACAGAGATTGTAGTCCAAAATGTGAAGCAACACAAACCAACCTTCTGTGATTTAATTAAATAATGTTCTGTCTTATCTGAAGGTTAGGATCTGGAAATACAAATGGTATGAATGAATCATTAGAGCTATTTAAATGAAACGGAAAGTTATGGTGGCTAGATGACTCTTTGCAGTATTACCAGTCTTTCTTCCTATACTCTACTTAAGGTGACTGAGTATAAGAGCTTTTCCTCTGCATCACATAGTCAGAGGAACCTTAACCTCAGAGACTGATGTGATCTTTTCTGTGTTAACAGCAAAACTCTTTCACCCACAGGAATCAGATGAAGATTTTGCCAGTCGAAGTGACAATGATCAGAACCAGGTAAACTCATGTACTGAAACAAATCCATTTTAAAGCTTTAATCGAAGCATAGCATGTCATTAAAATTACTTTTCTTTCTGTTTGGAACTAGGCATTGAAACTAGGGTCTCAGGCATGCTTGGCAAGCACTACCATATTTGTATCCCAAGCCTTCTTTTGTTGTTGTTGTTGTTATTATTATTATTACTATTTTTTTTTTTTGAGACAGGGTTTCTCTGTTGTAACTCTGGCTGTCCTGGAACTCACTCTGTAGACCAGGCTGGCCTTGAACTCACAGAGATCCTCCTGCTTCTGCCTCTTGAGTGCGGGGACTAAAGGCCTGCGCCACCACCACCTGGCTGAAGTCTTCTAAAATGACTTTTGAATGATATATTGAGAATTTTTCATGCTCACAGATAGTTTTCTTTTAAGTTTGTCATGTATTTAGTTAGCCACCTCCTTTGAATATTACCCTTTCCAAATTTTGCTCTTTCTTAATAGCGCCTTTTAATCATCACTTCCTGTTCTTGTTAAGACTAATTTACATTCCTCTAATAATGAACATTTTGGGTATTCTAATATTTTTCTTTGATATTTTTGCTCTTATGTTTTTTTTTTAAAGCAAACTCTTTCTTAGTTTTTGATTAAATCATGTAGAATATGTGTTCCAAGTGTGGTTACCTTGATGCTTTAATCTAGTAATTCTGTTTTACATTCTCAGCATACCACACAGATGAGTGATGAAGAAGCGGATGATGATGGTGACCTTTTTGCTGACTCTGAGAAGGAGGGGGATGATATTGAGGACATTGAGGAAAATGCTAAGTCTGTAAGTACAGTTGTCACTTGGTATGGGCTTAGAAGTGCTGTCTGGACATTGTTCCTTAATATTGCCGTTTGAATTTGTAGTCCTCTCATCTTACGTCATATTTGTGATTTTTGCATGCAGCCAGAGGTACACAGTGGATGACTTCCTCAATCACTCTCCCCCTTAATTTTTGAGTCAAGGTCTCTCCCTGAACCCAGGGCTTGCCAACTTGGCAAAACTAGCTGACCAACAAGCCCCAAGGATCCTCCTGTCTTTGTCTCCCCAGTTCTGAGATTACAGGCACATATAACCACTTCTAGGTTTTTATATCAGTGGTGAGGATCTGAACTCTGATTCTCATACTTACGCAGCAAGCATTGTACTGAATGAGCCATTTCCACAGCCCCCATATTTGTAGTTTGATTTTTTTTTTTTTTTTTAGAGATTTGCCTTATTTTTTAAATGTGTTTTTGGTGTGTCTTTGTGCCTGTATTCGCACACATGTATGGGTTCCTGGTGAGACCAGAAGAGGATATCAAATGTACAGGATATTGTGAGACACCTAACATGGGTTCTGAGAACCAATCCTTAGAACCTCTGCAAGAGCAGTGAACACCATCTCTCTCGTGCCTTAATTGATAGTTTTACAAATAGCAGTAAATGTCCTGTGTCTCTGATTACCTTATGAGTACCACTTTCTTCTAATGCTAAGGATTTTTGTAAATCAGCTCATTGGGAATATATTCAGCTCCACAATTTTGAGATCAGATACTCTATAGATTCATGCTAGTTTTCTTACCTAGATGTTTCAGGTATTTTAAAAAAATGAAGAAATAGACGTATCTTCTTTTAAAGGGATACTTTGTGAATTCTGTTACTTATCAGAGCCCCATAAGCTCCATGTTAAACTCATTAATAAATCCCTGTTTTTGCACACATGCATTCTCACACACATAAATAAAAGTAAATCTTTTTAAAAGGCTCTGTTTATTTGTAGTTTGATTTCTTTGTGACTTGATTTAATTTTGATAGGTATCCAGAAGTAAACTGTACTAGTTTGTTAGAAAAAAAGTAATACTTTCCATTTCTTTGGCCTGTAGAAAAGACCTACGTCTTTTGCTGATGAGCTGGCAGCTCGGATCAGAGGAGATATGTCAAACCAGCCGAAAGAGAAACAGATAAGTAAGTTCTGAAGGTTAGTGGAGTGATTGGTAGCATGCATCTTTGTTCTCTCTCTCTCTGTATGTGTCTTTCTTTTCTTTTCTTTCTTTCTTTCTTTTTTTTGAGATAGGGTCTCATATATTCCATGCTGGCTTCAAACACATGATGCAGGGTGCTCTTGAATTCCTGACCTTCTTGCCTTCTCCTTTGAGTGCTGAGATCATAAGCATAAGGCACTGTTCAAACATGGGGTTCACTGATTACTGGAGTGCGATAGGCTTTAGTTTTAGTTCCTGACCTTTTGTTGTTGTTTTCCCAGATTCCTTTATTATTTTCGTTTTACATTTTATTCGTTTAATTGGGGTGAGGGGTGTGTGCATGCCTTAATGTGTGTGCAGAGTTGGCTTTCTCTGCCCTCCTCCTGCCACGAGAATCTTGTCAGGCTTGGTGGTAAGCACTTTGATCTTCAAGCCAAGTCAGTGGCTCTGCTCAGTAATTAGATGCTATGAGTATCCTATTCCCCCTTCCCCGGTACATGTGTAGCTCTATATAACATCTTACATGCATGGAATATGGGAACCTCAGAACTGTGGAAAGCAGATTGTGCATCCGTGGCTTAACATTTACTCTTAAATTTTGACTAATAAAAATGCACTATCCAGTGCATTCTTTTTATTTAGCAGAGTGGAAACGTAGAGTAATCCCCTTTTTAAGCACAGTCCTGGTATGTACATGACTGGCAGCCTTCTGCCTTATAGAGACACTCCCATGAGTAAGTGCTCTAATGGCGCTGAGATATGAACCTGAGAGTCCTGCTCTTGGCCTGTGTCATAGGGTGCAGACATTAGTAGGGATTCAGTGTCTGTATACCAAGAATGCTAAGCATCCTTAAAACTGTGAGAGTCTCATACATCTTACCCTTAGCTGATGGGAAGCCTCAGAAGACGACGAAGGAGAAGAAGGAAAGGAGAACACCTCCAGACGGTAAGCCCTTCCCTCAGGAGCTTTGTGTCATTCATCAGTGTTGAATGCTGACAAGTAGGTGGTGTCTCCATTCACTTTCTCAAAGCATCTGAAAACAGTTTTAGGGTGCTAGCATGGAAGAAAGCGAGGCGGAGTAATGCTTGTGAACGCTCGTCTAAAGTAGGCGCTGCCTGTCTTTCTGGAGTTTTCTAGATGTGTAGGAACTATGTGTTGCTAAAGTTTTCAGTAGATTGTGTATGACCCTTCCATATTCAGTAGTGATATCTGTTGGGTCAGTCTAAGGGATTGGCCTAAAGGATCACTGTTGTCTCCAGACATTGCTCAGTTGAAAATGAGTGCCCATGAGAGACTCTCTGGATTTTTTGAAATTCATCACTCAGTTCTCAGATATGCCTTGTGAAGTATCGCTTTGTTAAAGTCCATGCCCACGCTCTGTGTGATACAGAGGTAACCCCAAGAATTTGGATTCCAACCCCATCTTTCCCCCTCATTATTGTACTTTTGAGGTCTTGCTATATAGCCTAAGCTAGTTTGGAATTCCTATGTAGCCCAAGCTGGACTCAATCCCACCGTGCCAGGCTGCCCTTGAACTTCAGTTCCTCTTGTCTTAGCCTCCGGAATGCTGAGATTACAGGCAATGTGCCACCACCATGTGCCTTACCCATTTTAACACTCCCCGTGCAACATTACTTTCTGTCAGATGAGGAAGACATCATGTTTCTACCCCCCAAGTTGACCGATGAAGACTTCTCACCATTTGGCTCTAGAGGTGGTCTGTTCAGTGGACAGGGACTTTTTGATGATGAAGATGAGGTGAGTTGGACGAACGAACAGAGCTCTTTGTATGTGTGTCATTGAGTATGTAAGGAAGAAATTCATGTTTTTCTTAGAGAAAGGTAGCTTCCTATTAGTTACTCTTCTCATATTTGGGGACATGTTGAAGTCAGAACCACAGAGTGAGATATGCTATATATCCTGCTGTCCTTTGATGTGACAAGAGGCTGTGAGAGTGTCAGTAGTGGAGAATTCACCTGAGTTACCGATACGCTGTCCTCTTCCCTCTTTTTATTTAATTCCTGACATGCCCAAATTAAGTTCATTTTGCTCTAGTCTGCACTTGCGACTGATTGTTTGGCAGGACAGTAAGCACATAGTTTCAAAGAATAGGATACTTCTCAGAAATCTTCAGGTTCAGCCTTGTTTGCCTCTGCATTTTAAAATTCTCCTACACCTTTCCACAACCAGAGTGACCTCTTCAGGGAAGCCTCCGGGGATCGGCAAGCACACGCTCCTGTTAGTGAAGGTGGGTTGGGAATGGCTGCTTTCTCCTTGCCTCTTGTCCTAGTTTGCTTTTTATTGCTATGATAAACATCATGGCCAGAAGCAGCTTGGGAAGGAAAGGATCCATTTCATCTTTGCTGCTTATAGGCCTTCATGAATGGAAATCAAGATAGAAGCTCATTGGAGTTAGGAACAAAGCAGAGGCCATGAAGAAATGCTGCTTCCTGGCTTTCTTTCTGGGCTCATATTTAGTGGCTTTTCTTACCTCTTCCAGAACCATCTAGCCAGGGGTGGCACTGACTACCTTGAGCTGGCCCTCCTATGTCAATCATTAAGAAAGTGCACCACAGACTTACCCATAGGCCACTCAGATGGAGAGAGTTTCTCAGTTGAGAATTGCTCTTTCTAGACAACTCTAGCTTGTATCAAATTGACAAAAAAATCTACCCAGCAAACATATTCTAAATCTAAATACCCAGATTTTTATTTCTGTTAAGCCGAAAGCTTAAACAGTTGAAGGCAGTTTGTCTTTTACAGTTTTTGTCTTAGAAACAGACAACAGTACCATCTTCAGACCCACATCACACATTTGCTTCTTAGAGACTTGATAAAAAAGTCAGAAAGGGAAAGTTTTTGATACCTATGTTGGGGCTAGCTTTACTATAATGACATTTAATTCAAGTTCACATTGCTTGTGTTGAGTTTATCAGTTGGTCATCAATAGTTCCTCAAGGTGGCATCCATCAGAATCATGTGTAGGAATTAAAATAATTTTTGAAAGTATTTGTTTTTGAAAACCTACAATTTTTATTCCGTAGATTTAAAGTAGTTCTTTAGGTATTGGGAATAATTTTTTTTTTTTTTTTTTTTTTTTTTTTTTTTTTTTAGAGGCAAGGTTTCTCTGTTGTAACTCTGGCTGGCCTTGAACTCACAGAGATCTAACTGCCTCTGCTTCCCGAGTGCTGAGATTAAAGGCGTGAGCCCCAGCTGAATTAGTTGTTCTAAATGACGGCCTCCCACATGATATGTTCTATATTGGGGCCATCCTCATCTTGCTGTCATGTTGGTTTACTTTCTTTTCTTGTTTTCCTCTCTGCTTTTATTACTTAATTTTCTTCAGCACCATCTCACGGGATTTTTGCTGTTCCCTTCACTACATCATCTCACTGAGCTGGGAAAGGATAACATTTGATATATTTTAAAAGACGTTTCAGTGTCCTGGCTCCTCCAGATGTCCTCGCTGCTGCTGTTTGACCTCAGTGCATCTTCCATGGAGTCACAGTGTAGACTATGTTAATTACTAAGAAAAAATCTTCTGGTATCAGTAAAATTGAAAAAGAACTCAATATTTTTTTACTTGGTTTATTTAGAAAAATTTGTCCTTTTTTTAAAAAAAACAAAAACCTGTTTAGGTTTGTGTCATGATGCATGTACTCCAGAGAAGGTGTGGGTTCTTTTTACTTTTGAGATGGTTTTGCTATGTAGTCGTGGTTGGTCTGGTGCTTACCGTGTAGCTCTGAGCTGTTCTTGATACCTGACTGTCCTCCTGCCTCAGTTGCTCAAGTCTTGTGATCACAGGTATGTCCTACTATGCTCAGCAAATCTGGTGAAATGATTGACCTTTCTTCCTTTTTCTAGAACCTTCGTCCCCAAAACCTGGAAAGAAAATCCCAGCAGGAGCTGTTTCTGTATTTTTAGGTAATGGGATTTATTTCTTGTGAGTGTGTGTGTGTGTGTGGGGGGGGGTTTGTATGCATGTGAGTGTGAGGGACATGTCTGCCTGTGTGTGTGCGCAGAGGGAAGATGACAGATGTCTTATTCCCTTCCATAATCCCTTGAGACATGATCTCACACTGAACCTGGAACTGGGCTGGTAGCCATAAGACCCAGGGAGCCACCAGCCCCCCTTGCTAGCACTGGGGTTACAGGCACAGGTAGCAGCCACACCCTCCGGGTTTTTTTTTTTTTTTTTGTGAGTTCTAGGATTTTAACCAAGGCTCTCATGTCCCCAGAACAAGCATGTACTTGCTGAGCCATCACCCCAGTGCTCTTTTTCAAGAACTGTATGATTTCCATTTTGTCGCCTTTTTGAAGGCCTGGATAGGGAATAGGAGGTATGCAGGAGCTCTAGAAGACTTTGAGACTGGGGACATGATGGAGTGGTGGAGTGCTTGTTTAGTACGTGCGTGGTCCTGTGTTTCGTGGAGCGCTTGTTTAGTATGTGCGGTCCTGCGTTTCCT
Organism: Cricetomys ansorgei; assembly: GCA_026225945.1. Lineage (NCBI taxonomy): Eukaryota > Metazoa > Chordata > Mammalia > Rodentia > Nesomyidae > Cricetomys > Cricetomys ansorgei. The sequence goes on along the minus strand of JAMJFZ010000116.1, from coordinate 17,523,192 downwards.
CTCCAGCACTGCAGAGGACTGCAGGTGTGGGGAAAGGGGAGGGGAAGAGCAGGAGAAAGCGAAGAAGGGGAGAGACAGACAGGACCAAGAGACAGGAAGGGGGAAGGGAGTGAGGGGATCAGTGCGATTTCTTGAGTGGCCAGGCAGTCCTGCATTGCGGCTTAGTTCTCCAACACTAGCACGGGGTTATTTCATTTTCTCAATGTGTTTTGTGGATGGACCTAACTCATAAGTGGTGCCAAGGTCAGGAGGCTCACACCGGCTCACGCTCTGACTGTCTTTCCTTCCACAGGGTATGCTGATGTGTCTGGGTCCACCTCTGCCCCATCACTGAAGGCATTCCAGACACGTGAGCAGCCCACTCCAGGGAAGAGCTCCCATCTGCCAACTCCTGCTAGCCTCTTTGATGACGATGATAATGACAATGATGATGAGGACAGCTTTTTTGTGCCATCTAGTAGCAAACCTTCCAAGACCGGTACCACTTTCCGTCTAATTCTGGGAACTTAGAGAAGAACGTTGAACTTCAAGGGACACCGATCTTAACGTTCAGTGTCTCTTGCTGTTCCACATGCCCTGCTGAGCACTGCTGCCATTGTCTATGCTTAAGTTGTGCCACAAGCTTGCGGGTCCCTAGCTGGCCAATCTTGTCTGCTTTGGAAACTAATTACTGAGGTTATCTTCTGTGTAGGGAGCTGAATTTCTTTTCTTCTATTCTTAAACTTTCTGCTTCTGCCTTTTCAATTACAGACAGAAGTTCTGTCAGACTAAACTTCCTAGCAGCTCTGGGTAGTTACATGAGCAGAGCACCAAATGCTTGATTCTCACCGTCTTTTCTCTCCACCAGAGAGCTTAGATTACCCTTGGCCTTGCCCCCCACCCCCCATAACATTTTCTTTCCTGTAGCCCACTCAGTGCTCTTCTTCCCTCCTCTGAAGTCCATGTTAAAGTCTCCTGTAAATTTTTTGTTATTTAGTGTGCAGACATGTCTTCCTAGGGCTGAATGGTTCTAGGTGGGGCCCAAGAACCTGCATTTCTAACATTCTCTCAATCACAGTACCAGCTCTGAGCTCACATGTGGAGGAACAAGGCTTACATTCATCAGGTGTTCTTCTAGAAGAGAGGGGTAGGTCCTGAGCTGTACACAGTTACAGCAGTTGGACAAAGGAGAAGATGGCATCCAGAAAGGATAAAACCAGAATGTCTGCAGTAACTTTCCAGGGCTAGGTGTAGAGTCATCGGATAGAAGCAGGAGTAGGAGGGAAATTGACAACTTAACTATTTTAGAAAACTGGAGATTATGCAGTGTGCTCAGTCCTGGACAAACCGAAATGGCAGTGGGTGAACATATGAGTGCCTTCTTTTGGCCTTGAAGGACTCTGGACATCCTAGCAAACGTCTCCACAGCTCCCAGAAACCATGCTTCACTCATTGACACAAGGCTCCTTCAGTGCTGCTGTACTTGGGGACAAAAAATAGGGAACCACCCAGATTTTCCCAAGTCAGAAAAGCTGTGATTTTTCCGTTTCCTAGAACTTTTCAAAACTGTTGAAAAGAATGAGGGGCTGGAGAGATGACTCAGAGGTATGAGTAATTGCTACAAAGTCCCAGGGACCAGAGTTCTGATCCCAGCATCAATGTAACAATCTGGGAATCTGTGTGTGGGAAAGTGTGTGCCTCTAACTCCAGCTCTGAAGGCAGAGACAGGATCACTAGAGTTTGCTGGCTTCCAGCCTTGTAGAGAAAAACAAGCCCCAAATTCAGGGGAAGACCCTTCTTTGGAGGAATAAGTGGAGAGAGATAGGACACCTGACACCGTCTGACCTCCATGTACATGCACAGATGCACACACCCACCTCCATACATGAACATACACAGATGCAAACACGTAAGTAAATGAATGAATCTTGTAAAAAATGAGGTGTTTACTTTCTTACTTGGGAATATTTCCTTTCTACATTAAGTGGAAATCACAAATGGTAGGGCATTTTGTTCGGATTAATTAAAATTTATAGTGCTACGAATAGCTGACATTAGTACATGAAGTAGCGGGATATTTAGAAGCATGTCCACCAAACTTTTCCTTCTGTCTTGTCCAGGTGGGCAGGGTGAAGAGAAGGGGGATTCCAGCATTTGCTTTCCATCTACCTCTGTATAGTTTGGTTTTTAATGAAAACAGGAGTCAACCTTCAACATCTCATTTCTAGAATTATTGACTTCTTTAAAGTGATCTTTACTTTTTAATCTGCTCTTAGGTGCATTTAGCATAGGATGCTTCTGTTTGGATAAGGGTGTCATTCAGATGGGTAATGTCTGTCTGTCTACCTTTTTTTGAAAAGCTGTTGTACTGTGATTACCAGGGAGATGGAACTAAGGTGAGCAACTCAGGGGCAAAGAACTTGACTGGCATGTATCCCTTCCTGATTAGTCCTCAGAACTGCAGGGAATATGAAAAGGAAAAATACTAAAGGAAGAGTCTGGTTCTATTAACTTTGTATTTTACTGTAAATGATCAAAAAATAAGATGCCTTTCATACTTATCTTTGGGAGAGAAAAAAATTTTTTTTTAATCTGTGAATTTTATAGTAGGATTTGGTTTTGACCTTGGTGTAATTTTATGCTGTGGTTTCTTTTTTAAGACAAAATCAAGTCCACTGCCATTATCTTTGATGACGAGGAAGGAGATCTGTTCAAAGAAAAAGCAGCAGCTTTGCCAGAAACTTCTGTGAGTCAGACAGATGAAAACAAAACACGGGCAGATAAAACGGTGAGTAGGAGGAGTAGATTGTGGGGTGTTGGCCTGGGCATCTTTCAGTAGTGATTTATCTGGAGCTCAGAGGATATAAAGTTCTGTTTCATGTTTACTGTCCCAGTTTTCTTTCTGTTGCTTTTATAAACACTGACCAAAGCAACTTAGGGGAGAAAAAGGCTTACGGGTTGCAATCCATCCTTGAGGGAAGCCAGGGCAAGGACTCAAAAGGAGGCTGTGGAGGAGTGCTGTAGACTGACTTGCTTTTGCTGGCTGAACTATCTTTCTTAAAACCCAGGCCCACCTGCCCAGAGGTGGCACTGCCCACATAGGCTGGGCCCTCTTATATGAATTAGCAAGCAAGAAAATGCCTGACAGACAAGCCCACAGTCCAACTGATGGAAACATTTCTTCTGTTGAGGTTCCCTCTTCCCAAATGTGCCAAGTTCACAATTGAGAATAGCAACCACATTTATATTAAGAACTTTGAACACAAAATTGAAAGACACAATAGAACTCCAAATAACTGCCAACTGGATTCACATATAGTGAGGATTTGCCAAGTGTGTGTCTGAGCCTTTGTGCAAACATACTGTTTTCCAAACTATTTGCAAGTAATCTGAAGTCATTATGATGTTTTACACCCTACATGTTTTATTAGGCAGCTCTTGGAAAACTGTTTTATGACCAGATGCCATTGTCCCTGGCCAGGGGTTGGCAGCAACTCTATAGAAGAATCTAATGCCAGTCTGCATTCATGAGGCTCCAGTTTGCCCTAAAATTTCTTTTATAAAATCATACCCAACACAATACTGATTTAAGATAATTTCATAGTCTGTTTCTATTTTTTGTCTCTTGTCCCACAGATATCCTATATAGGTTTTTTCTTGTGGGTGTGCATGCGCGTGTGCATGTGTGATGTATGTCAGAGAACAGCACTGAGCAGTCAGTTCTCTGCTAGTACCATGACTAGCCTCAATTGTGTAGTTTTGCCTCTGTTTCCCAGTGGTAAGTTTACAGGCGTGTGTTATCGTTAGACCTGTCTTCTTTATCATTTGTAAAGCATGGTGTATTAGTCAGGATTCTCTAGAGGAACACAAGTTATAGAATGAATATATATATTTACACAGGGGATTTATTAAGAGTGGCTTACAGGCTGTGGTCCAGCTAGTCCAACCATGACTGTCTGCCAATGGAAGGTCTAAGAACCCAGTAGTTGTTCATCCTGCGAGGCTGGATGTCTCAGCTGATCTTCAGTATTTGCCAGAATCCCGAAGAAGTAGGCTCTAATGCCAGTGAAGGAATGGACCTGCCAGTGAGAACATGAGCATGCAGGCAAAGAGAGAGCAAGCTTCCTTCCTCCATGTCCTTTGTATAGTCTGCCAGCAGAAGGGGTGGCCCGGATTAGAGGTAGATCTTCCCATTTCAAAAGGACTGGATTAAAGGTGGATCTTCTCATTTCAAAAGATCCAGATTAAAAGTAGGTCTTCTCATTTCAAATGATTTAATTAGGAAAAAAAAACTTCCTCACAGGTGTGCCCTGCCACTTGAGTTTTAGTTAATTTCAGATGTAGTCAAGGTGACAACCAAGAATAGCCACTGCACATGCCTGATTGTGTCTCATCCTTGTTTTGCCCTCACAACTACCCAAATGTCAACGTTCAAAATCATCTTGGTCCCTCGATCAGCTTGCTGTTCTGTCTGTCCTCTTGGTGCCCTGTGTGACAGGGTACATCCCGTGTACGTGAGATGCGCCCCGTGCTTTGTCTTGTTTGTACTATTCTGGGGCCTCATCAAAACCAGTTTTTAAATTCTTTGTCATGGTATTCCTGTATAAAATATTCGTGTGAACTTTATTCAAATGAAAGTCCAGGGCATGTTGGTACTTGGTACTTGGCTTGGTGCCTTCTCACAGTACAGTCTGGGGACATTTTTTAAATGAATGAGTGAACTTGCTTCCATGTCTGTTATTTGCTAATAATCTTATTTTTTTTTCCTTTTTTGGTGGTGACCCAACTAGATCACTTTGCCTTCCAGCAAAAATGTGAAGCTCATGTCAGAAACAAAAACTCAGAAAGGGTTGTTTTCAGATGAAGAGGACTCCGAGGTATGGAATTCTTTTCTTAGATCTGGAGAATCATCTCTAGATACAACATTAATAGCATTCTGATTAGTCTTCCAGTAGAGGTTTAAGACTTTTTATTAAGTAGTTCAGTTCTTACTTTGAAAATAATCTCTTGGGCTGGGGATGTAATTCAGTGGTATAAAGTGCTTGTCTAGCATATATGAGGCCTTATATATTCTTGAATATATGTGGTCTTCAGAAAGCAGTGTATTGGCCCAGTACCTTTAACTTTTGGGTTTGAATCCATTGGATTTCCTTTAACATGCTTGACTATTGGTTCACAAATGCTTGTATGAGAGTGGAAATCAGCCTGCTGCTTCCTGTAATGGCATGTGACTCACTAGAGAGTTTGTTCCCATTCTGATACATCTTCAGCACAGCTTTCACTTTTCATTGCTGGTGTCAGATGATAGGGTGTGGGTGAGAAGGCTCAAGTGGCTTGGGCTCCCATACCTGTGTGGTGGTCTCTAAAAATGGCAGCTTAAAGAAGCAGCATTTCTTTCTGCTGACTCGGGTCTTGAAAGTGTCAGAAAGAGGCTGTGTTGTGTTTTTAATCCAAGACTTAGAAGTCTTTTTTTAGCTGGCTTTCCTGTGGCTGTGATAAAGCATTGACCAAAAGCTACTTGGGGAGGAAAGGGCTTATTTCATATCGTAGGCTATCCATCATTGAGGAGCACTGAGGGCAGCAGAGACCAGGGAGGAATGCTGTTTACTGGCTTACCCTCTCCTGCTTGCACTCAGCCAGCTTTCTTACACAACCCAGGATCACCTGCCCAGGGATGGCACTGCCCAGAGTGGGTTGGGCACTTCTATATTATCGGAATCAAGAAAATACCCCACATGTATGTCCGCAGTCCAGTCTGATGGAGGCAGTTACTCAACTGAGGTTCTGTTTTCCTTAGTGTGTCAAACAACAACCACAGTTAGTGATCACAGAAGTTAATGCTGTTTCTTCTGCGTGTGTTCCTGCCACAGTCCTGGGATTAGGGGCAGGATACAAATTTAGTTTGTGTGTGTGTGTGTGTGTGTGTGTGTGTGTGTGTGTGAGAGAGAGAGAGAGAGAGAGAGAGAGAGAGAGAGAGGAGTAGGGGGGGGTGGACGATGACTGGGGATTGAACCCAGGGCTTTGTGCATGGTAGTAGGCAAGCACTCAAGCACTCTATCATTGAGTTATATTTCCAGTCTCCCAACTTCAGATGGTAGGGTTTAATAAACTAGAGGTTTGTTTTAAAATTACTATTCAAGGCTTTGCCCCATGAGCACCATCATAGAGTGGATAGTTTTTGTTGGATATTGTTAGAATTGCAAAGAGAAGTAACATACGGCAGTAGGACATAAAATATTGAACTGGAAGGAATGATTCTTTGTGCTTACCTATGTCTCAATGTGGACAGGAAGCTTGCCTTGATAAATTTGGGGGGGGGGCATGTTTGAAGTAATAGAAGTCTGTTTCCCTCACTACCACCAAAGAAGATTTAAAATTACAATGTAGAAATCTGTTTTTTATTCTTTGGTTGAATAACTTTGATATTCTTAAAACAACTAGCCCGTTTGGCAGTATATAAAATGTGGGACGGGCATGAGATACTATGGCCTCTTCTTTGTAAACCATCCAGTGGGACTCATGGAGTGAGGTGTAAACCAGTGTGCTTAGAACTCTTCTCTCTAGGTCAGTGAACTCATTAGGTCTGTATCTGATGAGTGGTAAACACTGTATAATAAAAAATAGCCTCTGAAGAGGTCGTAGAAAATGTTCTTGTCTTGTTTAATTATCTGGCTCTTGTATTGAGGTCTCTCTGCCCAGGGGATAGGTTACCCTACTTTCTGTTTCTAGTTCATGCAGCTCAGTTTGCAGTGTTCCTTGCGCTCTAAGCTGACAGTCCATCACATTTTGAGGACACCTTCAGAACTCTGCAGACTTTTTGCAGCATTTCATAGTTACAGTTCAAGTAGAATAGTAGACACTTTTAGGCAAATACTCAACTACTGAGCTATCTTCCCAGCACAAACCTTTTAAAGTAGGAATTTAATTTGTTTTTATTTAAAAGATGTAATACGATCTTGGGGAGAGAGATCTTACCAACAGATCAGTCATAGGTCTAGCACTTTGTGAATCCAGCCTGTTGTGTGGAGAATTTGTATGTTTCTCTTTGAATCTCCAGACAAAGGAAGCCTTTCGTTTGCATGATAGACTAACTGAGAAATGTCTTCCTGTCTTACATCCTTCATGTGGGGATATGATTGCCTTTCAGGCTCCAAAGGCTCTGAAATACCCTGTGCTCTCCCCAGCTCCTTGTGCCACACACACCAAGGGCAGATGCCGAGGTCCTGAGTCTTGACACACACAGCCAGCATGTTCTAGTCCAGTGCCTTGTACTGACTGGATATTAAAGCTGATAAATCCTGCTAACCAGCAGCCTTGATTTTGTTTTTAACAGGATTTGTTTTCTTCTCAAAATTCAAGTAAATCAAAAAGTACATCACTTCTGTCCAGCCAACTCCCCACATCAGTCTCGCTCTTCGGTGATGAAGATGAAGAGGTAAATGTTGTTATTGCAGCACCAGATAATTAACTTAGAACAGTTGAATTTTGTTTTTGATGGCTTTATAGCCACAGCAGCATGCAGTAGAAAAGAGTGACGGAGAAGCCACTAGCTTACCGATGTCTGGTCATGTTGGTAACCGCAAGTGTTTTCAGAAATACAATTAGGGAGACATTAAAATCTTAACTCATTGATTGTGGAAATCCCAATAGGTTTCATGTTTTTACACCGTTTTGATAACTCTTTAGAGAGGGTGTATCTCTTATATTCAGTGATCTATGAGAATATCCAAGTTAAAGTGGCAGTAGGAAAGAAGAGGCAGCCATGTTTTAGATTTACATTTCTTTTTCACTCTGGATTCAGAGAGTAGAGTGTTAAAGAAAAGAGATGTAAGGATCCAAACTCAAACCCTGTGTCCTATGTGTCGGTTGATCCACGTTGCTGTGGTTGCATACAGCTCCGTCACTGTAAACCCAGACTTTTTGCAGATGCCTTAGTACCTCTACCTTTTGTGGGTTAAGGGTCAGTAGGTTCATTGAAGCCACTGAAACAAATAATATCACATCTTTGCACAGTGGTTAGTGTACATGGTGAATGAAAGCTGTTGTCACTAACATCCACTGGACCCCAGTTTGTTGTTACTGTGGCCTTTTCTGCCTTACCAGGCTTTACTTAAAGACCTCCTTTATTGGTCTTTGGCTCAGGACTATCCACTGCAGTAGTATGTACTGTTAAGAGTTTTCACATCATAAACCAAACTTGAGCTCTCTCACGGTTTTGTTCCAGTTACCTTAATGAAAGTGGGTATATAATAGAATTTCTGGTGGGGTTGGGAATGGTAGCAGGATCTCATAGGTAGTCCAGTCTGAATTGTAACTGACCATGTAGCTCAGGCTAGCTTCAAATATATATTCTTGCTGCTTTGGCTTCATGAATCCTGTAATCATAAGTGCACACCACCACACTCAGCACATAATAGACACTTCTAGAGTGCCTGAGTGTGTAAGACTATGTAAATGTAATTGAACGTCCTTAGGATGCCAGGATTTTGTTTAGTAAAATGTTCCATGCCTTTTTATTCTTTATTTTAAATTAACTAGAAATAATTCCTGCTCTCTTCAACTTTCTTAGCTATAAAAACTCCTTTTAGCCCTTTAGTCCAATTTCTAGTTCTTAGAAAAAGATGTGTGATTGATGGCTGCTGCCCAGGCTCTTATGCCCGCAGGTGGCCTGGAAGGAGCACTGCTGGTGTTCCTGCCGTCTTGACCTTTCTTTGTTGTTGTTGTGTTTCCAGGCTCTGCCTCAGGTTCTGTGGTAACTCCTGAAAGTTGTCCTATGCCCTGTACACATACACTGCCCCACTTACCTGCCCCTGTGCACACATGCATACACACAATAATAATTTTTTAAAAACTTTTTTTAATTAAAAGAATTCTATGGTAATCTTGTTCTCCTTTTGTGGATGGGGCTTGTAATTTGAGGAGGTTGTAGACTGAGATGTGCAGGTATTTTGTGATTGTTTCCCCCAAGTATGTTGTATTCTGCTCCTCGTGGGAGAATGACTCCCTTGCCTGGGAGATGTCTTTCTTGGGTTTCAAGAATATGAATTGGTGATACCTTTTTATATTTTCCTACCATTTGTCCTCTTAGGATAATCTTTTTGGGAGTGCAGCGGCTAAGAAGCTGACTTCATCTCTACAACCTCAGAGTCAAGAGAAACCAAAACCTTCAGAGCAGCCCAAAAAGAAGACATCGACCTTGTTCAGCAGTGATGAAGAGGTATGTTAAGATTTGCCCACACAGAACATTTTGATGGGAACTAGGAAAGAGTTAGAGCTGTCCTAAACATCTTCTCTTACTGTTCTATACTCACTGGAGCTTAGTCACCAAAGGATGGTGTTTTCAAAATTGTATGTTTTAAAGAAAAGTGTTTAGTATAATGTGTTAAACATGAATACTTTCAAAATAGAGTTAAAGTTTCACGGCTGAAGCTCTGTAACAAAAGGCAGTGTGCTAGGATACTGGCATGTGTAGTCCTACTTGGATCTTTAAACATGGAGTCTGGGGATTTCAACTCAGGTCCTCAAGCTTATGCAGCAAGTGCTTTTGCCCACCTAGCCATTTTGACAGCACTTCTCCATGGATTTTTAAATGCATGTTTATGTTTTAAGGACCAGTGGAATATTACTAATTCACATACCAAGTTAGCACCTGACAGTAAGTCCAAAGGAAAGCTGTCGGACTCGGGGACCACCCAAGACCAAGAAGTGAAGGCTGTGAAAAAGACCAACCTATTTGAGGAGGATGATGATGATGAGGTTGATCTGTTTGCTATTGCGAAGGACAGGTGAGATCTTTACAACTGTAGGGAAGGGTTTCCTGTGTGAGACAGATGTTTCTGTTGCAAGTGGTTGATGCCTCATTGTCAAACTTACAATGTTTTAGGATTTAGGATAGATAGGACTGCTCTTACTTTTCAGTGGGAAGGCCTTGGGAAAGTTTGCTTTAATTTTTTCCTCTGATATTTTTTTTTAACCTTGAAACAATTTTTTTCTCTTAGGTGTTTAAGAATGAGATTGTTATCTTTTTTTGTCAACCCACCCCCCCCTCCCCAGACTAAGCTAAAGAAGGTTACTTAAAAGTTTGTTACTCTGATAGAAATCTCCAGAATGTTGACAAACATGGCATTAGGAGTAGACTGCCAGCAGGCACTGACTACGCTTTCTGGTCTGGGTGCTTGTCTGAGTTGAAGTCAGTGGCTCGTGGAGTGTGACATGGGCCATGCTATCTATCTGTTTTGTTTGGATAGCTGTGTGTTCTGAGTAACTCCTGCATTTAATCTTTTTCCTCTGGAGAGTTGTAAGTGATTGCTTCAAAGCTCAGCTGAATGGTGTTAGACTAAACAGGCAGACCATCAAATGCAGAAATACTGTGCTTTAGGTGGTGGTCTTCATAAATGGATTAAAATCAAAAGTGCCTCAGATTTAAATATTTACATATCTTCGACATAATTGTTTCTGCTTCCAAGACTTGACCGCTGATATATGTGTGGCCTCTCGTTCAGAAGAGAATGTCTGAAATCCTAATACAGTTTTAGATTCTGGCCTCCAGTTCCTATCTGAATAAGTTTGGACAAGTTCCCTAGCTTCTCTTTGCCTCGCATTTTCATCCCTCACGGGTCTGTTGAGATAACCATGCATCCCAATGTGAAGTGCTCTGTGCAGGAGCTGGTACGTGGGCAGCATTCATCATAGTGAAGGGAAATAGTTCTCTGTCTTATTTTATTGTTGTTTCCTGGGATGCTTTTCTTGCTTTTCCTGGCAAGCTTCTGTCAAGAGTCAGTGTGAGTCCTTTCTTTTAAGAGCCTTGTGTAATCCAGACATGACAAAGAGGAGAACTTGGGTGGTTAGAGAACAGCATGGCTCCACCTTTACCCGCTCCTCTTCAGCTCCACTGTAGTTGAGCATCTTCTGTACACGCGCCCCACCACACACATTGTCATGAATCTGAAGGCCTGAAACGCGTCCCATCTGTAGTCTTGGTGCCAGCCACACAGTTCCTAGCTTTCAGTAGTGCTTTCTTGTTGTCATGGATAATCTCTCCTGCCACCCGTGGTCCGCTGTTTCCTCTCGGAGGAGCCACACAGGGACATGGCGTGGGGAATCCGTGATCCTTACTGCATCTTTCCTGTCTTTGGGGGTACCTGGTAAGCCGACGAGAACACAGGATTTGGAAGACACATATCTAGGAGGCAGTCTCAACTTTAATGCAGTGTGAGTGTACATTTATAGAGTGGGCAGGGGCGGAGTCATTGACCATGAGAATGGGACCCATTGGTTGAGGCAAGAATACTGTGAGTAGCCTCATCTGCATGTGGAGTTCAGGCTTCCCTGTGTTTCCAGCTACAGGGCAGACAAAGCATCAACCACATTTCTTTGCTTCTGTGAAGCAGACAGTTTTTAATATCTAATAGTTTAAAATCTAGCTGGCTTTAGGTCAGGACTAAGGTATGGAGCAGCCGAACACCTCCCCTTCTCATCCCCTGGGATGATGCAAAGCCAGCTTTGACTCACTCTTAGCCCTTAGAACAGTCTCACACTTTCTGCCCCAGATTCTTTGTATTTCCAGTTGTTCTAGAAAATAATTCACAGGTTTGATCAGATCTCAAAAAAATTTAGTACAGATGAGTATAAGTAAAGATGTGGATGAATATAAAGTGTGCAGTCACTTTGGAAAATGGTCTTTGGTGTTTCTTCAGAATGTTAAGCCTGAGTTACCATGCGATCCAATAATTTAACTCTTTGATACACAACTAAGATAAATGGAAATGTGATCAAGATAAAAAGTTGTGCAAGAATGTCCACTGTAGCATTATTCCATAATATCCAGAAAGCAGAAATAAGCTAAATGCCCATCAGGTGGTGAATGGATAAACAAAATGTCGTGAAACCACACAATGGACTATATTATTCACCAAAAAGGACTGAAGTGCTGATATACGATAGGGCCTGAATTAACCTAGAAAGTACATTGATTGAAGAAGTCAGTCACATATTACCAGAGATTGGATGATTCTATTTATATGAAATGCCAGAATGGGTCAATCCAGAGAGAGGAAGTAGGTTGCTGATTGCCAGGGGTTGAGGGGAGAAGGGAATGGGGAGTTAACTGCTAATGGGCATGAGGTCCTTTTGAGGTGATCAAAATGTTAGACTGCAGTGATAGTGTTCAGCTCTCAAAATGCTTTAGATTGTTGAAATGTGCATTTTAAGGGAGGTAATTTTATTATGCAAATGATATCCCTGTAAAGCAACTCTGAATCAAGGAAGAGAAAGTGGAACAGAGGGTTACAGCAGAGAAGCTGACTGGCTCTGTGGACTCTGAGCTGCCTTCCTGGCCATGTTCTGTTGGAAAAGATGATAGTGGAGACTACCGTGAGTGCATGCAGTGTCCCTTTCAGAGCATGTGTGGCTGCAGTGTGTGGAAGGCTGGCAGGCCTTCATGAGCAGGCCTCCGGACTCTTCGGAATAGAATGATAGTGAGGGTGCTGGCTATAAAGCCACATTCTGTCTATCCAAAGGCTTTTCAAATCATCGACTTTAAACTGTACAAAGTCAACAACGGTGGTATGTTGGTTACTGGGGATGTGACCAAAAAAGAGCAGTGCTTTTGTTTTTATGTTGTATTTCTCCTGAATTTGATCTGTTTGTTCATATAGTCAAAAGAAGACTCGGAGAACATCACTCCTCTTTGAAGATGATGCTGATAGTGGAGGCTCTCTGTTTGACTTTCCCCCAGCGTCTGTTCCTCCCACAACAACGGTATTCATTTTCCTAGACCCAGAAAATACCTGTAAGATTGTTCTACGTGAGTAGAGTTGTCACCGACAAGGTCAGGGTCTGAAAACCGACCTTGGCATTGCTGTGACAACACGCTTAACGTGAAGGAAGATAGGCTCATTTTGGCTCAGGATTTCAGAGGGTCAGTCCTTAGTCCTTGGTTCTGTTGGGCCTGGACCTGTTTCAAGGTAGAACATCATAGTAATAAAAACTCCTCAATTCATGGTGGACAGGAGGCAGCTAGAGGGACAGGATATGGGGAGGCAAGACTTAGCTCCCAAGGACACATGCTCAGTCACCCTCCTCCAGCAATGTCCTGTGTCCTAAAGTTGCCAGAACCTCCCCAAATGGTACCTCTGGCTGGGACCAAGCTCTGCATATGAACCTTTGGGGACACTTCATCTTTAAATTGTAACAGTCTAATGTGTCTTTTCTAAAATTACTTAAGTATTTGCCTGTTGGCTTCTGCAGTCTTTGCGACCTTCTATCCTCTTTGATTTCAAGTTGAAATCATTTTTACATTTTAAGAATCTCTTCCTAACACTTAACTAAAAATCCTCTTACCACGATTTTCATTTGTAATGTTTTCAATAATAGTACCATCCTTTTGTAGTTTCCCACATCAGCTTTCTAACTTGGTTAGGCACTGCTTCCTCATAGCTGGTAGGTTTGGGTACCTCCAGGTTAGTCCCACACTCTCAGGGTCTTACTCTCTGAACTTCCTGCCTTCCAAAGAATGAATTGAGATGAACTGGAGGTCTCACAAACTTGAGCAACCACTTTGTGTGAAATACTGTGCCTGGTCATAAAGTAGATGATGCTTTCAGATTAATGGGCAGTTAGACAAGGGATAAAGTAAAGTAAAGACTGGGTAAAGGTGACGTTTGCATCCGAGACTCACTGTAAACACTCAGATAGTCTTCAGACAGAGGAACCCAGGGGATGGGGATGTGAGAGTTGACATCACATCAAGGAATGGCAATCGAAGAGGGGCTGCAGACAAGAAGGGCATGGTGGGGTGACTGATTGCCGCAGCTGAGTGCCAAGAGCACAGATTTGGAGCGGCATCTACTGAGCGTTGTCTTACAGTTGAGGCGTAGGAAGAGAGAGACTAGTTAGTCATTGTTCTGGCAGCAGTAGCAAAGGCGGTCTGAATGATCACAAGTCTGCAGGAATCTGATCAGTTACATCTTCCATTTTGAGGCCACGTTACCATCCTACCTGCCCTTCCTCCACTGTAGTTAGCTCATTCATGAAAGGACTGATTTTGGCTGGCTTTATGCATTACCACGCAACTGAGGCATAATTTTTATTTTAATCATTGTGGATGCCATTTTCTCTTCTCTTGGTAGAAAAAAGAGAGCACCCCCAAGGTGCCATCTTTGTTGTTTAGTGATGATGAGGAGAATGAGGCGCCATCTGTCATGAAGCCTGTGGATATGAAGGTCGAGAATGCCAGAGTATCGCCAGAGGCAGGGAGTGCGACCGCGGCCACAGTGGCAGACAAGGTAAGCTGCATCTTTGGTTTCCCACTCCACTTGTACACTCTCCTACATTTTTATTTTCCAACACTGAAAGTGCTTTTTAATAAATAAATGTGTTTGTAGAAAGACCTGAAAACACAGAGTATGGTAAGGAAATAGCCTGTGCCCATGGTGTTCAGGGAGTCTTGTCCAGGTTCATTACAGCTGAATTCCTGTACACAGTAAAATGAAAATGTCCCCTCTTTAGCGTCCTGTTGGATCACAGTGCTTTTGCCTCTCTGCAGCATGCTTTTCCTCCTCTCATTTTTCTTGTCTCTCTCTCTCTCTCTCTTTTTTTTTTTTTTTGGTTTTTCAAGACAGGGTTTCTCTGTTGTAACTCTGGCTGCCCCTGGAACTCAGTCTGTAGACCAGGCTGGATTCAAACTCACAGAAAGTTTGCCTGCCTCTGCCTCGAGAGTGCTGGGATTAAAGGTGTGCGCCACCACTGCCCAGCTTGTCTCATTTTTTGTGTTGACTTGCTCTGCATGTTTTCTCTATTTGCTTCTCTCCGATGTTCCTGTTTTCCTTGGTTCTGTAGTCGTCACTTCTGAGTTCAGATGTCACTTGGATAAAGTTAGGTTGCTAGGTTGCTATTCCTTTACTTAAGGTTGATGGTGACTAAACCAGGGCAAAGTGAAATGAATTTCTTCAAAACACCTTTCTTTTTGAAGTTTTGTTGTCTCTTTGTAGACCTTCAGCTAATGCTGCTGGCTATGACTGGGGATTCATTATTGTCCAATTCTCTGTACTCTGTGGGCCCAGCTGCTCAGGGTTAGTTTCTCCCAGCGCCCATGTGAAGAGCATATCATTTACTCTTTCCACAGAGGTTCCTAATAGCTACAGTGAGACCTATGTGTACCTGAGTCACTCCGATCTTCTTGTAGTGGCTGCATGTGGACCTGAATTACTCTGTCACAGCCCATTCTACCCTTGACTCAAACTGCTGTGCTGCCCTGTCCCTCAGTCAAGTGTAAACTCCTTGAGAATTAGGTTTTCTCGCTTTTTTTTTTTAAATTCATACGCACTTAGCTTATTGTCTTTCACACAGGAGGCACTACTTTATATAGCACCACTTCTCTAATGAAACACATGCTTTTCCCCTTTGAAAGTCAATGTGTTTAATTGGAAATCATACTTTTCTTTCTTGATGATGCATATCAGAGTAATTGTTTTGACCAACAGTATCTTGCCCGAGTTGAATTTCTATTGAATGTTGCCTTTCTCGTGTAATGTTAGAAATTGCTTTATGTGCATGAACAGTGTAAGGCTCTGATTTGAGTGTGTGATTTTGCTGGCTTAATTACCCTCTGGGACGTACATATTAAAACTAAGAATTAGGTATTCATTCCTAACAATTGATATTTACTGACATTATAATTTAGAAATTCTTTCTAGTGAAAAAACAACCCGTGTACATCAGGGATATAACTACCCCATCACTTCATAGGAGGAAGAGGGGCCTCTGGCTTAACATGACTGGAAAAATCATCTTTAACTGTGGACTGTCTGTACAAGCCTCTCGATGGCCGTAGTGTTTTGTCGCGTGATAAAACATGTGATACGCTGTGTTGCCCTGGGTCATGCTAATGTGGCAGTTACTGAATTGATGATGATCTGTGAGGGCCCATGGTAGGATTTTAGTTTCTGGTTATTTTTTTCCTTCTGTTTGTAGGAAGGACTTTTGGCTGCATCTGATCAGGAAGCAGTTGGGCCTCCTGATTTATTTTCTTCATCTCCACTGGACAAAGGAACCAAGGGTAGAACCAAAACCGTCCTTAGCCTGTTTGATGAGGAAGAGGATAAAGCGGAAGATCAAAGCAACACCTCTGCACCACAGAGTGAAATGGAGAAGGTGAGGAAAGTGCAGTAAACGTCTAAGTGCCTAGGCGAGACGAAGGGGTTCTCTTTCATCAAGGGAATTCCTGTATGTGCACACACATGCGTGTGCATGCGTACACACACACACACACGTACACACACACACGTGTTTTTAAGTAACCTTATGAAATACTGTGTTTCCTTATGGCTTTTTGAAACATCCTTAGTTTTCTTTACTTTCCTTCCTCATTTCTCACACTCCCTCTGTATTTCCTTTACCACTTTTGAGATTTCATCTTATCCCAGTCAGAATGGCTAGGATCAAGAAAACAACTGACAACAGTGCTAGAGCATATATGGGAAAGTGGAACCCTCATCACTTTTGGTGGGATTGCAGATTGGTACAGCTACTCTAGAAATCAATGTGGAGAATTTAAAGAAAACAAAACAAAACAAGAAAACTCAAAGTTAGCCTGTGCATCCCAGCCCTCAGGAGGCAGAGGCAGTCGAAGCTTTGTGAGTTCAAAGGCAGCCTAGTCTACAGAGCAAGTTCCAGGACTGCTAGGACTACTACCTAGACAAACCCTGTATCAAAAAAACAAACCAAAACAAAAAACAAACAACCCTAAAAATAGATCTGTCGTTGGGATTCATTTGACTCGGGACTCAGCTGTACCACTCCTTGGCATATGTCCAAGGACTTGACATCCTACTCCACACATACTTACTCAGCCACCACCGTGACTGCTCCAGTCACCATAACTAGGGAATGGAAATAACCTATATGTCTTTGAACTCATGACTGAATAATGAAAATGTGGTACATAGATACAGTGGAAAACCTTTTAGTTGTAATGAAAAATCAAATCATAAAATTTGCATGAATTGGGTAGAACTGGGAAATATCATACTGAATGAAGTAACCCAACCTAGAAAGATAAGCACCACATACTCCAATAAACTTTACCAGTGAAAATAGTAGCCTTGTTCTGTGAGGCTGCTGTTGTTTTGAACTCAAACTCGACAGAATATAATTTTAAAATTTTATGTGGATGAGTGTTTTGCCTGCATATATGTCTATGTATCATGTGTGCTTGGTACCCACAGAAGCCAGAAGAGGGCATCAGATCATCTGGAACTGGAGGAAGAGATGGTTGTGAGCCATCTTTTGGGTGCTGGGAATCAAACCTGGGTCTTCTGGAAGAGCAGCTAATGCTCTTAACCGCTGAGCTAGCTCTCCAGCCCCAAGGCCAGATATCTTAAAAGTACAGACTAATATTTTCCAAAAGGATCTGGAAAATGCTCAACACAGTCCTAGTTAACCTGATTTAGGAAAATAAGAGGATAGCACAATATAAGTGGGATTTCTCCTAAGAAGGCAAGGGTAGCTCACTATTTGAAAATAAGTCAGTGTAATGTATTATATTTATAAAGTGCAGGGTTGAAAGTACATTGCCATCTTGATACAGTTAGGGTATTTGAAAAAGTCTAAGTCCTAAAATACTCACCAAATTAAATATAGAAGGTAGCTTCCTAAGTTGGTAAGAGCATCTGTGAAAACCCACAGTTGACATACTTTAGGCAGAAGACAGCTTTCCCCTTAAAGTCATGAATAAGTCAAGAATACTCCCTCTTGCCATTCTAGTTAGCCTTGTGCTGGAGGTTCTAAGTGGGTATCCGTATTATAAGTGTCTGTAAAGATAACATGAAGTTCCAAAAACTACAGGATATCTAAGCAACATTGCAGGATGTAATATCAACTTACTATAGTTTTATATCATCTTACCTGAAAATAAAAATTAAGAAATCCCATTTACAACATCAACAAAAGTTAAAATACTTATAAATACTTATTGAAAGCATTGTAAGATTTCACACATGCAAAACTGTAGTCCAGGGGCCCGTGAGAGGGCTTAACAAGAACAGGTGCTTGCAACACAAGTCCAAGGACTGGATTTCTGTTCTGAGAACACATGTGAAGGTGGAAAGAGAGAACTGACTGTACCCTTCACGTGCTGGCCAGCCTGTCTTGCCAAATGGTGGCTCTGGGTTCAGTGAGAGACCCTGTTGTGAAGAAGGTGGAGAGTGACTGAAGAAGACACTTGCTCTTAGCCTTGGCTTCGTCCCACAAGTGTGTGCTTGTGTATACACTGCACATGGGAAGAGAGACAGTTAATAGTTGCCTTAGGCTGAGAGGAGAGGGTGAACAGTAAGGGTACATGACCACCGATTGCCTTCTCTTGAGGGATGGGTGAGATACAAATGTAGATTTTTTTTAGATTGTGTTGGTGTCACAACTGTGAATATGCTGAAAAAAAAATCATTGACCCTTATTTCAACAAATTAAAAAACCTAGGTTGTCAGCCCTATAGATTGCAGTGTTCTGTTCTGTATGTTGTTGTGTGTGGGGGAGGAAATCCATGTTTATGTGCGTATGTGTGCAGAGGTTGGTATTGGGGGTTTTCCTCTATTGCTATGGCTGTCCATACTACTCTTGAGACAGAGTCTCCCACTGAACCTGGAGCTCCTTGGTTCTTCTTGGTTGACTGGGCTCTGAGTTCTTCCTTGTTCTTCACCCCTCTGTTCTGGCCCCCACTACTGGGCTATAGAAGTGTACTGCCACGCCCAGTTTTTTTACATGGATGGTGGGACTCAGGTCCTTAGGCTTCCATAATAAACACTTTGCCCAGTGATCATCTCCCCTGACCCTCCTTTCTATATCAAGACAAATATATTGTTCATAGTGATTTCTACATTGTTCTTCCTTTCAGAAATGAAACGGAACCCATTGTGGTTTGGCTTTGTCCCCAGAGTGCTTCTCATTCAGTTATTATGGAGCTAATGGACTAGGACTGGTTTCCTTTCCTGGAGGGGGTGGGGTGGGGTGGGGTTGAGGTAGTAAAAAGTTCATGAAAGTTGAAAGACTATGCATATGTTACCTGTATTTACAAATTTATTCGCTTCTATTTTTGATAATTCATTCCCCCCTCCCCCCACTTTTTGGGTACCATATAGTATTCTGTTGTGTAAATGTCTTTCCTCTGCTGATTGGCACACAGGCTGTGGTCAGACTTTTACTAGGGCACAACTTTGTTGTGTCAGTATTCAATCTTGTCTTTTGCCCAGGGTCTCAAAACTGATGGCCGCCCCAAGAGCACAGGAGTCTTCCAAGACGAAGAGCTGCTTTTCAGCCACAAGCTTCAGAAGGATAATGACCCAGATGTTGATCTTTTTGCTGGCACCAAAAAAACCAAGGTTGGTTCTTGCTCCTTCCCACTGCGTTAGAGATTGGCTCGCCTAGCTGTAGTAAATCGATTTACTTTTGAATGTGTAATCTGAATGTAATCTCTTTCAGTTGTCAGTGCCAAGTGGTGGGAGCCTATTCGGTGATGATGAAGATGATGATCTTTTCAGCTCTGCCAAGACTCAGCCTGTGGTACCAACTTTTTATTCTCAAGCTCAGGGAGCATAGGAAACTGTTGTCTAGTTATAGATGAAAGAAACTTGCCAGAGAATTGTAAGGCTTACTAGTAAACACATCACAGCAGTGTGTATGTAGGATGTGGC
Source organism: Cricetomys ansorgei (assembly GCA_026225945.1). Lineage (NCBI taxonomy): Eukaryota > Metazoa > Chordata > Mammalia > Rodentia > Nesomyidae > Cricetomys > Cricetomys ansorgei. Next base: position 17,503,528 of record JAMJFZ010000116.1, on the reverse strand, counting down.
TCTCAGTTCATAATGCTAACTGATCCAGCTTCTCTAATTGTGGTGCAAACTTTTTGATTTTGAAATAGTTTATTGAAGGACACTTACATATAATATGGACTACATTTTTGTGCCTTTCAGTTGTAAACTTTAAAATCTGAGTTTTAACTTATGTGTATTTTCTCCCTGCTATACTAGATTTTGTGTAATTTTTTCCTTTTTATTGCAGAAAGGACTGTCCTGTGTAAGTCACGTTCTTTTTTCCCCCTCAAGACCTTGTGCATGCCAGGCCATCCTTCTGCCACTGAGCTGCATAAAAACCACAGTGTTTAGGATGCTATTTCCAAAATGCTGCCTATGAGTTGGTTAGCCCTCATTTGAGAATGGACTTTTAAAACACAGAGGCCAAGTTCTTCTTTTTATTATTATTTAAAATTTTAAAGATACATGATAGACTTTGGTATTTTTTTTTTCTTTTGAAGGTACCAGAAAAAAAGGGAGTACTGAAAAAAGACTACCCCGTTTCTTTAAAGAACCAGAATCCTCCTGAATCTACTCAAGGTAGCAAGGAAAAAAGCACATGGAAAGCAGAAACAGCACAGGTTAGAACTGATGTCTTGAGGGGCCCAGCTCCTATTTGCATCCCAGTGCGGACAGTTCCTTTGCATAGTCTCAGAGATTCTTAGTTAAGAAGGAAACAGCCAGTGACACCTCTCCCTTCACTATATTCTATCCCTACTCTTCTCCACACTTGAGAAACCCACGATTCGGTACTTGATCATTTTTGTGTTTAGACCGAATTCCAAATTCAATTTCTAAAATTTGATATTAAGATGGGATAAAAAAATCGTTTTTCACTGGTGCCTCCATTTCTCCCTCTGGGCTTCCTTGGAGTAGAATTATATTCTAATTAATACAAATGCCATCTGATTTCTTGGTTCCTCCTCAGTATCACAGCTCCAAGATAGCTGCTATAAGACCTCCCTTCTAGGAGTCCTTGCAGTGTGATGTGTAGCTTCTCCACAGAGGAAGCCAGAACAAGTGCAGTTATTTCTGGGAATTTCACTGAGGCCCCCTATGCCTGTGCTTGGAGAATGAGGCAGTTGGTTATCATGTCTCTTAACTCATCTGGGATTCAGATACACCTGTGTTCAGAACCTGTACATCAGGCTATGGCAGAGTATATGTGCTTTTTGGCATATGCCATATTGTATAATAACTCGTCATGATATGTTCTGACAAAACTACAGCTCTAATCGTACTCATCATCAGTGTCTCCCTTTACGCCACGCTTCTGTCATGTGACAGCCTTCCCTCCTCCTCGATGGAGGAGGCATTAGTAAAGTAATGTTAGCAAGCAGAATGCTGTGAGGCTCCAGGACAGTTAAAGAGCTGCAGACAGGGACCAATTTGCTCTGTCACAAATTTACTTACAGATAGGCATGTAGTCCAAGGGACAGTTTGTTTCCTGTTTCCTCAATGGATTTTTAACTGAATTTAATTTCACACAGGATTCTTCAGGTCTCACTCCATTTAAAAGCAGAGAGCCATCCAGTCGGATCGGGAAAATACAAGTAATTATATTGGATCTGGAGTCTTTGTTGCCTGCCTGAGGCACTTATAAAATTTGTGATTTTCAGTTTTTTCAGCTGCTACCAAGCATTTTCTCATCTCTTCCCCTGCCAACACCATACCCTCCACCCTGCCTAGTTGTTGCTTCTTATGAGCTGTTCTTTAATGACTTTTGATCCCAGTGATGGGCACAAGTATGTGCTCCATTGAGCCTGGATCAGGTGATTTCCCTACATTTATATTTTCTTGCATTCTGCACTGTGTGCCACACAGATAACATGTCACAGAAATGGTAATCTGTTCCTGTGTTTAAGAACAAACACTGAGTTCCATTTTTCTTCTTTAGGCAAATTTAGCAATTAACCCAGCAGCCTTGCTGCCTGCAGGGGCTCTGCAGATCCCAGGAACAAAGCCTGTTCCAAGTGAATTAGCTTTTCCTTCATCTGAACCTGGAAGGAGCCACATCCTGGAAAGTGTGCCCACTCTTCCTGGGAGTGAGGAGGCTGGTGTGAGTTTCGATCTTCCAGCCCAGGCAGACACCTTACACAATGCAAACAAGGTGATCATCTCTCTTTTGTTTGTTTGTTTTTCTTTTTAACCAGACTGACCTGGCTGCTGCTTTCTAGACCAGTTTGTACACTTGTAGTTCAACTTCACCTGCCCTTTGCAGGAGGCATCTCATCCTTTACTTAGCCCTTCCTCGAGTCTACCTCTCTCCAGTTTTCTAGTTGTGCTTTTGATTTTTCATTACCCACTTCTGTTCCAGTTTTCCCACCGATCATTAAATACTTAGAGCCTGAACTGCAGTCACATCAGGCCCTCAGTCCCTGATCACATGCTATGTCCTGTTGCTGCCCACTGGCCCTGGTGCTTTTTCCAGAAAGCTCTAGAGCACCATGCAAACCTCACTTCTGTGGTTTTTCCCTGTTTACCTTGGCTTGGGCCCCCTTCTCTGGGATCCCAAGCAGTTCCTGCCCACTAGGAAAGCTGTTGCAAAGCTGTGGACTCTTGGAAGTTTAGTAAGTTTTCTTTTTCTATCCACTCTCCCATCTCTCTGAAGTCTTTTAACAGGTACCTGAGTAGGTGGCAGGACCCAGGATGACCTGTCCCTGGACGATAAGTTAGTTTTTACTGTTTTCAGATCTATTTTTCCTATATTACAAAACAAACAAAAAAAAAAAAAAACCCACTCTTGTTATTTTTGTTAGCTTGCAAACTTAAGTTAGCTACTTCCTAAAATTATGTTTTTTAAAGAATATCATTTTTATCTTTGTTCTTTGATAAAGTACTATGTATCCTGGCTATACCTCCCCCCAGCTCATGTCCCCCCCTCCATCACTCAAAGCCCCCTAAAATCATGTTATTTCCAAGCAGACACAGTTAAGTATTTTGTCCAAAATAAGTCATATCTTCTGAAAGCAAAATATGCTCTTAGATTTTGGAAAATATTAGAAATGCTAAATCCTAGTTCTTAAGAGATTCACGTTTTGAGGTTATATCAAATGTTCTCATGTTCCAGCCATATTTTACATACAATTCTAGTAGTTTGTTGACTTAGAAAAATAGCACCATTGCTTACCTCTCTTTCTTTATAGCCTCATATGTCTTTGCTTCTAGATTCTCATAAAATTAATGCTAGAATCCCTCTGTTACTATTATTTTTTTTTTTGGTAAGGTACCTGACTTTGAATTAAGGGTTGAGGCGGTGCTGGGGTTTGTGTGTATGTATTGTGGGTCACAGACACCAGCATACCTATTTTCTGGGGTTCCAGTAACATTGAAGCTTTTTGCATGAAACTATTCTCAAAAGATTAAAAATCAGGAGTAGGAGGTGGCTCAAGTGGTTAAGAGCACTGACTGCTCTTTCAGAGTTCCTGGGTTCAATTCCCAGCACCCACATGCTGCTCACAATTGTCTTGTAATTTCAGTTCCAGGAGATCTGATGTCCTACTCAGGCATTGCACAAATGTGGTGTGCAGGCATATATATACAGGCAGAGCACCAATACACAGCAACTAAAATTTTGATGCAAGAGCTTAGAAAACAGAATACTGAAGGGTTAAGAAGAAATAAGTCCTGGAGTATAGGACTAGTTAACTAGTTAGCAACTAGTTAACTCCTTTTTAGAAATTTTAAATAACTTTTTATTTTCCTTAGGAGATATCCTAATTGAAGTAGACCAAATAGCTTACTGTATTTTGAATGACCTAATCTTTGTTAGCCTTGAGGACTTTTCCATCGTGTGCGCGTGTGTGTGTGTGTGTGTTTGCCATTGCAGAGCCGTGTTAAAGTGAGAGGAAAGCGTAGACCACAGACGCGTGCTGCCAGGCGGCTGGCTGCCCAGGAGTCCAGTGAAGGTGAGGACGTGAGTGTCTCTAGAGGACCTGTTGCACAGCTGGCCAGAAGTCCCATCTTATCAAATGGCCATCAACCTCACCTGCAGCCCAGGATGGCCACTGCAGAAGTCAGTGCTGAGAAAGCTGTGGCCCCAGCTGCTCCACCATGGGAGAGTGGTCCTATGTTGTCTACCATGGACAGAGGCTTCTTGGTGAGGTCTCTGCCTCAGACTGGAAATGAGGCCGACCTGTTTGATTCTGGGGACATCTTTCCCAAGAGCATAGGATCACAGTCCATGGAGGGAACAAAAGTCAAGGCAGCAGAAATCCCAGCCCACTTGTCAGGAGGAAGTAAAGAGAAGAGCCTTGTGTTTCCTGCCCTCAGTGAAGCCGGCAGTGGCGATGATCTCTTCCAGTCTGTCAAACCAAGACCAACAAAGAAAAGAAACCCTTTTCCTCTCCTTGAAGATGAGGATGATCTCTTTGCAGATCAGAAAGGTAAAAAGAGTGAGTTGAAATCTGACAGCCATCAGGACATCGTATCACAAACGCAAGACATTTTTGAGGTAATGAAAATACGTATTTCATGTCTGGATCTTTAAGGAAAATAGCTCATTGGCTTCTTGAGCTATAGATTATGCTGTGTGTTTTGTGCATGTCTGCTATCTACTAGCTTATTTTTTATTAGATCTCTTGTTAATAATTCTGAAGTTTACTTGGAGTGGCTTGGGGTTGGGGTGGTTCTTACTGCCTTTAATCTTTGTCCTAACCTTGAATTATTTAGAAAATGTAATGGTAGTCCTGGGGATAGTGCTCAAAGCCCAGTACGTGATAGGCAATACTAGACTGTTCACTGAACCACAGCATAAGCCCTGGGTTTATAAGGCCCTGCCTGGGCCTTAATCCGTGTGTGTTTAGTGTGTAGGTACATGCCTTTTTTGCTATTTTTAAAATTTTTGTAGAAAGGCACTGATGCCAGCTTTCTGGCATGTTGTTCTGTGATGTGTATGAACCCATCAGGGCAGCTTGTGTGTTTAAACTCTGCTCTGGTTGGGGCTCTGTCTTAGCTGAATTTGGACACTAAAGCTTTTGTGGCAGTTGCTCAGGCAGATGTTTGAGCACAGTGGCCCTGGGGCTAACAGGAGAACTAGAACACATGTTCTCTCCCCTGAGATCTCAAGGGGAGGAGTGAGATCCAAGCAGAGCAGCAGATAGTTGATTTCAGAAGGCACTAACTGCCATGAAGAAAACTACCTGGGCAGAGTGGCCAGTGGCAGTGGAGGGTGCTCCAGGCTGCACTCGATAGAGGCCTCACCACAGAGCTGGCATTTAAACTGTGACTAGAAAGGTGAGGACAAGTTGTGCAGAGTCCGGGGGTAGTAGCTTCTAGCCCTCGGGGAAGTCTGTGCTTGACGCTGTGCACCCTGGACACTGCGTTTCTAGAAATTATTTTGAACTATTTTTAGTTTTAAAAGTGCTTTTATTTACGAAAAAAATTGTTTTTGGGTTTAACCAGGATGACATATTTGCTACAGAAGCAATTAAACCTTTTCCAAAAAAAAGAGAGAAGGAGAGAACTTTGGAACCCAACTTATTTGATGATAATATTGATATCTTTGCTGACTTAACTGTAAAACCCAAAGAAAAGTCCAAAAAGAAAGTGGAAGCCAAGTCAGTGTTTGATGATGATACAGGTGAGTGTGAGTTTCTTGCCCCTTTTGTAAGTGTGGCTCCTAGAGAGCATCACTGTTCACGAATTGAGTATGTCTCCTGTTGTTCATGTTGGCCCTCCCCTGGAGGACCTAGTAGGTTTATTTTGCTTTGCTGTGGAATCTTGGTTAGTCTAAGAACATGATATGTAGATGGACATTTTCATAAGGCAGCCTTATGCTCTGCTGTGTATCAAGGTTTAAGAAGGTGCCCAGCATTTTACCTGAAAGTAGAAATGAACTTTTGTCTTAGTGCCCACTTGCCATCATCTGAGAAACACTGGTTTTGAAAGGAGAGCCCATCAGAAAATTCCTCCACATGCTTTCAGCAGACTATGGAGTTGGTTGAGTCAGGATTCAAGGTAGAGAGAGAGAGAGACAGCAGTTGAGAGACTGGAGGGTCAGTCAGTACAAGAAAGCAGGACTGTGCAGTGGAGTCACACAAGTGAGACTTGGCATCCTCCTGAGTTCCTTCCTATCTGTGAACACGCTGCAGCCACTACTCAGCTAACAAGCAATATGCGTGTTAGTCAACCCAATGCTGATAGTTATAAATGTTGGGCTCCTGATAGGTCCTGTGCTGGCAGATAAGGACTGAAGCCACATACACATGTCCTCTCTGCCTCTGTCCCTCTAGGTCAGCTCCTCGGGACTAACTGAGAAAGCTTTTATTGCAGAACTACACCCAGTCTATCCCTGGCAGACCTTGTGCTGCATCCACATGTGCTATTAACACAGAATGTAGAGGAGACGTGGGTTGCTTTTTTTTTTTTTTTTTAGTTCATTTTTGTCACTTGATCGTGCTGTAGCCTTGGCTAACCTTGGTAACTCTCCTGATCCTAGCCTTCCCAGGCTTTGAGCTACAGGCACACGTGACTTTCTTTCATTATTTAATTGTAATACATGTTTATGGCAGTACTGCTATAGCTTAGACAATTTTACAAGTGGAGGGATAAAACTCTTTAAAACTAACCAATATTAATAGTTTGTTGCACATCCTTTAAAACATAACATTGCTGTGTATTTACATAGACTCAGTTTAAAAAATAAGACTTTACTTGTTGTACTTCTAGTTAACATTTAAATATTTTTCTATGTCTGTGCATAGAAATCTCCCTTGATTTCAGTGTTTTGAGTAATACTGCTTTGTGTTTAGCCATTAGCTTATTAATGACAGTCTAGATTATTTCTAGTTTCTGTTATAATGTCATGGTCTTAATCATTTATGCACACTTGTCTTTATGTACACATTCTGAAATTAGGTGTGGTAGAATCCTTCCAATAATATTGGGTAAGCAGAATAGTTAAGCTTTGGAGTCTGAACCACTAACATGAATGGAATCAGACTTCATTCTTACCATTGAGGTGTGCCACAACTTGACCAGTTTATTCTGAGAGTGCATTCTGTCTGTATTGGATTTCTCTTTGCACATTCTCACTGTCCTTAAATACAGAGTGAGAAGATGCAAATCAGTTCACTGTTCCAGGTAGTGAGGTCCTAGGCTGAGCTAGAGATCCAATCTGCTTCCTGTTTCTGACTTTTCATGTGCACATACACACTTTTGTAGCTGAGAAACTTATACTCAAAAAACCCCTGATGTTTATGTATCCTTATAAAACTTGGGTACCATAAACTGAGCCAGGGCAGACTCTGAGGTTTGACTTTCGTATTGGTACTGTATAGTGTGTTAGCAGAAGTGGGTCTTTGACAGTTTGTGTGGATGTGTCTCAAATTCCCATTTCCTTGCCTGTTTTAACTTTTTTTTTTTTCTTTTCAAAGATGATATTTTCTCCTCTGGTCTTCAGGCTAAGACATCCAAACCCAAAAGCCAATCTGCAGAGGCAGCATCTGAACTAAGATCTGAGCACAAAGTGTCCAACATTTTTGATGACCCCCTGAATGCCTTTGGAAGCCAGTAGAGCGTGCGGGGCCTTCGCTGTTCGCCCTTCCATTCTATCTTTCATTCAGTGATGCGATCTCCTCATTCTCTTCACTGGATTACAAAAGCAAATACTCAACTAGTTCAACTTGTACCCAATGTAGCTAATATTTTTCTGCACTGATTTTAATTATGCTTAAAATTACAAACAAAAATGCTTCACAGTGATTTGTTTTTATTTAATTAGACTGTGTAGAGGGCATGTTAGAGAAGAAATCTCTTTGTGGCTTCCATGTGTGGGCAGAGGATGCAGAGACAGCAACTGTCAGAAGACCTGGTCTTCATGGGGGCAGGGGCTCTGAGTGCCATGGTGATCTAAGCAGGTGAGAGAGAGAGGCAGTAAAAGATTATGCATTTATGATTCTAAACCAATAAGAAGAGGTTTCCACTGAATTCCAAAAATGCCTCTGTAGTCACCTAAGGAGAACTGTGGTCCTTTGCTACCTTGTTTTAAGAAAGCTTTATTGGAACACAGCCATATCCATCATTGCAACACCATCCACATTCAGGCTGCCAGAATTGCAGAGTTGCAAGGAATGGGATGGGTTAATTGTAGGCAGTTTTTGCCTTGCTTAGCTTTTGTTTCCTCCTCTATAAGTGGTTTTAGTACTAAGCTTGCAGGATTGTGGCTGAGAATATGGCTTGATGAGGTAATGAAGCTTTAAAGTAGGAGCTAAACATCTAGATTCATCCACCTAATGCCAGAGCCCATGCTGTGAGTTATTTGAATTCCAGCACAGGCGCTAGTCTTAGCTCTGTGTACATTACCATCACGGCTCTGTTGTCAAAGGTGTTTCAAGCTATAACCTCTAATAATTGGGATGAGTTTAAGAGGCTGATAAAAGCCCGGGGCCTCACCATACCTTCACTCAGTGCTCGGTAATTAGAACTGTGGAGACTGCTGGGTAAACACTCCAGTCTCAGAGGAGAGTGGGGGTAGGGTGGGAGAAGACTGACTAGGACCTGGTCACAGACTAGTTCCAAGTCACAAGTTGACTAGGAAAGAACTCATTGTTTTCTGAGACCACCTAGTGAAATACTTGAACCACCTACGAAGGAAATGAAGCAGGAGGAGCCCGACCTAGGTGTAAGGCATGTGTTATCTTAAAGCCAGTTAGTTTACGCCCCAGTTTAGCAGCTTGGTGCACAGCAAAAGGATGGCTGGTATTTTGAGCCCAGGGTGCCATTTGTCTAACCTATAGTCTTAAGTTAGTTACTCAATGCAAGAGGCACAAGTTCACAAGTCCTTGTAAGCAAGGCATAAGAATGTCCCCATTTTTCATGTGGTACAATTATGCCAGAAATGTTAGGAGTGGAGCCCAAGAACGGTCGTGTTTAAGTCAGGCTAGCCTGGACATCCTCTAAGCGCTCCAGGCTCTGGAAAGGCCACAGTAGACAGCAGGTGCCAAGGATCCTCCTATCCGCAGAAACTTAGATGTACCCCAGCCAAGGCGCTCCGCCCTGGGCGCCCCTCTTTTCCCCGTAGACTGCAGCCTGTCTCCAGCCTCCTGCTTTGCTCCAGCCAGGTCTCACTGCCAGTGATAAAAGGTCAACATCCGGGCCTCTTCTAACCGACGAGGCGTCCTGAACGCCGGTGCGACCCTGGCGTCCGAGCAACCGCCAGCCTCGGAAGGCTAGGCCCCGCCCCTCTCTGGCTGATTGGTGGGCCCCGGCAGCGCCGGCCGGCGATTGGTGATCGGTGTCACAAAGGGCGGGGCCGGAGCTTCGCGGGCCAGCGTCGGCCGGCGTCGCGGGCGCGTTCACCCCTATCGACCTGCGGGCAGGCGAGCGAGCTAGCGGGCGGACGCGACCACCGGCGGGCGAGCGGGTGAGGGGCGCGGCGCGGCGCGGCGGGGCGCGGCCGGGTGGGCGGGCGGCTGAGGGGTCCGCTGTACCTTCGCGGCCCGGGCAGGCGGGAGAGGTGCGCCCGCCTCGGCTGCAGCCTGGTCTCGCCCTCCGCGCTTCCCTGCCTACGGGCTCCCTGGACTCGGACCGCCGTCGCCCTGGGCACACACTGGTCGCGCCCGCGGCTCCGGGCGCTGCGGACCGGACTTTGGGAGTGTGGTCCCTGCGGGGCGTGGTCCCTGGCCCGGGGCGGCACAGCAGCACTCGCGCTTCAGTCCCAGGCCAGAGCGTGTTTTCATTCTGTAGCTCGATTTTTCACACATCTGTAAATGTACAGGTGTCAGCGTTTTTTAAATGGCTGCTTCGTATTGTGGGTATATTTATGTTGGACGAAAAAATTAAAAGCTAACTCGTCGTGTGGCTAAGTTTCTTTGGATGAGAAGGAAGCAAAGTCCAAGGTACTGAAATTACTTCTCGAGTGCCCGTATTGCCACTTTTGTGGTTGTGTTTTTAGAAAATTTCAAAAAAAAAGAATGTTGGAGGTTCATTTTGAATTTTTTTCTCCCAGTTTTTAGGCTAATTTATCAACTTAAGCATTGCTTTATTTACTTCTATCACTTAACATCAGTATGAGTTTTCGTTGTCCATTAGTTTTCCAGTGCTCATTCATGCAGGCCACGCGCCACTTTGTGGAGGCCTCGGCCCTTCTCACTGGACCCAGTTTTAGTTCTGACTCGGTTGTTGGCTTACTAGAGCTTCCATTTGTCCCCATAGTATCCTACTCTGGTTAGCCTTTGCGTGGCTAGCCTCTGCTTGGCTCCCTTTGCCCTCTGTTACATTGACTTCAGTTCCTGAGAAGTATAACTTCTATACACAATTGTTTTTGGTTATGATTACCATCCACGGTCCTTTTTGTATATTGAACATTATCCCACTGACTGGGTCCAAACTTATTTTGGAAGTTCTAGCACCACTGATGTTGTACTTACTACGATGCTAATTTTCTTCTACTATTCTAGTCACTTAGTCTCATTTCAGATTTAGGACTTTAGGTCTGTGACCTTCTGCTCATCCCCAGCTTGTTCATTATTTCAGGGAATGAGTGTAGAGCACTGTGAAGGAAATGCTCCTTCTCTTCTCTGCCTTTAAGTTCTTCTCCTAGGCACTGGTCACCTGTGCCTTCTGTAGTGTTCATCTCAGAATTCCTAACAGGTGACTATTAATGCTAGGCTGTTCTTTTGTAGGTAGGATTGCTGTTGGCCTTCAAGAAGCAGAACACTGATATTTCTGTAGTACATTCTTTGGTATAATGTAATAAGTGCATTAAAAAAATCTATGTTACCTATGGATATTTCACTATAAAGCTGGTTTTTGTTTTTGCTTTGTTTTGTGAAACTGCAGATTGAGCCCAAGGCCTACTATATGCTAGGGAAGTATTCTTTCACCAAGCTTCACGTTTGCTATAAATGATGTAAGAATAAGTAATGAAACCTGGGTAGTATCACTGTAGACACTTAATGTGCTCTTGCCACTATGACCAGCAGCACTAGTAGCATAGTGCTTTGTATTACTGTTATTTGTTACTTATTATTCCAGTGTGTTGTATAACCCCATTCAGAACAACTATGCTGTCAGCAACAACTTTTGTTCCTGTGATGCCATTTTAAAGGAACATTAGCTATCTGTACAATTCAAATTTCCTAATAATATTTTATAGCAGAACTATGAAGACTCCCACCACAGCAGAGATTCCTGTGTGTGTACGTTTGTTGAGATTCATATAAATTCTGGTGGAGTAAATCAGAATGTGATTCCCAGAGAAAACCAATATTTCTCCAGTTTTGGAGCATAACCATGATTTCTTCATTTCTATGACAGGATAATCCCTTACATATATCATTAATTTTGCTTAATCTAAGATCAATAGCTAGAGTGAATTGTCTTTAATTTTCATTGGACAATCTTTATTGAGTGCTAATATGCATGGAATGCTGTACTGATGATAGAGAAGCCAGCTCTCCCTTAAAATGCTTGTGGTTTACCAGCACAAGAATGACAGATATTTAAGCAATACACTTTTGATGGGTGTCATATATGATGTGGGTGCAAAAGAGAGTAAGTATAAAGGATGTTGTGGGATAGTTGATACTTGAGTTGAGGAGGAGAGGGGAGGCTTGGGGAGAGGTGCAGTGCTGGTTACTGAACCCAGGGTTTTGAATTGTAGGCAGGGACTCTCCTTGAGGTGTATCCACAATCCTTTGTGCTGAGTTTTGAAAGATGATTAGGTGCTTCTCAGAGAGCCATGTGTGGAATTGACACTTAGTAGAAGAAAGCAGGAGCAAAATGTAGGGGATATAACTAGAAGGTAGAAGGACTACAGTATGCTGGCAGAAGCACATAAATAAGTGAAAATGGGCTGGGAGATGAAACTTTTAAGTTGAGAAGTTTTTAAAAGGAGTTTGAAAGTTGTTGTACAGACAGTGGAAGCCATGAAGGGCCTTGAGCTAGAAATAATAGGATCAGCCTACATTTCCAAAAGAAAATTATGCTGACATCATATGTTATTAGGGAACTGCCAATTGAAGCCCAAATCCAGAACACTGACAGTGTGAAACAATGTGATGATACAGAATGATAGGAACGCTTCATTCATTGGTACTGAAAATACAGAATGATTTAGCCACTTTTGCGTATTGTTTGGAAGTTTCTTTTAAAGAAAGCAAACACAATGGGGCCGGGGGTATGGAAGGTAAAGTGCTAACTGTACAAACATCCTCATGCTTGTATAGTTTGGATCACCGGTGCCCCTGTGAAAAGCTACACACAGGAGTGTGCACCTGTGACCTCAGGGCTGGGTGTGGAGACAGTAAGGAGCCCTGGGGCTTGCCAATCACCTTGTCAAGCTGAATGGAGTATCAGGGTCAGTGATGCCTTAGAAATATAAAGTGAAAAATGATAGAGGAAGACACCTGATGTTGACTGCTGGCCTCCACATGCATATATACACATGTACACGGTGTGTACACACATTCATAAAAGCTGAAAACACTCATAATAGAATCTAGCCTAAATAAATTAAAAAATATATCAGCACAATCTGTGTACAAAATCTGTAACAGTTTTGTTCATAATTGCCAAAAAGTGGAGTATCCAAGCTATTTCTCAGTAGGAGAGTGAATAAATGAAACTGTAATGCATCCAGACAGTAGAATATAGTTCAGCACTTAAAGGAAACAAGCCATCAAGCCATGAAATGGCAAAAAGAACCTTAAATGTGTGTTTCTTAGATCACTCTGAAAAGGCTGCATATTGTGTGATTCCAACTTCATGACATTCTGGAAAGGGCGAAGCTATGGAAACACTAAAAAGATCAAAAGTTGCCAAGAATTCAAGGGTTTGGAGGGATTAGTAACCCCAACACAGAACTTTTAGAATACAGAAACTACTCCAATACTGTAGTGGTAAATACACGTTATACATTTGTCCACACCAAGATGTACACCACCAGGGGTGAGCCGTAATGTAAACACTGGACTTGGGTGGCAGTGATGTGTCGGTTCCGCAGTTGTTAATAATGTACTCTGCTAGTGCAGAATATAGCGTAGCTGGAAGTGGAGACTCATTATAACTTCTGCTCAGTTTCATTGTGGATTTAAAACTTCTCTAAAAAGTAGAGTTTCCTTATAAGGTGGGAAATTCATGTCTTTAGCTTAGAATTCATTTCCCTTGCTAGTGAGGTTTCACTGTAATAAATTGCAAATGTGTAGCTTTCCCCTGCTTAAACAATGTTGATAAAATAATAACCTTAACCAGTTTTTAGAAACTTTCTTTCCAAAAGTTAAACAACAAACTCAGTGGCTGGCTAGTGAAGTGAAGCATAGGAATCAAAGATCATAGCTTTCCCTTGAAAGTTGCTCAGTTGAAAACTAAAGAGACCCTGAAGTAATCAATGCTTGGAGAGGTTGGCAGAATAGACATACGTAAGGTGCCTTGTCAAGGTTGGTCACTTGAAGCTGTCATGGTATTTGTTAAAACTCTAAATTTCTGGCTTGAATGAATGGATGCACAGTGGTATGCTTTAACTATGAGGACTGTGAGGCAAGGAAAACTTGAAAGGGTGTATTTTTGTGTATGTTGAATTGCATATGTCGTTGCAGTGTCTGGATTTCAGATGCCTATGCCATGCTTTTAGAGTGATATTTATTAGGCAAACACAATCTTTTTTTTAGAACAAATACAGCTTTAAATATGTTTCTAAACCAGTCATGGTAGCACACCCCTTTAATCCCAGCACTGGGGAGACTCGAGGCATGGGGAACCTAGAGTTTGAGCCCAATCTGGACTAAACAGTGAGACCCTGTTGCAAAAAGAAACAAACAAGAAAATAGATTCATATGAAAATTATAGTGACTTCAGTCACTATAATATATTGTTTTGGAAGGAAAGATTTGTATAGTCCATATTTACTTTTGACTTACACTTTCACTATAGTATTAACTTTCTTTTACCAAGGCTTACTTGCTGATGCCCTTCTCATGCTCTTAAGTTTTTCCCAAACTGAAATAAATTTAAATTTTTATTTATGGGCTAGAGAAGTAACCCATCAGTAGTGTGTTTGCTTAGCATGCATGAGCCCTGGATTTGATCCCCAGCAACAGTAAAAAAAAGGTTAACTTATCCTTAGGGTACACTTCTCAACTCATTCTAGGAGGCTAATATTGTCTAGACATAAAGAACCAAACAATGACATAAAACTGTAGAGGGCTGGTGGAAAGGAAGGCAGAAGGAGGGAAGGGAAAAGAAGAAAGGAAGAAGGAGAAGAAACTCTTCCAAATCTATGATTATACACAGGATCCTCAAGAGACATTTCCAGATCAAGTCCAGCTTACTCTGTCTGCCTGCCTGCTTATCTATTTATCCATCCATCCATCTAGAGAGAACTGTGTACACAAATGAGATTTTGTTTCAGGAATTCAGGGTGATTTAACACAGAAAAATCAACGTAATATATACTATATTAGTTATAAATAATAAAATGAAAGCCATATGATCATTTAAATATACACTGAAAAATATCTTAGAAAACCTGTACCTTTTTTGTGGTTAAAAGTAAAACAAATTCCTAAGCAATGTGGAAAAAAAATCAGGAATTTTTTAAACCTGGTTTAAGTTGTCTGTGAAACCTGTCAGCTAACATATTTATTGGTAAAAGGCTCATTTCCTTCCTCCTATAATCAAGAAGAAGTCAAAGATTTTCAGTTCATTTACTTCTAGTCTAGGTTTTAAGGCCAATTAAACATGAGAAATAAAGAACATATAGATTGGAGAGAAAGAAAAGGCTATTGTATGTATTGTGTATATAGGGCTAAATACAGACAATCCCAGGAATCCATTAAAAGCTGTTAGAACTAAATAAATAGTGGCAATGTACAAGATCAATATAGTGAAATCATTTGTATTCCAGTACACAGTGTATGAGGAAAAGCATAAGTCAGAAGAGGAATATTTGCTAATCCTCAAATTTAAGTCAAGTTACAGTAATCAGTCAGAACTGTGGGGGTAGCACCAACAGGTCAGTGCAATGAAATGAATCAGGAAAAGGCCTCTCACACTCACAATCAGTTTTCTGTAAGTCTTTCCAACAAATGATACCAGAAATAATTATCTCTGTGTGAAAGAATAAATTTGGATCTCGATTCAGAATGAATACTAAACCTAAAAATAAGTTAAAACTGTGAAATTCTTGGAAAAAAGATATGCCTTGGGTTAGGTCAAGGCTTCTAACCCTGACAACAACAAAATAGCCAAACTGAGCTTTATTAAAATTAAGAACTGCATTTGAAAAGGTATTCTCCAGGGAAGAGCACACCAACTGGTTATCTAAAACTAACAGGTAAGCCCTGAAATGTTACATTTAAGTAACATTATATTGAGCATGCTTTGTTTATATATTTATGAATATATATAAATATATACATATATGTGTATAACAACAGTTAATGAAAAGAGGAGCCATGAATTTGAAAGAGAACAAAGAGGGGTGTATGAGAGTATTTGGAGTAAGGAAAGGAATAGGGAAATGATGTAATTATATTCTCAAAAGCAAAAGAAATAAAAAAGCAATATAAAAATTAAAAATTATAAAACAGATCATGGAAAGTAAAACAGTCAACATAATATACTTCTGTTGGTAATCAAAATACAGATTAGTTTAGATTATGATTTTGCTATTCAAATTAAAATTAATAAATTATAATAGAACAGAAAAAAAGAAGAGATATTATCAAGAAGTCAAAGGCCAACTTACAGAATGGGAGAAAATATTTGCTAATTCTATATTCTACATGTGACTTTTGTTTAGAATACTTTTTATTATTTAAAACAATTTTTCAATTTATATATTTTTATCATATTCTTTCCTTCCTTAATGTCCTTACAAATCCTTTCTTCCTCCCTCCTTACCCTCTTTAAATTCTTTCTCAAAAAAACAAACAAAAACACAATACAACAACAAACCAAGAAAACAAAATAAAACACCACCTAAAAAGGAAAACAAACAAAACCACCAACAGAAAAAAAACCAAAGTGTAAACACACACACACACACACACACACATTGTGGAATCTATCATGTGTTGATCAACTACTGAACCTATCTGCCCTGGAATGGTTGATATACCCAGTGTCACTTCATTGACAGTTTGGTTGTTAACATTTACCAAAATATAATAAGATAAACAAAACTATCACACTGAAGTTGGGCAAGGCAAACCAACAGAGGGAAAAAGAGCTCAAGAATCAGAGATTCACTTGTTTGCACACTTAGGAATCCCACAAAAAAACTAAACTGGAAGCTATAATATAAGCTCAGGGACCTGGTGCAGACCTGTGCAGGCCCTGTGTGTGCTACTTCAGTCTCCATGAGTTCATATGAGCTTTTTCCTGTTGAGTTAGAGGACCTTATTTTCTTGGTGTCCTCCATTTCCCCCCTGGCTCATACACTCCTCTTCTGCAGGATTCCCTGAGCTGTGAGGGGGAGGAATTTAATGGAAACATCCCCTTTAGGGCTGAGTGTTCCAAGGTCTCTCACTCTCTGCATGATATCTGGCTGTGGGTCTATACTTGCTTCCATCTGCTACAAGAGGAAGTTTCTCTGATGATGGGTGAAGAAAGCAGTAATCTATGAATATAGCAGAATGTCATTAGGAGTCATTTTATCACCACACTTTATCTTTTTTTTAGACCAGTATTTGGTTTTACCCTAGGTCCTTGGGCTATCTAGTCTCAGGTTCTTGATCATTCAAGAAGTGTTTGGTATGGGTTCCATCTCATAGAGTAGGCCTTAAATCAAATCAGTTGTTGGTTAGTTACTCCCAAAGCTTTTGTGCTATTGTTGCTCTAGCATATCTTGCAGATAGTATACCATTGTAGAGAAAGGTTTTGTGGTTAGGTTGGTGTTTACGTTTCTCTTTTGATAGTGTACCAAAGATGTTGGAACATAGGGGTGAAGGCTCTAGGTCAGCACCAGCTTGATATCTATGTTCAATAAGTTGTGTAGGAATTGTCTTCAGCAATAAGAGGGCCTTGACGTCAGTTTGTGGAGAGCAACTTATAATCTTAACAACAACCTGGGTTGTTTGGGGATTCCCGTGGGGTGCCTTTGACCAAAAACTCAACTAGATAAAACTAAATACCATTACTGGAAGCTTCATTTGGTGACAAGAGATGGCCAGTTGGGACTCTGTCTCCCTCATTACTTGGTGATGTGTGTGTGTGTGTATTTTAGAAAGCTTCTACTGTATTAGGTTTCTGTATTACCCCTCAAATGTCTCTTTATTTTAGCTGTCTCTCCCTACATTCCCTTCCACAGCTCTCTCCCCCTTTAGAATATATTTTTTTGAAACCACTTTCAACCTAGTAGTAAAGACTAGGCAAAGTCTGTGAATAGGTTTTTCTCCAAGGGTGAGATGCAGAAGGCTTATAGTCACATAAAAGACACTCAGAATCATTTGAGAGTACAAGTGACAACCATGTTGCACTACCATGTCATTAGGATAGCTTCAATAAAAAAGTAATAAAAATTATTGACAAAAATATGAAGAAATCTGCACTCTCATTTATTATTAGTTTATTATAAAATGGTTCAAGCCACTTGGAAAACAGTTTAGTAACTCCACAAATTGCTTAATACAGTTTCCATGTGACCTAGCACACCTATTTCTAGATATTTATCACCAAAAAAGCAAAACTTGCCCATACTTTGCTGATTGTTCATTATAGCAGTATCAGTGTTCCAAATTGGAAATCACGCAAGCACCATAAACCTGTAACTGGAGAGATAATATGTGCCAGGTCCACACACATGAAGTATTGAAGCATTCTCACTTGGATGAACTTTGAAAACTTTATGCAAAACAAAAGAAGCCAGTTGCAAAATGCTATATATTATATCGTGTTGTTTATGTGAAGTGTCTGGAGCAAACAGTTATAGAGAAGGAAAGTAGAATAACCATTGCCTTAAACTGAGAAGAAGATGGGAATTTGGAGAGTGATGGCTGTCAGGTGTAAGACTTTTCCGGTGGTGAAAATGTTGCAAAGGAGACTGCAAGAGATTACTGGTGCCGCTCACTGCTAGAACATTTGGTTGACATACTCAAAGCTCTTGCTCAGTCCCCATCACTGGGAGAAATACTGGTTGTGGTGGTTGCACATTTTTAGTGTTAAAAATGAGTGAATTTTTGTTGTTAAGTGAGTCAATTCATGATATGTGAATTATATCTTAGCAAAACTACTTTGAAAAAAGATTACCTCATCTCTCCAGAAAGACACTTAATTGTGTAGTTTAAGCTTAGGACAACCACCCACGTAATATTTTCACCAAATAACTGTAGTTTTTCAATGTAATCACCCTTGCTGCTAGTTCTAAATTATTAATTTACCTTATACTTCTATGTATTGTGTTTGTCTCTCGTACGCATTAGCCATTGTATGCTTGTATGTAGATATTGTCTAGTGTCTGTATCATATTACCTCTTTTTTACTTATTCTTTTGTAGAATATATCCCAACCCATTTCCCCTCTCTCCACTCCTCCAAGCCCCCCTACCTCCCCTCTCCCCCAGTTCTACTCCCCTTCCACTTCTCTTTAGAAAGAAGCAGGCCTTCTAAGGATATCAGCCAAACATGGTATAAACCCTAGTCACAAACCCTTATATCTAGGCTGGATGCAGCAACCCAGTAGTAAGAAAAGAATTAGAATAGTTGATAATCTCTGGAAACCCAAATACTCATTGCTTATTTATTTAGTGGATCAAAATTTAAAGGAACCTATTAAGATTTTTGCTGTCTTTTATCCAATGTAATTATATACAAAGTCTATAAAGTTTTATATGGCTTAAAAAAGGACTATGTTTTAGAAAAAGATGTACATACACTTGGAAAGTCTTATAGAACTGTATTAATATGTAGAATTTGAAAAATAGCAAAAATGTTTGTTGACCATGTGCTATATATTAGCAATAATGCTAAGCTCTAGTAAGGTACCTTGAAGAATCGAAAGCATGTCTATTCTTCATGAACAGTCTACTTCAGGAGTGATTTCAGAGGCAGGCACAGAAAGTTCACTACAAGACACAGGTAAAGACAGTAAAATAAGTTCTGAGACTGTTTGGAAGCCAGAGTTATTCAGAAAAATTTTTATGAAGAAGGGACTTTCAGATAGATTTATTTTAAAAAGTCAATTTTTTTATTTTTAGGTACAAAACTTAAACATGAACAACGATACATATTACCAATGTTCAAAGCTGATTTGGGTAGAACTGGAATACAGTTGCATACAACATATTCCAGAGGAATTAGAAAAGTCAAAGTAATGGATAACAGAAAAGAGCCTCCATTCTTCAATGAAGATAACGTGGGACCATTTTACTTCAAACTTCCTTTCTATGACACCATGGAACTCTTCATCGAAACACTGACTGGAACATGTTTTGAACTAAGAGTTTCACCCTTTGAAGCTGTTATCTCTGTGAAAGGAAAAATTCAAAGATTAGAAGGTACTAGTCTTTGTTTCTACAATGTTAGATGTTTAATATTTTTATCAAATGTTTACTATTTATACAACATGAAACATTTTAAAAGTGTTTTTAATGGAGAAAATTTTAAACATATGACATTAGAAAGAATAGGATAACGAAATCCCCCTTATACCTTCAGCAGTTACCGGCTCAGAAACTGCCTCCTTTGTATTCCTTTTTCTCCCCACCTTCCTGTCCTCCACAGATTTTCTCCATTCAGACCTCTGGTATCATGTTAATGGTATGAAATATTTCAAAATAGTTTTAGAAAGTTAGGGTGCTACGCAGATTATACCATAACTATTTTGCAGTTGCTTTTAGTGAGAAATGTGATTTATTTCCTTTTAGGGAACTTACTTATTTTTTTTTTTTTACACTGCTTTGTAAATCCTTTTTTTTTTGTACAATGTGGAGATTTTCTGAAAGTTTTTGGGTTACACTTACATATATTTAAAGTTCCTCTAACTTAGCAAGGTTTTGAATGACATGAAATATCTTTTTGTGTTGTATGTATTTATGGTCTCATAGGTTACTTTATGTTAAAATTAGTATTTCAGATTTCAGGTTACCATTTATAGTTGTCCAGAAATGTTGTCTAAATTTTCTAGAATTAGAAAAGTAAATCATTCCATGCAACGCTAAATAGATCTTTGCTGGTGGAGTTGACTGGATCTTGTTTGTACTATGGAAGTATTAACCAGGATTGCTCTTCAGCCAACTTAAATGCAGAATTATGGAAGGATGAGAGTGGGTAAAATGTTTGATCATTGTGAGATCAAAAATTCTGGATATTTGAGTTTTTGAGTATTTGCTTCCCTTTTCCTTATGCTAGTTTTAGGGGGTAGCTGAGTCTAGAGCCACATTAGATAATGGCACATGCACCCGTTTTTTTAAGTGACTAAGGCAGTGACAGTCATTGTGTTCTGCAGGAGACTTCAAAAGAGCAGCCTTCAGGAAAATAAATTTTAATCCTTTTCTGAATGGCCTTTGTTCTTCTCACTGGACATCAATTGGAGCTAACATGGGAAGACTTTCAAGACTCCAAATTAGCAAGATGAGGCTAAAAGAGGACAGAGGGGACAGTGCTTGAGTTAGTCCTGCAGAGGAAATGGTTGACCCTTCAGAAGGCCTTTCCTTTGGGTAACTTTGGATAAGTTCAGAGCTAGCACCTGGTAGGAGGGAGATAGAGGGATTTGTGGAGGACAGGTGGAGGAGACTGTGATGAGCTGGAGTGACTGCGTTGATGCTGAGAAAAGAGATAGCTGCAGGGACTGTAAATGGGGCTAGAGGGGACAGAAGCACCCAGTCCATGAGCAAATTTTAAAAATTACATTTTTTTCTTACTTTATGTGTGTGCATACACATGCATGTGTGCTTGCTGCAGCACACCTGTGGAGGCCAGAGAACAATTTTTGGGGAGATGATTCTATTATGTAGGTCTTGGGAATTCACTCAGTTCATCAGGCTTGGCAGCAAGTTGCAATCACCTTTACCCACGGATCCATTGCTGCACACTAAACCACATCTTGCCGGCTCCCAAATTGACATTTCTTAATCTTAAAAATAGGAAGAATGATAGTAACAATTGCATATGGTCTTCTCAGGATTATGTGAATTACCAAATATAAAATGCCCGTTTTCCTTATCAAGGCAAAATGCTTAGTCTAGAGATAGTGTCATATTTTTCAGAGAACCTAATGTACATGCGGTACGCTTGGGGAAGGGTATACCTTGGCCTTCTAACTTTCTTTCTGGAGCTAACTAGAGCAGTGGTTTACAAAGATGTGGACATCCCTTCTAGAAGGTGTACAAAACTCTACACTGGGCCGAGAAAGGAGCATGTGCCTAGAGCTGTAAGAGGTTATCTGGAGCATGGAGTCCTAGATGTGCCTTTGGTTTTGGCATTTCTGCTTCCTAAATAAATGTTTCTCCCCTGTGCATGGAAGATGATTGTTTTCTTGGTCCCTTATGAATAATGGAGCCATATTATTAATTATGGACAATGAGCAATTATGAGCAGTGTCTACAAATAGACAATCATTTTTGTACATGACATCTGCTGCTCCATTAGTATGGGTTCCTGAAGGACTGTAATAAGCAGACTCCCACTGCTGACACACAATGCAAAGTAACACGGGCAATAGTTTACTTTAAACTATTTATTGCTTTTTAAGAGTAATTTGCCATTTCTGTCAAACCTGATTTGCTTTGATATTAGAAGGAATGAATTTTTTTCTGTATAGATAGTTGTCTAAATACCACTTAATTTATTAGTTGTTTTTTTATGATTATATTCATTGAATATTATTCTCCTGACACATTTGTCAGTATTATGCTGTTATATATACCAAAAGTCATTATAATTTTTGTTGTGTCTATTTATTGTGCTGTTCAGAATAGTCTTGTTTGCTTGTGTTGCTGGCTCTGGAACACTCTGTAGAACTTTGCAAAATTATCAGAGAGTGACAGGTTCAGGGGATGTGGAAAAATGAGAAATATTTTGTTGTTACTGTTTTTAAATTAGTGTTTCATATATATTTATAGAATATTTTTATTCTTTGGCAACTTCATATACATAAACAGTAGATCTTTTTATTTGTGCTCCAAAGTGCCCCTTTCCATCCCCTCAGGTTCCTTCAATATGTTCCTCTCCACCCTTTCTGCCCTCTTCTTTTTATTTATTTATTTGTAACCACTGAGTTCAGTTAATGCTGATTGCTGGAATGTTGACTGATCTTGTTGGCTTGGTCTTGTTCAGGTCATCATAGCTGCAGTCCATGAGTTCAGTGACTATATCGTATCCAGAAGACAGCACTTCACTGTAGCGAATCACTTGGAAGAAGTTTTTGTTATTTTGGTTTTTTAAAAATGCAAAATGGAGTTTCTATTAGGTTTATGTTCCCATCCCATGTGTGGTGGATGATTACGAGTTGGATTTGGAATGCTTGATGGAGGTAGCTATAATTTGGGTAGGTGCAGTTCTTTTGGCTTGTTCTTTGGATTGTGTGCCGCTTGGGTTTATGGGAACTTTTGCTTAGGGTATAAAAGGTCAGAAGCCCCCCAGGGTGGGTGTTGGCTAGAGATTTTTTGTTCATTTGTCTATTATTAGTGTGTTGATTCTTACTTAAAAGAACAAAGGTTGGAGAGATTGAGTTTGCAGATAGTGAGCTGAGATGATAATCTTCAAGCTTAGGACAGCCTAAAAAGAGGCTGTGAAGATTTCTACCTTTCTCTCATTCTGTATCTAGCCCACCTGCAAATTCGGTGAAAATTTCTTTCTATCCTTCCTTTCTCTTTCCCTAAACTGAGGGCAAAAGATTGTAGTTAACAACTACAAGAAGAGCCCAACGTGAGGCAGGACATCACGCCAGCTGATCCACCATGGAGACAAGGAAGAAGAGAAAGAAATTCCAGACCTCACAAAGTCCAGTAAAGTATGCTCAGAGAAGCTCCTAAAGGACAAAGTGTAAGGTATTAATTGAAGGTTCTTGAAGGAAGAAGAGAGAGAGAAAGGGAAATAAGCCTTCTTGAAGAGAAAATGGTGAAAATTAAATGAGAGAGAGGACTCAAAAGTGAAAGTCACAGAATAGAGGCCGTAAGAGAAAGACATTTTCATGGTGACAACAGAGAGTTCAGCTGGGAGCAGGGAAGAAGTAAGGTTTTGACTGCTGTTCCTGATTATGGAGCTGACACTCCCTCCCACTACTAGTGGTAGCATACTGTTTCACAAACTGAGTTTTATGATAGCTGCGTTGTATTTGTATGAGGCTCAACATGTTGTGTTTGAGATCTATAGAAGTAGTTGTATATTTAGCCATAGTGGTAGTGAAAAAGGACGCCACACTGCCAGAATGTTTCAACCAGAGATTCTTCCCACCGTCCCAGGACCCCCGCTATCATGGAAGCCAAAGCTTAGAGCCAAAAAGCCACTTAGTTAAACCGAACAGTTTTTTTTTTCTTCCTGCAAACCTGACTAAGAGAAAGACAAGCTGTCCAGATACTGGTGATGGTGATGAGAACTCCACTCAATGAGGGGACACTTCTTGCAGATAATGTGACCCGTTATTTTTCCTGCAAACCAGACTCTATCTTAAAACCTGGAAAGTGTTTCTTCAGGGTCAGCACACAGAAGCTGTCTTCTAGATGGCCGAGGTTGTATCTCGTGCTGGCAGCTGAACTTGGTACTGTAAGAGATACCCAGGTGTTACCAGTTTTGAAGGGGTCTTTAGAGAGCAGCTGAAGCTTGGCAGTGTGAGAGGCCAGGAGAGACCATTGATAAAAGTGCACCCTCAGTGGCAGTTGAAGGTCCAAATTGAAGGAGTCATGCAGATAAGTTGAGGCTTGGCACCATGAAGAGAGCCCAGGAAAGGCTATTGGTGAAAGTGCAGTCCAGTTGCAGCAGAAGACCCCAGCCTTCTGAAGATGCCAGTACAATGGGACGATCATCAAGAATAGCAGCAGCAGTGGAGTGGAGCCAGCCAGAGCCTGGAGGACAAGCTGTGTGTGCTGCAGAGGTCAGAGCCGGAGAAGTAATCCAAACCCTTTGGAGGAGCCCAGAAATCGTGATAATTCTAGATAATTGGACATTGATAATGTTTTTTTCTGCTGTCCAAAGACATTGTGAACAGCTTGATAGATGTTTGGTTTCATTTGATCCTGTGCATTAGCAACTCTTGTAATTATTCCTCTTGTAAATGGTTTTGCTAGTATAGTGTTAAATTGTGTTGTAGAGATAAAGCAATTTTTTGATTAGCTTATACAGAAGAGGGGAAATGTTGTGGAAGCTTAGTTATGTATAAAATGTTTTATGCACTGCTGGGTGAGGAGCTAGCCTAGGTCTTGGCATTCTGTATTGTTTGCAGGTGTTAGATTTCTGTGGCGGTGGTGGGTGGGATGTTCGATTGCTTATAATCTGCACCCGAGGAATTCTGAATCAATAAAAACACCTGAGCTCCAGTGCTCAGGGTTTCACTGTTGAGTAGGGCGTTGGCTGTGACAGTGGTTCCCTCTGCTGAGGTCTGGCAGAGTGTGTACCTGTGATTATGCCTCCTTGCTGTCCCTGCTGAATGCCACAGCAGCGTACTACTACATTTCACAGCACTCCTTCCTATCCTCCACTCTTACATTTTTTATGTCCCCTTCCCCAAAGCCAGTGGTTCTTAACCTGTGGATCGCAACCCTTTTGGGGTTGAATGACCCTTTTACACTGGGTCGCCTAAGACCATCTGCATTTTAGATGTTTACACTGAGATTCATAGCAGTAGCAAAATTACAGTTATGATGTAGCAAGGAAAATAATTTTATGGTTGAGGATCATCACAACACGAGGAACTGCATTAAGGGGTGACAGTGATAGGAAGATTGACAACTACTGCATAATGTTCCCTGAGCCCTGGTAGCAGCAGGGGAACAAAGGATGTGTTGATAAAGATGTCATATTATGACCTAGCATGCAATACCCACTTATTCTCAGCATTTTGGCCAGTTTTGAATCTTTGCACTGACTGCTGACCGCTGTAGAGAGAGGCTTCTCTGGACCAAAGAAAATATAATACTAATCTGTATGTATAAACATAAGTATTTAGAAGGTACTTTTCTCAAGACAACAGTAGTAAGCTCCCCACTAGTGAACTTCCTAACTGTAGGGTTTTGACCAAGTTTACTGTGTCAGGCATGAATTCTCCTCTGTAGACTGTGCTTCAAATCCAGTAAAAAGTAGCATTTAGCCCCTTAACCTTTGTACCACTATTCCACAGCATTCAGGGCTGGCTGCAGGCATGCATTGGATGGCTTTTCTTTCCCAGCAGCCTGAATAACACCTGGCACTATGAAAGTGAGTCAGCAGGGGGGAGTTTTTAGGTTAGTTCCAGCTTGATTTCTTTGTCCTGTGAACAAAGTGTGTTATGTCCTCAGCAATAGGGTCTCACCATCCAGTTCTGCTGGGCAGTCAAGAACAATGGCAACAGCCTGTGTTGTTTGGGGTCCCTGGGGCTCCCTGACTAATAACTTGTAGGAAGGTATCCCATGCTTTGCATTGGGATTTTCACTTAATAATTCATGTCTTCTGGGGCAAACATTGTCCACCTTGCATAGTACCTTTGTTCAAACTCCTTCTTTTAAGGACATTTTAAATTAGTTTTGATTCAGTCATACCCCCTACATGCTTGTCTCCTCACTCCATCCATTCTTAAACCTTTAGCCCTCAGTCTCCCTCCCTACTTTCATAGCATGTGTTCTGATGTCTCCTTACTCCTAAGACCTCTTCCCCTCCCTGTCTCATGTGTCCTTTCTAGAAACAAGCATCCATGTATAAGAGAGGACATACAATGTTTTTCTCTTTGGGTCTGGGTACTATACTCAGTATAATCAGTATATTTTCCAGTTCCATTCATTCCTCTGCAAATTTTATTTTTTTTACAGCCTAATAAAATTCCATTGTGTATATGTACCACATTTTCATTATCTATTCATCAGTTGGTAGGCATTTAAATTGATTTCATTTCCTAGTTATTGTGTATAGAATAACAATGATTTATGTGCATTTTCTCTGTGGGAGGATATGTAGTCTTTTATGCTCAGGAGTGGAATACAGGATCTTATGGTAGTTCTGCTTTTAGCTTTTTGAGAAACACTCACTTCTATAATGGTGGCACCAGTTTTCCATCCTGCCTCTAACAGTGGATAACCAATCCTTGTTCCTCATATCCTTCCACATTCCTTGTTCCTTTGATAACTTTTTAAAATTTCTTGATGGTAGCTATTTTAGCTTAGGTAAGATCAAGTCTCAAAATAGTTTTAATTTGTATTGATATTGAACATTTTTTAAAAAGCTTAGTAGCCATTCACACTTTATTTTTAAAGAGCTCTTTTGGTTCCATAACCCACTTTTTAATTGGGTTGTTTGTTTTCCTGATGTTTCGTTTCTTGAATTCTGTGTGTATTCTAGGTGCTAATCCTCTTGACATATGTAGCTGGCAAAGATTTTCTCTGACTCTGTAGGATGTTTTTCATTTGATTGATAGTTTTTAATTCCATGAGACCCCATTTGTTGATTATAAGCCTTATTTCTTGATCAGAGTCCTATTCAGAAAGTCCTTACCTATGTCTACATCTTGAAGTGCACTCCCTACTTTTTCTTCTAGGAGTGTCAGAGTTTCAGTTCTTAAGTTGAGGTCATTGATCTATTTGTAGGTTACTTTTGAACAGAGTAAGAGAGAAGGATTTAATTTCCCTTTTCTATATGGACATCTAGTTTCCCAAGCTTCATTTGTTGAAGATGCTGTCTTGTCTCCAGTGTGTATTTTTGGCATTTTTGTCAGAAATCTGATGGCTATAATTGCATGGTCTGTATCAGAGTCCTCTGTTCTATTGCATTGGTCAACCAGTCTGATTTTGTGCCAGTACTATGCAGCTTTCATTTCTATGGCTCTATAAAGTTGAAGTCAGGCATGGTGATTCTCCCAGCAGCATCATTGTTGCTCAAGATTGCTTTTGCTATTTTGCTATCTGGGATCTTGTGCTCTATTAATTTTAAAACTTCTTTTTCTATTGTCACTGGACTTTTGATTGAGATTGCATTGAATCTATAGATTGCTCTTGGTAAGATAGCCATATCCACAATATTGATTCTTCCAATACACAAACATGAAAAGTCTTTCCATCTTATAGTATCTCCTCAATTTCTTTCTTCAATGTTTTAAAGTTTTTATTATAGATATCTTTTACATTTATGGTTAGCTTTGTGCCAAGGCTTGGTTATTTATATTTTCATATAATTTGCCTGTTTTTAGGTATGAACTAGGGATTACTATGTCTTCTCAATAAAAGAAAAAGGATACCCATCTTAAAGTAAAAATGAAAGACATCCCAGGCTAATACTAATCCAACTAAAGCAGAAGTAGCTACAGCTGAGTAGAACTCAAACTCCAGTACTGAGAAAGTTATCTATGACAGAGGGGGTGATGTCTTACATAATGACAGTCTTTTATTATAGATAAGTCTTTATATGCAAAGTGTTATTTCTTCTGTACGGTATATGATGAGTTAAGCGAAGTTTTTTCTTTCTTATTTTGTTTTGAGATAGGATCTCACTCTGTTGCTCAGTCTGGAGCTTGTTATGTTTCCCAAGCTGGCCTTGAAATAATAATTCTTCTGTCTCAGCTTCCTGAAAGCTGAGATTACAGGTTTATGCCACCATACCTGGCAAGTCCTGTTTCTTTCTTTCTCTTCCCTCCCTCCCTTTCTTCCTTCTTCTTCTTTTTTTTTTTTAAAGCCAAAGTTGTATACGTTCTAGCTCGGCCTTGAACCTTCAATTTCTGACCCTCTTGTCTCCATCTCCCAAGTGCTGGGATTACAAATGTGTACCACTGTGCCCAGTCTATGCGGTGCTAGGGATTAAACCCAGGGTTTATGCTTTTTTAAATCTATCTAGCAATCTCTGAATTTTAACTGATGGAGATTCAAATATAGTTAGACTGATATCGACTACATTTGCTACTGTTTTCTGTTTGTTGTCCTTGTTCTTGGTTGCTATTTTTTCTTCCTCTCTTTTAAAAAATATTTATTTTTTTGAATTTTATGTGAATTGGCATTTTGCCTGCATATATGTCTGTGTGAAGGTGTTGGATCCCCTGGAACAGGAGTTACAGACAGTTGTGAGCCACCATGTGGTGCTGGGAATTGAATTCCACGTCTTCTGGAAGAGCCATCTCTCCGGCCCCTTTTCTTCTTCTTTATTTTGCTATTTTAATTTGATTATTCTATATGATGATGTTTTCTTATCCTTCTTAGAATATCACATATATCTTAAAAGTAGCCACCCTAGAGTCTGCAGTGTATTTACATCTAAGTCAACTTCACCTGCAACTAACACTAAATTGCTTCATGGGCCGTGCAGGTACCTTCCAATAGTGAAATGGTCCTAATTGTCACACTCACGTGTCACTGATGCCATTTACTTCACCTATGTATAGCATGTAAGCTATGATCATCATATATATTTTCACTTATTTCTTTGCCATAGCTAAGTTTCTATTTTGCCTACATTTTCTCATAGTTTACTTACGTAGTTCTAAGTCTCTTAGCTATGTTACTTCCCTTTTCTAAGAACTTCTTTCAAGATTTCTTACAAAGTGTGTCTACTGGCAGCAAACTCCCTCAATTTTTATCTGAGGAAGTCTATTTCACTTACATTTAAGTGTTTATATTAGTGTATTTTAACTATATATAATAATGGACTTCATATGACATTTTCATTAATGTATGTGAATACTTTTTCATTATACCCCCATTACCTTTCCTTGTTCCCTCACTTACACCGATACTTTTTCTAGTTTCCCTTTCTACTTTCTTGTTGTTTTTTTTCCCCCCCTGGGGTAGGAGTGACTCTATGAGTTTCATTAGGGATTCATATGGGGTCATGGAGGAGGAATTATTTACAAGAGTTTGGCACTTAATTAAATGTCATTTCCACAGCAACCATTATCTTGTGAGCCCCTCCCCTTTGCTACAGGGTGTTAATGGGCCTGATGCTATACAGGTCATGTACAGATAGTCACAGCTGCTGTGAGTTCTGCAACAACAGTGTCAGAGGATGGCTCTCCACAATACTTCATCCCTTCCTCTGTCTGTTCTTCTGCAGTGTTCCCTGAGCCTTAGAGGAGGTGATCTAGATGTCCCATTTGTAGCTGAACATTCAAAGGTTGGTTACTTCATCACTTTGTTTAGTTATCAGTCTACATTAACAACTGCCCACTCATAAAATCTGAAAGCAGCATTAATCTATGGTATAAACATAATTATTCAGATGATGATTTAAATTTTCTAAATGGCACATCATGCCCATTTAGCAAAACAACAGCAATAGTTTCCCACTAGGGCCTATGAATTCCCCAGGCACTAGTTTTTGGTCAGGTCTGTAGTGCCAGACATGAATTCTGTCCTGTGGAGTAGCCCTCAGTCTGATCTGAATACCCTTGGTTACCTCTACAACGGCCATGCCACTGCACCAGTGGGCATATTATTCCTGGATGTTTGGTGGTATAGCATATAGTAACCCCAGCTGACTAAGAGGACACCAGTCCTCCAGGAGCCTGCATGACACCTTCTGACACTATGTGGGCTAACTAGCAGGAAGAAACTTCTTGCTCAGTTTCAGCTTCATTCTGTGTGTTCTGTGACCAGATAATATGATGTTTTCAGCTGTAGAGTACTTTGTTGTTTGTTTTGGAGACAAGATTTTTCTATGTAGCCCTGGCTGTCCTGGAAGGTTGGTTTTGAACTCAGAGATCTACTTGCTTCTGCCTCCAAGTGCTGGGATTAAAGACATGCATTACCATGCCTGGCAGCAGAAGTTCTGCAGTGGCAATTGTTTGCATTGTTTTTGGGGGTCTCAGCAGGGCAACCCACTCCCTGTACTGGGGTCTGAGATGTCCTATTAATAACTTAATGGGAGTAGTATTATCACTCATGCAGTTACTTCTATTCAAACTCATTTTGTAAATAACAATAATAAAAATGTTTATTATATGTATTTATGTGTGCACCTGTGTGTGTTGGGTACATATACTTACATGCTTTTGAGAGCATTTATTCCATGGCAGGTGTGTGTAGGTCAGAAGATTTGCAGGAGTCAGTTTCCTCCTTCCCTCCCATAGGGATCTAATTCAAGTTACCCGGGTTGTTAGTGAGTGTGTTTACCTTTTCCCCCTCTTTTTCCCTTTTTTTAAAAAAAGTTTTTAAAATTTTTTTAACATTTCTTATTTTTTATTTTTTCTCTCATATAATACATCTCGACCCTCCCTTTACCTTTCCTCAACTCCTCCCAGTGCCCCCCCCCATTTCCCTCCTCTCTCAGATCTATTCCCTCCTTCCCCTCAGAAAAGAGTAGTCTTCCCAGGGTTACCACTTGAACAGGGCATAAGAAGATGGAAACAGGGTGGGCACTAACCCCTACATCAAGGGGCCCAGCAGGAGGAAAATGGTCCTATGGACAGGTAAAATGGTCAGAGATACTGCCCCCCTCAACACTCCAAATTGTAGGAGTTCTGCAAGAACACCAAGCCAGGCAACCATAAGATATATTTAGGGGACCCTGAATACTCTGTGTTTGCCACTTCAGTCTCTGGGAACTCCTAAGAGTGCTGATCAGTTGACTTCTTGGGGCTTGTTTTCCTGGTGTCTTCAACCCTTCTGGTCCCTTCAATCCCTCCTCCCCTTCTTCTGAGCGGTTCCTTGAGTTCTGCATGGTGTTTGGCCCTGGGCCTCTGTATCTGCTCCCATCAGTGCCTGAGGAAGCCTCTATGATGAAGATTGGACTAGGCACTTATCTATGAGCAGGGCAGGATATCATTAGAAATCGTCTCCAGTCTCTAGTTCCTGGCCTGCCCTGCAATGTCAGGCATGGCTCCCTCCTTTGGCATTGGGTTCTGCCCTTCCATTGTCCCAGCAGATCCTGCAGGCAGGATAGGTTATAGGTCGTAGGTTTTGTAACTAGGATGGTGTCCTAGTCCCACTTCTGGATGGCTTGCTTGGTTACAGGAGATGGCCTGTTCAGGCTCCCCATCCTCCATTGCTAGAGGTCCTCACCAGGGTCTCCCTCTAGATTCCAGTGAGTTTCCACTGTATTAGGTCTCCTGATCACCCCCTAAATCTCCTCCAATTCCAGTCATCTCTCCCTATATTTTCTCCTCCATCCCTCCCCATACCTGGTCCTGTCTGTTCCCATTCCTATCCTCCCCCAGCCCACCTGCACTGTCTGTTTTATTCCCCTTTACCAGGGAGATCCCTGTGAATTATTTAGAAGTATACTTTTATTTACAAAATTGAGAAACTTAAAACATCTTGCTATTCAACAGTTGTGGGTGATGAAATTTAATAGAGCATTTATGGTAAATATGGTAATAATTTGTGGAGGACTGCATAAAATTTATGCATAATATTGAAGAAAACAAAGAAAAACCAGATGCAATGAGTTATACTGATGTGATAAATTCAAATTTAATGCCTTCAAAAGTAGAAAAAAGCAGACTTATTCTCAGCCAGGTTATTCAAGAGACAGAAGCAGGAGGATCACTTGATCATTTCACAAGACTACGTTCTGAAAAACAAATACCAAACAGACTTTTGATTCTGACCTTAGGGTCCTAGTTTTTCATGTATATAATTAATTATTACAGTATATAATATAGTGGAATATATGAAATATGTAATTTAAATGAAATTCATTCATTCCTTGGCGAAGTTTTTTTTAAGAATCTTCTTTCAAAATTTGTTTGAACTTATATTTAGTATATATAATTAGAAAAGAGCCTGAAATAAGACAGTAGGATTCCTAGCTCGGCATTGTATTACATGTCTGTAATCTCAGCACTTGGGAGGTAGAGGCAGGAGGATCAAGAGGTCAGGGTCATCCTTACTACTTACTAATTTGAGGCCATCCTGGGGTACATGCTCCCTGTCTAAAGAACAAAGAGCAAGGAAGAAAAGTACAGTTCCTCAAAAACAGATAATAGGAGTGTTCGTTGAATCTTCCAACAACCTAGTTACCCAAGAGCCTTGGGTAAAGGGAAAGGAAAGAAAAAAGAAAAAAAAATCTAGTGCCTGTGCAGAGTAGGCCTAGGATAAATTTTTGCTCTCTAAACCCAGAAAACGCTTTATTTTTCTTTTTCTTTTTTTAGACCACATTTTGAGATATAGCCCAAATTGGCCTCTGCATTCTAAGTACTGGGATTTTTGGTGTATTTCACTAACATCTGAAATAAAGTAAGCTTAGGATGTCCTTCTCCCTTAGTCTGGGATCATCCTGTATATTTATTGCCTCTATCCTACACTTAACCAGGGTCCTAGTTTGCTTTCTGTTGCTGTGATAAACATCATGACCAAAAGCATACAGGTTAAAGTCCATCTCTGGGAGAAGCCAGGACAAGAACTCAAAGCAGGAGCTGAAGCAGAAACCCCATAGGAACACTGCTTAGTGGCTATCTCCTCTGGCTCTCTCAGCTTCCCATTCTTATGCAGCAACACCCACTTGCCTAGGGGTGGCACTATCCAAAATTAGACTAGGTTCTCCTACATCAATTAGCAAATAAGAAAGTTCTTCAATTAAGATTCTCTCTTCCCAGATATGTCTAATAAGTTGGCAAAAACTAACTGCAAGTCCACCCCTTGTCAACCTGACACACAAACACATTATTCTTAAAGCATAACCTTTCCCCCATTGTCTCCAAGATTTCATGTTACTATCACAATATAATATATATAATATACAATATAACTTCAATATACAACTTTAATAACAATATAACTTTGAAAGTCCCACAGTCTTTAAAATTTCATTGATTTAAAAGTCCAAATTCTCTTAAAAAACCCAAAGTCTCTTAACTGTGAGTTCCTGTAAAATAAAAAACAAGGCATATACTTTAAGAGGGAAGAACGAGTGTACAGTTATAATCAGAGCACAATAAAACCAAACTCCAATAAAATAAATAGTTCATTGTCCACTGCTTGGCATTCACACATGATCCAGGGTCCAAAGGGCTTGGGTTGTCCCTTCTTTCAGCTCTGTCATCCACAGTTCACACGTTTCTCATAGGTTCAGGCTCTCTCCACTCCACACCTGCTCCTGTCCTTGTGGTGGTCCATCAGTTCTAACATCTCCAATATTTTATGGTCTCCACTGCTACTGAGACAACACCTTCACTAGTGGCCTTTCTTGGCCTTAGCTTTTATCCATGACCCCATCAATCCTGGGGTTTCCATGGCAACTGAGGCTGAATCTTTGCTTATGGCCTCTCTTGGCCTCTCACAATGCCAAGCTTCAGCTGTTCTCTGTGACCGCTTTATGTCTTCGTGTGCTGGCCTGCAGCATTCAATTCAATAAGAGGAAGCCCAGGCCTTCTGTAGAAAGCAAACCACAAAGTTCTCTATTCGAGGAACTTTAGAAATGCTGGCAAGACTCACAGTGATTTGCAGGTTGTCCTGCTACATCTTCAAAACCTATCACACAGGACACTTACACTCTTGCTAGAGTGGAGTGTATATAGATCCTGCCTTTATGGGGCTGTGACATGGATGCTGGTCCAGGCTCTGTGATGTTCCTGGGTGTGAGGAGGTCCAGGAATTGGGGGTTGTTGATCCATCTCTATGTGGTTCCTCTTGGGGCAGGTTTGGGCCCTACGAAGCAGCTGAGCCTGCATCTGTGTAGCTTCTAGTAGGGGTGGAGCACATGTACTGGTCTGCCTCTGTGCTGCTGTATGGCCCTTCAACTGTTTAGTTGATCCTGGGGGTGTAGGGCAGAGACAAACATTTGTGTTGGTCCTGTTTCTGTGTTGCCCTCCCGTGTGTGTGCTCTGCCTGTAAGTGGACCACCAGGTCTAAGCGCAGACCAAATTTCTACGTTTTGGGAAGCTATGTGATTGTGACTCAAAGTTGCACCAACCTCATTCCTCAGACACACGCCCTGGGTTCCCAGATGAATTGAGCAGGACAGGGCCTTTATTTCTAGTGCTGCCTAACTTCTGACTCAGCAGCTTTTTAGAAGCTAACTCTTTTAAAAGTAGCTTCTGCCACTGCTGCAAGTCAAGTGCCCAGAAGGAAGGACTTCCCTAGAACCATCATGCCCCATGTTGGTGCAGCCCTTGGAGTCCATCTTCTACCTTTCTTTACTTCTCTTTCTTGCTCCTTTCTTTCCCTCCTTCTCCATCTTCCTTCTTCTCTCCCTGCTGTTTGTTATTGAAAACTGCAATTTTTTAGAGGCTGTCATCTGGAACAGAAGTTCCAGCCTTCTGTATTTATACTTCTTCTTTTCTAGGAAGACAGCATTCCCCAGTCAGGACTCTGTCCTTCATGTCACAATCTGGGGTGTTTTTCCTGTTGTATTTTCCAGAATTCCCTCCTACTCTTCCTTCCTTTCCTACCAAGGCTAGTGTATTTCTGCTGTCCAGAAGGCTGCTCTCCAGCTCTCTCTCTCAACTATCTCCCTTTTATTCCCCAGAGACTCTAGCAGTCCACTAATGGATGTAGTATGCTATCTTTTATCTCAAATAAATCTTTAAAAAAGACAGAGGTGGGTGGGTTGGAGACATTGATCAGAGGTAAAGACTATATTCCCTCTTGCAGAGCACCTGAGTTCAATTGCTAGTACCCATATCAGGCAGCTCACAACTATAACTCCAGCTCCAGAGTATCTGAAACCCCTTTCTGGCCTTAGCTGGTACCTGATACCCACACTCACATGCACTTACTTTGGTTTTTTCATCTTGAGATTGAAATTTATTTTGTTAGTAAGACATGTATTTAATATCTGGACATATCTATACTAACACAATATATCATCAAACAACCACAATAACATGAGAAACATAATTCTATACATATTAACCATGGAAATTTCACCTAGAAAAATAAACACAAAGGAAAAGATAACTGTAAGACCACACTGCAATGAGAGTTAAAAAATTTTAGAGCATTTGTGGATACAAAAAAATAAATAGCAAAAAAACATACCAACCAAACAAAAAATCCCACTCTTAAGTTTTCACCCCTTCTTTTCCCACTTGGCTAGTGGGATCACTAGTAGAAAGTCTGCAGTTGAGTTCCTGAGAGTGTCAGCTCTTGCCCATCCTCACTTGTAGTTCTGAAGACTAACTGTTGAATGTGTTGGCAGTGTGACAGCCTGAGATGTGTGGCTCTCGAGAGTAACCCCTGGGCTCTGACCCTGTTCTCCCCTAGAAACAGAATGTCCTTTAGTACTTGAGCCCAGCATGTCATATGATCCTGAACAGATTGGTTTCTGGAGGCCCCTCTCTGCAGTTCAGGTTGGATAAAGTATGTCTTCCTAATCTTTGGGGGACCTGCTGGCAGTGAAACTTAGGCTGCTGCTTCTTGGTGCCTATGAAGTAATGAGTGTTTTTTAGTTAGAGTGCGTGGATATTCTTCCTCACCAGACTCGGACAGGTTGGCAGCTGGTGGATAGTGAAACTGCTCCGCAGGTTACTCTGCTGTTTTCTGACTTTACGAAAGCTTCTTCAAATTACATGACTTTTAGTCCTTTCCTTATAACCACTTCTCTGATCAAAGTGTGATCTAATTACCGAAATCCTCTTTTTAAACTGTCACACACAGAGTGGCTTTGACTTTCTGGTGGTATTTTTATATGAGGTTTATAACTAGTGATAAGGCTCAACAGCTAAAAACACCCACTGCTTAAACCTGATGATCCCAGTTTGATCTCTGCAACCTACATGATAGAAGGAGAGAACCAACTCCTGAAAGTTGTCCTGTGACCTCCACATGTGAGCTGGTGTGTGTGCACACACAAACAATAAATAAAAATGTAATAAAGATCTTTTATATTAATCTAAGGATCAATATTAGCTTCCCTATCTAACTCATGATTTTTCTTTCTTTTTGAAAAAATAGCATTCATTAGTTAAATTGTTTTCAGAGTTTCCCATCACCTTTCTCCCTCTTGCTGTTGTCCTGCCTCCCCTCAAATAGTCCCCATCTGCTTTCATGTAATGTGTGTTCTATCACTCCCTCTCTTAATCTCTCTCCTCCCTCACTTAAAGTCACTTCCTCCTCTTTCAGTTGGATCTCTGCTTCTACCATGTGGGTCTAGGGGAGTGGACGCAAGTCAACAGTCTATCTATGAACATCTTTACTTGCTGAAACAGCTTGCTGACTCCTAAATATCTGGTTTTTATGTCAGGGCTAACGTATTTTTCTGATAATAATGCCATTACAGCTTTGTACTATAATTTGAAATTAGGTATTTTAATATCTTAACACTTGTACAAGATTGCTTTGGCTATTTGGGGTCTTTGTGATTCTGTGGAGGTCAGGTCCATCGCCCAGGCCTAAGAAACTTTAGTCAGGCTTCTAAGAACACCAAAATTGTATAGGCCCAAGCCAGGGGCAGTGTGACCCAGAACAGTTCCAGAGTTTCCCAGGGTTAAAGCAAAAACAATTTCTGTAAGAAAAACATTTTCTAAAACAAACAAGGCAGCTAGACAGCCTTGGGCTAGAAAATGTGTCCCCCTTCCTGCAGATGGTCCATAATCTTGGTCCCACAGCCTTGGGCTGAGGAGTTCCCTCCTCCCAGTTGCCCACGACCTTGCTATATGCTAGCACCAACCAGTTTAGAGGTTAACTGGCCCCTACCTATCAAAATGGGAAAACAATTTAGGGACCAATCAACTTGCACCAACATGGTCTGTGCTTAGCAACTATGCAGCCCCCTAGCAACTGTTTCAATTGCAAATAATAAAAAGGCTTGCTTTCTGCCCCTTGGGGCCGTTTCTATCCTGCGTGTTAGAGTGGTCCCAGTATACTGGAATAAAATCCTCTTGTTATTTGCATCGATTTTCCGACTGTGAGTCTCTGTGGGGGTGCGGCGTTCCGGTTTGGGCCCCTTGGGGTCCAACAATTCCATATGAATTTTAGGATATTTTTCTATTTATGTGGAGACTGTCAGAAGTTTAGTGGGGATTATAATGAATCTGTAGTTTGCTTTTGATAACATATTCAATTTTACAGTATTGATTCTGCTAGTCCATGAGCATGGGGTATGTGTGTGTGTCTTTCAATCTTCTGGTGTTTTGTTTTCCCTTCATTGTCTTAGAGTTTTCATTGCATAGATCTTTCACTTCCTTGTTTAGGTATATTTTTTAGGCATTTTTTTAATTTTGGGAAGTTATTATAAATAGGATTTCTCAGCTGGGTGGTGGTGGTGCACACCTTTAATCTCAGCACTCAGGAGGCAGAGGCATGTGGATCTCTTGTGAGTTCCAGGCCAGCCTGGTCTACAGAGTGAGTTCCAGCACAGCCAGAGTTATAGCAGAGAAACCCTGTCTTGAAAAACAAAAAACAAAAAAAAAAAAAAACAAAACCAAAAAACAAAAAACATTCTTTCCCTGATTTCTTTCATAGCAAGTTTGTTATTAATATATAGAAAAGTGGCTGATTTCTGTATCTTGATTTTGTATCCTGCTACTTTACTGAGATTCTATCTGATACAAATTTTCTGGTGGCATTTTTAGGGTCTTTTAAGTATAAGATATTGTCATATGCAAACAGGGATAGATGCTTCGGCTTCTTCCTTTTTTATTTGTATCCCTTTTATTTTTTCTCACTTTATTACTGTAGCTAAGACTTTGAGCAATATATTGAATAGGAATAGCAAGAGTGGGCACCCTGTCTTGTTCCTGATTTTAGAAGCAAAGGTTTTTAGTTTTTTCCCATTTAGTGTAATGTTGACTATGTGTTGTATGTAGCCTTTATTATGTTGAGGTATGTTCTTCCCGCTCCTAGTTTCCTCAGGACTTGTGTTAGGAAAAGTTGTTGACTTTGTCAAAGGCCTTTTTTGTACCTATTGAGATGATTATATGATCTCTGTCTTCAACTAATTAGTCTACTGATTTTCTTTCAGGATTCTCAATGCAAATGTGTTTTTAATATACATCTGCATGAAATTGTTTAAGAAAATGCCCTAAAAATCATATTTAGGCTCTAATATGTAAACATACACCTTTATGATTGAGCATTCATGTTCCTGTGACCTATCTCTTTTAGATAGTGGTTCACTGTATAGTCAGCCCATGGTGGCCTAGAACTTCTTGTATAGCTCAGGGTAGCCTCAAAGTCACTCTCTTCCTGCCTTAGTCATACGATTATGGGAATTAAGTGTTCCCTGTGCCCAGCTTCTCCCGTAATTCTTTGGTTTAGGCTTTAATTGCCATTGTAATGGTATTTATAGATTGGGGCCTTTAGTAGGTAAATTAGGGCTACATGAGGTCATTATTAGTATCTTTGTAAGAAGGGATATGAGAGTTCTTTCTCAGTATTCTCATAGAGAGAAAGGCTGTGTGAGTATACAGTGGGCTAATAACTGCTGACATGCCAAGAAAAGTGGTCATAGAGTGAACCTACATGGAACCTTGAATCCCAGTATCAAGAACCATGAGATACACATTATGTTGTTTTCGCCACCCAGCCTATGGTGGTTTTTTTTTCTTCTTTTTCAATGGCATCCTGAGCAAACTTCTTTTAGTTTCTCATATAACTTATACATGAATATTCAGATATACTACATCATGCCAACCTAAGCAGTAATCAGAGATTGTCCTAAGATTCTTGGGGAATAGACTAGCTATGCACTAGAAGTGGATATGCTATAGTAAACCATCAGTATTTAAAGAAATTCGAGCAAAGGAAAGGTTTTTAAAGGTAAAAGTGATGGAGGTTATGAAAGACATTTTGAAATTGTCATTCTTGGCCACATGATAAATAAGTGGTACAGTCACACTCTGAGAAGAAAATAGCTGTGGACTGGCCAGAGCCCTTGTACCCGAAGTGTGTTACTTCGTAAGTGTTCGTAGTTCTTAGTTCTTTAATGAAGCAGCTTTATATCATGCTCTTTAGAGATGGTGTTGAAATTTTAAACACTTTTTATTATCACCTTTCCTTAAGGTATTCCCATCTGTCAGCAGCACTTAATTTGGAATAACATGGAGCTTGAAGATGATTATTGCTTGAATGATTACAAGTGAGTGTAACTGCGTACCAGCAGCTTCATAGATACTCAGTATGATGACTCCACACGTCAGTGTTTTTCTTCATGTCTCCCTAGAACAGCTCTGGTCCCGGGTTTGATTATGAATTCTGACCTCTATATGTATTGTCTCAGTACCATTTTTGTTCTTCATCTTTGTTCTCTGATATTTGTAGTTCACCTTTTAGTTTTTCATGCCAAACTGTTTGCCTCTGTTTTCCTGCGTGGTTGTATTCTTTGCTTTTTTTCTTTGAATATTGACCCATTCTCCCTTGACCGTGTTTCTTTTCTTTCCATTTTCACAAGGTTTGGGCATGAGAGAGTTGCTGACCACTGAGACTTTATTCTTAGGTCCCTTTGCTCTTTAAGTAGTGACACTGTGTGTTCCAGTGGTTACAAAGTACTTTCTGACTTTTGACCTTCCTTTTTCCTCTCATGTAATTTAATACTCTCAAGACAAAGGAATTAGAAGGCTGAGAGGTGGAGTTGAACTGGAAGAATGCTAGGAGTAGGGAAAACTGATGGATTTGCTGTGTTCTTATCTTTATTCTGTTGAATGCACTTTCTGTTTCCTAATTCTTTGGGTTTTGAGCAAGCTTCTTTTCTTTCTAGGTTCTCCCCCTTTTTTTAAGACAGAGTTTTTCTGCGTAGCCCTGGAACTTGCTTTGTAGAACAGGCTGACCTCGAACTCAGAGATCTTCCTGCCTCTCCCTTCAGAGTTCTGGGATTAATTAAAAGGGATGTGCCACCACCACCTGGCTGGGTCTCCTTTTTGAAAAAAAAGCTTATGAGAACTTATAAGGTTTCTGTAATTTATGCAGGTAAATATATTAATATATTTATTCATATTGCTCTATCTTTTCATATTTTAGGGAATATAATATATATATATATATTATAATATATTAGGGCTAATCAACCAGTACATAATTATTGGTGATTTATTTGGCACTGAATGTTACTTGGTGATTATAGTTTATTTTTGTGCTAACTATTCACAGCATTTCAGAAGGTTGTACCTTGAAGCTGGTATTGGCTATGCGTGGTGGACCGATAAGTACTAGAAAAGGTAGGCATACATTGAAGCGATCTAACAATTATTCTTAAGTAATTTAGTAGTACCATTCTTCAGGGGTTAATGTAAGTCTTAGCAATAAAGGGAGGAGAAATGGAATTATAATAGAAATATCACATTATCAATGTCTTTAGATTCATGTAAGTCTTGCTGCTTTTTGAAATCTGCTTGAGTTTTAAATTCCTAAGATAATGATTCACTGTAGGAAATTCCTGAACTGCCTATTTATCTGGGATGAAACTGAATTTCATAGTCCTGTTGAATACTTTCTCAGATTGTGGGTGGTCTCTGGAATCCATTCATTCATTCATTCAACAAATGCATAGCGAGTATCTACTGGGTTTAACAAATATTTTTTAATGATGCATGTGTATATGAGTGTGTGTGTGTGTGTCTGTGGGTATATGTACATGAGTTCAGGTACCTGCAGAGGTCAGAAGAGGGCATTAGATTCCCTGCAACTGGAGTTACAGGATAATTGTGAGCCATCCAGTGTGGTGGCTGGAAACTGAACTAGGATCATCTGAAACAGTAGTGTGTGCTCCTAACTGTTGAATCATTTATCCAGCCCCATCTATTGGATTTCAAGTGCAATGTCCCAAGTGTAGTAAACAAAGTACAGTAGTCAAAGTCTCTGCTTCATAATACCGCCTCCAGTAAAATATAGGAAAATTTGATGGAATTTCAAGTGAGAGTGCTATGTAGGAAATGGACAGGATACCTCGGTAAGATTTATAGAAATAGCATAGTAGGGATAGTCTGTAGAAAAGATGACCTGGGCAGAGATTTAATTAATAAAAAGGTTTCTGTTAGTCAGTGTTCTGGTACTATGAAGAGATACCATGACCACAGCAACTCTTATAAAAAAGCATTTAACTGGGGCTTGCTTACAGTTGCAGAGGTTTAATCCATTATCTTTATGGTGGAGAGCATGGTGACATGTAGGCAGACATAGTAGCTGAGAATTCTATATCTGAATCCTCAGATCACAGGAAAAGAGAGACACTGGCTTGAGCTTTTGAAACCTCAAAGCCCACTCCTAGTGACACACTTCCTTCAGCCACATTTATTCCTACAAGGCCATACCTACTCCACAAGGCTACACTTCCTAATTCTTGTCAAGTAGCACCGTTCCCTAATGATCAAGCATTCAAATATATGAGCTTATGAGGGCCATTCCTATTCAAACAACATATGATTTTATTTCAGGGAAGATCTGGGAGCATGCCTTCTGGCTTCCAAGAAGCCAGAAGATGCTTTGTCACAGGCATCTCCACCATGTAGAGCCATATGCTCAGAAAGATCCTTCTCTTCAGCCCTCATCTTAAGAAGGCCTTCAGATTTGTTTGATTCTCCACAAACTAGAAAACAGGAAGTTAGGTATAGATTCCATTGCTGGCTTATTCCCACATGTCATATTATATCCCCATGTTTTATAATTTTAGTTAAAATTGGACTATTAAAATGTTTTTTATCTGCCTCAAGAAAAGTTTGTGAGAACTGTTAAACTATTTTGTATAAGTTAGAGAAATCAAAGGAAATAATGTTAAAGCTAATTAACCAGCACTCTTGACATCAGAGATTCTCTATTAATTAGATTTATGAAGTAGTTTTATGGGTTAGAGAGATGGCTCAGTAGTTAAGACTGCTGCACAATCATGAGGACTGGAGTTTAGATTCCAGCACTCAAGTAACAAGCCAGGTGTCCCCTAAGTGCCTGTCACTCCATCTCTGATGGTCTAACCTCCACATCCCCAAATGCATGTGCAGACACAGTCGTGCAGACACATGGACAAATGGATAAATAAATAAATTAATTAATATATTTTAAAAATAAATAATTCTGTGTCACATTGGTAATATTTATACTAGTGAGGATAGTTCAAGAACCTTGTATATTGAGTCATTATATCAAATTAGAGTTATATAACATTCAATGGCTTGTGTATTCTATTTTAGAAAGTTGGTAATATGCATTATTGCATTTTTAAAGCTCATTTAATCTCTCAGGTCCAGCATTTGGAAAGTGCCTTCATCATGAGAGTTACAGTAATATTTAGCTTTTAAAATAGTCACTATCTAAAAAACATGGGAAAGCAGGCATTTATGGTATACATCTGTGACCTGAGTGGTCATAAGGCTGAGGTGAAGAGTGCAAATTACAGGCCAGTCTGGGTCATATAACATTAAGGCTTTGCTGCAAAATAACGAAAACAGCACACACACACAAATCTTGCCTTCCTAAATTATATCTTAAACTATATTGCTTTTAGGTTACAAAATCTTAATGAGTGTTCAGTTGTGAAGAGGCACGCACACACAGACAACCTCAGCACCTCCCTGTGTGAGGCACCCTAAGCTTGCTTATGCAAGGCTTTCAGAACCTGTGGTAACAATTATTTCTTAGTGATGTGATATGGAAAATGGGATTTTTAAGTTTTCAAAACAGTTCTGGATACTGTGGTGTTTGTCTATCATCCCAGCCATGTAGGAGCCTGAGGCAGGAAGATTGAAAGTTAAAATGAGCTCAGGCAGCATAGGTGTCTCAAATAAGAAGGCAAGAAGCTAGATGAATAATACCATTTTAATATTTACACATTCATGACTGTGAAAGAGCAAATCAAAATGCTATGTTTCATATGGTCTGGCATTTATATATTTACATACTGAATTTAGGATATGGGCATCTTTGATACTTTTACCTTGTTGCTTTCAGAGTTTAATATTGTTCTGTTAGTGTTCCTTTTTATTTTATTTTCTTTTCTTTCTGGTGCTGGCAGTTGAGCCTTGAGCCTTTTACATGCTACGCAAGTACTCCACTACTCAGCTGCATTCCCTGTTGGCGCCACTTTGTAAGGGCATTGCAGCCTTCCAGCGTTATTAATAAGTAAATGATAGCTAGGAAACTTTGAAAACTGAGGACAACTGGGTATCGTTGGCCTAGCAGTTGTGAGGAACATCAGAGTGGCTCCAGTAGGCCTATGTGAGTCTCATATGCTCTGGGTGGGCGCACACACCCTGACCAAGACACCTACGTCATGAGTAGGCCCTTTTGGGAAACATATACTGATCTTTTCACACAGTGCAGTTTTATCACACTAAAGGGTCTTCCCTATGCTTTGCTCAAAGACTCTTAACTACTTCAAGGAACAGCTATAAAATGAGTCCATTCTTATATAAAACTGAAGGAAAAAAAGATTTACTTGTTTTTTTCTTTCCTTGTTTTATTTTGTTATTTTCTTTTGCTAATGCAAATGAAGGCTCTTGGGCATGCTAGATACTGTCCCATTGGATTCTGTCTCTAGCTCTCTCTTGCCTCTAATACCTTGTGTGTATCTCCCAATTGTGTGTGTATGTATGTGTGCTTATTTTATAATCTAAAGCAAGTGGGATTTGTAATACAGTTAAGTGATTGATTGTTAGAGCCAGTATTTAAAAGCACAGGAAGCTGACGGAGTCTAGCTAAAATAATGATAGAGAATGCCATAGAATTAGCAAGTACATCAACTGCACTGGTACAAGGAATACAAATGACCTCATGTTTTTAGTTAAGCCCCATATTTGGACATGAAATACAATGATGCATTTTCCCCTTCATATTAATACAAAACAAGCCATGAATTTGAGATGGTGTGGAAGAGACACAGGAAGAGCAAGAGGAACGGGGAAGGAGAGGGCAATGGTGAAAATACAGTACTCATTACAATGTCAAAAATTATTAAGGGATGCTGTATAAAATATAAAAATCTCAGAATCCTATTTGGAGAGTATCATGTATTTATCTCACGCACAGTATGGTTGTACAGATTCAGCTACATATCCTGTTACTGTAGAAAGATGCAAAAGTGTTGATATAAATTGAAAGCCTGTTTATCAATCTTTCCATTTGTAGTTCCTGTGGAAGACCCACTTAGGGAGCTTGCTGAATACATGGATTCCAGTCGAGATGAGGTCTGGGAAAAGACCTCTTGCAACAAACAAGTTACGTTTTTGGTATACCGGGAAGGCGATCAATTGAATTTCTTTCGTGTAGTAGATAGGGGAGATGGCACTTTAACACCATTATCTGAATCTCTAAGGTAAATAGGTTTCATTTGCATGTTTCACTTAGAAAAGGAGAATATAGAACACACGCAGAAGACTTTGTGTGTTCTTGTGATTGAGGTAGCCTTAGGATATTAACAAGACTAAGTGTCATGTACTCCCCACCCCTGCCCCTCATAAGAAACTCTGAAATCATCCTTCATGTGATTGATACTTAAAAAGTAATTCCTAAATTTGAATTTTCTTTACATGGTAGATTTCTTCTATAAAAATGGTTTGTTTCTGTTTATTTGTGAAACTCTTAAGTTGCCTATTAGATTATAGTATTGTGATAACAGTATATTATTACATAGCCTTGACATAGCAGAAAGGATTAACCCTGAAGTTGGTATCATTTTTAACTCTGCTACTTAAAAATTGGTGAATCTCTTTACTTCTTTTTTATTTTGTTACTGTGTAGGAGGAAACAAACTGTATATTACTTCTAAAACCAGAAGGAAAACTATTGATTGCCTAGGTAGGCAGTAGAAAATGAAGGCATTGGGACAAGATAATCTCTTTAAGTTTCTATGCATTTCACCTTACTATGAGTCTCTCCTTTAACTTTTTTTTCTATTGAATTAATTTATCGAATACTGTTTATTGAAGTTGTATTGTGTAGCAGACAATATTTTACAGGGCCTCTATAATGTAATCTTTACAGTTATGACTAAGTGTTCCTTATTCCATTTTATAGATATAGTAAAATTTAACAAGTAAAATGAC
Source organism: Cricetomys ansorgei (assembly GCA_026225945.1). Classification (NCBI taxonomy): domain Eukaryota; kingdom Metazoa; phylum Chordata; class Mammalia; order Rodentia; family Nesomyidae; genus Cricetomys; species Cricetomys ansorgei. Next base: position 17,458,639 of record JAMJFZ010000116.1, on the reverse strand, counting down.
TGATAGAATTTGAGTCATTAATAGAATAACCTCCTGAGCCTGGTTTGCAGTGCACTTCTTGTTTTGGAGGCCTAGCATGATTACAGACTAGAGAATAGAGGAAACTGAAAATGGATAGGGGAAACACTGCTGTTCTCCCCAAGAGAAAGGGCTTGTAGGGTGATGGTTGATTCAGGCAGTTTTTTTTTTTAATATTTATTTTGGACTTAAAAACAGCCACTAGGTAGAATATAATGAGTTGTGTGAGATCATGTAATGTTTTCATGCTGCTACATAGGAGTGGTGTGTAAATAGTTCTGTTTTCTTTTTTTTAATTAATTATTTTTGTTTTCTTATAGAATATATCCCTCCCCCGCCCCCCTCTACTCCTCCCAGTTCCCTCATCTCTCCCTCAGATCTACCTCCCCCCATTTCTCCTCAGAAAAGAGCAATTCTCCCAGGATTTCCACTCAAACAGAGCAGGGCAAGATGGAGCAAGGCCAGGCACGAATCCTTACATCAAAGGGGGTGGGGTGGTGGCTAGGCAACCCAACAGGAGGAAAAGGGCCCTGAGGGCAGGTAAAAGCATCAGAGACCCTCCCTACTCCGACTTGTTAGTGTTTTGCAAGAACACCAAGCCAGACAACCATAAGATATATTTAGGGGACCCTGTAGTTTCCATGTCTACCATTGCAGTCTCTCTGAGCCCTTAAGAGTGCTGATCAGTTGACTCCATGGGGCTTGTTTTCCTGGTGTCCTTGACTCCTCTGGTCCCCACAATCTCCTCCCCCTCTTTTTCAGTGTTCCTTGAGCTCTACATGATGTTTTGCCCTGGGCTTTTGTGTCTTTTCCCAACAGCTGGAGGAAGTCTCTCTGATGAAGATTGGACTAGGTATCAATCTATGAGTAGAGCAGGATATCATTAGAAATCATCTGTCTCCTGACTGCCCAGTCTCTAGTTCCTGGCCTGCCCTACAGTATCAGGCATGGGGTTCTGACCTTCTATTGTCCCAGCAGATCCTGTAGGGAGGATAGGTTATAGGTTTTGTGGCTGGGATGGTATCCCAGTCCCATCACTAGAAGGCTTTCCTGGTTACAGGAGATGGCCTGTTCAGGCTCCCTATCCCCCATTGCTAGAAGTCCCTGCTATGGTCTCCCTTGTCTTAGGTTCTCTCTAGGGACTCCCAGATTCCAGTGAGTTTCCACTGCAATAGGTCTCCTGATCATCCCCTTAATCTCCAATTCCAGTCATCTCTCGTTATATTTTCTCCTCCATCCCTCCCCACATGCGGTCCCTTCTGTTCACATTCCCATCCTCCCCAGCCCAACTGCATCATCTATTCTATTTCCCTTTTGCCAGAGGAAGATCCTTTGTCCCCACTGGGGTACTACTTATTGCATGGTGTCTCTGGGTCTCTGGATTGCAGCACCTTTGTTCTTTGCTTAACAATTAATAGCCACATATAAGTGAGTATATGCCATGTTTGTCTTTCTGGGACTGGGTTAGGTTACCTCACTCAGGATGATTTTTTCTAGTTCCATCCGTTTGCCTGCAAAATTCATGAAATCATTTTTAATAGCTTTGTAATACTCCATTGTGTAAATGCACCACAATTTCTTTATCCATTCTTCAGTTGAGGGGGATCAAGGTTGTTTCCAATTTCTGGTTATTACGAATAAAGCTACTATGAACATAATTGAGCAAGTGTCCTTTTGGTAGGATGGAATGTCCTTTGGGCACATGGGCATATGGGTCTGGAGGTCGGTCAATTCCCAATTTCCTGAGGAATCAGCATTTTGATTTCCGTAGTGGCAGGGATCTCAAAAGATGGGAAGATCTCCCATGCTCTTGGATTGGTAGGATTAACATAATAAAAACAGGCATCTTACCTAAAGCAATCTACAAATCCCAATACAATTCTTCACAGACCTTGAAAGGACAATACTCAACTTCATATGGAAAAACAAAACAAAACAAAGCCCAGAATATTTAAAATAATCCTGAAAAATAAAAGACTTCTGGAGGTATCACTGGCTCTGATCTCAAGCTGTACTACAGAGCCGTAGTAATAAAAACTACATGGTACTGGCATAAAAACAGACACTGATCCATTTGATTAATGGAGTTGAATAGAAGATCCAGACATAAATCCACATACTTCGGGACACCAGATCTTTGATAAAGAAGCCAGAAATATGCAATGGAAAAAGAAAGCATCTTTAAAAAATGGTTCAGGTCTAATTGGATGTCCATATGTAGAAGAATGCAATAGATTCATATTTATCACCCTGCATAAACCTCAAGTCCAAGTGGATCAAACATTTCAACATAAAACCAGATATGCTGAACCTGATAGAAGAGAAAATGAGGAATACATTGAATGCATTGGCAGAGGATTCAACTTCTGAACAGAACACTGATAGCTCAGGTACTAAGATCAACGATTAGTAAATGGGATCTCATGAAAGTGAAAAGCTTCTGTAAGGCAAAGGACACTGTCAATAAGAAAAATCGGCACCCCACAGAATGGGAAAAGATTTTCACCACTTCATATATGTTAGAGGACTAATATCCAAAATATATAGAGAACTCAAGAAACTAGGCATCAACAAAAATAACCTAAAATGAGGTACAGATTTAAACAAAAAATTCTCAAAAGAGAAATTTCAAATGTCTGAGTAACACTAAAAGAAATGTTCAGTATCCTTAGCCATCCAGGAAATGAAAATCAGAACTACTCTGAGATTCTACCTTATACCTGTTGGAATGGCTAAGATCAATAACTTATTTTTATTTTTAATTTTATTATTTGTGTGTATGTGTGTTGATATGATTGTATCACAGTGGAAGTCAGAGGACATCTTGGGAGAGTCAGTTCTCCCTTTCTACCATATGGGTCCTGAGGATTGAACTCAGGTAATGAGGCTTTGCAGCAAGTACCTTGACTGGTCAAACCACCTCTCTAGCTCTCTTCACTTTTAAGTCATTAAATATATATACTGAATGTTTATAGCCAATTACTAGCTAATATAGAAGCACTGATGTTACAAAGAGTGTCTCCACCTTCACTGAGCATTCATCTGCCAGCTATAATCCTGGTGTTATAATGTTGGTGATTGTTGCAGAAGGATGTGATCTCTGGGATCAGATAAGTTGGCCTTCATTTCACTTGAAATATAGGTAGGGATGGCCTGTCAGAGTGACTTTAAATGAAAGGGAAGATTTTGCCAAGCAGACAAGGGAAGGAAAGATACTACAGGCAGCTAAAGTGAGGCTCACAAAAAAGATAAAACTCGAGTTCTAAAATTATTCAAAAAGAAAACCCAGCTTGTGATCTGGAGAGCAGTTTCTTGAGGTCAGATATCTAAGTACAGTGTAGTTAGTACTTTGTTCAGGGTCCCACACGTTATACTAAAGTAACAACAGTGCTCGTTATATAGTTTTGTTACAGGAAAGAATCTTATTTCACATTTATATTCACATTGTAATATAATTGATTTCCTTTCTCTTAGATGACTGAGGTCCCTGGGTTTTTCGGGCTGTGGGTTGGCTAGAGGCTTCTGTCAGCTCTTTTTTGATTAACCAAGAACAATCAGATTTGTGGCCTAAATTACATCAGAATCTTTTTGCCATATTCATTTGGCTAGACCAATTAGATCAGGTCATATCCACACTCAAGGACAGGATGTACTGGTTATAAATACAGGGGTGGAGAGCCATAGGGTCAGAGTGTATGGAATAAAGAGCTTGGACTCTCTGTGCGTTCTCTCTCTCTCTCTCTCTCTCTCTCTCTCTCTCTCTCTCTCTCTCTCTCTCTCTCTGTGCGTGCGTGCATGTGTGTGTGTGGCCATGGAGAAGCTGCCTAACACTCAGAGAAGTTGTTGTTTTCTTAATGAGTCAGGAAGGATATAGATAGCACTAGAACTATGACACATTCCTTGAACTAGAAGTAGAGAGGAGTTAGCAATGAAGATTAATGAAGATTACTTACTGCATTGGATCATTAGCGGAATTCTGTTATAACAGTTTCTCCACATGTGAGGCCCTTGGTAGTGTCATCCTCAAATTTCCAGGCCATGTTTTTGTACACCTTTTCTCATTTGTTGTAATGTTATTTCCATAGCTCACTTTGGTTTTCCTCTAGCTAATTTCTAATTGTCCTTTTTGAGGCCAGGGTTGACTTTGAATTCAGTATGTAGTAGGGTCTGGCCTTATACTCCTGTTCCTCTTCCATTTACCTCCCAAGTGCTCAGATTACAGGTATGTCACCATGCCTGGCTCCCCTGGCTGATTTCTGTTTTTAGTTTTTATATTTAGTGTGTGTGTGCATGCGCCTGCATGTGTGCATGTACTCGTTCATGCACTTGTACTAGACATACACGTGCACATGACTATATCTGTGGAGGTCAGAGGGCAACTTGCAGAGGCTGGTTCTATCTTTCTATCACATAGGTCACATAAATGGAACTCAGGTTGTTACTCGTGCAGCACAGAAAGTACCTTTAGCCACTTAGCCATCTTACTGGGCTGTTATTTCAGTTTGTGTTTACCACTTAACCCAAATACTGTCAGAAAATTCATGAGTTAACAGTGTACCTTTTGAACAGGTCACCAAAACTAATAAGAAAAAACATGATTGAATGATTGTTATGGTTTGAGTTTGAGAAGTCTCCAAAGCCTTCTGTTTGGAGACTTGATTGTCAGTTGATAAGATTTTGGCAAGTGATGAATCCTGAGCGCCCAGACATAATTAATAGATTTGTCCCTTCATGGGTTTGTAATATGATAGCGTATTAGGTGGTGGGGTCTAGTTGAGGAAATAAGGTATTAGGGGGTATGTCCTGGAAAAATATACCATAATCCTGGATGTGTCTTCTTTCTCTTAAAAGCATTATTTCTTTGTGTGTGTGTACATGTGTAGAATGTGGAGTTCAGATGAGAACTTGCAGGAGCTGGTTCTCTTGCTGTGTGGGTATGGGGATTGAGCTTGGTAGAAAGAATGTTTCCATCTGAAGGCCTTTTCCTTTCTTTCTCTGCTTCCTGGCTGCTGCGCAGTGAGTAGCTCTGCCTCTGCTTTGTGCTTTGTGTTTTGTGCCATAGTGTTTGTCTTGCCATGGTCCATGGGACATCTGAATTATAGTTTAAAAAGTTTATTTTTAGTTATGTATAAAATAATTGTTTTGTGCATTGTTGGGTGAGGGGCTACCTAGGTCTTTGAGTTTTGTATTGTCCTCAGGTGTTGGATTTATGTGGGGGGGGATGTTTGATTGCATATGATCTGCACATGCTATTAGTAGAACACCTGAGGAGTTCTGAATCAGTAAAAACACCTGAGCTCAGATGGCTAGGGTTTCACCATCCAGTATGGTGCTGTCCACGATGGTGGTTCCCTCCTGGAAGGAGGTCTGGAAGGGTTTGCAACAATGAATATGCCTCCTTGTTGTCCTTGGTGAGATACCATAGCAGCATACTACTACAAATGGCACCCAGCGCGGCAAGCAGAAGGTAAAGAAGGGCATGACATCACACCAGCTATATCAAACATGGAGAAAAGGAAGAAGAGAAAGAAACTTCAGACCTTGAAGAGTCCAGTAAAGTACATTCAGAGCAGTTTCCAGAGGACAGGGATTAAAGTACTAATAAAAGGAAAGCTCTATAAGAGAGAGTTGTAAATGAGGAAGAAGATCCTAGGTGAGAGCCATGTTTCGGACAAATGTTTGGGATGAATTTTCATGGTGAAAACAGAGCTCAGCTGGGAGTAGGGAAGAAGCAAGGTTCTAACTGCTTTTCCTGATCATGGAGCTGATGCTCCTTCCCTCTGCTGGTGGTAGCCAGGGCACAGGAAATGGAAACCAGAGAATACTGTTCCACAAACTGTTTTCTGATAGCTATGTTGTATGTGTGTGAAGCTCAAGATACTGTGTTCGAGATCTGTGGAAGGAGTTATGTATTTCTCCTCAATGGTGGTGAAAAAGAATGCCAAACCTCCATAATATTTCAACCCACAATTCTTCCCACTGGCCCAGGATCCCCTGCTTTTATGGAAGCTGCAGCTTGGAGCCAAAAAACCACTTAGTTAAACCAACCAGGTCCCCCCCAACCTGGCTAAGAGAAAAACAAGCAGTCCAGATACTGGTGACAGTGATGAGAACTACACCCATGAGGGAACCCTTCCTGCAGACAAGGACTAGTTGTTTTTCCTGTAAACCAGACTCTATCTTAAAATCTGGAAAGTGTTTCCTCAAGGTCAGCACACAGAAGCAGTCTTCTAGAACTGGCTGAGGTTGTATCGCATGCTGGCAGCCAAACGTGGAGACAAGAAAGAATGAAAAGGAAACTCTAGACCTCACAGAGTCCATTTTTTGTTGTTGTTTTCATTGTTATTTTTTCTGCAAACACGTCTACAAGTGGTCTAGATACTGGTAAGCCATCCAGAGAAAACATACCTGCTATGGTGATGAGAACTCCACCCACGAGGGAATCCTTCCTGCAGATAAGGTGACCAGTTATTTTTTCTGCAAACCAGACTCTGTTTTAAAATCAGCAAACTGTTTCCTCAGGGTCAGCACACAGAAGCTATCATCCAAAACTGGCTGAGGTTGTATCTCGTGTTGATAGCTGAACTTTTTACTGTAAGAGTCACCCAAGTGATGCTGTTTTTGAAGGCATGAAGGGGTCTTTGGAGAGCAACAGAGGCTTGGCGCTATGAGAGACCAGGAGAGGCCATTGCTAAAAGTGTAGCCTTAGTAGTAGTTGATGGCCCAGAATGAAGGAGTCATGCAGAGAAGTTGAGGCTTGGCACCATAAATAGAGCCCAGGAGAGCTATTGGTGAAAGTGCAGCCCAGTTGCAGCAAAGGGACCCCAGCAGTTTTGGAGATGCTAGTACCATGGGACGCCCACCAAAAGAGCAGCAGCCATGGAAGAGCCTGGAGGACAAGCTGTGTGTGCTGCAGAGGGCAGAGCTACCCAAGTGCTTTGGAGGAGCCCAGAAGATTGTGAGTGAATTCTAGATAATTGGACATTGATGATATTTTTCTGCTGTTGTGAATAACTTTATAGATGTTTGGTTTCATTTGGTCCTGTGCATTAGCAACCCTCATGATTGTTCTGCTTATAAATTGTTTTGGTGGTGGCATGTTTTGTATTGTAGAGATAAAGCAATTTTCGTATTGGATTATACAAAAAAGGGAAATTGTAGTTGTTTATTTTTAGTTGTGTTTAAAATAATTGTTTTGTGCACTTTTGGGAAAAGGGCTGCCCAGGTCTTGGTATTTTGTATTGTCTGCAGGTGTCAGATTTATGTAGGAAGATGTTTGATTACACATGATTCTGCATGTAGTATCTGTAGAATACTTGAGTTCTGTATCAATAAAAACACCTGAGCTCAGATGCTTGGGGTTCCACTGTCCAGTATGGTGCTGGCCAGGATGGTGGTTCCCTCTGCTGAGGTCTGGAAGGGTTTGCATCAATGAATATGCCTCCTTATCATCCTTGGTGAGATGCCACAGTAGATGAACTGCTACATAACAGAGCCAAATGACCATGGGTTGAGACCTCTAAAATCATGAAACAAAATAAATCTTTCCTCTTTTTAAGATATTCCAGTTATTTGTCACAACAATGGAAGAGCTGATTAACACAGAGATAAAATTTTGCTCCTGCTAAGTCATCCAAATGATGACCAATAAACCTGCAAGATAAGTGACGTTTGCTGCTGATTCTACCCATGTAGTAATACATGGTGGATTTACGTCTTTATCAGATGTATATTATGGCAAGGGTCAAAATAACAGAGGCAGCCAGCACTCACCTGCTTCTTCATAAGGTAGAATTAAAACAACTAGGGAGTAGCTTTTCAAGGAAGTGTGGCTGATAACATGATAGGTTCAAGAGTGGATAGATAAAGGAAGAAACCAGGAGAAGATTGGAGCAAAGTGAGAGGGAATGCCACATGCATTCCCTGTAGCAGCAAAGAGGATCAAAGAAGTACTGGAAAAAGGCAGATACCTAGTAAGTACAGCTAATATGGAATCAGCATGCAGTAGGGCAGTCTCAACTCTGCTGTTCTGAAATCTGCAAAACAGGCTGCTGGGAAAAGAAAATTTTCTACACTTCCCAACACACATTGACTGCTGTTGTGAACAAGGTAGTGTTCTTGAAAAGGGTGTATTGGGTCTTACAGCTTTGGGAAACAAAAGCCCCAGCATTTTACTGTCCCTTCAGCATTGAAACCATCTACAAACATGAGTATTCATTTAGTGAATAGCTTTGAAAACCAGTTTGGCCACAGAGGAGACTGTCATACTGTACTTCTGTGCCAGAAGTGCTTGGTGGGCAAAAGGAAAGGTTGCAGAACTCACTTTCCCTTTAACACATACAGCACTTTGTGTAAATGATCTACTACTGAGCTGTTCTCCATTTTAACTAAGAGAAATTATATCCTACTTACCACATTTCATCACTATTGGGATTTTAGGGAACATCCCTACTTAAAAAATAGAGTATATCAGGGCCAGCCAGCAAGATGACTCAGTAGGTAAAGGTATTTGCCACCTGGTGATGCAAGCCTGACATCTTGAGTTGGATCCCTGGAACCCACCTAAAGGTAGAAGACTAGAACAGACTTTGCAGAGATGTCCTCTGACCTCAACATGTGTATCATGGCATTCCTCCCACATCATACCTACACACTAATAATAATAATTGTTATTAATTAGAAAAAAGGGACCATAAAAGCCCGTAGCTAAGAACTAGGCCTCAAGTAGGCACAGTTAAGGGTGCCCATGGATCTGTTTCTGGATATTTCAGACTACACATTACTGAGAAGAGGTTTAATCTCTTAGGGCATAGTCCATAGACTCCATTACAACTGCCTAAACTGCCAGAGGGATGCATCTTGTTCTAAGACCTAACAAAGAAAATAGGATCCCAGTTTTCAAATATTCTCTAATGATTTGCTGAGAGAGTTATTGGATTCGTTCACTATTTTTTGTTTTAAATCATTTTAGTGAGTCATGTTACCTTGTTTTTTAAGAGAGAAATCTAAACAGATTTTGTAAGGTTAAAATGATAACTTGCCTTAAAACAACCAAATGAGGGAGTTATATGTAGTGGCTCAGGCCTCTAATCCCAGCACTGGAAGCCGAGAACAGCCTGGGCTACAGAGTGAGTTCCAGGTCAACCTGAGATACAGGGCCAGACCTTGCCTTTAAAAAGCAAAAGTCAAATGAGAACTTAGCTTTGGGCTGAATGATATTCATGTTGAAATAAATGCCACATTGGTCCATCTGTTATTCTTTAATCATATTATTAAGAGTATAGATAATGTTTATATAGTTGAAAATTCAAGAGACTCTTAAGAGTATTTAAATATAGGGACTGGAGAGATAGCTCTATGGTTAAGAGTACTTGTTACTCTTCTAGAAGACCAGAAGTTGGGTCCCAGCACTCATATGAGGTGGCTCTCAACCACCTGTAACTCTAGATCCTGCATATTTAATGCCATCCTCTGGCCTCCACACATACTGTCCCACACGTTACATACCACCTTCCAAATACATATACACGAATAAAAATAAAAGCCAAATCTTAAGAAAAAAATATTAAACATTTATTTTTAGGACTCAAATTGTTGTAAATTATAAACTATCTTAGTCTAGTTTTATTTTTCCCATTGGCATAAATGATTGGCTCTAACTAATCTAATGGATCTATGATTGTTGAAAAAAATATAATAATATAGTTCTTTAACAGGCATGGTGGAACACATCTGTAATCCCAGCATTGGAGAGACAGAGGCAGAAGGATTCCTGAAAGCTCAAGACCAAAATGGTCTATATAACAAGTTACAGAGCAGTCAAGGCAACATAGAAAGGGAGACTATGTCTCAATCCATTTCCCTCCAAAAAGATTATTTGAAAAATGAGGTGAATTTAAAAATAGTTTTATACTCTAAAATGTATCCAATAAAATATTTCTCTTAACACATACATTGCACAGGACAGTGTGTTTTTCATAACCATAAGATTGTTAGAAATAGCTTAGAGTATTCCTTAAAGAGTAAAATTAAAATACCATAGGGCAGCATAAAAATATTTTAGAGTTAAAATATTTTACGGTAATCAAGACTAGAGTCTTTCTTACTGAATCATTCCTTTTGACTTCACAAGGTAAACTGACAGAAATCTTCATGTACGTTTTCATGTATGTTGACATAGAGTCAAAAGCTATCACATACTATTAATTTAGTCACTCACTGTCAAGCATGATGTCATAACATCTGTTATTTGGTGCCTGGTGAAGCTGCAGGAAGTAACAGGAAAATTGAGCTATTAAACTAGACAAATTGGCTGCTTGGATCTTAGGCCCAATATCTACTATCTTTCTGATCTTGAGCCAAATCACTTAACATCTTATTTTTTCAAAACTAGTTAATTTTTTTTAATTAGAGAGGGGGTTACTGAAACTCTGGCTGTTTTGGAACTTATTTTGTAGATTAGACTGGCCTTGAACTTATGGAGATCCTCCTGCCTCAGTTTCTTACCTACTGCTACCAATCTGGGACTCTTTGGGGCCTGAACGCAAGTTGAAACCAGAACCTTAGGTAGGTACTCCCAGAGCCAGTTCACACACCCTACTGTGAGCCAACCTGCCCACCACTGGGACTTGGTGAGCAGATCCAAATCCTACTTAAACACACTCAGAGTCAGTGTCTGTATCTGTCTGTATGTTTCATCCCCTCTGCTGTCCCCCAAACCCCTGCTGCCTCTCATCACTTATCAGCCACCCTAATATAACCTGTAGATCTGAGATTCCTTGGAGTCTAAACTAGAGTTTGAATCAGAACTTAAAGTAGGGACTCCCAGAGCCAGTTCACCTGCCCTGTACCCTCCACACTCCCAGCCACCCCATGCACTGCACAGATCTGAGACAGCTTAGAATCCAAACCTGGAATCTGAACTGAAAATTCAAAGAGGGAACTCCTAGCACCTCAATTCCCAACCTCTCACCTACTATTGGTCCCTGGGTCCTCCTGGATCTGAAGCATAGAGATGATAAAACCCAGTCTTCTCCTTACTCACTTCCCCTAATGGACCATGTGGAATCCCATCTGCAACCTCAGAGTGGCCCCAAGACTGAAAATACAATGTCTTAGTCAGCCTGCTTTCTTATAGCACATAGGATCAACTACCCAGAGGTGGCACTGCCTATAGTTAGCTGGGCCCTCTCACATGAATCATTAAGAAAATGCCCCACAGGCTTGCCCACGGGGCAATCTGATGGGGGCATTTTCTCAGCTGAGGTTCCCTCTTCACAGGTAACCCTAGCCTGCCTCAAGTTGACAAAAAGACTAAATAGGACACCAACAGTCATTCAGCTTGTCCACAACCTGACCAGTTGGAATAATAGCAAACAAAGGTGAGACCAGATATCCACACCAATTAATACCACAAACACTGCCTGATAGTAACAACAGATATTAATGGTCTCAAGCCAATAATAATAATAATAATAATAATAATAATAATAATAATAATAATGGTCTCAAGCCAATAATAATAATAATAACAACAACAACAACAACATCAACAATAATAAACACTAAAGGTTGACTTATAAAAAAAATTTCTCTTTCTGCTTCCTCCAAGAAACACACCTCACATCAAGAACAGACACCATCTTAGGCTAAAAGGATGAATAAATGTATTCCAAGCAGAGGTAGCTATTCTATCTGACAAAGTAGAATTGAGACCAGAACTAGTCAGAAGAGGTAGAGAAGGACACTGCATACTCTTAATACTGGAAAAATCTACCAAGAGGATATCTTGATTCTAAACATGTACCAAAACCAAGGGCATCTAATTTAATAAAAGAAACATGATTAGATAGAAAAACCAGAGATTGACCACAATACACTGATAGTGAGTGACTTCAATATCCCACCCTCACCAGAAGACTGGTCAGACAAAAAGTTAAACTACAGTTAAATATAAATAAAACATTACACCGAAAAACTAAAGAATGCACTTTCTTCTTAGTAGTGCATGAAACATTCTCCAAAATTGGCCACATATTAGGACACAAAGCAAGTCTCAACAAAAACAGGAAAATTGAAATAACATCTTGCATCATATCTGACTACTATACAAACTCACAGAAGCTAAACAACATAATAAGGATTGGGAGAAATCAAGAAGGTCATTTAAAATTTTCTAGAACTGAATGAAAATGAAAATATAGCATATCAAAATCTATGGGGCACAATGAAGGCAGCCCTAACAGGAAAGTTAAAGTGCTTGCATCAAAAAACGACCAGCACCAGAGAGAGAGAGAGAGATCAGAGGTTAAGACTACTTAAATGCTCTTACAGAGGGCCCAGGTTCAGTTCCCAGAACCACATGGTAGCTAACAACTTCATTTTCAGAGGATCCAACAACCAGCACCAGGCTAGCATGTGGTACACTATATATATGCAGGCAAAAACACTCATAAATCTTAAAATTGGAGTGATCTCATTAGTAGCTTATACACTTGAAAGCTTTAGAAAACAAGAAACAACACCCCAAATATTAGATGGGAAGAAATAATCAAATTTGGATCTGAAATTAATACTTATTTTTAAAATGCAAAAAACCAGAGACGATTCTTTTAAGAAATTGATAATACTGATAATGCTTTAGTCAAATTAACAAAATAACAGAGGATCTAAATCCATAAAATCCTAGATGAAAAGGGAGATGTTATAACAGTCACTGAGAAAATTATAAGGCTATTATAAGAAATAAAGGAAGTGATAAGAGAATTATAAAGCCATACTTTAAAAATCTTTATTCCACAAAACTGGATAACCTAAAAGAAATAGGTGAATTTCTAGATATATACAACCTACCAATATTAAGGCAAGATGAAGTAAATAAACAATCATAATATGAGATTTAAAATCTCCCAACTAAAAACTGTGCAGGGATAGATGGATTCAGCACTTTTCTATGAGACCTTTTCAAAGAAGAATTAACACCAACACTTTTCAAATTATTCTGCAAAATAAAAAACAGAGGAACACTTCCAAATTCTTTTTAGGAAGCCACTAGTTTCTGATACTAAGCCAAAGACTCAATAGATAAAAAAATTACAAATATCTTTTGTAAACATTGATGCAAAATTTTTCAGTAAAATACCAAAAAACCAAATTGAAGAGCACATCAAAAAAGATTATCCACCATGATCAAGTTGGCACCATCTAAGATATTTAGGGATGGTTCATCATATGTAAATTAATAAACAGTTTACAACAATTCCATGGCCAACATCATTCTAAACAGAGTAACAGAAAACATTTCCACTAAAATCACAGTTGACTATATTGTTTGAAGGCTTAACTAGAATAAGACAACTAAAGGAGATGATACAGATTGGAAAGGAAGAAGATACGTTCTCATAAGTAAATGACCCCAAAGACTCCAATCAGAAAGCATCTAGAGGTGAGAATATATTAGGCAATGTTGCAGGATACAAAATTAACACAGAAAAACAGTAGTCTTTCTATATACAAGTGACAAAGGTACTTAGAATGAAATCAAGGAAACAACAACTTTCACAAATAGCATACGCACCTCGTGTAATAATTAAGGAAATGAAAGACTGGTTTAATAAAAACTTTTCAGACATTGAAGAGAGAAATGGAAGTCATCAGAAGATGGAAAGACCTCACATGCACATGAGTTGGTAGTATTAAGTGTGAAAATGCCCATCCTACTAAAAGCAATCTGCAGATTCATTGCAATCTCCATCAAAATTCCAACACAGTTGTTCACAGAAAGTGAAAAGATAATCTTAAACTTCATACAGAAACAAACAAAAGCCCCAGGATAGCTAAAACAATCTTGAATAATAAAAGAACAGATGGCAGTATCACCATTTCTGATTTTAAATTTTACTACAGAGTTACAGTAATAAAACCAGCATGATATTGGCAAAAACAAACAAACAAAAACAAAAACAGATCAAGTTGGAACTGGAGAGATGGTTCAGTGGTTAAGAGGACTGTTTGCTCTTCCAGAGGATCTGGATTTGATTCCCAGCACCCCAGGGTGGCTCAGAACCATCTGTTTCCAGATGATCCATCATTTTCTTTAGGCCTCCAAGGGTACTTGCATGCATATGGCACACAGACATACATGCAGTTAGAGCACTCATATTCATAAAAATATTTTTAATTAAAAATGAGGCATTGACCAATAGAATTTAAGACCTGTTCCACATATCCGAAGATACTTGATATTTTACAAAGAAGCCAAAAATACACATTGGTGGAAAGACAGCATCTCCAACATATGGTGCTGGTTAAACTACATGTCAAAGAATGAAGAAACTACATCCTTATCTCTCACCCTGTACAAAGATGGATTCCAAATGGATCAAGGACCTAAATATAAGAACTGATATCCTAAATCAGATAGAAGAGAAAGTAGGGAACAAGTTTGAACATTTAGGTACAGGAAAGGACTTCATGAACCAGATACTGATAGAACAGACATTAAGACTAAGAGTTAATAAATGGGACCTCATCAAACAAAAACTAATGTACATCAAAGGTCACCCCATTTGAAGAGGCAGCCTACAGGATAGGAAAAATTCTTTACCAATTTACACATCTGATAGTTCTAGAATAAAAAAGAAACTAAACACTGAGAAATGGGATATGGATCTGAACCAAGTTGTCAAAAGATGAAACACAAATGGCTGAAAAACACTTTAAAAAGTATCGAGTGCCCTCAGCCACCAGGGAAACACAAAACTACGTTGAGATTTCTTTGTATCCCAGTCAGAATGGCCAAAATTAGTGAAATAAATGAGAGCAGATGCAGGTAGATGGGAACACATAGTTACATCTGTGGTTCAGCCACTATGGAAGTAAATCAGTGTGGTGGCTCTTCAAAAAGCTGAGACTAGATTTACCACAAGATCCAGCTATACAGCTCTTGGGCATTTACATTTTACTTCAGAGATACTTGCTCACCTATTCATTGATTCTGAATAAAAGCTAGCAATTGGAAACAGCCTAGATGTCCATCAACTGATTAATGAACAGTGACAATGTGGTACATTTATAGAATGGAATACTATTCATTTTTAACAAAAAATGAAATTATGAAAGTTTCAGGTGAGTGGCTTGAACTGGAAACATTCTGAGTGAAGTAACCTAGATCCAGAAAGATAAAAACTGCCTGGTACCTTAGATTGTAACCTTAGGGGTGTGTTTTTCATTTTCTCATAGCCAAGGAGTTATTCACAACTATTAGCTTTTGGGAGAGGGAAAATCCATTCTCTTCAATCAAGTGACACTGGGTATATTAACCACACCCCAGGGCAGGCTCATTATAAACTCTACTCCCTGGCTCCCCCACCCCCACCCCCAGATGGAGTTTCTCTGTAATTCTGGCTGTCCTGAAACTCACTCTGTAGACCAAGCTGGCCTCAAACTCACAGAGATCGGAATGTCTCTGCCTCCCGAGTGCTGGGATTAAAGGTGTGTGCTACCACTGCCTGATCTTATTTTTTAAGAAAGAGGGAGGACATGAACTTGGATGGGTAGGGGAATGAGGGCTGATCTGGGAGGATTTTGGGGGAGAGTAATTGAATACTATCAAAGTATATTGAAATTCTCAAAGGAATAAATGAAAACATTATTTTAAAAGCATTAGTTTTTATTTATTTTTATTTTCTTAGACAGGGTCTCACTATGCAGCCCTGACTGGCTTGGAGCTTACTGTATAGACTAGTCTGACCTAAAACTTATGGAGGTCTACCCACTTCTGCCTCCTAAGTGCTGAGATTAAAGGTTGCATCACCCACTGGGCTTCAAATGCTTAAATTTCATTTATTTATATAGTGCTGGGGATGGGATGTTCATTTCACTGCACACATCTGGAGATTAGAAGACAACACTCAGAAATTTGTTCTTGCTTTCCACCTTGTATGAGTACTTGAGATTGAACTCAGGTGATCAGGATTAGTGGCAAATACCTTTCCCCTCAGAACCATGCTGCTGTCTTATCACTTAACCTCTTACTTGCAGTCTTTCATTTTTAAAAGTGGGTATAATATCCACTTATATGATTTTGTAAAAACAGTCTGTGGGAAGTGCCAGATAGAGCAGGCATTTAGTACCCAGCAGGCAGTGTTGTCAGTGAGATGCAGTGAGTTTGGAGAGGTGCCTCTGTTCTTGATTGTGTGCAGCCTTTCCCATAGTTGATTGTTTTCTTCTAGGAAATGTTTCTCTCTCTGTGTATGTGTTTGTGCACATGTGGCTGTGTGTGCAGTTGTGCTTTAGTATATGTTTGTGTGTGCACTTGCATGCAGAAAACACAAGTAGACCTCAGCTTTAGGAGCTGTCCACCTTGTGTTTTGAGACAGGGTCTTTCATTGGCTTGGAGCTCAATGGAGAGGATAGACTGGTTGACCAGTGAGCTCCAGGGATTACCTGTCTCTGTCTTCCCTGTGTTAGGATTACAAGCCCATGCCTCCATACCCAGCTTTTTAATTTGAGTTTTTGGAACTGAACTCGGGTACTTGTCCTTTCAAGACAAGCAATTTACCCATTGAACTATGTCCCTAGCCCCCCAAATATGTTTTGAATGGGCTGGATATGTAGCTCGATATGTAGCATGCTTGCCTAGAACACACAAAACCCTAAATCCAATACCTAGAACTACATAAAACTGGGTGTGGATGGCACACAACTGTAATTCCAGCACTCAGAAAGCAAAGACAGGAGGATCAGAAGAGCAAGACCATTCTCAGCTACATTGCAAATCTAAAGCCAGTTTAGGCAAAAGAAACATTTTGAAATGGAGTTTCTTTCATTTACAATGAGAAAATGTACTTAGTGTTTCACACTTAGTAGGATGTGTAATTGCTGTTGTACGCAGGACTTTTAGTCCTCAGCAGGTATCAAGCATGTTTTAAGTACTTATCATTTTCCTTGCAGTGGTGGTTCTGTGTATAATTTGTATACAGATGAGGATGAAGAAGCTGAGCCTTCTCCTTCTGGGCAACAGATCATTGAAAATTCAATAACTATGAATAAGATGAAGCTGCTGAAGGCTAAGATGGAGAACATGAATCTCAGCAAAAAGGTGAAGCTGTTGGCTCTTAGCCAAGCTTTTCTCTAGCTTACACTGGCAGGGCTCACAGGACTGAGGTCTGCTGGCAACTATGGAAAACTATAAAATATTATTCATTTTACGTTTGTGGCCTCAACTTATTTATTAAGATGTGACAAATGAACATTGAGGTGTTTAGTCTAGCAACACACTTGAAGAGGTTATGCACCGTTAGCATAATCCATCTTTAAAATGTTATAGGTATAGCATGAAGGGGGTAGTAAAATATAACTTGATCTTTTAATACTTACTTTAAAAAATTGAATCTCAAGATTTACTCATTACAGACATGGAGACAGGCACAGTATAGCCAAGGCTGGCCTAGAACTTAGTCTATAGCCCAAACCTGCCATGAACTCTCTGCAATCCTCCTACTTAGTCTCCTGGATGCTTGGATTATAGGTGTGTGCCACTATGCCTAGAAGATATTTACTATTTAAGCTTTTGTAGATAGTGCCAGTTTTCTAACATAATTCCAAAGTGAATAACCAATTTACATTCTTTTCAGCATTGGGTGAGACTTGCAGTTTCCCACATTCTTGACAGTTGTTTTTGTTTCTGGACACGTCTGTCTGTCTGTCTGTCTGTCTGTCTGTCTGTCTGTCTGTCTCTTTCGCCCCATCCCCAGCTGCACTATTCCTTGCCTTCTTTTCACTTTCTTAGTACTTCCCCATATAAAATATACAGACTTTTAAAGTACTGCTTGACGACTAGCCAGATGGATCAGCAGATGAAGGCACTTGCCACATCAGGCTGGAACTTTAGCTTCAATCCCTGATAAGGTTGAAGGAGAGAACCGACTCCTGAAAGTTGTCCTCTCACCTCCCATGCATGGCATGGCAAATCACCCCAATAATAATAGTAGTAGTAGTAGTAGTAATAGTGGTAGTAGTAGTAAAATTTAGTCTCTGCTTGATAAATTTTTACAGTTAAATACACTTCTTATTTAGATGTAACTGAAAGTAGTTCCTGCCTTTTTTTTTTCTTTTTCTTCTTTGTTTTTCTTTTGTTTGTTTGAGATGAGATCTCATTGTGTTTTGCCTGGTTGACTTGGAACTCATTAATAAACCAGGCTGACCTCAAACCCCCAGAGATCTGCTTGTCTCAGCCTTACAAGTGCTGGCATTAAAGGTGTGCACCACTGTACGTAGTTCTCCTGTCTTTTTCTGTAAAAGATTCATTCACAATCTTTCCTAAAATAATATTTTTTACATTTATTTTTACATATATTTTCCCAAATAACTTTTGCCTGCAATGAGCTTTATATAAATAAAAATCATAGACAACAGTCTTTTATAAAATTCTGTTTTATTTTCTCCACTATGAATTTTAAAAATTCATTCTTTTTAATTTATTATATAACTACACAGTGATTCTTCTTTTTGTTTCTCTCTTTGCTATGATAAGTATTCAGGTATCTGAGTTGGGACATGCTTATACATTCTTTGATGGACACTTGTACTTAGTTCTTTGGATAGTATATTTAGCAGAAACTTATGGAGTCATAGGAAACACATGTTTTATGTCAAATATCCAGGTATTTGATGTGTACCATAGCGTCCTATACTTCATGAGGTATAGGGAGGAGATCATGAGTTTTAGGTTAGCCTGCCTAATAAGTTCTATGCTAGTTTAGGCTACACAATGAGACCCTGTCTCTAGCTCAAAACAGAGAAACAAAAAGAAATCACAGTGACCATTTTGCACAGGTTTACAACCAGTTCAGACTTCCATTAAGTTTTAGTTTGTACTACATCTTTGCCGACACTTAATATTCCAGTGTTTTCATCCTAACTATTCTTAGGATTGTGTGTTTTTTTTTAATTTAATTGATTTTATTTGATTTTTCTTATAAGGAATAATGTTGATTTAAAAAAAATGTTTACTCTTCATTTGGTTAAAATTCTGTCTTTTGTGCAGTGCCAAGTATTTTGCTGAAGTTAGGTTATCTTCCTTTTGTTTATTGGTTTATAGGCATTTAAAAAATCTCTTTTGGAGCTGAGTGTGGTGGTGCACTCATGTAATCCCAGGCCTTGGCATGTGGAGGCAGGAGCATCAGGAGTTCAAAGTCAGCCTCAACTATATAGCATTTATGAATCTAGTCTGGGCTACATGAAACCTGTTTCAAAGCAACCAATACATGTATATTTATATGTATGATATAAAGTCTTTATCAGATGTGTGCTTTGTAATTTCTAATACTTTGTATCTTGCTCTTTCACCTATTTTTAATGAATATTGTTAATGTATTATAATCACTCAGTTTTGCTTTTATGATTAGTATTTAATAATTTTATGAAATATTTTCCTATCACAGGTCTTGAAGACATGCTTCCGTGTTTTTCTCCAAAACATTTAGATGGTTGTTACTTTCTAGTTTAGATCTACAATTCATCTTTTTTTAAAAAAAATGTAAGCTTGGGTAAAGATCTTTTTTTTAACTCAGATAATGATAATTGACAACAATAGGCTATAATTTTTATTTATGTACTTGTAGGACTTTGAATTATATGAAGCAAAATCTACAAGAAATAGATGAGTGCTTATCTTCAAATGTTTCCACACTCTCAGTATAACTGGTAGAACAGAGATTTGGAAAGGTTTCTGAGAGGGCCTGAATAACATTTCAATTCACTTGGCCCAATTGGCATTTGTAGAATGCTTCACCCAACAACAGAATACACATTAGAACATTTACCACCCCCCAAAATCAGTATTTTGTTCATA
Organism: Cricetomys ansorgei; assembly: GCA_026225945.1. NCBI lineage: Eukaryota > Metazoa > Chordata > Mammalia > Rodentia > Nesomyidae > Cricetomys > Cricetomys ansorgei. The sequence continues at coordinate 17,438,766 of JAMJFZ010000116.1, read as the reverse complement.
AAATAAATTCTAATAAATTTCAGAAAAATTCAAGACATTAAAAATGTTCTGGTTTACGAAAAAATAAAACTGGAAATTAATAATAGACTTTTGGGAAAAAATCTGATGTTTCAAAATAACACTTCTGAATAACTCACAGGTAAGAAAAGAAATAGAGAAGTAGAAACATAAATAAAACAATTCTGGTAATGCAGGCTAATTGAATTTTTAAAAATATGAAATAATTTTGTGTTATTGGCATGACCTACTCTAGGTCGTGATGTATTTTCTTTTTTACATTTCTAAATTTTTGCTAATATTTTTCTTAGGATTTTTATTCTTCAAGGGGAAGTGATATTCAATTTTCTTTTCTATCATACAACAACATTGAAAGACTTTCACAGAGGACACTATCACTTAGTTACTATTTCTAACTTATTTTTATTTTAAATAATGGTAAAATACATAAAATTTACTCCCCCACTATTGATTGATTGATTGATTGATTGATTGACAGAGTCTCATATAGCCTAGGATAGCCTCAAACCCACCATGTAGTTGAGGCTGATCTTGAACTCTTAATTCTCTTGTCTCTGCCTCTCACATGCTGGGACTACAGGAATGTGCAAGCACATGAGCTTGATTGTCTTTAAGTGTAATCCTGTTAGTGGTGTTAAGCATGTTTACATCCTTTTTCAATTAGTCTTCAGAACTTTATCTTAAAAAACTGAAACTCTGTTTTCCTTAAAACCAACTTCCTACTACCCCTCCTCTTAACCTCTGGCAACTTCCATTCTACTTACCACTTCTATGAATTTCTCCATTGTAGATACCATACCTAAGGAAATATCAGAGTGTGGCTAGATTATTTAATTTAGTGTGGCATCTCTGAGGTTCATCCATGCTGTAGCATGTGAGACATATGTACCACATTTTGTTCATTATCCCCTATCAGTAGACATTTAGGTTGTTTTCACATATTGGCTGTTGTGAAGATTTGGTGGTATGAACATGGGCAAAAATACCTCTTTGTGACTTTGGCTTCACACACACACACAATTTATTCTTAGATAATTTGACACATGTAAACAATGCATAGTGGTCTTCTTCTATCTCCCTACCATACATGTCCAATTCCTCTCTTCCCACAAATTGCTCTTATGTCTGTTTTGTAACCCACTGAGTTTAAGCAAGACCATCTATGTGACCATGAGTTTGAACTTGTCCTTTGGAGCAGTAAATACATTACAGGTGACAATTATATTAGATATTTTATGGAGTATATATCCATTGTTTTTTAAATTATCCTTCAGTTTTGATTTAGCTGAGTTACACTGTGATCAGATACAGGTTATACTTCTTTGGCATTCATATCTCACAAAGATGTACAGTGTATCAGCTGAAACATTATGTCAATTGATAATATTTTCAATTTACCATTTTTAGGTTTCTCTTTTAGCCCAAAAGTAGTTGAATAGATTTAGATAAGTTTTTGTAGCTGAGGCTTTTTGACTTTTCATTGTGTTTAAGTTTTAGTTTTATTGCATGAATATCAGACAATGTCATTTATAGTTCTGCTGTTTAGAATTTAATTATTAGAGATCTGATATTTTCTAAAAGATAACTTATTCTCTTAACTTCAGAGTAAAAGATCTGCCTTATTGATTGGTAGCTTAGTTATGATTCCTTATTTTTTTCAGTTTGATTTCTTCTGGAATGAGAACCCTGATATGTGAAAACCCGCTAAAGGTTTCTGTATGTTTCTTTAAGGGAGTATTTGCTATGTGATTTGACAAGTATCAGTTACCACTTTCGTTGTGCTGACCCTAAGGGCAGGGAACACAGCTGTCACGTACTATATCTTTAACACTTTCTTTTCCCCTGTCAGCCCCAGACCTGAAATACTCTGCCTCCTGCACATTAACTAAGTGACAGTCAGAAAACTTACTTCCTTTCTCTTTTCTCCATTCTGTTTCCATTTTTTAGATGAGCAGCAGTTTGACTTTTAAAGAAAATATAACATAAATCATTTACTGTCCTTATCCCTATTGATGTTTTAATGTTAATGCTATTGTTGCTAGGAGTCTTTTTATTTGTTTGTTTTTTAGGTTCCTTTTTGTTTTTGTTTTTTGAGACAGGGTTTCTCTGTCCTAACTCTGGCTGTCCTGGAACTCACTTGTAAACCAGGCTGGTCTCCAGCTCACAGAGATCAGCCTACTTCTATGTGCCACCCCCACTTCCTGTCAGTGCTGGGATTAAAGGCATGTGCCACCACCACCCAGCTGCTAGAAGTCTTTACTGAACTCTCTCCATAACTTTAGGTTAGTTGCATATCTTAATAAGTTCACAGGAAAGGAAAGGCTTGTAAATACTGAATTTTCAGAAGTCTAAAACTTAAAAACAAAACAAAACGTAAGTGATAATTTATGGGATCATTTCTATAGTTTACCAAGTGAAGATTTATTCAGATAAGAAATGTTTGGGACTTTTAACTATGTTGTTCTGCAGCTACCTTGCTTTTTATACTACAATTGAAAAGTCATCTCACTGATGCTACTAGTAGCAGGAAGAGAAAGACTGGGCCTGGCTTGGGCTTTTGAAACCTCAAAGCCCACCCCCAGTGACACACTTCCTCCAACAAGGCCACACCTACCTCAACAAGGTCATACCTCCTAATCCTTTCAAAAACTGCCACTCATTAAGCATTCAAATATATGAGCCTATGGAGACCATTCAAACCACCACATCTCTCACTCATATTTAATTTTCATTTTTAGTCAGATTCTTGCTATGGACCCAGACTGGCCTTGAATTTTCAATCTTTTGGCCTCAGCCTACTGAGTGCTGAGATTACATGTGTGTGTTACCAGGCTCTGTTGGTTTTTGCCCTCCTCTACTTCGTTCTCACTCTCCTAGTCTTGGGTCTCAAACCTGGAGCCTCACTGAGATACTGAGCTACACCTCCAGCCCTGACTTTTGTCTTTTAAGGATATGATTTGGAAATTAACTGTTTTGGGCCAATTTCACCATATGCTTGTTGACTTTTAACATAAAATACTTCATTATTATTTCTTATACTGTGTTAATTTTATAATGTTTAACTTTTTATTTCATTTTGTTTGTAGGAAACTTTCTTTATATGCATGCTAGAACTTTATTTTATAGGCAACTATTTTCTGTTATCTTTTTAAATTATACATTTTATTTTCATTCTTTCAGATTTTTAAATACTTTTTCTTAGTACTCTTAATTAGATGTCTTGTTGAATCTGATTTTGGGAGACATCTTATGGTTTAATTTTCATTTTGAAATTATTTCATTTTTAACTGATTATTTCTGAGATTGGCCAGCTTATATAGTGTCTTCTAATTTTTTTGTTCATTGTGTCTTGAGTTAAGGTTTATGATTTGATGCATTCTTTGAATATTATCTTCCAAAGCTGAGCATAATGATGTGCTCTTGAAGTCTTCATACTGCAGAGGCTGAAGCAGGAAGATTGTGAGTTCTAGGTCAAGCTTGACTTTTCCTCTCTCCAAAACCAAACAGGTTGTGGAGATTTCTCACTGGCTAAAGTACTTGCCATGTAAGTAAGAGGACTCCAGAACCCTCCAGAACTTCAGATCTCCAGAACCCTCATAAATAGCCAAACATGATGGCCTGCATCCATAACAGCAGCCAAGACAGACAGATCCCAGGAGCTCACTGGCCAGTCAGTATAATCTAATTAGTGAGCTCCAGGTTCAGAAAGAGATCCTGAGGCAAAAGATAAGGAAGACAGCAATTGAGGAAGGCACCTGCATCAACCTCTGACCTCCACATGCATTCACACACATATACCTGCACACATATCTACATGCACACATACCACACACATTAATAAACAAAAAATACAAGTACTAATTTAAAGATATGTAATTTAGATGGAGTATTGTGGTGAAGTTTTCTCTTGATACATTGTATTAGAGAAGACTTTGTATGAGCTAAAATGTTCTGATTCTCTCTGTTTTATTCTAATATGGATATGTTGTTCCCTTTTCTGTTCTTTTTCTTATAACTTTATTTGAAAAAGTATTGAGTTATGGGTTAATACACAAAATAAGGATATTATATAGGGAGATAACTTATTTCAAAAGCACTCTTTTTGTGTTTTTTAATCATTGACACTTCCATTGCAGGGAAGAATAGATTTATTTTCTGATTCTGTGATTTATATATTTTTTTTCTCTAGGGTCCTACCTTTCCTTTTCTTGTTTTTTATTTTTTATTTTTTATTTTTTATTTACCTTCAGTAAAAAGTTCTCAAATGGATCTTTTTCCTTCCAATTGACCCATCTCTGTACAGTAGAGCCTCCTTAAAATTTAACTGTTAGTAGAGATCTCAGACAGCTTCTACTTTGGCTTCTACTAGCCCACTTTTATAACCCAGACATTAGGCCTATTTTAATATTTACACAGGTAGGATTTTCTCTTTAATGGGTATATCTTATTTTTGTTCTGTAAGCCTTCGGCTGCTCTATCTTTCTTCTTTTTGAAGCTTTACATCCTTAATTATCACCACAGGCATAAGCTTTGCATACGAGCTTCTTACATTTGAGCATTTTGAGTGTTTTCAGCGTTACAGCCAATTTTAAGTTAATACTCTGTCTTCTTGTTTCCTGATGATTTGGGTCATGAGTAGTTTTATTTGCTTGTATTGTTGATCTCCTTGGGTGTCTCTGTGTTTATTTATTTGCGAGGACACATGTTGCTATTTAGATTTCAGCAACTATTGTTGATTTCTACGGCCTAGAAATCTCCATTTTGAAAAATTATTTTTGGTAGACATATAGCTGCAGGTTGGCAAGACAATGACTTCAGGGTAAAAGTGGCTGTGAGAGCCAACTTTCCTTTACAAGGCACTTCCATCTTACCCAGCCCCTCTTACTCTCCTTTTCTCAACTGGTATCCATTGAATTTTCAATATGTATTTCTTATAAACCAGACTGTTGGAATGTCATCAGGCTTTCCAGCTCATCCTGTATCTGCTCACCAACATTATGCTTAAGAGCTAAGTCTCTTATCATGAGTTCTCAACTTTACTTCTTCTGTGATAACTTTTATTTAAACTTTCTGTGTCCAGGGGAGGGCAGATCCAGTCCTTGGTTTCCTGATATATGCTAGGCTCATGTATATAGAATGCAATAGTACTATGGCTAAGACACTTAGTACAGCAAAAAGAAACAAAACCAAACAACGGGGGTGGGCAGGGTGGTGGGTGAGGGTGGGGTGGGGTGGGGTGGAGCAAATGGATCCTAGTCTGGGTGAAAGCAGGCACAGGCATTGGCCTTTATCAATGCAATCTCAAAAGACAGGATAATTGCTGTCAGTGAATTGTCACAACATATGGGAAATCTCTCAGGGGACTCCATTAGCAACTCTGCACAAGGGTTTCTTCTTTTTTGGGGGTTGTTCCTATATGTACCCTCTGCCTACTATGTAAACATACATTTCAGACTCAGAAGAAAAGCAGATGTTCATTATAAATAATGTGGGTTGCACAAGCAGTTGAGGTACACAGCTGTTGTGATGGGTTAGGGTAGGAACCCTTCCTGAAATGTAAGTCACAGAAACCAACAAAAGGATGGACAGCGTTTTCAAGGTTGGCAGTTAAGTCTGTTAGCTTTTCTTCTGAGTACCTACCTATACACACCGTCATCTTTCTAGGAAAAATGCCATATTCATATAATCAGCGTTTTCTCCTTAGTAAAAGCCTGAGAAAGGATTAATTGTGAGGAAAATAACAGTTATTTTTAACATCTTCAGAAAATTATGCTCAATAAAGTAAGATAACAAACCATCTCAGTCATAATATTAAGAATTTTAATATTTTAAGCATTTCATTGTTGTTTTATATTGAGAAGAAGACTCATCTTGTGCCCAGGCTGGCCTGGAACAGATTCTGTAAGCCAGGCTGGCCTCAAACTCATGACAGACACTCTGCTTCAGCCTCCGAAGTGCTAGTATTATAGGTGTGAGACACCACTCCCAGCTTTTTTGTGCACTGTAAATTGAGGTAACAAAAATGCCAATATGGTAAGTAACATTTTCTCTATTGATTCTTTTTGATGGACAGAAATGACTATGTTGAGGAATTATATGTGCACTCTTTTCTCGTAGCCTAAGAAAGTTGTCAAGGTAAAACCTCGCCCACCTGTAGCTCCTCGACCTTCCAGCAGTTCCACAGCAGCAGCCGGTCACAGATTGTTAAGAGTCCTACCTCACATCGGGCAGTCTTGTTTACCTTCTTCTCCTGGGAATGCCTATCTCCCTGAAACATCCAGGAATGTAGGTGCAAGCTCAGCAGCTCAGGGCCTTGCTGATAGACCAGTATCATCTCTCAGGAATGAACTGCTGAAGGATGATGATAATTGGGAGATTAACACACTGTCTCATCCCATGAGTAGCATCAGACTGCTACCTCAGATGACCCATATAGAATTGGAAAATGACAAAGAGCTTGCAGATTCTGTTCTTCATCTTGGATCATCCCTGACTAGGCGGACAAAGCATCTTTCAGGGAACTTGACATCTAATAATGAGGATGACACTATCTTATTTCCACGGTCAGAAGAGTGTGTACCTGAAGAGCTGCTGCTGCCCGAAGTAGGTCCTTTTGCTCCGTTTGCTGAAGGAAATGGTGACGAGCACAGCAGTGGTGTAGAAGGCTTAGGGAAGGTAACACCCGAGTTCCCACTCACTAAAGGTGATAGAGGGCTGAGAACAGCAGAGCAGCCTCTGAACCATGTGGCAAGAATGTTGAGCAGTGACCCAGTAGACAATGCAGTTCTTAACCACCGAGAGTCGAGCTCTCACAAGAACAGACTCCTATCTCCACTTCTCTGTGCTGCACCATTGTCACTACATAATTCTCTGGTGAAGCCACAGAGACAGCCCAAATGTTTTGAGTCTGGCAACCCCTCAGCGTCTACTTCACAAAACGCCCTGCGGGAATTGGACATCCGAACCATAGCAGATTCTTCTTTCTCTAGGACTGCTCGCTTCCGTGGTGTTAAAGTCGATTCACCTGGGAAAAGATCTGATGTTATCTCCAAAGTCGAAGCTCGAGACATCACAGAAATGGCTAACAAAGCTTCCAAAGAGCCCGTTGGTTGTGTAAATAATAATGGCTTTTTGGCTTCACTTGCACGCAGTGCAAGCAGAGACAGTTTGCAGAGCACACGTGGGGCGGGCAGGCTTCGGCCCTCTGGAATCGGGTTGTCTACGAACTTCCAGCATTTTCAGGATGAAAATATTAGGAAAAGTTCTCCCCAGTCAGAATCTACAGATTTTTTTCTAGTAAGTATTTTCTTTTCATTTTATTCTTACTGTTAGTCTTGTAATGAATTGCTATCTCAAAGTTAGGGTTTTATTTACATAAAGATACCTACAGAATAATTTTTTCATAACAGAATTATTTTTTCATAAATTTCACTAAAATACTTAACTAATTTGTAGAAAATCTATTTGATGGTGTGTTTTGATTTTTTTTGAGACAGGTTTCTCACGTAACCCAGGCTGGCCTGGGACTTTAAGAATGTCCTTGAGTTCTGATTCTGCTTCCAGCTTCTAAGTGCTGGAATTACAGGCATTACTGCCATGTTCATTGTTAGTCTGTATTTTTCAGTGATACAGAGTTTCATTAAGGCTTTTTCCAATGTTAAGGCTCTTATCTAAGCCATCAAATTTTATTCTTTTAAGGATAAATAATAAGCACAAGAAGCAAGATTAGATTGCAAGTTAATTTAAACAAAATTTACAGTAGATGCCATCAGCATTTCAGTAATAGATACACATTTTGATGTTTGGTGACCTATTGTGCATTGACTCACCTCTGTAGGTGTTTTGTGTTTTAATTGTAGTCTGCTCGTGGTATTGGAATGAGTGGAAATAACGCAGCAGCAGGGAAAAGAATAGGTAAGCCACAGCTAATTTTGAAAACAGCGTAAGAACCACAGCATTAACACACTGTTGAATTTTCAAGGAGAGACTTGAGACAGTCCAGGAAAGACTGTCCTCCGTGGTATGTACAAAGTAAACGCTCCTAATCATTTCATTCCAGAAAATAATTTGTGACCTGACTACAAAGATGGCACATGTGAAATAAAACAATTTCAAATTGGTATTTCATATTTGGGGAGAGCTGTGGTCTCTGTTAAGAGACAGGATTATAGAAGGATTAATACCATCGGTGGTGACTGGCCATTGTAAAGCTATAGTGGGCTGCGGGGTGAACCCTGAAATGTGTTTAATATTTTGGTAAGAATATCTTTTTGGTGAACTGATTATTTCTGAAAAAAGAAAAGAATAATCTTTAGGCCCAGCCCTTGCTATACACAGTAGCAAAAGTGGCTCTACTAACAGGTTCTTCCAGTGGTACCCTCGCTGGTCATTATGTTCCAGGAGGAGGGAAGCCTTTAATATCCTGCTACGTTTTAATACCCAGGCGGTATTAAACTAGTGATGGTAAACTCACCGAAGGTGTGCTCTCTCTAGCTCTGGAATTTTAAAAATAGTTTGCCATGCTATGGGCTTTTATGTTTTTCTAGATAGACACATAAGATTTGTTTTACATTTCTTTGTATGGCCTAAGGGTATAAAGTTCTAAAGTATCATTTACATTTTAAAGGTTTTTCATTGTGGTAAAAAGTGCACATACAAATACTTCTTAACTGTGTATTTTTGTTGTTGTTTGAGACAGGGTCTTGTGCAGCCTAGGCTGGCTTCAAACTCATTACATAGCTGAGGATGGACTGGAACTTCCATTCTTCAGTTTCTACCTCCATGTGCTAGTGTGCCCTCTTCAACAATTTATTTATTTATTTATTTATTTTGAGACAGGGTCCTATTCTGTGTCTTAGGCCTGCCTGAAACCAAGATCCTGCTGCTTCAACTTATCAGATGCTGGGTTCCATGCATGTACCACCAATACTGGTTTCTAATCATTTTTGAATGTACGATTCCATACTGTTACGTACTTTACATGTTGAGTAGCCATGACCGCATCTATTACTAGTTACCTGCAACTCTTCATTTGCCAGACCAAAATTTTTATTCACTCGGATATTTAATCTCTGGCAAGCTGGGTGGCATGTACCTATAATTGTAACTACTGGGAAGGCTGAGGCTGAGAAACTGAGGCAGGAGTCTATGAGCCTAGGACTTTAAGTTTGGGTACTGTAGTGAGATCTTGTCCTAAAGGATCAAAACAAACACAACAGCAATGCCGCAAAAACTATCTCCTTATTTCCTACTCACTACAGTCTCTGGTGATTGCTATTTTATTGTCTCCATGGTTTATGACTTAAGTACCTCATATGTGATATTTGTCTTCTTGGGATGGTATATTTTACTAATAATGTCTTCAGGGTTCATTTATATTATCACGTGTCAGAATTCCCTTTTAAGGCTCATAACAACCCATTTTTCACATAGACCAGACTTTTCTTATCCATTCATAACAGTCAGTACACACATGGGTTGCTTCCACAATTTAGCTACTGTAATACTGCTGTGGCTACGGATGTAGCAAACATACCTGCAGTTACTTTAGGTACATATGCCAAAAATCAAATTGTTGGATCATACACTTTTTAGCTTTTAATTTTTAAAAGAATCATTATGCTGCTTTTCTGTATCATGTTACAGCCCTACTCACAGTGTATATTGATTTGAGTTTCTTCACATTCTTGTCAATACTTTGTTTTTTGGTTTGGGCTTTTTATTGTTTTTGCCTTTGTACTTGCTATTGGAATGAATATAAAATGATATGTTACTGCATTCTATATTTGCCTTTCTGTAATGATGTGTGATATTTCCTAATTAGTGATATCATTTGCATAATGTGCTTATTGGATATTAGTGTCCAATACATATTGCTATCATTTACCTATGTTTGATTCAGGTTGGGTTTTTATTGACTTCCTTATTTATGAATGGCTTTTTTATCCTCTTGAAAACATCTTTTGAGGGCCAGCCAGATGTCTCAGCAGGTAAAAACATTATCTATCAAGCTTTATGATCTTAGTTCAATCCCCAGGACACACATGGTTAAAGGAGAGAATCAGTTACTGCATGTGTCCTATGACCTGCATACGAGTGGTCACACATCTGTGCCCCCAAATAAAATTAATAGAAGTAAGAAAGCTTTTTCTAAAAAAAAAAGCTTTTTGTTGTACAAGTTTTTGGTTTAATTTTAATCAAGTCTAGTTTGCCTATTTCTCCATTGGTTTCCATGTCTTTGATTTTTATATCCAAGAAATGACTGTCAAATCCAATGTTAATTTTGTATCCTGCTACTTTGCCAAAAGTATTTGTCAGCTGTCAATGTTTCCTGGTAGTTTTTAAGGTCCTTTATGTATAAAATCGTATCATCTGCAAATAAAGATAATTCAATTGTCTTGTTGCTCTAGTTAAGACTATTGAATAGGTATGGAGAGAGTGTACAGTCTTGTGTTGAATCTGATTTTAGTGGAAATGCTTTGAGTTTCGTTTTAGATTGATGTTGGCTGTGGGCTTGCTGTAAGCTGCCTTTATTATGTTAAGGTAAGTCCCTTATATCCCTAGTCTCGCCAGGACTTTTTTCAAGAAGGGATGATTATGTAAGTTTTGTCTTTCATTCTGTTTATGTAGTAGATAATGTTTAATGACTTATATATTTTGAACTATCAATATATCTCTAAGATGATGTCAATTTGATTGTGTTAGATAATATTTTGTATGTGTTCTTGAATATGGTTTGCAAGTATTTTACTGAGAATTTTTGCTTTTATATTCATAAGAGATATTGACATATAATTTTCTATTTTTGCTGGGTTTTTTGTATGGTTTTGGTATCAGAATAATAGTGGCTTCTTAAAGAATAACTGTAAAATGTTCCCTCAGTTTTTATTTTACAGAATTATTTGAATAATATTGGTATTAATTCTCCTTTGAAGGTCTGGTAGAATTCTGTGAGGATCCATCTGGCTCTGAGGTTTTTTGGAAGAGACTTTTAATTACTGATTCTCTTTTACTTGGGGTTATGTATCTGTTTAAATTGCTTATTTGATCTTGATTTAACTGTAGTAGGTCATATATATCAAGAAATTCATCTACTTTTTAAGTTTTCTATTTCTGAATACAAAATTTTTGTTGTTGTTTTTGGAGACAGGGCTTCTCTGTTATAACTGTGGCTGTCCTGGAACTCGCTCTGTAGACCAGGCTGGCCTTGAACTCACAGAGATCCGCCTGCCTCTGCCTCCCAAGTGCTGGGGTTAAAGTCATCTACCACCACCACCCGGGGGAATACAGAAATTTAAACTGTTTCTTTTGGATTTTCTGAAAGTTTTTGTTTTCTGTTGTAATGTCGTCTTTTCATCTCTAATTTTATTAATTTTAATTTTTCTCTCTTTTGGTTAATTTGGATAAAGGTTTATCAATCTTATTGATTGTTTTAAAATAACAGACTTGGTTTCATTGATTGCTTATATTGTTTTTGTTGTTATTGTTTCTATTTCACTAATTTTAGCTCCATTTCTTCCTCTCTATTCCTCTTGGGTATTGTTTCTTATTGTTTTTGAGAGCTTTTATGTGTGTTGTTAAGCTATGCATGTAGTCATGTAATGGTATGAGATGACTTTACTGTGTCCCATAGATTTTGGTATGTTCTGTTTATTTTCATTCCATTGCAAAAAGTTTTAAATTTTGTTTCTTGATTCCAGTTTTGACTGAATTTTCATTCAGTAGTGAGTTGCTTAGTTTTCATGAGTCTGCATACTTTCAGTTGGTGTTATCATTGTCAGATAGGATGCGGGATGTTTTTTCCATTATCCTGTGTTGAGTCTTACTTTGTGTCCTAGTATGTGGTCAATTTTGGAGAAAGTTCCATGAGGTGCTGAGAGGAAAGTATGTACATTCTTTAGTGTTAGGGTGTAGTCTTATGTAGATATCTTATAGATCCCTTTGATTTATGATATTATTTAATTCCAGTTTCTATTTAATTTTTGTCTGGATGATCTATCTATTGGTGAGAGTGGAGTATTGAGGTTACCCACTCTTACTGTATTAACATCAATGTGTGGTTTTAGATATAGTAGTGTTTGTTTTATAAAAGTGGGGTTTGTGAATAAGTTTAGAATTGTAATATCCTCTTGATAAAATTTTCTTTTAATGAGTATGTAGGGTCCTTCCCTCTATCTTTTGATGAGTTTTGTTTTGAAACCTACTTTTGCCAGATACTAAATTGCTATGTGGCTTGCTTCTTGGTTTTGTTTGCTTAGAATACCCTTTTCCATCTCTTACCTTAGGATGGTTTCTAGGTGAGGTGTGTTTCCTGGAAGCAGGAAGGGGGGATTCTGTTTCTCACCCAATCTGCTAGTCTGTTTCTTTTTTTTTTCTTTCTTTCTTTTAATTGAGAAGTTGAGGCCGTTAATATGGAGAGTTATTATTCAGCAGTGTTTATTAATTCCCATTCTGTTGTTTGTTGAATTCTTTATTCTTTGTGTTCTTTTGGGTGTAGTTAGTTTTCTCTTCAGATTGAATTGTTCCTTCTAATATTCTCTGTAGAGTTGGATTGGTGGACAGAAATTGCTCAATATGTTATTATCATGAAATATTTTTCTTTCTCCTTCAATTCTAATTGAGGTTTTGCTGGGTGTAGTATTCTGGGCTGGCATCTGTTGCCTCTCAAGAGTTTGTAAAACATCTGTTCAAACTCTTCTGGCTTTCAGAGTGTCCATTGAAAAGCCAGGTCTTTATTCTAAAAGGCCCACCTTTCTGTGACTTGGTCTTCTCCTCTTTTAATATCCTTCCCTTATTCTGTACATTTAGTGTTTTGATTACTGTCTGTCATAGGGAGTTTCTTTTCTGGTCCCGTATGTTGGATCTCTGTGTTTAGATTTGGGTAATTGTCTTCTATGATTTTGTTAAAATATTTTCTGTACCTTTGACCTATCTTTTCTTCTGTATCTATTATTTATATGATTGGCCCTGTTATAGTGTACCAGGATTTTCTTGATGTTTTATATCTCCATTTTTTGTTGTTTAGATTTAATATTTTCTTTGACTAATTTGTCTATTTCTTTTACCCTGTCTTCAAGATTTGAAATTCTCCCTTCTATGTCTTTAATCTGTTGGTGAGGCTTTCCTGTGAGCTCTTGTCTTATTTCCTGAATGTTTCATGTTTTATTCCTGTTTGACCTTTCTTTAGAAATTCTATTTCTTTGTTATGTTCTGTTTTCATATTTCCAATTGTTTTCATTATTTCATTGAACTGTTTGCATCTTTATAGTCTTCATTCAGGCATTTATTCATATTCTCTTTAATGGTTAGGTATCTAGAGTTATGAAGTCTGTGGTAATTTTTTGTACAATTGTATGTATCTATTTCCGCCTTTGTTGGGTGGGTGTTTGGGTCTTTGGTGATGTTACGTGAGTTTTTTAGGTTGTAGATAGATTGTATCATGTTTGGTTTACAGTTTAGGGACCTTATGGGTTTCAGTGTTCAGATTCTGACTCTAGTCCCAGATTGGCATAGTAGGTAGAATAGCTGAAGTTTGGTTGGACTTAGGACTCTGAGTGCAGGCAGTCCCAAATAGGTGCATTTTGAGGGGTGGTGGTAGGTCTTAAGTAGGGTTCTGGGCATATCACCATTACATGGTCCCAGACAGGGTCCAGTTGTTGGTGAGCTGGCTGAAAGGGGAGGGGGACAGGGAAACTGGCTCTGAGAATCTCTTCCGGAAGTCCTACTTGGAACAGCAGGCTCATACTCCAAGCAATCCAAGTTGGGCACAGTGGGAATGGTGGGTGGGTAGTAGTTGAGCAATCAGGAGAAACTAGCAGTTTATTTGGTTGTTCAAGATTATTTTGGCTTTCCTGGTTTTGTGTGTGTGTTTCTGGATGAGTTTTAAGGTTATTTTTTCAATTTCTGTGAAGAATTGTGTAGGAATTTGAATTTTTACTGGAAGTGCATTGAATTTGTAAATTGCTTTCAGTGGGAACGCCATTTTCACAATGGTAGTGTTGGAGAAGTTTATTTTTAATTGTGTTTAAAATAGTTTTGTACATTTTTGAAAAAGGGGCTGCCCAGGTCTTGGTGTTTTGTATTGTCTGCAGGTGTTGGATTTCTGTGGGTGGATGGCACACACTATCAGTAGAACACCAGAGGAGTTCTGGATCAATAAAAACAGCTGAGCTCAGATGCTCAGGGTGCCATGAGAGTGGTTCCCTCTGTAGAAGTTTGGAAGGGTTTGTAATTATGAAATATGCCTCCTTGACATCCTTGGTGAGCTGCCACAACAGCCTAACTACAATAAATGGCACCTGCAACATGGGGCATGACATCATGCCAGCTAATCTAACATGGAGACAGTGAAGAAGAAAAAGAAACACCAGACCTCGCAGAGTCCATTTTGTTTTGTTTTGTTTTCTGCAAATCTGTCCAGATACTGGTGAGGTAAAGTGGTCCTGACAAGACACATCTGCTATGGTGATGAGAACTCCACCTCACAAGGAAACCCTTCCTACAGACAAGGTTAATTACTTTTTCCTGTACCCAGACTCTATCTTAAAATCTGGAAAGTGTTTTTTCAGGGTCAGGACACAGAAACTGTTTTCCAGAAATGGCCGAGGTTATATCTCATGCTGCGGCCAAACTTGATACCATAAGAGTGACCCAGGTGGTGCTGGTTTTGAAGGCATGAAGGTGTCGTGGAGAGCAGCTGAGGCTTGGCACTGTGAGAGGCCAGGAGAGGCCTTTGGTGAAGGTGCAGCCTCAGTAGCAGTTGAAGGCTCAGATTGAAGGGGTCATGCAGAGAAGCTGAGGCTTGGCACCATGAAGAGAGCCCAGGAGAGACTATTGGTGAAATTTCAGCCCAGTTGCAGCAGAAGACCCCAGCGTTCTGAAGATGCCAGTACCATGGGATGACCACCAAGAACATCAGCATCAGTTGGAATGGAGCCAGCCAGAGCCTGGAGGACAAGATGTGTGTGCTGCAGAGGTCAGAGCCAGAGAAGTGACCCAAGCCCTTTGGAGGAGCCCAGAAGATCGTGAGTGAATTCCAGATAATTGGACATTGATTATGTTTTTCTGCTGTCCAAAGACATTGTGAAAAGCTTGTTAGATGTTTGGTTTCATTTGGTCCTGTGCATTAGCAACTCTTGTGATTGTTCTTCTTGTAAATTGTTTTGCTAGTGTAGTGTTAAGTTGTGTTGTAGAGATAAAGCAAAAATTTTTTAATTGGCTTATATAGAAAAGGGGAGTTGTAAGTTTATTTTTAGTTGTATTTAAAATAATTGTTTTATGCACTTTTGGGAAAGGGGCTGCCCATGTCTTGGTGTTTTGTATTGTCTGCAGGTGTTGGATTTCTGTGGGGGATATTTGATTGCTTAACCTCTATATCCTATCAGCAGAACACCTGAGGAGTTCTGGCTCAATAAAAACAGCTGAGCTCAGTTGCTTAGGGTGCCATGATAGTGGTTTCCTCTGAAGAGATTTGGAAGGGTTTGCAATTATGCTCTGCCTCCTTGACATCCTTGGTGAGCTGCCACAACAGTGAACAGCAACAATTAGCTCTACTGATCCATGAGTATGGAAGGGCGTCCATCTGCTGGTATTGTTTTTCTATTTCTTTCCTAAAGTTTTTATTATATGAGTTTTTCACTTCCTTGGTTAGATTTATTCCAAGGTAATTTTCTTTTTGAAGATATTGTGAATGTCTTTTTTTCACTTATTTCTTCCTAGATATGTTTGTTGTTGGCATATAGGAAGGCTACTGATTTTTATTGTTGTTAATGTTATATCCTGCTACTTCTCTGAAAGTATTTTTTTCAGCTTTATGATATCTTAATGGTTAATCTTAATCTTAATGGTCTTTAGAGGTTTTTATGTATAGAATCATGTCATCTGCAAATAAGGATACTCCAACTTCCTCTTTTCCTGTTTGTATCTCCTTGATCTCCTCCACTTATGGTATTACTCTAGCTAAGACTTCAAGCACTATATTGAGCATTAATGCGGAGGATGGACATCCGTCTTAGTTTGGGTTTTATTGCTGTGAAGAGACACCATGACCATCGCAACTCTTATAAACGTGAACATTTAATTGGGGCTGGCTTACTATTTCAGAGGTTTAGTTCATTATCGTCATGGTGGTAAGCATGGCAGCACACAGCAGACATGGTGCTGGAGAAGGAGTTTGAGAGGTCTACATCCAGATCCACAGATAGCAGGAGGGGAAAAAGCCACTAGGTCTGGCTTGAGCATTTGAAACGTCAAAGCCCACCCCTAGTGACATACTTCCTTCAAAAAGGCTATACCTACTAATAGTGCCACTCCTTATGTGCCTATGGAGACCATTTTTATTTAAACCACCATGACGTCTTTGTTTTGTTCCTAATTTTAGTGGGAATGCTTTCAGTTTTTCTCATTTAGCATGATGTTGGCTGCACCCTTGTAGTTTCTTTATTATGTTGAAATATGTCCCTAATATTCCTAGTTTCTCCAGAAGTTTTATCATGGAAGGATGTTGAATTTTGTGAAAGACATTTTCTGTGTCTAATAGATGATCATGTGTTTTGTGTCCTTGAGTCTGTTTATGTAGTGGATTACATTTGTTGATTTACACATGTTGAAACATCCACTACACCTCTGCGATAAAGCCAATATGATCATGCTGGGTCTTTTATGTATTCTTGAATTCAGTTTGCAGTTATTTTGTTGAGAATTTTTGTGTCTATGTTCATCAGAGGTATAGGTCTATAATTTTCAGTTTTTGTTTGAAGTTTTGTTTTGTTTTCAGAATAATACTGGCTTCATAAAAATAATTTGGAAATGTTCTTTTTGTATTTTATGGAATAATTTGAATGTGTTAGTTCTTCTTTGAAGGTCTATTGAATTCTGCCCTTTATCCATGTGGCCCAGGATTTTTTTTAGTGGGATATTTTAAATTATTGCATCTATGTCATTGATTCCTATGGTTCTATTTAAATTACTGTACCTTAATTAATTTTTGTAGAGCATATATATCTAGAAATCTATCCATTTCATTTATTTCTTTCATTTTAGTAAAACATACATTTTGAAGTTTGTCTTTATGAAATTCCTCAATATCTATTGTAATATTTGTCTTTTAACTTCTGTTTTATGAATTTGATTCTTTTGATTAAGTTAGCTAAAAGTTTGTCAATTTTGTTAACCTTTTCAAAGAACCAACTATTCCAGTCACTGATTATTTGATCTTTTCATTTCTATTTCGCTAATTTCAGCCCTGATTTTGATTTTTCTGAGTTTTTTTTTTTTAGATTTAACTCTTTCTTTGACTAGATGATCCATCTCCTCTCTCATGTCTTCAACGTCTGATATTCTATAGTCCACTTGATCCAATCTGTTGGTAAGGCTTTCCTCTGATTATTTTGTTTTATTTTCCAATTTTTTAATTTATGTTTTTATTTCAGCTTGGCTTTTCTTCACAGCTGTTCTGTTTATTAAATTCTGCTCTCATGTCTTGAATTTTTTAATTATCTCATTCAACTGTGTTTTCACAGTCTTCATTTATTTATATCCCCATTTGAGTTCCTAACTGGTCAGAGTGCAGGATGCCATGAGGTTTCCAGGGTAATCTAGTGGGTAGGATGGCTAGCAGGAGGATTTGGCTCTGTGGGGCCAATACCTGAGTTCTGGGTGCCAAGCAGAGCTGGTGGCTGGCATGCAGACAGACTCACTTGTATCAGTTTTACTCTTTTACAGGTTTTCAAACTTCCATTTGTTGAAAAAAACCTATTGTTCTCCATTGGATGGTCTTGGTGACCCTTTTAAAAGTTTTTGACTGTATGTGATGTGAAGCTGTATTTCTGAGATACACTATTGTAGTCCATCGGTCTACATGTTCATGTTTATGTCAGCACTACTCTGTTGTTTTCCCTTGACACATGCTCAGGTGTGTCCTGCCTTCATGATGTAGTCTTTGGGGACTTTGTACTGTTGTCATCTCTGCCTGCTGGCCTGGGCCTCTGACACCATTGCTTCCCTCCATCCTCTCGGTGCTCTTCTTCTTCTTTTTCTTCTCCTCCTCCTTCTCCTCCTTCTGCTGCTGAGGCCAAGCCCAGTGGGTACTGTGGTACCCTAATCTTACATGACCTATACTTCCTTGTAGCTTTTCTTCTTTCTTTCACTATTTTCCCCCTTTTCCTTTCTACATGATACTGAGACCAAACCAAGAGTCTTGTTTCTGATAAGCACATGGTTTACAACCAAGATTATACCCCCAGTTCTTTCTCTTTCTCTGTAATTATAGAACATTAGGTTATTGTAGATATTTTGTTTTATTTGCTTTTGTTTTCTTCTTGGTTAGGGTTTTGTTTATTTTGTGGTGGTAGCCATCAAATTCAAGGCCTTGAACATTCCAGCAGAATACTTTACCAACAAGCTGTATTACAACTCCTTCATTAAAAATCTGTTTCTTCTGTTTTTTTTAAAGTTCTTTCATCTCCACATAACATTTTTATTATTTGATCTAATTTATATTCAAGGCATCAAGAGCTGCCAACAACTCATGATTCCTCAAACTAGAGCCTATGAAACAATGCTCTGGAGGAGAGTTGATAATAGATAATGTCTTACAGGATAAGTAGCATTTTACTAGAAAAAGAAAAAATTATGAACAATATCTCATTCAGGGGAGTGCTTAAAATGTTAAATGCTAAGAAACGACTCTGGAAAGTCAGCTTTGAATACCAATTAAAAGAATATTATATATTAGAATGGCATACATTAGTAATGGCTCCTAGCATGGAGTAGATGACTAATAAATTATCTCTGAATGGGTAGAAGTATTCACCAAAACTTCTCACAGAAGATAACTGCAATTTTGTTATTGTGCCATATCTTATTTGTCACAACTGTGTTTGGTCTGTGAACATTCGCAGAAGCACTTGAATGAAAAAAGGTAAAAAAAAAAAAAAAAAATCCTGAGTTAGGCATTCCAAAAGAAAGAAAATGATAAAAATGTGACTGTACTGAACTAAGTTATAGAACAGATTTTTCTACCATCAATTAAGGAAGAATATATTAAACCTGAATTTCAAAGACAGTCACTCATAGATGAGCTCCCATTGGCAGATCTGTAATAGATCCTCCATGTCCTGTGTAAGAGCTTTTTTATTTACTTATTTGGGAGCTGGGGCCACATGAAGGCATTAGTGTGTGCTCTACCACCAATTGGTTCCCTCAGTACTCTTCATCATTTTTTTAGGAGGTAGAAATTACTCTGTCACCTTGGTGACATACTTTTGGTACTTACAATGACATTTGAGAAAAGAAGCTTTTATTAACGACATTGGTGCTCCAGATACCAGTAGGGTCATTCAGTTGGTTATTTAAATTTTGTTTTTCTAGCTTTGTGTAAGAACTAGGAGTGCCTTTTAGACAGGTAGTAAGGCAGATTTATTTTGCTATGCTTAAAGCACTCAGTCTGTGTTTTTTAAAAAAAGAAAAGGCATAGTATCCTCTAATTGAAACTCTAAAATATGAACCCATATAGGACCTCACAAAACTTTACTTACCAAGTAAATATTAATCTGAGGCCTCCTGCACCTTTTCAGTGGTGGAGAATGACTCCACACCATGCCCCATCTGCTCCTATGACTGTGTTCTTGCTGTCTTTCTTGGCCTTTGCATACTCCTGGACATCTCTGTACACTTGGATTGCCTCTATGGACAGCAGCTTTTATATGAAGAGCCTATCTGCTTAATAGGGATTATCAACATTTTGGTCCATTTTAAAGCTATATGATACGACAATTAATGATTGATTTATTTCTTTCATTATTACAGACATGTTTCTATTTTTAAGACAAAATAACATTGTTCCAATGGAATAGAATTTAATAAATATATTTGGAAAGCTAGCAGTACTGTGGAATTAAGCTAAATATATTCTTTCACTATTGGTAATATATTTTGTATAATTATAACACATTTAAAATGTTCAGAGACAGCTGAGTGTGGTGGTACACACTTTTAATTTCAGCACTCGGGAGGCAGAAACAAGCAGATCTCTGAGTTTGAAGCCAGCCTGTTCTACATAGTGAATTCCAGGATGCTAGGGCGATGTAGAGAGACTCTGTCTCAAAAAAACCAAACAACAACTAAAATAAAATAAATTAAAATGTTCAGAGGCTTTTTATATATGTAAACTCAGTTGGCATTAAAAGCACTTAGAACATACTATCTCTTTTAAATATTTTTTCTTTATTTTTGAGATTTTCATGCATGGGTACAATGAAATACAATCGTATTATCTATCCCCTCTACTTCCTCCAATTTCCCTCTCAACACCAACCTCTTCCATGAAGAATGGAGCAGGCAGATTTTTTCTTATTTGTGTTTGAGGAGTGGGGGCAGGAGCATGCCATGTCAGAAGTCAGAGATCTGCAGGCGCTGATTTCCTCCTTCTACCTTGGTTATTGAATTCAGGCTGCCTTCTCCTTCTGGGCCCTTTCATTAGTCCCTTGTTCTGTAATCTTAAAGGTAGATCAAATTGAAGTTTTGACAAAAATAAATGACTTATTTATTGTTGACAAATTACTCTCTGTGGTGTAAAAGCTCAGTTTCATGATATTCTGGTGCTTCTTGACATCACAAACAATGCTTGTTTCAAGAGGATCTCATCCTATAGGATTTTACTTGATTCTCTTTAATGTTTGCTATACTATATTTAGGTTGATTACGATTAGGTGTAATCAAAACAATATTAGTATGTACAAGAAGACCTTAAATATCTAAGTTTCTAGTTAGTAGAAACCTCACACTTGAAAAAGTTTTACTGCCACTTCACTTGCAGATTTTATAAATAATTTTAGATATGAAATATTACAAATTAAATTTGTATAGATTTATACTAAGACAGGAATGTTATACTTTGTAGCTGTTCAAATGTAGAATTTTATGTTTGCATTAATACGGTTTTCTTTTTCTAAACAGGAGAAAGCACCCACCATCTTCCACCTGTGAAAGCCCCTCTTCAAACAAAGAAGAAAATAACAAAACATTGTTTTCTTTGTGGAAAGAAAACAGGACTGGCCACTAGCTTCGAATGCAGGTAGGTGGCCAGCTAGAGAAGCTGAGACACTTTCTCTGTGGGGACTAAGCATGGGAGTTATGCAGAATAAAACAGTATTTAAATGGCCATTTACAACATCATGACGATGTTCTAATAGCATCCCCATGATGATGAGTTCCTAATTGACTAGCGACAGATAACTCATTGGCTTCCAGAAGGCAGGCAGGGACTCCACTGTCATTGAACTAGGACTTTTAAGCCAATGATTTGTTTAAATATTGCTTGGAAGAGCACTTTCTAGATTCTATTTTAAATTGAACTAAATTCAACTAAAATTGACAATTAATTTACTATGTATTTTAATATTTGGTACAGTTATTTCAAAGGATATGGTTATATATTTTTAAATAAATATTTTTTCTTTTCATAAGTATGTCTTATATTAGCATTGAATGATATCTGCCCTTAGTATGAGAACAAACATTGAAAGAATTGTGGCCTTTTAGAATACATTCTAAAATGTATTATATTTAGAGTATATATCTAGAATATATATATATATATATTCTAAAAAGTAACTTATTTTGTTGTTGGACATGTGTGTTAAGTTTTCTCATGGCATAGATTTTTGTTGGTTTGCAGGTTTTGTTTGTTTTTTGAGATAGTCTCAAGATGTAGCCCTGGCTGGCCTGGATCTTGCTGTATACACCAGACTGGCCCTGAAATCTCCAAGATCTGCCTGCCTCTGCCTCTGCCTCT
This sequence comes from Cricetomys ansorgei, assembly GCA_026225945.1. Taxonomy (NCBI): domain Eukaryota; kingdom Metazoa; phylum Chordata; class Mammalia; order Rodentia; family Nesomyidae; genus Cricetomys; species Cricetomys ansorgei. The sequence continues at coordinate 17,416,955 of JAMJFZ010000116.1, read as the reverse complement.
CCCTCCTACTGGTATTAAAAGCATGCACCACCATGTCCAGCCTTTCATAACTACTTTTTTATGTAACCTAACTTTCTCATGAGACTTAATTTCTTAGAATGCTAAATGTAAGAGATATGGTGGACATGCTTATCAGTTTTTTAGTTTTTTGCTTAAAGATATACAGCTGGCAATCATGAACAACTACCTTGTTCTTTGCAGGGTTTTAATACTTATTAGTGGAAGGGATCTGTCAGTGCTAAGGAGACCTAGGGGTTTTTGTTGGACTACTCCTAAAGAGACAATCCCTCTGTGGAAATGTAACTATTCACACAAGCTTTTTTTGTGCTTTAGATGTGGAAACAACTTCTGTGCATCTCATCGCTATGCAGAGACTCATGGCTGCACCTATGACTACAAGAGTGCAGGGAGGAGATACTTACAGGAGGCAAACCCTGTGGTTAATGCACCAAAACTTCCCAAAATCTAACTCTTCTCTGCACTTTACTGCTCTGCCTGAGGAATCCTATTATATTGACAGAAGAAATATTGTTTAGACTGCATTATTTTTGTTCGACTCCAAAAAATTTGCCAAATAACAAGAGCACACAGTGCATACTGTTGGAGAATGAAAATGCCTATTGTATTGATGTCTTTATTCTTTGGTGAATCACAAGTTTTAAAAGTAGTTTTAAAAACTTTACACTATAGTGATTTAGTTTTGTTATTGCATGTCTGTGTTAAGTGTTTTGTATTTGAGATTGGAATTTTATTAGACAAATCTTCAAAAGATGCACTTTAGGAAGTTACTATTGGCCATGTAACCAGGCTTCCATGTTGTACAGAAATGAGTGGTTTGTAATGGCTCTACTCAAACTGAGCACATTTTGCCCTTTTTTCTTTCTTTTCTTGTGGGGGTGGGGTATGTGGGATTTTTTTTATAAATCCCACATATGAAAGTTTATGAGGTTTACTAGCAAGTTCTTTTTTAAAGAACATTTGTTTTTCCAGTGTGATTTTTAACACAGTATTTCTTCCATATTCAGATTGGCATTCATATATGTATCCATTCTATAGAACACATCATGTTAATATAGTATACATTTCTTAAAATACTACTTTTTAAATGGTAGTTTTAAAATAACAGTGTCTTACTTGTTGCCATTGAAAACAGAAACCAACTTCTCACTTTTCAAAAATGGCTATATTTTTAAAAGTCTCACAACTTGGTTTATTTTTCTTACATATTGAGTGCTTTTACAGGGGAAATTCAAATAAATATTCAACTTCACTATGACTTTATTTGATTATTTACAGTACATTTTCTTTTATAAAATACTCAGTGACTTATTATACTTGGGGAAAATGACCGGCAGTGTTAAAGTATTATTTTAAGGTCTAAGTACCATGTTCCTTAGGTCTAATCAATTTCCCATTCAGGACTTTGGAAGGCCCCTGAAGCTGATGTTAGGCAGACTAGCTAGTGGCTGTACCTCTGATCTCCTACAGGGATTCCAGGTCATTTGGGTGCTTCATAGACCACTTACTCTGCTGAGGGTTGCCGGAAGAACTCCTGATACTCTTCTCTTATTTCTTGTAAGAGATTGAATGTTGATGAACAAAGATGCCATCCGACCTATAATAAAAGAGAATGGTAGAATAATAATAACAACAACAACAACAACGACGATGACGATGATTGTAATAGAGGAGCCTTGCAGTTTAAAATGGAAGGCATGCTCTTTTGTTTGTTTTGTTCTTTGAGATAGGGTCTCACACTGTAGCCCAGACTTCCTTCGACTCACTTTGTAGTACAGATAAGCCTTTGAATTTGCAACAACATTTAAGCCTCAGTCTCTCTTGTGCTAGGATTATAGGCCTGAATTAGCACACACTGATGCAGAAGGCATGCTTTGTGTGTGTGGTGCATACATGTGAGTGTGTGCATGGACTCAAAGAGCGCATGTAGAGGCCAGAGAAGGATGCCAGATGACTTGGACCAGAATGTTGTTCTTCAGTGACAGGGTCCTAATAAGTGAGATGGGTAGGAGACGAGAAGGTGAAGATAGAAAAGCTGGGGTCGGGAGATCTTACGCCAAGCAAGCTTATTATTAAGAAGCACAGCATCTTATATATTCTTTCTAGGGGAAAAAATGGGACAGAGGCAGCAGAAATTATCATATAATGGGACAAACTCAGCAGGAAGCCAGCCAAGCATGTTGTACAAAAGGGAACACAGGCCATCTCAGGTGCATCACAGACTGAGCACATAGTGGCCTTGGGATGATTATTCCAGTCTCTTTAGGGAGATACTGGCTTCAAACTTGTGATGGTCCTCATGCTTCAACTTGCCAATATTTTACTACGTAAAATATTTCAAGTTGCATTTAGGGTCTGGGGATGTAGCACAGTTGGTAGAGTGCACAAAGCCACATAACTGGGTATGGTGCTGCACAGCTGTAACCCTAGCATTGGAGAAGCAGAGGCAGTAGGATTAGAAGTTCACAGCATCTCTGGTTTACATAGAGACCTACTTGGCTCCATGAATTAAAAACCAGAAATAATTATATTTAGTGCAATTTAATAATTCGGCCATAGGAAACAAAAATGTTTATATGTCTTATATTAGTACTTCTGATGTGATTTAATTATAAAATGGACAGGAATTTTCTCTTATGACTGATATAGTTTTAAGCTATCATGAGAATCAGATTTTATATCTAGAAATACTTTTAAAGTATGCCCTCTGTACCACTCCTGAAACACAAGATAGTTTTAGGATAATGTTTATGGATAAATATTTTTAAATAATTACTGTTTCAATGTCTGTCAGAAAAGTAAAACTACAAACTGTTCTGAACTAAAAAAGTAAATTAGGTTGATTTAGACTTTTAAAAATGTGAGTGAAAACTTACAAGCTGCTTGGTCACAAGTAACAGAAATCACGAAAGATCTGAATGACTAACGTTTAGGAATTGAAGGTACAGTATTTTATCTCTCCTTTGAAAACTGTTGAAAATTTTACATTTCTAACTGGGAGTGTTGGCACACATCTTTAATACCAACACTTGGGAGGCAGAGGCAGGGGGATCTCTGTGAGTTCAAGGCCAGTCTGGTCTACAGAGTGAGTTCCAGGACAGCCAAAGTTACAACAGAGAAACCCTGTCTCAAAAAAATTTTTTCTAATGAAAGTATTTTCATTAAATACATATATTATTATTAACTATATATTAATAAAACTATATATAAGTTTTAGAAAAAAAGAAAAGCCAAAATTTCATCAAAAGTCTCTGATTTTTTTCTGGTAACCTCCATTTTTTCTGGCAGCCACCATTAATAATAATATATATATATATATATAAGTATATATAATATATATATACACATACATACACACATATATATACATATACACATATATACACACATTAATAATATATATAAACTCTATCTATCTATCTATCTATCTATCTATCTATAATCAGTAGTCAGTGTATTCAGATACTCTGTTGTGCTCTGGGCCATCACAGGTGAAGAATGTGAGATAACACATTACTCAGTGCTCCCACTTTTTGTCAGCACAGTGGTCTGCTCAGGTTGTCATATCAAAATGCCAAAGACTAGGCAGCTTAAGTGGTAATTTTGTACTACATTCTTGTGCCTAGAAGTGGTATGTATAGGTCTAACAGAGTCCATTTGTGGAGGTTTCTGGCTTTTGTGTGGGCTGCCTCCTTGTTATATCGACACATAACTTTCTTTTGTGTGTATATATGTAACTGAGGTGACGGCACACAGGAAAGGGACTGAAGTGAAAACTGCAGAGTCTCTTCTAATACAGATACTAGTCTGAGCAAGATTTGGGCCCCTAATATGACTTAATTTAATCATAATAACTTCCTTATTTCTAGTGAAACCACGTTGTGGCTTAAAGCATCAACATGAATTTTGGGAAGAGATATGCATTCATCCCATAATACTCCACTAGTGGCCCCACAGAATTCGTGTTCTTATGTGAAAATGTAAATGAAAAATCTTTTCAATTTCAACAGCCCCACAGTCTTAATTTGTTCCATAAGACTTGGTAGCCCAGTTTCATTTAAATACCATCTAAATTAGCTATAGGTAAGACCCAGTCTGATTCACTCTGAGGCAAAATCCCTCTGCAGCTGCAGGTCTGAGAAATCAGAAAATTATATGTTTCCCAGGTCCGGTAGTGGTGAGTCATAGGATTGGCATAGCTACTGCAAAGGGAAAAGCCAGCTGAGCATGACAGTTCCTAAAGCAAGTCCCAAACCCAGCAAGGCAAACCCCATTAGGTTCTAAGGTCCAAGAAATACCCTTTTTGATGAGATGTTGGGTTCTTCAAGCCCACTAAGAAGGTATTGTTACCCTCATGGTAGGGATGTCCTGGTCTTGTCCCTGAGGCACTGGACAGTGGTATGCTGGCCTCTATGGCAGGAAAATACCCAGCCTTGGAAATGGAAGAAGCAGCACTGAACCCAGAGCACGTGGTGAATGTAACTTCCTTGCTGACTTTGAATCACATTTTGGAGATGTTCTTTTAAATTGATTTTGTTTTTTCAAGACAGAGTTTCTCTGTGTAGCCCTGACTGTCCTGAAATTCACTCTGGGCTCAAACTCACAGAGATCTGCTTGCCTCTGCCTACCACATGCTAGGATTAAAGGTATGCACCACTGCCACCACCACTTGACTTAAATTGATTTTTACAGTGCAGGGATGGAACAGAGGGCAGTGATCATGCTGACAAACAGCTCCACTCAGCTTCGCCACAGCTCTTCTCTTTTTGGAGAATTCGACTATGTGCCCTAGGGCTGGAATTCTCAATCCTTCTTCAGCTTTCCAAACACCAGGATCATGAGCATGCACTACCTTGTGTGGGAAGGAGAATGGAGTCCTTCTTCTCTTTTAAAAAGATAAATGCTTTCATAGCCAAGTGGCCACATTGTAAAATCCCAGAAGTCCTATGGTCTTTTAGTCTTTTTCATACTGACCCTCAGGTGATACTGAGTCTGTATCTGTCTCTTTTGGTATATGCAAGTAGTAATTGATAGATTTCTGTATTCTGTGTACATTGCTGGATGCATTTCTCACATTTTAGAACAGTTATTCTAGAGACTATTTTAGCCATTTTTTAAATGGTGTTATTTTTAGAATATTTTAGAAAACAGGTTATTACTTGAACTGAGGTACTCCATTGTATTAAGTACCAGTTTGTCTGAATTACTTCATTTTGATTGAAAGAGGCAGGGCAAAACAATGTGACATCTTATCTGGGCAAGTGAACATTTGCTAGAGGTTGCACATATAGATTTTTTTTTTTTTTGAGATAGGGTTTCTCTATTGTAACTCTGGCTGTCCTGGAACTCACTCTGTGCACCAGGCTGGCCTCGAACTCACTGAGAGCTGCCTGCCTCTGCCACCCGAGCGCTGGGATTAAAGGCGCCTGGCCTCACATACAGAATTTATTGAGAAAAACAAACAGCCTTGCAGCAGTCCTGAGGTGTAGCCAGATAAGCTATTCATATGATAACAAATTACCATTTGTAAACTTAATACATCAGATGCACATGGACACACATCATAACACATAACATAAAAGGCACACACCTGTTATACCAGCACTAACAAGACTGATTCAGGAGGATTTTGAGTTTAAGGTCAGCGTGGGCTATACTGTGATACACTGTCTCAAAAAAACCTAACTAGGTATGTGAATTTATCAAACACCACACCAACAAATGTGTTCTTCCTCCTCTGAAACATATCAAAGGGAAGGGCACCTAAGAGTGGCTTGGCAGCAATGCTGGATCATCCCCTTGTCAAATAGCATGGCCTCTGCCCGGGATCTTCACCACTTCCTACTGTGTTCTATACCTCAGCAGCATGATTTTATTCTGCTGATTTGAAATTGATCTCTTCTACACCATTCAGACCCTCAGATCTTACCTTAACAGCTCTACACCTTTGAAGTGCTCTGATTGGTTGTTAGCTCATCATCTGATCACCTGCAGTATGTATGTGTGGGCTCTTGTACTGACTCCTAAATTCCCATGGCACCCATAACCCCTTCCAGCTTCTCCGAAGCCTAAAACCACTTTGTGAATTGTGACGAAGAACTTGTGATGGATGTGGTCATGCTTATCAAGTGAAACCAGGAGTCCCTGGTAAGGATCGAGGTAAGGGAGACTGATGTAGTGTGTGCATGTGCTGTTACTCAGTAATTCTGACATTGTAGAAGACAGGTGTAGCTTGCTCATCATAAATACATACTTAATGCTTTTTACTCAGTGTGTTCAGTGTGAGGCATGGCTCGATAACCCATTCAGCTCCTCCCCACTTTAACAACAAAACCAATTTTAATTGAAAACATTTTCAAATCATTGTCTTAGATTTTTAAAAATCTCTTGAGGTGTTAGGAGTCTTCAAATATTCAGAGATTTTATGCAGAGCTAGGAAATAAGAACGTAATTAGCATTCAAGGAGTGGAGCTTTCCCTAATTTATAAGTACTCAATGGTAGTGCTTTATCAGATTCATTCAAATGCTTGTCCGGTACATCTCATACACAAATGACTATGTGATGGGTGATGGGAATATAGTGGCAAAACAGACTGGCAGAGTTTGTTGCAGTACAAGATTTTGACCAGCTAACCATGCCATTATCTAATTGTAATTTTCAGAATATAAAGGGGAAATGGGTAGAGCTGTGCAGTAAGCAGCAAATGATACCTGGCCCAATTCAGCACTCTTGAGTTGAAACTTCTCAAATAAGAATTAGCTGGGGGAAAAAGAGGGTGACAAGGAAGAGACAGGATAAAAAAATACTTTCAAGAGGATTTTTTTCAGAGTTGAACTTCACCTCTTTGGGGAGAGATGTCTTTCTGGGTGACATTTCACTGTACAAGAACTCTATTACAAGAGTTCTCTATTACTGAAATCTATTACAAAAGAATCTGGAAGTTAAAGGGTTTTGTTTTTTACTTTTCTATTTAAGTAGCTTCAGACAAGAGTTTAGAAATGGAACAGCATTGTTTAGCTATGGTATTTGCTATAGGTGATTAGATTTCAAATGATAAGAATGTAAAGTTTGTAGAAGAAAACAAGAAACAAAAAACAAAACTTCCAATGAAGAGAGCACAGCAGACTAGATCATCCACAAGGTGCATGTCCAGTCTTCTAAGAAGAAATGAAAGTTGGATGTCCTGGTGCAAACCTGTAGTCTCACCTACACAGGAGGCTGAGGCAGGAGGATCATTTTGTCTGTGGTTGGGGACCGATACACAGGTCTGTGCAGCCAACCCCAAACATTATCTCTTATGGACCTCAACAAGGCCAACCCAGGTTTTGATGGAGAAAAGAATTTTAGGCACAACCAATTTGAAGCAGAGTTGAGAAATAAATTTTAATATAGGCTTAATCATGAGAGTTCAGAAAATGACCCCCAGGAGAAAATAGGGCATATACAACACCATGGATGTTGGCTTCCCATAGTGAGAGTTGCAGAAATTAAGACATAGTGAAGCATTGAAGGGGCTCCTCAAGGGACAGTGGCAACTGTCTTTGCATTAGTCATATGTTCTATTTTGGTGTCTCTCAAGTTATTTATCTTTTGATAACCAAGGTGAAGTAGCTTGGCAATGCCTTAGATGGGATCTGATAAAATAATTTTTTTTTTTCTGAGATAGGGTTTCTCTGTTGTAACTCTGGCTGTCCTGGAACTCACTCTGTGCACCAGGCTGGCCTCGAACTCACAGAGATCCACCTGCCTCTGCCTCCTGAGTGCTGGATTAAAGGCACGTGCCATCACTGTCGGGTGGAATCTGATAAATTAGGGTAAAACCATGAAATGCTGGATGCTCGTCTTCTTCCTATAAATGGGGTTTCTGGTGAGAGTCCTAGAAAAATGCAGGTTTACAGCTGAGAGGGAAGGAAGACCTTAAGGTGCCATTGAGGTGAAAATCTCAAGAAGCCTCACCCATATCCTCCATGAGGAGCCCATTCTCCTGCCTCCATACTTTGCTGTCTTTCTGGCCTTCCTGATTTCCCTTCTGAATCTTATGGGATTCAGAAGGTGGAGGGTCCACTTTTTTATAGTTCCTTCAGACTTAATTGGAATGTTGAGCTTACTCATCCAAGTATCAAAAGTCTGGGAAATGAGAAACATCTTGCTTGGAGAGCGGCAGGCCATCATTTGAAGGCAATCTAGAAGACAGATGTCAGTACTCAAGATATCAAGTTACATACACAGTAACACACACGGTAGATTGTTATGACTAAGATTAGGACTCAAACTATTAAGGCCTTTTTATTATGAGTGCATGGTAACTATGATGTTAGTGACTGATGAAACTTAAGGTAGAGTCAGACAGATTTCATTTGGGTCTGTAAATCTTAGTGGATCAAAGACTCATTGTTCTTACATCGTTGCCAAGTGTCCAGTGTGATATGGTCTTGTGATGTAGCCGTCCTTAACTAAAAAGCACCACTTAAAATACTGAAAGAAACATATTTTTTTCTCTTAGCACGTTCTTATTGTTAATAACACTTCATTGTGTGACTATGTCTCACTGCAGTTTCTCTGAGAAGGCCTAGAAGACACACTACCTTAGTAGCAGTGAGTACACCCCATGCCTGGATCTTGATTTATGGTACAATTTCCCAATGATACTGCCTTGGAGAGGGAGGCTACTCATGGTTCTGGGGCATAAACAAACTACAACCCCAGAGAGTAAGGATGTGATAAAAAGAAACATGCTAAATCTACAATAACCGTGACCTGTCAGGATGCAAGAGTCACTCACATGAATGTGCTTTAAGTGGCCAAACCTTGAATGATGTGTGCAACAAAACAACAACATTGAGTTAAAACCCAAAGAATGAAAGTTCTATTAAAAGGTATTAAGGGTTAGAGCTTCAACATTATGGAGTTCTTCAAGTGGACTGAGCATATGGTCAGCTGCAAGCAATTCACTTATTAGCAGCTTTACATTCTCAATACAAAGACTTCTTCCCATTTGGGTTTTGTTTCTTTGTTGACAGTGCCTTCACCTAACTGAGCTGTAAGTTGGGCACAAAAATTTGTACTCCATATTTGGACAGATGCAAATTATCTCTTTTTCTCTAAGGACTCTGTGATTTGTTTTAGACAGATTGAGAGAGGCTTCAGAAATCTCTTAGGTAGTGATGCCTGCATTAGGGCTCACTCTAGCTTTGCCCATATAATAATGCTTCCCAGCTCTGTAAACATTCACAGCTGCCTCTAGAACTTGGGAGGCTCTGTCACTTCCCTGGTAGGATGGCAGGCTTCCACAATCCCAAATCAGTTAACTGACTTTTCTTTTCTCACTTGCTGTAGGCATACACTATACTAATGGAAGATTAGTCCTGCCTTCTTGGAACACCTGCTGCCAGAAGGGGCAGAAAGATTCTCTCAGGTTGTAACTGCTGCTTTCCACAGCAAAAGAACTGTACTGAGAAAATTAACCATTACAATTTATGTATGAATGTTGTTTTCAATTACTGAATAAACTCTTTTGGGATTTGCTGTATGGATCCAGATGTTTTGTCTTTTGACAGTTTGCTTTCTAAACAGCCAAGTATGCAAAGTGTTCAGCATTGTAGGGAGGAACATGATTAATTAAACTAATAGTCCTACTTCTGGACAACAGAAAATTGTGGAGTACTGTTGAGGGGATTTGCCTACAATTCTCTCATGAATATATATATATATACTTTTAATGCACTGTGTAATATACATTATTGGATAAGTAAAATTGCTAGTGGCTGACCTCTGCTTTTTTAAGGTGTGACTTAGGAAAATCAGAATTGTAAGAAATAGTAAAAGTGGGGAAGAAACTCAGTGACAGCTTCTTCGAGAATTCCCAGGGTCCAACCAACTGTACTGTGTGTGTGAGAGAAGTCACAAAGAATACCAATCTAGATGTATAATTAGGAGAGTTTAATGTGGACAAAGTAGAGTCAAATATTTACTTATTTAGATGAACAGCAATAGCCTCATGAAAACTATAAGTTTATGAATTCTATATTTACATATCCATACCATAGACAATCAGTATCTCTGCAGTTCAGGGAGTGAGAGCAAAAAGAAACAAAAAACAAAAAAACCCATTCGTCCATACAAACAAACGTTTTCTCGCTTTAGTTGCCGCTGCTCCCGCTTCCACTGCTAGCTTCACGGTTGGGAAGGTTTCCCTTCCTCGAGTCTAGGCCGAGAGGGTGACGCCCGGCGGACTCTAACACCAGCTTCACTTAGCACTGCGGGCGTCCTCCCCGCCGTCGCGTCATCGCCCAGAGGGCCTCGGCCACTCCTCCTTCCCAGCGCCCCAGGTCGCCCCAGCAACGCTTCTGCCTGGGGCGCGACGGGCACGTGACCGACGCGCCACGTGACCGGTCACTCGGCGTCCCCTCGCTGGGAGGTGTAGACTGCGCGCTGACCCGGCAGCCCTGCGGCGTCCGGCCTGGGTCATGCAGGAAGCGGGCTACGCGTGGAGCTCGGGGCCCACCTGAGCCGCTTGCGCCGAGGTGCGGCGTGGCGGGACTGCGCGCGCCCGGCCGCCAGGGGTGTGGCAGCGGGGAGGCCGCGACAGGTGGGTGCTCGGCGGCCTCGGCCCGGCAGAGGCCGCGTGCAGCGGGGCGGGGTCCGGTCACCCGATAGGCGGGCGGCCGAAGGCCTCGGGCCGTCTCAGGTGAAGTCCTACCCGGGGAGCACAGTGCAGCCCTTCCTGCTCTTGCCTCAGCCTCAGTTTCCACACCCGAGATGGAGGTGTGGACTACTGCTCTCTGAGTGCCTGACGTGGCGTCTGGAGAGTCCTGCTCAAGTCGAAGCGCTGGAGGGAAAGCGTAGGTAGGCTGCTTTGCATTTTAATCGCCGCCCTTTTGCTTGTTTCTAAAAATCTGTTTTTCTTGGAACCGACTTGGATTCTCCTTCGTCTGAGTCAAGTTTTAAATAGAGAACTTATTAGGGGGAAATCATAATGGCTCATGTTCTTGTTCTCACGTTTTTGTTTTTGTTTTTGTTTGTTTTTGCGTTGAAACCGCTCTCAAAAAGAAAAAAAAAACGCTCTCTGAAAGCCCATTTGAAGGAAAAAGAAACCCTTTTCTGCCTTATTGTCTCCCCCACTTAAGAACACACAGTGGTCACGGGGCTGTCAAACTGTATTCCGGAGTTGTGTTTTTTCTTGTTGTTGATGTTAATTTGATGGTCTCCAAAGGTAAATGTGATATATGGCCCTTTCTATTATTTTTCTCTTTATTTTGTTCGATTACATGTTAATGCAATTAGAGAAATAATTAATATATAACTTAATTTCCTGGAAAAAGCACCAATATTTCTGATCAGTTCCAGGAGAAGCAAGAGTGTGATTTTACACCTAGTTCATACCTAGTTTCTTGATGCGTTACCAAAAGTTGGAGTGGAATACTTCATTTAGAATATTCAAATCCCATTCTGTAAAAAAAGAATGTATGAACTACATGTCTTAGAGTTATGGAATGACATGTCTTTTACTAGTCTTTTTACTTTTACTAAACGTTGAGAATCTGAAGCAAGGGAATTTTGGATTTTGAGAGATTGAGTTAGAAGGAGAAACATTGTGTTTGGTAGGGTGAATGAACGTGCGTAGAGTTGTGGAGTAGTGGAGTACAGGTGGAGGCAACTGCCAGGAAAGCTAAAGAGCTTTCCTGTGTACTTTGCTAACTTCTTGTGTCTGGAGATTTTACTCATCGGAGAGGTACTGAACTTTGATATTAGAAAGGGAAAATTGCTGGGCATGGTGGCGCCTGCCTGTAATCCTGGCACCAGGAAGGTGGAGCAGAAAAAACATTTGAGAAAGTTTGTCCTCTGTAAGGGGAGTGGAACATTGGAGGTCTAACCTCAATGTGACCCAGGTGGAGTGTGCCTCCATTTCCAAGACAGTTCACGTCCTTTACCTTCACTTTAAGCTTAGGCTGATTGTTTTGATTTTTAGCTTCTGTTCTTGAATGTGGAAATTGTGTTCAGTGTCTTGACTGCAACCAGGAATGTCAGATAAAATGTTAAATATGAATTCCAGGTAGACATAAAATATGTGGGACATACCTAAACAGCAAACAAATTAATCATTTATTAGAAAACAAGGTTTAACTGTTTACTTGCTTCTTGTTGTTGTTAAATAAGATTGCTTTAGCTTCAACATATCTGTTTCATTTAAATTTTCACTAAGAAAAAATTGGCCAGAGGCCTTAAGAGGATGAAATTAATTCTCTTGCCAAGCTTCTCTATTGGGCGCTGCAGATCTGGTTCCATAGCAGGGGAATGCTTAGCACACATTGAGCCTTTGTCTAGACTCCAACACCAAAACAAACAATCAAACAAAAAACAGGATGAAAATGAGGAACCGGTCTTCATTATCATTGAACCATCCACTTCTTGAAGGGCATTATTCTGTTTACATGTGTTCCGTACCTCTTTTTCCTCTTCCAGATACCCTGTTTCTTCATTTTTCTTTCTGGGGATGGAACACAGGGTCTCTCATGTGTACTAGGCAACTGATCTACACTGATCGACAGCCCACAGCCAGTTGTTGTTGTTGTTTTTAATTTCATATATGAGTGCTGCATTTACATTATCTCCCCTTCTTTCCATTTCTTCCTTTTGTCCTCCAACTCCCTCTGAAATTCATGGCCTCTGTTCTTTAATTATTATTGGTAAGCACACACACAAACATATACACACATACGTGTTTATGAATGCAACTTGCCGAGTCTCTTTAGTGTTGTTTGTATGTTTATGTGTTTAAGGCTGACCACTTGAGATTGGAGGATTGGATAACCTGCCAGGGAGCTTGTCCCAGGAGAAAACTGATTTGCCCTCTCTTAGCAGCCATTAATTGCCTGTAGCTTTTCATGTATTTCACAGGGTGGGGCCCTGTGAAATTTCCCCCATCCACACTGGCATGTCAGAAGGTGTTGTCTTTGTTCAGGTCTTGCTTAAGAAACCATACTGTTGAGATTTTGTGGCTGCAGCTTCCCTGTCATGTACAGAAGACACTGTCTTGCAGCAGACATCCTGGTCAACTGGATCCTCCCATCTCTCCACCCTCTCTTTTAGTATGTTCCCTGAGGTGTAGGGGTTGTGTTATAGATAATCAATTAGGGCTGGTCACCCCACAGTCAGTTCCTTTTTACATATTGCTAAGTTGTGGCTTTCTGTAATGGTTTCTGTCACAAAAAGAAGCTTCTTTGATGAGGGTGAGACCTTCACTTATTTGTGGATATGAAGATAAATATTTACAATGCAGTTAGAAATTAGCATAATTTGTGCTAATTTAGTAAAGTAGACTCTCCTCTAGGATCCATGGACGTCACCAGTCAGGGTAGTTGGCTAGATTTATGAGACTTCCGCCCCTCCTGTTGAGCTGGTCTTAAGTCCAACTAGATGGCTGTTGGTTACTCTCAGTATTTATGTGCCAGTGCCTTGGTTACTTTGTTGTTGCCGTGAAGAGACATCATAATCAAGCAACTTGTAAAAGAAAGTATTTGGGCTTGCTAATAGTTTCAGAGGGTGAGTCTGTTACCATCATGGTGGGGAGCATGGCAGCATGTAGGCAGGCTTGGTGCTGTAGCAGTAACTGAGAGCTTACATCTTATCTATAGGCATGAGGTGGGGGAGGGACAGAGGCAGACTGACTAGGCCTGGTATGGACTTTTGGAACCTCAAAGCCCACCCACAGTGACACACTTCCTCCAACAAGTCCACACCTCCTAATCTTTCCCAAAACAATTCCACCAACTAGGACCAAGCATTGAAATACCTGAGCCTATGGGGACCATTCTCATTCAAACCACCACAGCTACTGTTGCACCTTTTGGGATATCTTGCCATTCTGGACATTGTTGTGGTTTGTAGATTACAGCTAAGTAGGATTATTGATTTCTTTCTTCCATTGGAAGACTGAATAGCTCCTCCCAGTACCGTGAGACCTAGTTCTTAAGGAAGAGGTTTCCAGGTCAGTCTTATCTTCTCCTTGATCCCTTCTACTTCTAAGACTTTCCCCCAGGTTTTCTAGTTGTGTTACTGAGTTTCATTTCATCTGTGTTCTCTTCAGTATTTGTATCTCTTCACTGAATTCAGTTTTCAAATCCTGAATTCTTTGTCATTTCATTCAGCCATATATTTATGTCTTCTTGGCCACCACTCAGGCATATATTGGAATCCTCTTTAAATTCATGGAGGCTCCCCTCCCATTGTTTTTAAGATCTAGGATGTAATCAGAAGTCTTAACTGATTACTTAGAAGGCTAATTATCACAAGGCCAAGAGTTCAATCCCTAGCACTCCCCACCTCCATTTTACAGTGAAATACCATATCACACCTACTAGCATGACTAAAAATTTAAAAAGATAGATATAAAAAGCATTAGTGCAGCTGTGGGGAATTGGAATCTCCATAAACTGTGGGGCAGAATGTGAAACAGTCTGGCTGTTTCCCCAGTGCTTACACACAGTAATGCATCGTGGTACTGCAGTTGCGCTTCCAGGTATACACACCCGTGAAGAATGTAAGTATAAGCACACCAAACTCTACATATAAACATGTACTGTTTAACATAGCTCAAAAGGAGAAACAACTGGAATTTACCAGTCAATTGAAGGCGGATTGGAAACTCAAGCCAGTCTGGCTGCATAGTGAAACCTCATCTCAAAGAAGATGGAAAATTGTTGGGAGAAGGTGTGCTTAAATGAGTGACTCATTCGTGTCTTCCTCCGTGGTTGGCATTTAGTGTGCCCCAGTTTTCCCCTTGTATAATGGTTTTGCAGTGACCATTCTTGTATGTATTTCTTTAAACATTTGTGGGACTATTACTACCTTATAGAGCCCTGAAAATGGGACTGTTTGTTTAAAGAGGATTTGTATTGGGCAGTAGCCATTGTTTGCCTTATTAGTGAAATGTAGGTGCTTTGTATGTTGCCTTATTATTTTGATACTGGAGGACTTGGCCAGCTTACTCTTCATTTACCTTTCCTCTACTCTTGAACTGTGGTTACAGTTTATTTTTAGTAAAATCAATAATTAATATTTAATCAGAGATCCACTGTTGAACCACAGAGTCACTTAGGAGGCTGTGACTATATCCCATCTCTTTAAAAAAGTTTAGTTACCTAATTTTTCCCATGCAAATTTTAATTTTTTCCTGATGTTCACTCATCTGTCATTGTTTTGTCTTCCCTGTGCTTTTCTGGGGAAGGCTTTCTTCATCCCAGACCAATGAAATCAGAACACATGATTTGTTTGCACCCAAAATTTTGAAAAATATCTAAGCTCTACTGTGTTCAAATAACAATAGAAACAGCTATGCATTTCTGCAACGCAAAATCCAACAGAAGGTGTTGTTATCTCCTCCATTTGTAGCTATGCCAAGATGGCAGAGGGAGAGATAGCTGGAGAGTTTCAGGTGAGTGTTGAAAGGCATTCCAAGCCAGACCTGAAAGTGGCCGACATCACTCCTCCTAGATGTGACCAGGATTCAGTCACAGGCTGTGTAACATAATTGGAAGAAGACCGGAAGATACAGCGTTATTGCTTGCTCAGGAACAGTGAACTGTAGTGCATGAGAAGCATTGACTGTGGCTGTCCCATTCCTCAGAGTGTTTCATTCTTCTTGACAAACACAGAGCACACAATTCTCTGTATGAAGAAGGCTGTCCAGAGTCCCTTCCAGTCATGGCTTTCGGTTCAAAGTACAGGATCTCTGTCTTGGTCATGGCTCTCAGTTCAAAGTACAGGATCTCTGTCTTGCAAGAGCCTCTGGAAAACTGCCTGAGAATATGAAGCTTTGTTTAGCTAGGGCATCTCTCAGTGCTTCCTGTTGTAAATGAGCTCTGTGCTATACGCTAAGCTAGCTTGCTTTTATGTGAGTATCTTTGTGGTAGTCAATGCAAAAGTTGATGCTTTGAAAACCTAACTTGAGCCAGGCAGTGGTGGTGCATGCCTTTAACCCCAGCACTCGGGAGGCAGAGGCAGGTGGATTTCTGTGAGTTCGAGGCCAGCCTGGTCTACAGAGTGAGTTCCAGGACAGCCAGAGTTACAACAAGGAAACCTTGTCTCAAAAAAGCACAAAACAAATAAACAACCTAACTTGATTTTTCAAGTTAAATAACCTTCCATTTTTCTGTTAAGAGGGCATTACTTAAACTTTTAACTTTATCTATAGTTGTAGAAATGAAACTTAAGTGTATTCTCAGGAAGGATAACTTTTACTTGAGATTTTATTTAAGAACAAATACTTTAAAGAATTACTAGAATCCTTGAGTTTAACCCTGTTGTGACAATTGTAAGAATGTTCTAGAACTTATCCAGATGGAATGTAGGCTTGGTAGGGTGACTAGTGTCACTGGTCACTGTTTGCTGTTTTGCCATATTACCTCTGACCTGGGATTGTCAGTGTCATGTGGGGTGATAGCCATTATACTCCTCCCATAAGGGTCTCTCTGAAAATTAGCTGAATTGCTGTAGACCAGAGATCTACATATACAAAACACACGCCTGCTGTTGACATTTGACCTGGGTATTTATTGTAATGAGTAATTATAAAAATGTAATTTATCACAAAAATGGAATTTTAAAAAACTTAACCAAACTAAGAACTTTTTTAAAAATTTTTTTTACCACAAAACTTTAAGAAATTGCAGTCTTGTTGCATAACATTTTACTGGTTGGTAAACCCTGAGGGCAGGAGCCAGAATCTCCAGTCCACCTCAGTTTTCCGTACTGGCAACTCAAGCGCTGCCCAGGACTACCCCATCTACTCATTTGTAAAGGTGAGATGGGCTCCAGCTTCATTCTAGTTCTGCCATTCTGTAATTGTCCATTATGGATTTTCTCTCCCTCCCGCCATCCCTCTCACTTTCCTCTCACCTTCATTTTTAAAAACATTTACCTGTATATACCTGTCTCTGTGCCTCTGTGTGTGTGTGCCTGTGTGTGTGCCTGTGCGTGTACACCTGTGTATGTGTGTGTGTGTATGTGTCACACATCTTTGACCCACTGAACCATCTTACTGGTCCTGACATCCATTCTTAATTGTATGACATACAGAGCTAGCTATAACACTATTTGGAAGAAAAGGACATCTCACAGCCTAGAGAAGAAAAAGGCTTGGAGCTGGACCAGCTGATGTGAGAGAAACTTCAGGGCTGATGAAATGAGAATCACCAAATTTTGTTCATATGTTCAGATCTCCATCTATAGTTCAGAGGGGGCCTCTGTTCATTCAACACAGTAAACACATTTCTGTTGTTGTTTCCTAGTCATGCTGAGGATTGGACCTAGAACCTCAGGTTTGTGAAGCAGGTACTCTACCAACTGTTCTATATCCCCAGGTCCATGTTTTGTTGCTTTTTTTTAAATGACGGGAGTTCTGTAGCTTGTTCTGGCCTTGAAATCCTGCCTCAGTCTCCCACTGCTAGGATTGATGTATATACTACCTTGCTGACTTCTGAGTGACTTTCTAATGGTTCTTCCTGTTTAGTGTTGAAAAGAGCCACCTTAAGTGGCAGGTACTCCCTAGCACTAGGGACAAAGGGTATGTCAGACAGACAAATGATATTTGGAAGGTAGGTCAGAGTTATTTAAGTCTGAGCGAGGGATGGCAGTAGAGGACTTCCCTAGCCACCTGACCTTCATCAGAGGAGACCATGGCTCAATAAAGGTGTTAAATAAGGAGGGCCTGTTGCGGTGCATTCCAGTGGTCATGACGGTAACTAAGCTCTGACAGTGGAGCCATGTTCTGAGTGCTTTTTCACTTGCATCTCATTTGGGTGGGAGTTCAGGCTGAGTACGGTTAATCAGTATTTACAGTGCCACTTCTGTAAGTCTTGTGCCCTTTTTTATGATTCTCCTGGGAACAGCACTGTTATCTTCTTCTTGACTGGCCTTTACTACTTGCTACCTCTCTCCGGACTGACCAAAGCTGGGCAGGTGCATTTGAGAAGGTGCATCCCTCTGCCCTGCTGAGATCCTCAGCTCAGCTTGTCATCATTCTGTGGATCTTCGCCAGCTCTGCAGAAGATGTTTGCTGCCTGCGCAGTTTTGATAGTTGTTATCTTCTCACTGTTGCTGCTGGGAAGCAGCATTTGAAGAAACACAAGATAATGCCAGGAAAGGGTATACATACTCACCACTTTTCTTTAGTTATAGCTACTTGTTTCCCATGCCAGAGGTAGAAGGTTAGTATAAAGGAACAGTTCTCCTACTCTGTTGTAGCATCTGCTAAGATGGTGTGTGTGTGTGTGTGTGTGTGTGTGTGTGTGTGTGTGCGTGTGTGTACAGGTCCTAAACTACACAGTTCCCCTAACCCTGCACTGTCTTCTCTCTGCTGAATTGGAATTGGATACTGCCATGAAAATAATTTCTCTTTGAGTAGAGAGCTTCCTTGTCATTGTAGGGTGTCAATAGCATCCTTGGCCTCTTATTAAGGCCAAAAAGCCAATGCCACAAAGCAGTGGCAAGGAAAGATGCTTCCAAGGCACATTGTTCCTGGGCTAAAAAGTCACCACTCTTGAAGACCACTGATTAATGCCTCTCAGCTTCTCAGTCCTAAGGTAATTCTACTCCTTGCCTGTTGTCTGTGTTCCCAGCCTTCTTTGAATCCTCTCCCCGGATAGGGAGGGAATAGCTCCCCTGCTATTGAGGTGGAGCGCTTACAAGTGAAGGCACGTGGCAGAGCCGGAGTCAACTGTGGCCCTGGGTATGGCTGAGTTCTGCAGCGCACAGATGGGTGTGTTTTTAGGGGTGGTGACTAGTGATTAGACTGTTAAATGTCTTTTGACATGAAAATGAGCAAACAGCACTTACTTCACAGAACATAATCAGGTATGTGCGGTCTTTGTACTGTCCAGAGCCTACCTTAGGGATTTTGATTTAGGAAAGAAAACTCCAGGGATTGTTTTTCTTAATGTCTTTATTTGAAAGAAGTAAAGAAAAATGAAACTTCTCTTTGATTAACTGCCATATTTAAGGCATCGTTAGTATAATGGTGAAGTTCACTTCATATGTAAGAAGTGAGGTAGAAGCATTTGTAAATATGAAGCAGCCAGTGTTTACTGAATGTAGCTGGGAAAAGTATAGCTTTCAGATGCTGAGGGAGCAAGATGGGACGTGGGAAAATACGGCCAGGTGAGGCTTAGTCTTAGGTGGGTAGAAGAGGTGGGCAAATCTAGATTTCATAGATCAGCTGGAGACTCGATCAGATTTTCCTACTCCATTTATATTTTTAGTGATTGTTCACTTTTAGTACTTAAAATCTAGGCTTTAATGAATTGTTTTTTACTTAAGATCATCCAACATACCCATTTTGTAAATTTTAATCTCTTGACTTTTTTTTGCATCATTTTTTCCCATTTTAATATCTTTTAATGACAGGATGTTATATTTTGTGGTTATACCTTAAGTTCCATATTGCTGAACATGTGAAATGTTCTAAAGAATTTTGCTATCATAGATACCCTTTGGTGAATGTCTTTTATTTTTGGAGTGTGTGTATGTAGGTATGAATGTGTCTGAGTGTACATGTGGTATAGGTGCTGCCTGCACTTCTGGAGGCCAGAGGAGGATGTCAGGTGTCCTGCTCTGTCACTCTTCTTTCATCGTATTCCCTTGGGACGTATTCCCTTACTGAGCCTGGAGAGAATCCATCAGCCAACGAGGTCCACCTGTCCTCCTGTTTATCTAATACCCCTGACAGCTCTGGGGTCACAGGTACACATAGCCACAACCAGCTTTTTTATTTTTATTCTTTTTTTTTTCTTTCTTTCTTTTTAGTTTTTCAAGACAAGGTTTCTCTGTTGTAACTCTTGCTGTCCTGGAACTCACTCTGTAGACCAGGCTGGCCTTGAACTCACAGAGATCTGCCTGCCTCTACCTCTCCAGTGCTAGGATGAGTGCTGGGATTAAAGGTGTGCACCACTACTGCCCAGCCACAGCGAGCTTTTTATGAGAGTGCTGGGATCCAGACTCACCTATCCTCATGCTTATACCACATGACTACATGTGTCACCCACTGAGTCATCTCTCCAGCTCTTAATGAATATATTAGAGCATGCATTTCAATTCACAGTAGAGATTATTCCTTTAAGAGAGCACAAACTTAAATAATGGAGTTTTTTTTTAAGGCTCTTGAGTCATATTGCTGAACTGCCCCTCTGAAACTGGCTAATTAACTATTCCTATTTCTGACTCCTATTGAATGGTCATTTTAGGAAGTCTTTGCCAATGTTAGTATTTTTAAAAAGAAAATTACTGATTTTATGGAAAAAGATCTCATTGTCTTTATGTACTTATTAGTGAAGCTGACTTATTTTTCTTTTTTCTTTTTAAATTCATTAAGTTCATTAATTTGTTTTATGAATTGGCTATAAATTGTTTCCCATTCATTCGATGAGTATTAGTGTTTTTCAAACTTTTACTTAAACAGCTGGCCCTTTCCCACCTCTCCCCTTCCGTCCTTTCTTCTCTGCTTCTTCCTTCTCTTCTTTTGTCATGCTAGGGTCAGACCCAGGGTTTCTGGCCTGCTGTAATCCCAGATCCACAGCTTTTAGGTGTTAAAGGTTAGGGGCCTTTTGTCTCCGGTATTTGTTTTTTTCTACCTTTTCCATTTTGCTTTTTGCTGTATGATTTCAAGCTTACAGAAAACCTGTAAGAAGGGTACAAGGATTTGCTGCCTACCCTTTACTAAAGTCCACTTGCTGTATTTTCTTATTCAGTAGCACATAATTGCTATAGTTTATGTGTTTGCTTGTATACATATTTATTTGTACACATCTATATTTTTGTCTGTGAGTCTTCATTTGTTAGTGTTGCACGCCTTTAATCCCAACACTTACATAAATAATAAAAATATTCGGATATTTTTTTCAAGTGGGTATGGCGCCCCATATCTTTAATCCCAGCAGTTAAGGCAGGTAGAGCTCTATGTAACTGTGCAATCGGTACTTTTGAAGTGCTTTTGATGTTTGTGTTCCCAGATGAAGTTGAATAAAGCCACTTTTGCCTTCCCGCCTCAGTTCTTAAACTGCAAACAGAAGCCTTCCCTGGTCTTCTCAGTGTCATATTGTTCACAGTTTGTACCTGACTTCCCTCAACCCCTTCTTGAGACAGTGTCTCACAATATAGCCAAGGTGGCCCTGTGCAACCTTGTGAGCCTCCTGCTTCAGCTTCCTGAGTGCTGGGATTGCAGGCCTTGCCACCGCACCTGGCCTACACTGTGTATTTTTTTGGTGGTGACTTGCTGTTCAAAATGACTTCTAAATGTAGTGTAAAGGTTTGCTATACTGTTCCTGAGTACGAGAAGATGTGATGTGCCTTGTGGGAAAAAATATTTGTATAAATGGAAAAGAAAGAAAAACAAACTAGGAGACAAACAGCAAAATAATACATTAGACCTCACTATTCACAGGAGTTATGCTTCCGTATACCCTTTATGTGCCTGTTATTTTCTGTTTTCTAGTGGTAGTAGTAGTAGTAGTTGTTGTTGTGTGTTGGTTGCTGGGGCAATAATATTTTTATTTCATCTTAAGTTTTGAAGAGTAATTTTGCTGGATATACAATGCTGGTCACAACTCATTTTGTCTGTATGCTGAAGACAGCATCATGCTGTCACCTGGCTTTTCTTGTTGCTGGTGAGATCTAGCAGTAGTGATCACCTGTCTTTCTATTTTTAAATCTTTTCTTTGTGTTTATTTTGAAATTTATTACAGCATGTCCATGTGTAAAGTTTGTTCTATTTATACTGCCTTGTGTGTATTGTGATTCTTTAATCTATATTGAAATCTTCCATCTATTTTTTATTCTTAAAGCATTTTCTTTTTAAAATTAAAAACTTACTTTATTGTATGTCTATGGGTCTTTTGCCAGCATGTATGTCTGTGCACCTCTTGCATGCTTGGTGCCCATGGAGGTCAGAAGAAGGTGTTGGATCCCCTGGGGCTGGAATTACAGATGTTTGTGAGCTGCCTTGTGAGTGCTGGGAATTGAACCTGACTCTCTGGAAAAGCAACCAGTGCTCTTAACTGCTGAGCCATTTCTCTAGCCCTTTATGCATTTTTGAAAATGCTTAACTTTTATCTCCTCATATGCAACTTATATTCTGTTTTCTCAAGGACTTGAGTAGCCTTTGGGGAGGCCATGGCATTTTATTCTTGTCTGCTTGTCTCTCTCTAATACTCTGCATTTTCTAATGATGAAAAAATTCTTCAAGTGTAGCATTCAGTGGTCTTTTAGCCATGTTTAATCTGGTTTCATTTAGTTGGCTTTGTTTTAATCATTCATATTAATTTCTAGAAGTAGTGTTTTGTTCATTTAAAAAACACATTGCTTATTTGTGTGTGTGTGTCTGTCTGTCTGTGTGTGTGTGTGTATGTGTGTGTGTCTGTGTGTGTGTGTGTGTGTGTGTCTGTGTGTGTGTCTGTGTGTGTGTGTGTGTATGTGTGTATGTGTGCCACATCACATGTGGAGGCCTGAGAACAGTTTGTAGTTGTCAGTTTCTCCTTCCATCTGTGTGGGTTTGGGGAATGGAACTCACTCAAATCGTTAGGCTTGGTGGCAAGTACTGTAACCCACTGAGCCATCTTACTGGCCTTTATTCTTTTTCAAGCTGTCCATTTTTGGTATTTTTGTTGTCTTCTCTTAAGAGTTCCCTTTTTAATATAAATATTTAATATTTCCTGATAATTGAATGTTCTGAGAAAACAGCAAGAATGGTATATGTACTTTTTGTTTTCTGATGACTCTTCCTCATAGAGATCTCTTTGTGAATATGGTAACTTTTATGGTTTTTTTTTTTTCAGCCTTAAATCTATAATGGTCTAAATGACCTAAAATAGAGAGGTTTGGATTGTGTTGTCTTCCATGGCCTCCTGAGCTAGGTGACCCCTAAGTACTTACTCTTGGATTTACCAGTTATCTTTTTAATGCTAACTTCACCTTAACCCCCAACCCTTTCCAGTTGCTCCTTGCTGTCAGTTCCTTCTCCTTTTATTGGAGTTCTGTGATACAGACTACCTAACTCCAGCTTCCCTGCCAACTTGGAATTCAGAACTCTACTATCTGTAAGTCAGTTGCCTGCTGGCTGTGACTTTTCAGCTTTAAAATTCATTTGCTCTGGGTTCTACTTTCAAATATTTCCCATGTGGTTTTATGTACTTTTATTTAACCACACTTTTGGTATTTGGGGGAAGGAGTGGGGGTAAATACATCTTTAATTTACTCAGAGGTTTCATATTGTTTAAAAATTCTGAATTAACTGCTAGTGATGTTAGAGATGAGGGCTGTCCTATTTTACAAACTAGGTGTCATGCCTATGAAATCGCTTCGTATAAGTAAATGACTCATTAATGTTATTTTAGTTCTCCAGATGAGAATGACTTTTCGACTGATAATAAAATTCACTACTTTAGAATTGAAATTCAGATTAATTGAAGCAGACTGTGTCTTAACAGGTCCTGGCAAAGTGTTCCAAGTACACTGTGCTATAACACTATATACACTGTGCTATCAGAGTGATGATTAGCGGAGGCAGACTCTCACCTGATCTGTAATCAGAACAAGGCCGAGTCAGAGTTGCTGTCACCAGGAACTTCCCAGCCAGAGGCTTCAAGGCTCTGCTCTAGGTTAGACACTGTGCCTGGCTTACCATTTTACACAGTCTCAGGTTTCTTCAGGGGAATCTGTGGAGACTAGCCAGGCTAGCTGTGAATTCTCTGCCACAGTCTAGAAAGGATGAGGAATAGCCAAGAAACCTTACCCATTACACATACATTGGCATGGACACAGAATTGCTGTGTGTTGTATTGTGGTGAAACCACTTGTGAGACTCATAGTTCTGTGGGTGACCCACCTAACTTCTGTGGGACAATGCTGACTTTAAAAAATTATATAGCACCACTCCCTCCAGAGTTCAGTGAACATCACAGATGACCAGAAAGAAGAGCAGAGGGTGGATAGAGGCGCAGCGAAAAGATGTCTGGTCACAACAGCCACAACACTGATGCATTCACTGCAGCTGTAGGTATCTGTACAAGACCAGCACAAGACCAAGCCCCTCAACATTTCATAATGAATGAGAGGATCAGAAGGCCCTACACCTCTCTGATGAGTACTGGCAGTAAATGGTTGGAGGAGGAGTCATTTTCTTCAGTGGTGTAGCCACTGCTAAGCTGCCCAGACTCCAGTAAATAGCTTCCCACTTTTGTTGGGGCAAGAAATACTCATTAAACCCAGTGGGACACACACATGAAAGAGGAGGGCGTTTGTTGAGAAGTGTTTCAGTGGAAGACGGGGGAGATGAGATGGGAATGGGGAGTAATTTTGTTTCAAATCAGAGGGGAGAAAATACTTCTGGAGTCAACACTGGGCATGGTAGTCCCAGCAGTCATTACTTTCTTTCGGGTTCAGTATTGCAGATTGAAAAGCACTAGGAGAAAAGAGCTGGATGCTGCAGACTGCTTAGGATGCGAGTGGTAAGAGCTTTTCACTTTAACAGCAGCTATGCTTTGGCTGCGTGACGAAGTTTGTACAGGTTCTCTTTTGTTGTTTACAGAAGAATGAAATGAATTCTTTCATATTCCAGATCTTTTCTTCCACCTATTTATGGCATGATACACTTCATGAAGAGTTACAGTCCTGTGGTGGAAGGTCTTTAGGAGGTTGCTGGTTGGTTGGACTTGCATAGAGTAACAGGCTGTTATTGTGCCAGGCCGACTCAAATTCACCGCTGATGGCAATGGCATTCTTTCGGATGAAAATATTGTTTTTGCTTGAAATAGATTGTGCAGTATGGTGTAGGCTGACCAGGAACTTGTGATCTTTCTGTCTAAGTTTCCCAAATTCTGGGACTATAGGTTTATTCTACTGTGCCAACAAGAGTTGTATTTCAGGAGCAGTTAGTTGATGATGCCAGGTATGAGGGGTGGCTGTGTAGCTTAGGCATGAGGATAGCCCAGAAGCAAAATGACTTTTGAGACTGTCGATCACTGAGGTGCATCCTGATGATTATCAGCACTATGTGCCAGTGTTGACAACAGGCTCTGCAGGTGAGCCTGTTCCACTCAGTTCCAGAGTGGGTTCTGTGCTGGGTCCATAGATTTCTCACTCAAGTAAAAACACTTCTTTGAAGACATCTTTGTTGAAGGTCACAGCTTTACTTTTTAAAGATACATTGACTTGGAATTTTTATTTTGTTGGAACAAGGTGAGAACTGTTCAAACACAAATGAGGTTCTGTGATAAATTCTGTATCAAACTTTACTGGTTTTGTCATGTATTTCTCCCCTTTGGGCTTCAATATGTTCTACTTTACATATGCTTTATTTTTCTCAAAATGAGAACCTGTACAAACTTTATCATGCAGCCAAAGCATAGCTGCTGTTAAAGTGAAAAAAATGCAAATTTTATTTCTTTTATTATAACATTGTAAATGAAGAAAAGCACAGTTTATATAGAAAAGGTGGAGTTCCGTGGTGATTTGGCCTCATTGCTGAGTGCTCTCCTGCAGCTAGTTGACATCCTATGCACATGTACATGAGAATGTGTGTACTCTCATAGCCAGCTGGTGGTAGAGGCAGAGTTGAGAGCTGATTGCCTGTGCTGCTGCCAGAGTGCAGCCTCTGTTGTCATTGCAAACATCCTGTGTTGACAGGGCTACCTACTGTCAAGACTGTGGCAGCCAGGGTGCTGCTGGTGGGCCTGGACTAACTAACAGCTGGGCTTCCTGTTGCCTTTTTGAGGAATTTCTTGAACTAGAGGTACAGCCTCTTTGCTTTTTGTGGGGTAGTGTGAGTCATGGAGACCGTTTGTCTGCCAAACTACTATGTTCTCATGTTCTCTGGATCAGAGTTGGACTCCTCCTTTATAGTGGAGTGCTTGCTCCCCTGTTTTGTAAACAGGTTCGCAGTCATGTATAGAATCTCAGTATCTTTTTTGGAGTAGTCTCATTAAAGGTTCAGAATGATTAAGGGTTCATCTGATATCAAAGCTAATTAAAATTGTAGTAACGGGCATAATAATTTATACATTATGCTAAATTATTGTTATCAGAAATTGTTTTAAACATTTGCAAGTGTATGCGTATATAGTACTTATACATGTATATGCATGTTCAAATATGTCTGGGCACACAGGTGTGTATGGGTATGTGTGTAAGTATATGTATGTACACATGGGATCCTGCCTGTGCATGAGAAAGAGAGGGGGGAGATAGATAGATAGATCGATAGATAGATCGATAGGGAGGAAGTAAATGTGTGTAGGGCTGAGGTTGACTTAGGGAGTCTTCCTCCATTGCTCTCTACTATTTCATTGAGGCAGTATTTTTTGGTTAAACCCACAGCCACCATGGCTAATCTAGCTAGCCGGCTTGATCCAGGGATCTCCTGTCTTTTTCCAACACTTGAATAACAGGTGGACTGCCCACTCACTCAACATCTACATGGGGCAAATGGAATTAAACTTTGTTTCTCACACTCACAGGGGAAGTTCTTTTGCTCTGTCCTGTTGAGTTCAGGTGAACTGCCTCCCCAGCCCATTACCAGACTCACAGCTAAGTCCATCTCCTTTTCTTCCCATTGTTATTAAAACTGTTGACGCTGCATATGTAACTTTACCTGAAGAATGTGAAGGAAGAATGGCCAAGAACTTGGCCTGTTAGTTTGTGTTCAAAGGGCACAGATGCTACAATTATAGGCATGTGCTACCATGCTTGGTTTTTTTATACAGTCTTGGGGATCAAGCCCTGGGCGTCATGTGTCCTTAGTGCTTACTTAGTGCTCACTTAGTGGTAAAAGTGCTTACCCCAGCCCCATGTCCTTCTCTTCTTCCCTGATTTGTTTTCTTATTTTACTCCATGAGTTTATTTCCCAGGAGTTTACTTTTTTTAAAAATGTGTGGGAAATTTGTGCTCCACTATGTCTTTTGGATTGTTTGATAGTACAGCTGGACATAGAGTTCCATGGTGAAATAGTCTTTAAGAAATTTGAAGATGTTTGTATTTTGCGTACTGTGAAGAGGTCTGATTTCATTTTGACTTAGAGCCCATTGTAATGTAACATCTGTGTCCTAATGAAGATTTCTCTTTGTCTTAGGTCTTAGAGCTTTATGATAATACTTTGGATAAGAATTTTTTCTTTTAAATTCATTGCACCAGGTACTTAGTAGCCTTTCAGTCTGGGGCTTGGCTCTTTTGCTTTAGGTTTCTTCTTTTTTTAAAAAAAAATTGTTCCTGGTTGTTTCATTCCTGTAGGTGTTTGTGGCCCCTTCTTTCTGGGTAGGCTGTCAGCCTGGCTGACAGACATGCTCCTTAGTAGCCCAGTGAGGAGAGGGCCTAGAGCCCCTGCTACATTCCCAGCGCTCAGGGAGCCCTGTCCTTTGCAAGGATTTGAGCCTGTGGATCAGTTTGTAGGCCAGGAAGAAGAAAATTGAGGAACTTTACAGTAAATACCATTGACATACCCAAAGTGCCTGATCTTGTGTCTGGTCCCAGGCATCTGGGCCTCTCTAGGGTTTTCTTTCTCTTGAGAGAATAGTTTGCTTTCCTCTGGTGAAAGGCAGACTTGTGTACTATGTTGGAATATTTCCTTTATGATCGTTACTAAAAGGAAAATAGATTCACTAATAGCCCTTGTTTATTATTTTCTGTGTTGTAAAAGATTATGGTTCCTGCCACAGACATATTTCTGCATAGCCTAGGGACATATAGACTGGATAAAAAGCCACGTGAATAATAGAAAGCTTTGTAAGCACTGGCCAAATGCTCAGATTTATAAGCAGTGGGCAAATAAATACCATCCTTCCCTTGTCTGCCTTGTTACAGTGCCCCTGTCTCTTATTAGAATAGTTTATGGCCATTATTGCAGTTCCGTTTGATGAGGAGTATGCAGACTGACTTCTCTTGGAAAGAGTATGGCATGAAAGTAGTGGTAAACTAGTCTTGCTGTGTGTAAAATAGGAAATACAGTCTTACAGTCACTGGCCATGAGAATAAAAGTCAGATGTTGAAATAACTGTTTGTAGAAAGGTGAACTGTTTCTTTGTTGTACACTGCTGTTTTTAAGGGAAACACACTATAAAACATTAGAAGAAAGGCTAAAAAATTAGAACAGAAAGCAAATCCTACACTGGTTGTAAACATCTGCATCCTGAAAATATAGCCTTTTCCTTTATTTCTGAAGAAAAATGAGTCTTGAGTTCTGAGAGGCTGCCACAAGCATTTCTAGCAGAAAATGAGCCTTCTTGTGGTTGCTTATCCTCACTGTTTGCTTCCTGTTGCCAACCTGCCTACAAAACTCAGAATTTATCTTTATCTATGGATATATTTTAACTTTAAAACTAATTTATTACTAAAAGTGTGGAAGACAAAGCAAAATTATTTATCTTGTTGTAT
The DNA here is from genome assembly GCA_026225945.1 of Cricetomys ansorgei. NCBI lineage: Eukaryota > Metazoa > Chordata > Mammalia > Rodentia > Nesomyidae > Cricetomys > Cricetomys ansorgei. The sequence continues at coordinate 17,388,526 of JAMJFZ010000116.1, read as the reverse complement.
CATTTAACTGCCTTTTGCATTTCATAACTTACTGGGATTTTTTCCCTGTGTGTATATCTGCATGGCTGTTACTATAATTCATAATTTTTATTACTTGTGTTTAGTATATTTTTGCTTCTCTGTTTCGTATAATGACTATATAGTATTTCATTGGTTATGCTAGCATCACAGCTTACTTAACAAGTTGACTTAATTTTGGGGAAAGTTAAGGGTACTTTATTTTATGTGATGGTTGCCTTGAAAATCTTTTAGACTGTAAACTTGCATGTTCTCTTACACTAAGCTTAGCATATATGTTCCTATGTTGTTGTTTGTTTGCTGAGTAGCTTGCATTTCTGTGGCAGACATTCTGAGTATTTGTTGCTACCAGAAGCATATGAGAATACATACTCAACACATCCGTCACTGACAGGTTTTGCTAAATATTTATTCATTTTTAATTTTATATATTAATGTGTGCATATCTGTGCAGGTTCACACATGCCATGACATGTGTGGAGATCAGAGGATCTGGGAGTTGGTTCTCTCCTGCTTGTTAAAACAGGGTTTCTCTTGCTTCTGTTGCTGTACTACATACTGCCATCTGGCTGGCCTGTGAGGCTCTGGCTTGTTTCTGTCTCTACCTCTCATCTTATTGTAGGAGAGCTAGGATTACAGATGCTTACCATTGCATCTGGTGTTTCATGTGGTTTCAAGGCACTGGACTCAGGCCATTGAGTTTGCATAACCGCAAACACTTTTACCTGCTGAGCTGTCTTCCTGGCCTAAGTTTTGATATATTTTTGTAGAATGCTATTAAAGAAAAATATAATTGCCTGAGCTTTTGCCTTCCTGTGTTTTTCTGATACCATTGTAACCTGTGCTTTAGCTCATCAACTGTGCCTCATGAATGAAGCATCTCTTCTAAAACCTGGCTGTCTATCTGTGAGGACTTTAATATTTCTCAAAAATTAATGTGGCTGGATATTGTGGTGCAATCTCATAATTAGAAGCCCTCCTGAGACAAAAGCAGAATTGCCACAAATTTGAGGCCCACCTGTTCTGCATAGTGAGTTTCAGGCAGGTCAGGACTACATAACAAAACCCTGTCTCAAAAGACAGACAAAAAAACTTTCTATTAACATGTATAACAAAATCCTGTCCTGTATAATGTGCATTTCCAGCCTTTTGTTTTCTCATTCATGTATTTATTTTAAGTATAGAGTCAAGTCAACAAACCTTTGTACTTTATGACTTTTAAAAAATGTTAATTCTAGGTTTAGAAAGACATTTTCTCTTTAGTTGAGTTCCTTAATGAGTTCATTTGTAGGTGAATTTCATTCTCTCTGTGTGTGTGTGTGCATGTCTGTTTACATTTAATTTATATATCCATCAGAATTTATTCTCTTAATTTTCTACATTTATATATTTATTTGGAAGAAGGCATGTGAATGGTTGAGTGGAGGTCAGAGGACAACTTGTGGTAGTGGATTCTCTCCTCCCATCACGTAAGTTCTGGGATTGAACTCAGCAAGTGCCTGAACCCACTGAGTCATCTCACCAGCCCATGCCAGAATTCATTTCAGTGAATAAAGTGTATGAGTATTGATTTAAATTTTTTTCGTTTCTGGATTCTTAAGCTATCTTATCCCCAGTAATTGAATAGCATGGTCCTTGCTAAAATTTTAGGCTGCTGCTTGTGTTGGCTGCTGTACTCTTCTGTATGGTTCAGTCTCTGGGCTTTTAAAAAAATCTTGTCCTATTCCTTGCTGTTTCCTAATAATTGCCTTATAATATTTAAATATTTAATAGAATCCATCTTCTTATTGCTTTTTTCCCAACATTTTCATTTAGTTATATTTTTATGTATGATTTTATGATCATTTTTTCATGTCTGTCTTAGACTTTGGGCTACATTAAATATATACTTTAACGAGAGCATACTTTATTATATTTTGATAAATATACTCCATTTTTTATTGGAAATTCTCAATTAACTTTGATATTGTTTATCTGTTTTTGTTTGTTAGTATACAAGGTCAGTAACATTCATGTATATATATTTTACAATAGAATAAATTACTGATTTTTATTTTTAAATGTATCTGTGGCTGCCCTCAGAGTCATTGTGTAGCTAAGGATGACCCTAAGTTTCTGGTCCTCCTGTCTCTATTTTCTGAGTGCTGGGATTATAAGCCTACACTACTCACTGTACCTGGTTTTTGTGCTACTGGGAAGGAACCCAGGATCTGTGCATGCTGTATAAGCACTCTATCAGCTGAGTTACATTACTCTTAAACCAGCCTACATTACTGGTTTTTGTATGAATGTTTAAACTGGTATCAGTAATTCTTAGAACATTTCTTTTTTAGTAGTTAATATACATGCTTTGCTGTGCTTGTTAAGTTTTTGTTTGAGGTTTTTTTTTTTTTTTTTAATGTTATCATGGATTTTTCCATTGCTGCTTTTTAAAAGTCTCCAAGATTTTTACTGATGGTGAATTTTTTCATTTGTGTGTATCATTTGATACATGAATGACTGATTCTACAGATGTTTCTTAGAAGACAAACTTACACCTGTGTGTTCAGCTTCACAAATCTGTGGATTATTCCTGGTCTGCATTGTGAACGTATCTTGGGTTTCCCATAGACTTGTGAAGTTCAGTGTCTCTGCATTTATACTCTCTGCTCTGTTGTGCATCTCTTTCTTGACTGTTAGAGTCAAGGGACTGGAGTAGGATGTTACTGGACATGGTACCTTGAGATAGGGGTGAATAGAGACAGATGGACCCTTCTTGGGGTAAAGGTCAAGGGGACTGCAACTAGCATTGTTGCCTTCTGGCTTCTATGCTGTTATTTTTATTTGTTCACAGCATTGTTGGAATGAACAGAATCTTGCATTTATATTGTCTACCTGGAAAGTGAATAGAAGAGTTGGATTGTTAAGCCATTCTGGGTGTTTTCATGATCATGCCTTCTTATTGGTACTGTGGGCTGGATATTGTTATTCTTGTTTTCCTGTTTAGAGGTCATAAGTAGATGTAGAAAGATTGGAGGCTCCAGTTTTATGAATCTTGAACTGAAGAAGAAAGGGACATCAAGTAGTGATGGAAAGACATAGTGACTCACAGGTAGATGGGAAAGCATGCTGGTAAATGGACTGCATAGAGCCTGTGCGTGTGCATGTGGAAACAGGTATTTGCTCTTCATATTAACTTTTTAAACCGATGAGAGGTTCTTGCCTTATCTTTTACAGACAGGAAATAATAGTTTAGAAGTTCAACATTTTGCCTAACCTCACACAGTTGGTGTCAGGACTTGAACTTTGACTTCTGGTTGCTGCTTTTGTACCCTTTTCCTTGTCCTTAGAGGTGGAAGGGTAGGAGAGCAGTGTTCATCTCCTGGACCTCTGGAAAAATTAACTAGATATAGCACAAAGGAAAAATTAAAATGTTTTTCTTACTTCACTTATTCCCATATTTCTTTTAAAAATAGCTTTATTGAGATGGTTTATGTGCATTACAACTTACCAACCTAAAGTGGATATGGTTCTAGCTTTCATTGCCCATGGGTTGTGTGACATCACCATACACAGCTTTTAGATCATGTTCATTATTCTTAAGGGCAGTCCTTCACATTTATCCACTTTTACCTTGACACCCAGTTGTCTACTTTTTGTCTATAGATTTACCGACTCAGGATATTTCATGCAAATGTTATCAAATATAAGATTTTTTTTTTTGTGGCTGGCTTCTTTCACTTAATATTTTTTCAAAGTTCATATTTTTTATTGATGAATATGGTTCAGGTGAGTGGATACATACTATATTTATTTACATAGCAGTTGATATACTTTTGTTTGATTCTGCTTTATGCTGTTATGGATAATGCACTATAAATATTCATGAATGAATTCAGGAGTGGTGTTCATGAATAGGGTGTGTGTGTGTGTGTGTGTGTGTGTGTGTGTGTGTGTGTGTGTGTGTGTAGATACTTTTTTTGGATGTGTATGTCCTAGAAGTTAAATTGCTGGGTCATATGGTAATATATTATCTTAAGGAAGAATTGGACTGTTTTTAATGCAGCCACATACATTCCCACTGCCAGTGTATAAACGGGTGAATTCACTGTATCCTTACCAAAATTAGGAACATAATTAAAATGGTGCCTTATATCTTTGATTTGTACTTTTCTGATGGCTAATGGCTTTGAGTAGCCATTTTTTGTTGGGGTACTTGTCTTTTTGTTATTGCATTGGGAGAAGTCTGTGTATTCTAGATACAGGGTCCTTGCTAGATGTATGACTGGTAAACATTTTCTTCTACCTTGTGTTAGTCCTTCCTCCCTCACGCCCTCCTTTACCCTCTGGTTTTGTTTCTTAGAGAAAAGTCTCACTGTGCATAGCCCATACTGACCGTGAACTCATGATCTCCTGCCTCCCTTCTGCTGAGTTCAGGGATTCAGATCCCCTCCCTTTTCTTTGTGTGTGTTTGTGTTGGGGTGGGGGATGTCAAACCCAGGGCATTGCACTGTGCTATTGAGCGGTGTGTTCAGTCCACCTCTTACTTAAACCATGGTGGCTTTTGAAACACATGCAGAGTTTTTTTTTTTTTTTTTTTTTTTTTTTTTATTGTTTCTGGTTTTTCTGTTGTAAGAAAGTGTGAGGAAGGGATCCAGATTTTTTGGCTTGCAAATGTCTAGTTGTCATAGCATTCATTGAAAAGTGTATTCTTCCCCCATGGAATCATGCTATTCTATTGAAAGTAATTTGACTGTAGATGAGTTTTTTCTCAACTCTTAACTTCTGTTCTCTTGATTTCCAAATCTGTGTTTCAGTATCAGTCTTGATTACTGAACCTTTGTAGTAACTTTTTGAAACTGGGAAGTTTGAGTCCTTGACTTCGTTCTTCAGGCCTGTGTTAGTAGGGCTGAGTTCCTTGAATTTCCATTTTCACTTTGAAATCAGCTTGTTAAATCTGTGCGGAATGGCAGCTCAGATTTTTGATAGGGATTACTTTGATCCTTTTATCAGTTTGGAGAGACATCCTACACACACCCTTGAGGCATTAGGATCAAACCCATTACCTTGCTAATGCTACAGAAGCATTCTACCACTGAGCTACATCCCCAGCCTGTGAGAATTACAATATTAATAATGTGAACTCTCCTGATCATGAACTTGGCATTTCTTCCTGCCTCAAGCTTTAGGAGTCCAGTTCCTCTAGATACAGGTGTTCATTTCAGCTGGCTTTGATTTATATCAATGAAATTGAAGTCCTCCTCTAGATGACCAGGCGTAGTGCCAAGTCTAACTGTCCTTCATTAAAGATGGATTGAATATAAAATAGATACCTGTCTTATGCTTTCTTTCATATGAACCTTCATGTACTTAGTGGCATTGTCTGTTTGATGGTTTATTTACAAATGAATGCTTATCTTAAATAGTATTGCTTCTGGCAAACTCCAGTTCTGTTACCTTGAGGTGGTGGTACATGTTAGAACAGCTGGAGAAGGGGGCTCTTCAAAGGTGCAAACATCTTGACCCTCTTGGTTTCTCTTTGGTATAGTCCTCCCTAGACTTGTCATGGGCATGTACCAATGATGTAATAATGGGGATTATATCAGAAGCACCACAGGTAGCTACTGGAATGATAGGTAGTGGGGTTTTGGGCAGGGACAGTTTGACTACTTATTCCAAGAAGTCACATGGAATTTGTCATCTGTGACAGAAGGGTTTAATGCATTAGTGATGAAAGCACTGGTTCACTAACTGACAATTAAGGTAAACCAGCAACTCAACAGTAAATATGTGCCTCTTGTGTGGGATGTCTTTAGATAAAACATGAACATTTGTAGGGCACAGTGGTCCTTCTCTACCTGCTTCATCAGGGCCAGAAGTAAAGTAGGGGATGTGTAATATGTAGACATTACCTACTCAGTTTTCTTATTTGTTGATTCTCAGTGCTCATTTGCCTATTATAAAATGAAACTTTCTAAAGTAATACTCTTATAGCTCATTTTCTTGTGTTGATCTGTAACTATTCCTCCTTTTGGTTGCTTTATAATTTGATCTGTGTGCAGGGATCCATGCGTGAGTTCTGGTGATCTTCTGCGTGGTTAGTGAGACTGTTAGAGTTGAGACCAGCCCCATAAAAACTTTTATTGTTCCAGAGCAGAGCTTTGAGAGAGGTGGAATAAATATTTGGCAAATATGGCCTTAGGACGCTCTAGCTTTGTTGTTTACCCTCTCTGCTTACCACCAGATGCCCAACACATGATTGACAAATGAAGGCTCCCAAATTAGAGACATATCTAATAAGGCTGTGTCCTGCTAACATTCAAATGACATCATGAAACACCACTTTTCTAAACATGGATAATTTGTGTAGAGCTCTTTCTGTGGGTACTGCAAGGAAAGAGAATGGGGAGGGGAAAAAGCCACACACAATTTGACTACTAGCAATGAGAGAATATAGAAAAAAAGCAAGTGTACCTGGTCATGTAAAGCAACTTATATAGACATTGTTACTTTACATAAAGGCAGCCTTCTCAGGGGTCTCAGGGATGTCCATGATGACCTCCATCTTTCCTGAGAAACCCTCACTGAGCTGTAAGTAATGGGTCAAATCTATCCTGCCACCTGTTTTTGCAAATACATCTTTATTGATATATAATGTCTTAGTTCATTTTGTTTTACTATAACAAAATATACCCAAGACTGGGTATTTTATAAAGAAAAGGTTTAATTAGTTTTCTGTCCTGGAGATCCATGAGTAGGATATTGGCATTGGCTTCTGGTGAGGTCCTCTTGCTGTATTGTAACAGACTACATGGCATCACAGGGTTGGAAAGGGAAATAGTGTGGAGAGAAGGAAAGAAAAAATGGAGGGGATAGGAAGCAGGTGAGCTGGAAGCTTTGTAACAGCTGTTCTTGAGCTCCTAAGTGAGATGAAGTCTTTTAAGAAAAACATTTATCCTTCCTCAAGATTTAAAAGATTCAGGACCTAACTCATGTAACACTGGTTACTAAACTTGCAGCAGGTGAACCTTCGTTGGAATAGCCATATCTAAACTATAACATTCCTATTTGTTTATCCACTATCAATGGCTGCTTTCACATTGCATAGTAGAGTTAAGTAACTAGAACAGATTTGGCCTACAATTCCATTTATAGGAAAAGTTGGCCAACAGCTGGTTTGGAGACTCTAGACTTTTGGAAGGTTATGCATAAACCACAGATATTTTGAATTTCAGACTCCTTAACCCCAATCTTGCCGTTATATGAATCTGAGGTCAGTTGCATAGACTGACTGACATCCCTCCCCCCCTTTTTTTTTTCTTATTTTAGAGCTTCATACTGGGGATTAAACCCAGACACTTAAGTATATGGGCAAGCTCTACCACTGAACTATAACCTAGCTCCGAGAACAGCAGTGGTGATTTTGCTTTGTGTGTGTGTGTGTGTGTGTGTGTGTGGTGTGTGTGTTGTTTATTTTAAACTTCGTTTTGCTTTGTTTATACAGGATCTTACTGTAGCTCAGGCTAGTTTCAAACTTGTCCTCCTGCCACAGGCATTAGTTTTAAGAAAAGATTACTATATCAGGATGCATGAGGCTTGAGGGTTTGATTCTCAGGGAAATATACACATATATAGGAATACCTACTCATGAGCAAAAGTTTCACTTCAAAAAATAATGTAGTGAAACATTGTTTTAAAGTTAAATAAACAACAAAAGATTAATATGTGATCCACTGGTTTCCTTCAGATACTATCATTTTATTACAAGAAATAAATATTAGAATTTTTCCCTAGTCATTTTCTATCCTTTTTTTCAGACAGAGTTTTTCTATTGTAATTCTGGCTGTCCTGGAACTCACCCTGCAGACCAGGCTGGCCTTGATCTCACAGAGATCCACCTGCCTCTGCCTCCTGAGTGCTGGGATTAAAGGCGTGTGCCACCACTGCCAGGCATTTTCTATCCTTTTTGAAGGCCAAATATTTCTGACCATAATTTACTCAAATTTAAGTGTAAGAATTAATAAAGTTCTAGTCTTACTGTTGGAAATTAGGTATTTTATCTCAGTTCTGTTTCTTTTTGTTTCTCTCAGCTTGAAGTCAATGGCCCAAAATGACTCTGCTACTGGAGACTCACTTCCGTAAGGAGAAAGACCGGGTCAGAGGCTGGGATGAGCATGCCACTGCACCAGATCTCTGCCATCCCTTCTCAGGACACCACTTCTGCTAGAGTCTACAGAAGCAAGACCAAAGATAAGGAACTAGAGCAGGTAACAGCGGAGCTTCTTAAAGTGGTGGCTCTTTCCTTATAGCTGTAGCCAGATATTGAGCTGTCACCTGAGGAAGGAAGGAAGGAAGGGGAGGGAGGGAGGGGCTGTTCTATTTTAATTTGAGGACAAATGTATGGCAGTGAGGAAGGCATTGGTGGCAGGAGCATGAGGTGGCTGGTCACATTGTATGCGGCCAGGAAGCAGAGAACAGTGGTGCTTGGCTTACTTTCCCTTCTTTCTGTAGGCTGGATATCCCACCTGTAAACTCCATCACAGACACGCCTGTAGCTTTTTCTCCTAGATAATCTTGAGTCTATTAAGTTTACAATCAGTATTAATCACCATCACAAGTATATATTTTAATATTTTTCATATTTAGTTAACTATTTTACATGTGCATAAATTTGCAAGGGGTGTGCGGGCATGCCATGATCCACAAGTGGAGGCAGAGGACAGCTTTGGAGAGTTGATGATCTCCTTCCCCCATGCGGATCCTGGGAAGTGATCTCAGGTTGTCAACCTTGGTGACAAGCACCTTCACCTACTGAGCCATCTTGACATCCCTAACCATTACAATTATTTTATTAAAATTTCACTAACTACATTCTAGAATAATACATGAGCTCTGAAGGGCTGGTTTCCCTGGAGATGCACTAATGAGCACAGCTGACTGTGTTCAGGGGAGATCATCTTCTCCTGGGTTCTGGGTTCTGAGGTTTGGGCATGAGCCTAGCAGTTTCTTAGTGGTTAATGTTGTACTCATCTCAGCTGGTAAAGTCCTATTGATTACTGATTATAAATTCTTAAGATGAAGTTCTTTAGATTTTCGAAGCAAGTTGTAGTGTATAAATGTATTTGAACAAAAATTTAGGAGCATGTTAGTGTATCCAGAAGGCCATTATAATCAGACTGTCTGTTTTCATACTGCTGGTGATCTGACTTGACACTTACATAAACATCAGTTGGATAAGGCCAGTGTTGGAGGAATTTCAGGACTAATCTAAGCCGAAAGGGTCAAGAAAGGCTATCCTGTAGAAAACTGGGAGTATGTAGAGAGCTGTAGTTAAGGGAAACGGAGAGGACAGAGTTCCTCAGAATGCTATGAGCTAAGTGCCTGAGTGTTAGGGCAAGGGGGAGATCTGGAGACATTGGGACATCTGGGACATGAAGGTTGAGGTGGACAGTGGCAGTGAGGGTCTGGGAAAGCCAACAGCAAGTTTCCCTAACAAGTCTGGGATTATCTTTTCACAAAATTGTTGAGGAATTTTATTTTTAGTTATGTATAAAATAATTGTTTATGTACTATTGGGTGAGGGGCTGCCTAGGTCTTGGTGTTTTATATTGTCTGCAGGTGTTGGATTTCTGTGGCGGATGTTTGATTGCACATGATCTGCACCTGAGGAGTTCTGAATCAATAAAAATACCTGAGCTCAGATGCTCAGGGTTCCGCTGTTGAGTATGGTACTGGCCATGACGTTGGTTCCCTTTGCTGAGGTCTAGCAGGGCTTGAATCTATGAAAGTGCCTCCCTGTCTGACTTGGTGAGCTGCCACAGTAGGTTTACTACTACACAAAATGAATGGCCACATTTTTTTAAAGACTTTGCCTGGGGCTGCAGTATGGAGAACGAGCTTAATGGGTAGTAAGGTGACTAGTTAGGAGAGTCTTTAAAGCTTTCTTGAGGTTTACAGACTTTCTCTGTCAAGGATGAGATAATGTATACAGTAATATGCTGCTTAACAATTGAAAATATATCGAGAGAAATACAGTGTTAGGCAAAGAAGTCACAAGATGATCAGATTCTACACACTCTTCCACTGATTGAGATACAACACATGGCTACATTTTAGCCTTTGAGGACCAGTTGTAGCCACTCAGCTCTGCACTGAAGTGTGAAATACTAAAGGACACTGCGAATATATGGACATGAGTGTGCTCCAGTAAAATTGCTGTTTACAAAACCAGCTTTGGGCCGAGGGCTAGCACAGAGCCAACCCCTATAGATCCTTGGCCTGTGGGAAAAAAATGATAGTGATCTTGTCTAGGATGAAGAAAATGAGATCAGAGAGGTCTGTTAACCCACTGTCCTTGGTGAATGTATGTGTAGAGTGGCAGGGTCTGATTATGGTGATTTCCTGGTTTGTTTGTTTGTTTGGTTTTTCTTTTTTTCCCCCTCGCCTTTAAATGTACTTTACAAACATTGGCTTGTTAACTCTTGTAGCATTTCCATTTTATAGTTAATCTTAGTTCAAGAGTTAATATCTCATTTGAATCATGACTTCTTTCTTTCTTTATTTCTTTATTCCATAAAGGATTTTCTTTTAAAAGAAGTCTGCCCTATTGTAGCTCTTGATGCACAGGGCCTGCAGAAAACAAAAAGCCCCTACAAACTGATAGGGTCTTTGTATTTGTAGTTTATTTTTATTACACTAAGCTTTGGGGAGGAGTGTGGGCAGCATTGGTTCAATACCAGTGCAGGGTTTGGGGGTGAGGGTGGGATTAGTGCATAAAACATTGGTTTCAATCGTCTCACTTTTCTCAATTTACTTGGGATTGGAGAAGATTTCAGAGTTTCTTTCCCATGTTCTATCAGTGGAAAAGTTTATCAATGAAAGAACCTCATTTTAAGATGCTTTCCTATCCCAAGTAGAGGCTTCCAGCTCACTAGTTAGTGTGGGATTGGATAGTAAATGGTCATAATTACTTGGTATACGTCTTGATGTGTTGTAGCTTCTCCGTAAAATACCATGGACTGGGAGGTTTAAACAACAAATATTTCCCACATTTCTAGAGGCTGAAAGTGTGAGATCAAGGTTCCTACTTCCTAGCTTGTAAATAGAAAGTAAGCCTTTTCATGTCTTTTTTACCATCATGAGGGCTTCATACTTCATGATCTATCTCTAGGTGGCCCCACACTGAAGACTAGGGTTCCAACATAGGGATTTCAAGTAGGGTTTAGATTTAGATGTTAGATGTTTAGAGAAAGTTAGATAAGCTTGTTTGAAATAGCAAAAGGAAGATGGCCAGTTTTTTAGGCTAGGAAGGTAGATTGTTTTTGGTCAGTGCTCTACTTCAGATTTCAATGCAGATTTCAAGTAGTGCTTATTAAATCTATCTATTTGATAAGACTGTTCAAGGTTTGAATAAAAGTTCCACAGTTCTATTCACAGAGTAGAGATTTTGATTAGTGTCAGGAGAGAGGAACTATGCTGCCTGGCCAAGTGTTCAGAGTAGTTTGAACATGTAGTGGCAGCCTGGTATTTTATGAGTCATGGTGGCAAGGTGTCCCAGGGAGCAGTGGGACTGCAGCTGTTGTCTGGGAGCTTTGGCAGCAATGGGCAAGTTCTAAAAGATGAATATTAAGTCTCCAGGGCCTAAACTGTGGGCTCAGATTGGTTGAAAATAAATTGTGTCAAATAGAACCCATTTTCCTTTATCCAACTTGCCAGGCACAAGGTCAACCCAAAATCTTTTGATGCAGTTTGTGATCTACCTGTGCTGAGAAGTGAGAGGAAGAGGAGCTCTGCAGAGTGTGTTCCTCCTCCTCTTCACCCGAGGCTTCCTCACTCCTCACCTGGGAACTTCAAAGATGAGTATCTCAGGTCACACCCAGGGTGACCTTATGGACAGTTCTCTCTATATACATGTACTGCATAAGCCTATATCTGCTCAGGGAAGGATAATGACTTGTGCATAGTTATACTATCTGTGAATGGAGACTGATTTCACTTTCAGTGGCATATGGATTGCTGGGAATACTTTGTAATCCATAAAGGATTTTTCTTGCTATCATGAGTGGGCAAATTGTTCTTTAAGAACAATTTGTTCTGTGTTTTGAGACAGGGTCTTACTGTGTAGCTCTAACTGTCCTAGAACTTACTGTGTAGAACAGGCTGGCCTCAGTCTCACAGAGGTCCACCTGCTTCTGCCTCCCAAGTGCTGGGATTAAAGACATGAGCTATCATGGTTTTTTTTAGGTTTTACAGACACTATTCCATTACTTTTCAGCCTTTAGTCTTTTTTGGAAACCTGAGTTGCTTCATTTTAAAAGAAATTATCTTTTAATCCTAACTGTCTTAACTTACAAAGAGAATACATTTTTTTTTTTTTTTTACATTTTAAAGTTAGTAATATCTTGGTTTCAGGCCTATCTTAAAGCAACCTTGTACATACTTAAATATGTAGTTATTAATATATATGTAATTTAAAAGTCTAAAAGACAATTTTATAATTGGTCTCCAGCTCAGTGTTTGTAAATACACATTTGTGTGGCAGTTGTAAGTTACTTTCCATCTTAGGACAGTGTCCTTTTTACCATTACTGTAACTTAATTCACTTGTTCAGAACCAAAAGTACTGCTGTTATAGATCATTCTCCAGGTTGTACAGAACAATCTGCCATAATGGATACAACTTATTTTCACTTATTTCACTAAAATTCAAAGAGTACAGGTGGGAAATAGACAAGGCTGGAGTGGCTGTGAGCACGGAGAGGCCAGTACTCCTTGACTCCAAGGCCACTTGCAAGGCAATTGTACCAGTCTAGGCAACGAGGAAGTATTGCTGGGGTCAAGAACAACTAATTTCATGGAGATGGATGAAAGGTAGGCTGGGCAGTGCTGGACCCACATAGTGTGTGGTCAGGAATAGATGACCTCTGCCTAGATAGCAGGGTCACATTCACTTCCACAAGGCACCATCCTGAATCTGACTGTATCAAGTTTTTGTTTGTTTGTTTGTTTCTTTTAACAGTTATAAGCATTTCTTTTGTTAGTTTCATGCAAAAGAAGTTTAGTTTCAGATCCTGAAATTTAAATCAGTAGACCTAGTCCCACACACGTGGGTTTTTTTTTAATCAGTTTTATTATTCAGAATAAGAACCATGTCAAACAACACATTTCTGCCAATGAGAAGTAAGTTTGTACATTCCCTATAGCATAAAAAGCCACACTTCAGGATCTGAGATGTTCTTGGAAAGCATTTTCTGCTTCTAATGTTTGTAGAAGCGGTTTCCCCAGAGAAAATTGTAAAGATGCTTGAAGAAATAGTTGGTTGGCAAAGAGTAGGTGAACTTGGTGGGTGATACAAACCTTTGCAGCCCACTTTGTTCCAATTTCAAAGTACTGTTTTACAATGTGTGGTCAGATGTTACAGTGGAAAGAATTAGAATCTTTCTGTTGACCAGTCCTGTCTAATGTTGCCTTGTTTTTGGTGGATTGTTTCCTTGCTGAACCCACTTCTCAGATTCAGAACATTGTAGTGATCAAAGCAACAGCAGGACAGCAGTGACCACAGCCAGTTTTTGCTGCAGGTCTGCTGAGGAAGGCTTTGCAGCGTCTTCTTGGTCCAGCCACTGAGTGAATGATTATCAGCAGATATCAAATATAATCGACCATGTGTCACCATCTGATCAAGAAATGGTTAGTGCTGTCATTCCTAGTAAAAAAGGACGGCAGTCCAATACTACAACTTTTGTCTTGTCAGTTCATGAGACACTCACCAAGCTTCTTCACTGTTCCATTTTCCTTCCGCTGCTGGTCCACACTGGCTTCTTTGGCAGTTTTCCCTTAGGTGTGAGAGTATGAGCTTTGATGGCTGCTCTTAGTCGGCCACTGTCAACTTCTGACGACAGACAATGCTTTTCATCCTTTGCAAAACTTCCTGAGATACCAGTGCATTGCAAGTTCAAGAGGGGTTCCTGGCCCAAAACACTGGCAGTCGTTGAGAGCTGTCTTCACTGCTTTATGGCCCTTTGGGAAATTGTTTGAATTATTTTTTTTTTGTCTAACATCACCACGGATATAGTAAATATGAAATAGACAACAAGTAGTAAGTCAGTAGGAAAGAAAAAAACAGTGAGAAATAGCTGTTGAAATTATGAATAGTATAACCACATTTATTAAGAATGTGTTCTAATATCAAACAGCAAATTTCAACTGTGAAAAATTGCAGTTATTTTTGCTCCAACCTAAGAAAAGTTCTCTTTTTATGTTATGCATATCATCATCATCAGCAGTGAGAGGAGGCTCTGAAGCATGAGAGAGTTGTGTGTGTCTATAGTCCATGAGGAAGAATTTCAATAACCTATTTAAGTTCTTTTCTTGGTTCTGCTATCAACTGTTAACTAATAATCCAGGGAAACTGGTGTCCAAATATGACTTGTTTAATGTCATATTTATTACTGCAGCCACCATTGAGCTAGACTATGACACTCTTTTAATTTGCTTTTACAATTCAATGTTCCCATTGATACTTTAAGGCAAAGTATGAACTGATTGGTAAGTAAGTATACCTTTATTCCCATAGACAGCAAAGCGGACAGAATTGGCTGCACGGGGAGCTGGCTGAAAAGCTGTTATTGGGAATATTGAGGGGAAACATGGCTGTGACATTAGAGAATAAAGTGGCTTAGGCTCCTTACTGGGTTGGAATAGATGATATTTAGATTTTTGTTGTTGTTTTTCCTTTGCAAATAGGTTTGATATGTAGCCCAAAGTGGCTTTGAACTCATGGTCTTCCTGTTTGCAGGGAGCTGGATTCATAGGCATGCATTACCACACCCCATGCTAGGTCTCTGTTAATTCTAAGGATCACTAATTTTGTAAGTATCTTCAGCCATATTTGAATCCTTAATAATGGATTTGAAATTCTATGCTAATTTTAAAATACTCATGTTAACATAAGAGGGATTAGTATTACAAATAGATAGGCCAGATGTCATTCAGCTGCAGGTACAGACTGAGCCCAACTTGAAAAACTTTACCAGCTTATGTACACAAGTACTTATAGAAGGGTAGCTTCAGGTGTGTGTGACTCAGTGTTTCAGGAACATACTCAAGCCCAGGTTGTCTCTGTGCTCTGCCATTCACAGTTGTCTTTCTTCTGTACTACTGCTATAAAGGTGGATTTACAGTAGTGGATGGCTATCAGGAGCACACAGTGTAGCCCTGACCTTGTTAAGGAAGAGGAGTAAAAGAGAAGCTTCTCATTTTGTTCTAACGGTGAGGAGTATGTTTCCTGGGTCTTTAGGAGCTCTCATTTCAGGAGCCTTTTGAAGGAGGTTCTTGCCAGCCTGAGGTACCCAGGGAGCAGCCTTGAGATACATGGCAAACAGGAAGAGAATATGGAAGAAAATCAGAGTTGAGAAGGAGGGAAGACTGGATCATGTCAGTATCAAACTCTCCATTGTAGTACTGTGTCACAGTACTACATTTCGACATTTTAAAAAGGTGTGTGAGTGTGTATATGTGTGTGTGTAAGTGCACTCATGTGTATGTATGTGCATGTGTGGGCACACTTGCCCCAGTGCACATATGAAGTCAGAGAAGAACTTTGTAGCATGGATTCCATTGTTTGTCTTTTGCATGGGTTCTAGTGATTGAACGCTGGTAAGAGGCTTCAGCAAGTGGCCTCACCCACTGATGGATACTGTCAGCCCTCGTTTGGACATTTTTTGCCGTTCATCTTTAGAGTTAGAGCTCTAACTCTTGGCTAACTTTTGGTGATGCCATTTTAGATCATTGGGTTTATCCCAGCACTTGGAAGGCAGTGGCAGGAGGATCTCTGTAAGTTCAAAGCCAGCCTGGTCTACAAAGTTCCAGGATAGCTGTGGTGACAGAGTAAGACTCTACCCTCAATAATAGATAAAACTGACAGGAGTATACCAATAGCAGATTCAGCAAAGAAAAAACTAATGATCAGTGTGTGTGTGTGGGGGGGGGCTTCAAGAATTTAGAGGGCTTTCATTAGAAAAATTCTTAACCTCATATTGTTCAGAGGCTGTGCCATGGGCACACTGTCAGAAACAGGTGGACACATTTGTGTTTTTCCTCAGTATCAAATTTTATTGAGTAACAAATTCTTAAGTGACTTCAGATTCCTTGGCTGCCCTTACCTAGTCTTTATTTACTTTGGTGGTTCGTTGTTGGCTAGAACTCCTTTACTCCTATCTCAGTCACAAATATTAACTCTCAGGTCACATTACACAGGGGTGTGTGTGTGTGTGTGTGTGTGTAGAGGCCACAGCCAATTTGAAGGAGTTCAAAGAGGTCTTACAAGAGGCATAGGCAGCGAGCTGATGTAGGTTCACTGGGTAGATATGATATTAAAGAACCGAGTTGGAGAGCTACTAGAGATCTCAGTGTTGAGTACAGAGTTAAGTAGCAGAGGTCAAGACAGTGGAGGCCATAGAGGTCAGGTATAGGACTGGGTCTTGACGGACAGATAGGCACCTGGACCGCAGTCTGAGTAGACTACATCAGCCATGGGGACCTAACTGAGATGAAGCCTGGGGACAGATGGGAACTTTTGATCTTGCCATTCCTTGGAAGACACTGGTAGTCAGGTGACAGTGTTATGTGTCATTTTCTTGGGTGTGTGCCATCATACGTGGCTTCACGTGTCCTTTTGTTTATGGGGTCCATGCGAGAGTATTGTACTCCTCATTGGTGGTGTGGTGTGGTCAATCAGTACTCAGCCTGTTTTTTTCTGACTTTTTAAAGTGTTTATTTACTTAATCATTGTGTGTGTGTGTGTGTGTCCAAGCTTGGCAGCAACTACCTACTAAACTATTCCACCATCCCCTAATATGGTTTTAATATGCCCATGTGCTCATATATTTCTAATCTACTTTGAAAAACTTATAGGTGGTATCTTTTCACTTTTAGGAATAAGTTATTCAGCCCTACCTCCACATTTCTACTCTAGATAGAGCCAGATGCTGCTTTGATTTCTGCACTGTGTGATAGATGAAGAGAGTAGGCAAAATACTAAAAAATTCTTGATGACTGTGGCAGGAGAGAATATGGGTTTCAGCCATCCTAGCTAGAGTGATGGAAATTCCAGGGTACTGGAAGCCTTTCCTGTGTTTCCCTTCTGGGACAAGGAAAACACACTGGAGAAGAAAACAGTTTTGAGTTTGGGCTAGGAAGGAAATAGAAAAGGAATAAAAGACATGTTTTTTTCCTGGGACCAAGTTTTAGTGACCAGAGCCCAGGAATCCCAAATGCTATTTCAAATAAGGTAGCAGTTTCATGAACTCTATAGTAAAAGAAGAAAGAAATTCATAAATAAGTCACTTTTCAAATGTGTTTGGTTGGGTACTCCAGGTAGGTGGGTGCTAGCAAAATGGGAGCATTCTGCTGTCTGACAGCACAAAGCCCTTTGGTTAGCGGAAAACTAGAGTTCTGTTAATACATCTTAAATACAAGTTAAAACAAAAGGTTTTTATTCGCTAGGTTAATAGGCCCAACACAGAGTAAGGGTCAAGGAATGGCTATGTAGTGGGCTAAATATAGCACAAGATAACTTGTAATTAGGCTCTGTGCTGCAAAGTTTGAGCCTCTCTATGCCATTGAAATTCTAATCTGTCAATCAGCTTCTTCAGACAGCTTCTTTCCAGGAAGTCTAGTTTACAAGCTCAGTGAAGGCAGAGAGGTGTTTAAAATCATGTTTCGACAAAAAGCTATGATCGGTGTAATAGGCTGAAGTGGGGAAACTCAGCCTGGTCCGTTGAGATCCTGTGTAGCAGTCCTTTCCCTTCTGAATCGAGACACGTGCTGTCATGTTCTGATCATTCTGTTGTGATAGATGCTGTGACCAAAAGCACCTTAGCGGAGGGAAGGGTTTATTTCAGCCCGAGGGCACAGTCCATCATGGAGGGAAGTCCAGGTGGGAACTCAAGCAGGAGCTGGGGGTGGACACCATGGAGGCTGCTGCTTTCTGGCACATTCACAGGCTCCTGCTCAGCTTGCTTTCTTATGCCACCCAGGACCACCCGCCCAGGGCAGGGTGCTGATGCCACCACAGTGGGGTCAGTGAGGGTTGCAGGAAAGGATTCTTTCTTTCTGATGAAAAATTTTATTGAAAGCAGACAGCACACAGGAAAATACAGAGACAGATTCCCCCATGGTAATGGTGGGGGATCCTGGCCTGGGATCCAAGTTTATCTGTCAGAGCCAAAACCTTTTTTATGTTTAGGGGTAGAATGGATTCCTCTTCTTTATAAGAACTGGGTGGTTTGTGCCACCCAGTGGGGGATTGGATAATCCAGACAAAGGAAGAGAAGCTGATTGGTTCCTACATGAGGAGATGGTTTGTCCCCCTACATAGATTTAAAAGTCTCATGGGGTACATTAGCCCACACAGTGCTTATCTTAGGGAGAAAAATCATCTTACACATTTCAGTGAATAGTTCATTAACCAAGAGCCTCCCTTTTCTCCCTGCCTACCTGCTGGAGATCTGACTCTTGTCCCTTAGTGCTGCCTACCTGTGGGCTGGGTCATCATGTATCAGTCAACAATCAAGCCAAGCCCACTCAGGCATGTACACTGGCCAGTCTGCTTTGGGCACTCCCTTAATTGAGATTCCCCTCCCAGGTGACTAGGCCTTGTCAAGTCGACAGTCAGAGTTAGCTAAGACATGTCACATGAAGATTAGGAGAAAGCATGGAAAGGTTTCAGGTAATATTTCTGGGGCTTATGTTTTGCTTTGGGACAGTGAGGTTCAGGTGCCTGTGGCTAGTCTTGGGGAAGAGGGAACTTTAGTTTTTGTAACCTTGGGTGATGAAGGGGAGATGAAGGATGAAGTGGGGAGAAAGGACAGAAGGTAAAAGGATGTTTCTGGGGCCCTGGTTCTGTTGTCCTTGGGTTTAAAGAACTGACACCTCAAAGCTGCATATTTAGGGTTGTTTTCTCATTCCCAACACAGCGATGCTTTTTGCAGCACTTGCGCAACTGACTTAGTTCCCTTTTCTTTACCACTTTCCATGGACCACTACCCTTTCCCCACCATAGAATGCATGTATGCAGCAGTAGTCCTAGCTCTTCGTGTGGCTGAGGAGGAAAGGGTCTCTAGACTACACACAGAAGCGCAAAGGGCAGAATGTTCTTGGGGAGTTTGTGCTGATGGGGAGAAGTGGGGTCTCTGAGAACGGCACAGGCACACTCTGTTCTAGAAAGGAAGCATTTCTCTTAAATACAATGAGAACTGGCGGTATAGCTCAGCTGGTAGATGCTTTCCTTTTGAGCAAGTCCTGGTTTAATTTCTGATCCCCAGCGCCAGGAGTGGAACATGACAGAGGCAAGCAGACCAGAAATTCGGGGTCACCCTCTGCTAAACAGAGTTGGAGGCAGCCTAGGATATGTGAGACCCTACTGATAGAACAGAAATCACCAGTCAAAAGAACATGAAGAGAATTCTTAAGTGCTGTGGAGTAGACTAATAAGAATTTGAATTTGGGAGCTAGGGTGATGGCTCAGTGGTAAAAATTTACTGGTTTTCCAGAGGACCCAAATTCAGTTTCCAGCACCCACATCTGACTGCTCACAGCTGCCATGTAACTCCAGTTTCAGGAGATCCAGTACCCTTTTCTGAACTCTGCAGGTACCCTCATGCATATGTACTCCCAAAACATATATACACATAATATAAAAATAAAATGTTTAAATTTTTTTTAGTATTATTTTGTTTTGTATGTGTAGATATTTTGCCATGTATGTCTATGCGCCACCTCTGTGCCTAGTGCCCTCAGAGACCAGAAGATGGTAGGTTCTGGGACTTGAACTTGGGACCTTTGGAAGAGCAGCTAGTGCTTCTAACTGCTGAGTCATCTCTTCAGCCTCTAAAAATAAATTTATTTTCCCCAATGTTTTTTGAGACAATTTCTACATAGCCCTGGCTGTCCTGGAACTTACTATGTAGACCAAGCTGTCCTCCAACTCACAGAGATCTGCCAGCCTTCTGCCTCCCAGGTGCTGGGGACAAAGGTATGCACCATTATGTCTGGCTCCTAAAAATAAAACATTAAAACAACAACAACAACAAACACAA
Source organism: Cricetomys ansorgei (assembly GCA_026225945.1). NCBI lineage: Eukaryota > Metazoa > Chordata > Mammalia > Rodentia > Nesomyidae > Cricetomys > Cricetomys ansorgei. The sequence continues at coordinate 17,368,434 of JAMJFZ010000116.1, read as the reverse complement.
CAAAAACTACTCAAATTTTAGAAAGCACAAACTCAGAAGTAATATAATAAAGCAATAAAATGAAATGAAAGGAGACACACAGAGCCAGAAGGACCCCTGGAAGACCAGTTTGTAAAGCCAACAAATAAGTCAGAAGAAGCTAGGAACAAAATACTCTCTCCTGCCCCTCACTAACTAGTGGAGAGCTCAAACATGAGCAATGTGCAGTGAGTGCAGTCAGGACCAGTGGAGGGTGTAGGAAATAAGTGGAGAACAAGACAGGTGGCAGGACTTCTAGGGATAGTGGTCAGAGGCAGGGAGGTGGTCATCTAGTCTTTTGGCTCATGTTTCTCTTGGAATTGTGTTTTGAGTAATAAAGAAATGGCTGCTTTGAACATCACTCATTTGGAAATATGCAAGCATTGACAGATTGGGGGAAATGAATGTTTATCTGCTTCCTTGAAGAATCTGATGAGATAAAAGGTTTATTTATAGCCAGAGAACAGGAAAATCCCCCCTTGAAGCAGCTTGCTTCCTAGCATTGCCTTCAGAACTCCCCTCCCCCAGCTGCCTTGGTTTTACAAGGACTCTGCTGCTTTTCTTACAGCTCAGCCTCAGTAGGACAAGTTGATGGAGGGGGGAAAGTAATGTTGTTCTTTCAGATATTTGTGGTTAATTATTTACCCTTTCTACCCCTTTTTTTGAAGTCTCTCAAGTAAGTCTGGGTGATAGGTTAACATACAAGAACAAACAGATCCAGTGCTATTTGCTGCCATTGACTGGAAATTGAACTTCAATTATTTGCAAGCCAGCAAGTATAGCTTAGACTCTTTACATTGCATATTGCTGTAGGAGGACCACAGAGCAGAAATGAAATTGGTTGCGGGAATGGACTTGTCATGAATTATTCATTAACTAGCTCATTCCTTGGAAATCAGCTGGACGAAGTAGTTAGTTCAGTTTGATCACAGGAATGTTGCACTGGAGTTCAGCAGAAGAACAGTGTGGTTTTGCTGGCTGCTGTAGGGCTGCAGGGCAGCTGCAGTTCAGGTACAGTCTGTCCCCTGCGAAGGGCACCATGCTTCCTGAGAGAGCTGCACTGAGGACACGCCCATGCATTCCTGTTGGAAGATGAAGCTCCAGGTAGGAGAAGTGTCCTGTCAGCACTGCCCAGGTTTCTCACTGACTTCAAGGAGGCCACAAACAAGCTCTGGAACCTCAGAGTTGCTCAAGGAGCCTTCCCTGGGACTCCAAACATTAGTCTTGCAGTTTACATGGCCAAGATGTACATTGTTTCCAACAGAATTTGTTCTAATAGAATATATCCTTTGCATTTGCTGAGCATATTCTTAAGATGATAAACATTTAATGTCATGTCTCAATGTGATACCATCTTTTGATTAAAGTATCTTTTTTTATTAATTAATGTTGACCATTTAATTTTGAATCATGGAGTTTGGCTTTGAAAAATCCCAAGAAAAATAATTTAATATTTGAATCAATGAAGCTACAGACTCTTACCTAGAGGAGGAGGTGTTTACAGAAGCCATCTCCATTCTTTCTATGGAAGTACTTGGAAAAACAGAAAATGGAACAATGGGTCTTTGTTCTGTTTGTTGATGTTATTTACCATGTGTGCATGTGAGCTTTTGTGTGTCAGCACACAGTGTGTGTGTATGCACACTTGCAAACTAGACATGTAATGTCATTTGACAGGGCTGCTCTGATGTTGCCTTTTGCTTTGTTGGATTTTGTAGGGATGATGTCTTTGTTTGTTGAGACTGATGGATATTCCTGAGCTATGGTACACAGAATTATACAAGAGTAATTGGGACCAAATCTGATAATGTTTTTCTTTCCTTCCTTCCTTCCTTTATCTCTCTTTCTTTACCTTTTTCTTTCTTTCTTCCTCTCCATCTTTCTTTTTTTGAGACAGAGTCTGGCAAGGACAGTCTAGGGTAGGCTTGAACAGATGATCCTCCCAACTCAGCTACCCAAATACTACAATTATAGGCATGTGCTGTTCACTCCATTTTATTATTTTTATGATGTGGAAGTCTTTGTTTTATTTGCCAACCCCATTCTTAAGGGCCTAAAACAGTACTTGGCTTGTAGTAGCTAGTCAATAAATGTGTTTCTAAATGAGTGCATTCTTAGCTAAGACTTTTAATAGCTTTTGTGGTTCATATGGAACTGTAGGAAGTAGAATAATTTCAATAATTTTATAGCAAGTGAATTCTAAATTGTATTGATGTATATCACTTTAGCTTTAAGGTTTTTTATATTTATTTCATATATATATATTAAACACTGAGGTGTTTAAGATTTATTTTTATGTGTATGAGTATTTGCATGCAGATAATGTGTGTGTACCATGTGTGAGCCTGGTGCCCACAGAGGTCAAAAAGGGGCATCAGATCCACTGGAACTGGAGTTACAAACAATTTTGAGCTGCCATGTGGTACTAGGAATCAAACTTTGGTTCTCTGGAAGAGCAACCAGTGCTCTTAACTGCTGAGTCATCTCTCCAGCCCCCATTTATAATTTTTAAGAAACAGAAATGTCTATTCATTTATTTACTTACAAAATTAGTAATAAAAATCAATTATGACTACATAATTAGTGGAAAATGCATTGGAAAAGATTGTGTCCTTCAGTACGTTGCTGCTATTATTGTTACCTCGGTTATGCCATGTTGTGTGTTACAATTTGAAAAGCACTTGTCAGTCTATGTCACACGGAACTATATATTTATGATTTCAGGGGTTTTAAATCTCATATATATTGTAGTGATATTAAGGAAAGCAACACGTTCCATTAAAACACAATATGTTTAGCTGTGTTTAGCTGGGTGTTATAGAGCATGTCTTTAAAACCAGCACTGAGGAGACAGAGACAGTTTATCTCTGAGTTTAAGACCAGCCTACTCTAGACAGTGAGACTTTTTTTTTTTAAAAGACATACTCTGTTTAAGAGCTCAGAGTTATCACCAGTGCCATTTCTTTTAATGTACCCCTCGCTGTTTATAAAGCCCACCTTGTAACAGAGAAAGCTGAGGAGGTTTGAAAGATGCTCAGTTCCCTGCTCTTTTAGAGCACCCAAGATCAGTTCCTAGCACTCATGTCAAGTGGTCACAGCTGCCTGGAACTTCAGCTCCAAGGGACACAGTACACTCTCTGGCCTCTGAGGGCATATGCATACATGTGGCACACACTCACACACACACACACACACACACACACACACACATAGAGGAAAAAATTTAAATAAATTGTAAAAAAAACTTAGAAGATAAAGCTGAATTTTAGAGTCTAGATAAATGGCCCCTGAACAAGTATTAGTTATTATGTTTCATGCTTAGTCATCTCATGTATTTTCCTAATGCTTGCCACTTTGATACTACTTAAGTCAACTTCAAAAAGAATTAAAAAACAAAGGCAAAGCAGACAGCCATATTACTATTAATTTATATCATATTGCTTTAAGATGATTGATTAGTGATGTATTTTGTCTTACTTTAAATAAGCTCGTCCTAGTGTATTTGGTATCATAGTTTTATAAGTTGTAGTCACATCTGTGTGTGTATGTGCGTACACCTAATAGACTGGCATCCACATATGAGGGAGAACATGAATTTTTTTCCTGAATTTATAAGTTACCAATTATATATTTTTCTTTTCTTAAATATATTTAAATTCCAATTAAAGCAGGATGCCTATTCATAATCTATAATTCTTTTGCCAAGAATTCTCATTTAGCTCTCAAAAAAACAATGTAGACATAGAATGTTCCGTATTTCTTTTAATTAGAGCCCCTCCATAGTTGTAAGTTGAATTAACACAGCAAATTAAACCAGCTGATGTATCAAAGAGCTGTTTTTCTAAACATTTATCCTGTTCTTGAATTCTGCACTGGGGGAGTGGCAAGGGAAACAACTGAATGCTAGCACATTAACAAACTGAATGTTAGTACATTAGGGAACTGAATGGTACCAGTGCTAGCATAGTGGTACATGCCTTTAATCACCTTTAATCTCAGCACTCAGGAGGCAGAGGCAAGAGGATGTCTGTGGTTTCAAGGACAGCCAGGAATAACTAGAGACCCTTTCTCTCTACAAAACAAAAAAGCAAACTAAACATTTGGAAACCAAAGTGCTTTCGGAGTAAACAAAATGGATACCTTAAACCAAGTGCACTTAAAGCAGAGAATAAACATTACCCAGCAACTAGAATCCTAAACAGCCATTTCAGAGTAAACCACTGGACCAACACCAAACCAAGGAAGGTCTCAGCATCAGAAGGAACCACCAGCTCCTCCCATGAAGGCAGTGCCCATCGATAGGCTCAAAGGACCAATATTGGTACCTGGCTCTGATCTGGGAATCTTCTCCCATGAAGGCGGCTTGTCCTTGGGGTCCATATTAAAGGCACCATAATTGATGATGCAACAAATATAGCTCTCATCTCAGAGGATGGGATCGCTTATTCTGGAGCCAAACTGGAGTGACTGTGACCCAGGAACACAGATTTATGTTATCCCAAATACTACATTCCAATATGGTAACAGAACAAAGAAAATACATTATGAACCTTCAAATACATTGGTAGGCTCATGAGGCAAGCAAATGACATCAGAGTGGAGAAACCTATGCTGTTGGGCCTCAGAGCCTATCTGATGACATATTTAGCTTTGGGTAGGTAAAAGCTATGTATCTATTTATACATTCCAAAATTATAGTCACTGTAGATTTTAGGACCAAGAAGGAGAGGAGGCAGTTGAGTGAGAAAAAGATGTGGACCCAGTTGGTCTCTCCCTCAGGAGCTGTGTTAACAGTCACAGCAGACACAGGCAGCACAGTATGGTCAGGTTCTGAAGTAAGAGAAGTGCAGTCCTACCTGACAAAATGGGGTGCCCACGCTATAAGGTCTCCTAGGTAGGAGGAGGGGCAGGGGCTTAGATTAATATGTGACCTGTATTGTCCTAGTGCCTGCTGGTGGGAGAGAGATTACCAGTAACATGAAGCATGATCTGTGAGGGAGCCTCTGAAAGATCTGTGATCTAACAGGCACAGGAATTTTAGGTGACACACAGCAGCAGCCAGTGAATGGTTATTTAAGGGACTTTAGCTATCCTAAGATAGTTTGGCTCTGGACTTGCAATATTCCAACTTCCTCACAACTGACATTCTAATCAGATATCAATCAACCTTGTAGAGTGTCTTAATATAGGTGTGATTTCTTTTTGAGAACTTCAGCTAACAGAATAAAGTGGTCCATCTAGTGACCCTCCCAATCTGTCTTTGGGGTACTGACAGTGAAGTTTCTGTTTAAATGGGAGGAGGGTAAGTAGTATGCTTAGTTAAGCAGTCCTGGTCAAGTAAGATGTGACCTATCTATGACTGATCTATTAGAGATCCCAGTTTTGCTTTTGTGCCAGAGCTGGCCTGGCAAGTCGGAAAGTACCTGGATGGGAAGTGAGACTGAAGGGCCTTATGAGGAGAGGGGAAAAGAAACGTGAAGGGAAGGGAATAAACCAGACACACATAGCATCATTGAGCTCAGATGGAATGGAGCTGAAATTTTATTTTTCTCTCCAAACTTATACCCCTTTCCTCCAGTGGCTACTTGCAGGTACAGTGATTAGAACCAAGGTGTTAATTACAGGGTGAGACAGTGCATAGGTAAAAACATCCTGAAGCCCAGATAGGTATCAGAACAAAACATCTTCCCTGCTGAGGTGGGATGCTTACCTAGGGGAGACAGCCTCTCTCCAGTGGAGTTAGATGCTTAGGACAATAGCTTCTCCGATGAAGTTAAATGTTTAGCCAGAGAAGAAACGTCCCTTCAGAGGGCTTTGGCTTCCCTGTAAACAAGCTGCTCTGGGCAGTCATTAATATTTTCATGACTCAGTTTTGCTCAGAAGACCTCCCAGTAAAGGAACTAGGCAATTTTAGCCAGAGGCTCACAGCAGGGTCTAGGCCCAGAGTCTGAGGGGCTCACCACACTTTTGCAAGGTAGTTGGTTAAATTGTTAATCTGATACTCATTGTCATAGTGGATCACTCTAATCTGGTTCCTTCCAATAAGATGATTGAGTTTGTGCCAGAGACACTCCCCCCACCCCCATGGATTACTGTCCTCTTGCAGAGAGAAGGGCTCTGTTGTGGAAGAGTGTGCTTTTCCTAGGATTTAAGGTGAAAGGTCTGGCCAAAGTAAAGGCAGTAGACACACAGCGAAGGAGGAGACACCAGCCCTTCATCTTGCTTTTGTTTATCTTGTGGGCCAAAAGGAGGAATCAGTGACTTAACAAAAGCAGCTTAGAAAGGTCTGTTCCAGTGGAGACTTGGAAACATCCTGCAGGCATGATTAATTTATGAAATGTCCCTTATTCTTTAGCAGAGATGATTCTTAACCTTGGTGATTTGGTAACTTCTTATACAAATAAAACTACTTCTTCCCCTTTAGACCATGCCATTTCCAGTCTGCTTCATGATTTATTTGTATTATTTTTATTATTTTGTATTTTGTATATTATTTTGTATTACTTTATTATTTTTATTTTTGTTATTTTTATTGTGACTTTTATTGTGACACTCATTTTTATACAGTACTGGTCTCCCCCCTGCCCTTGGTCAACTTAACACAAACTAGAGTTATTTGGGACGAGAGAACCACAATTGAGAAAATATTTCCATAAGATTGGCCTGTAGTCAAGTCTTTGTTGCATTCTTGATTAGTGATATGGAAGGGCCCAGCTCACTATGGGTGGTGCCATTCATGGATAGATATATGGTCCTAGGTTGTATAGAAAGCAGACTGAGCAAGCCATGGGGAACAATCCAGTAAGCTGCTTTCCTCCATGACCTCTGTATCAGTTCCTGCCTCCAGGTTCCTGACTTGAGTTCCTGCTCTGACTTCCTTTGATAATGTGGAAGTTGATCCTTCAAGTTTCTTTTCTTCGTGGCATTTTAACACAGCAATAGAAAGCAAATTAAAACACTCACAGTTAGCTTTTTTATAAAATAAGCCATGGCCTTTATGGATTGATCTAGAATAAAGTTTGCATCTCAGCATGTGTTGTGGGTGCCTACAATAGTAGAGTTACTTTGGAAGCTTATTGGAAATGCAGACTCTCCAGGTACCTGAAGCCTATCAAGTCACTGCATTTTGGCAAGATCCCTACCTCAGCAAGGGCATAGAGTTTAGGAAACACTGGTCTGAGAGAGAGAATTACCATGCTATCTTCTGGTGACTCTGGTGTTTAATGTATGTGAAAAGAGCCCGTCAAACCAGCATGAATATGAGAGAAAGCAAGAGGAGTGTATGGTATTCAAGGAGAAAGGAAGTCACAGGGAGGCTTTTGTCTCCTTGGGGTCAAACATTTTGACACAATTAAGCAGTGACTGAGTGTGTGAAAGACCCCTATAAAAACAATTTGCCAACTTTATTCTTGCCCATAGTCTGTGTCCAATACAGGTATGTGTAGTAGTGCCATAGTAAATGTAAGTGTGGGATGAATGATGCCTTTGAATGGAGGCCCAGATTTGGTGTCTAGAAAGTAGCTCTGTTGTGGTCCTGTTTCTTAGATTTTCCTGTTGTGTTCAATTATATGGACATTAAAGAGCAATATGTACAGAGGAGTAAAAGAATATTGGAATAGCAGCCTGAAGTAGTGAGTCTTTTACAACAGGATCTTCTGGGCCTTCCTCTATACTTTTTTATTTTTAATTTTACAAGTGCAAATTATTCATTGTTGTAACAAGAAAAGAGAATCATCAGGTTTAATTTTTAAGTTTATCATGTGAAGAAGGCTTGGTTTTCAGTCTAGATTATGTATGTTATATAGCTTGAGGGCTGGGACTCTCCCTCTGTGGTATTCATTGCCATTGGAATAGTGAAAGGGCCTCAGTGGCTGATTTGTTGTTTTTGTTTTAGTTCCTCAAAACTTATCTTTAGATTTCCAGATGGCATCAAACTGGGTATTTTTTGTTTGTTTGTTTGGTAGAAGGCGTCTTAGTTAGTTTTAAGTTGCTATGACAAACATCATGACTAGGGCATGCATAGACAGGCATGGTGCTTGGAGCAGTAGCTGAGAACTTACATCTTGATCCACAACCATGAGGCACAGAGAGCTAACTGGGAATGGCATGGGTATTTTTGAAACCTCAAAGTCACACCTCCAGTGACACACCTCCTCCATCAAGGCCATACCTCCTAATACTTCCCAAACAGTTCCTTTAATTGGGGAACAAACATTCAAATATATGAGCCTATGGAGGCCATTCTCAGTCAGACCACCATAGCAGGTAATGTGATACTGAACGTAACTGGTTTTCTGTACAGATAATCCAAAGGATAGTATTTTAATTTAATGAGCTACTTAAAATCTGGTGGTAAATCACCAGTACAATTGTCCTGAAGCCAGATTCACAATAGTTTCCTTTGTTTATGTACAGTACATTTTACTCATCAATAAGGCTTGAATGAATATAGATTTTCTTGGACAGTCATTGCATTTCCAGTAGGTGAGAGCGTAAATAACATGAAGGAATGGAAACCTAAGCAGAAGCTGTCTTTGGTGCCATACTCTCAATACTTTATAATCTCATCCTTTTCCTTTATAACAGTTTGGCCTAAGACCAAGAAGTCTTTCATTAAGGTTAAACACTTAACAACAACAGTGTCTACATTGTGCACTTAAAGAGACCTGTATTTTTGTTTCCATTTGGATTTATAAAAGAATATGATGAAAAATATTTAAAATTTGCACAAACACTTTTTTTTTTTTTTTGGTAACAACAAAGAAAAGATGTTACCAAAATAGAAGTGCTAATTGATCTGGAAACTTCTTCACCAAAATTTTAAGAATACTGAGCGTTACAAGGCAAGAATATGCAAAAGAAAGCAGCATGGAATTTGGTGTGCTGAGAGAAGGGAAAAGTGCATCCTCTCTTGCTGGCTTCCTCAGCCCTTTCCACCTATGCTGATGGTTAGAGCTATGGTCGTGACATGAGAGTGCCAGCAGTTCACATGCCAAACTCGATGGCTGGTTACCTCCAGACAAGGAATGATGGAATGGAAAGCCTTCCTATAAGGAGGTTTTGAATGATCTCACTCCTTTATACTTCTGACAATCACAGTATTTTTTACCTCAGTACACTTTACTTAGCCTTTCCCCTCTACATAGTGATTCATTAAAAGAAAATGGATCATGAAAACAGAAATAAAGTCTCTTCTTTTTGTAATAGATTTTGTTTTGTTTGTACTTATGTGGTTCCAAGTAAGGCAAAGGTGCATAGTATGAACACTTTCATTTGCTAGGGCTACTGTAACAACATGCCTCAGTCAGTGATACAGTGGCTTAAGTGGCCTAAAAATGTCTCAATTTGGTGGTTGGCTCTCTCAGCTTAAGGTACCAGCAAGATTGGCTTCTGTTGAGACTCTCTCTTTGACTTCTGGGTCTTTATAGTCAGTCCTTCTCTGCCTGTCCTGGCTCCATCTCCTCTTAGAAGGACACCAGTTTGATATTGTTATTGAAGCTATCAGGCTGTGAGCCTCTCCTAGCAACAAGCCAGGCAGTAAGTAAGCCAATTCAAGACCCAATAGTGAAAAGCAGAAAGAATATTTAGTGTAGCTACATTGGAATAACATATAAGTCCAGTGATCTACCCCCAAGTCCTTCTCTGGGGACCTGATAGGAGGTTAGGTATAAATAGAGAGCAAGAAGCGTGCATAGTGTTTTACTTACTTTTCTATTGCTGTGATATGACACTGTGACTAAGGCAACATATAGAAGAAAGAATTTAATTTGGGGCTTTCAGTTTCAGAGGGTTAGAGTCCATAAATGGCAGAGCATGACAGAAGAACAACTGAGAGCTTACATCTTGTCTGCAAGTAGGAGGCAGAGATAGACTGACAGAGAGACAGAGACACTTGAAACCCTAAAGCCCACCCCCATTGACACACTTCTTCCAAAAGACCACAGTCAGAATCCTTCACAAACAGTTTCACCAACTGGGGACCAAGTATCCAAACATATGAGCCTGTGGGGCCAGTCTCATTCAATCCATCACATGACTAAGTAGTCCTAGTCAAGATGTGGCCCTGCCTCCAGTCTCTTGCAAGGATGTCTGACAAGTTCTCAGAACTATGTGAAATCTCTGTATGGGAGTCAAGCTCCCCATTTTGCTGACACTGGGGTCCCAGCCTTTTCCTACTCTCCATGACATTCTGGGGGAATTTTAATGTCTTGGGATGGTTATTTCAGTACTGACACAGGGAGAAGTGCAGGTGTCGAGTATCTTTGTTCCAGCCAGGATGGTTCCAGTGTTGGACTGTGGTCCCCTCAAATGATCTCTTTACAGTTTAATCACCACTTCAAAGGCCCTGTCTCCAAATATAGCTATGGTCCCATTCCAAGATAGAAGGGTTTGGACTTCAGTATATAAAGTTGACAAAGGGGAAACACAATTTGTTATATATCAAGGTCAGCTTATGAGCTCGAGACAATAAAGAAAGTTATTTTTTAAAAACTCTACATTAGAAATGAAAAGATCTTAAAGCATTTGAAGTGAAAGTGGAAATGAGGTAAGAGATTGAGAGACAAAGAGGGGAGAATTTGATACACTGATTTGTGATGGACTGTGAAAGGTGTGGGAGGGAGGAGGCCAGTGTGATCCCAGGATCTCTGTGCTCCAGGAGCAAGGAAGACTTGATGGAGAGGATGGAAATTGTGCAGTCTTCTGTGACTAATTCAGAAACTATTAGAGGTGGAGTCCCATCTTTTAGTAGTTTTTCATAACATGTACTCTGTCAGATACAAGGGAACATAGGATTTCTCATCTCTGAACCAAAGGGTCTTCAGATATTTGTCTGTTTATTTTAATAGGGCCAAAATCCTGATCCTTCCCTGTTAAGTTAGTTCCTTTAGGGCAGGAGCCATTGTTTTACTGATTTTTGCCCAAATTTCCAGTGTCTAATACGTAGGCATATGCATGTAATATAGTGTGGTTTGCGCTTACTTACAGGAATTGCTTGTTACTAGAAGTACTGTAGTTGATTACTTGTTTTTTGCATGTTTTTAATCAGAGATTAATAATTACTACCTGTTTGGCTTTCTTGCAGAATGAGAAGACTTTGGGACATTCCATGAGTCACCCAAGCAACATTTCTAAGGTGAAATGCTACCAAAATAACATTATTTTGTGCCCTGGGACTTTTGGTATTCTTAGACTTTGCATGTATTAACACTCTCACTTTTAAAAAATGTGTGTGTGTGTGTGTGTGTGTGTGTGTGTGTGTGTGTTTTGCATGTGTCTGTATGTTCCTGTGTACATGTTAGTGCATGTGTGCCTTGGAAGTCAGAGGTCAGTGTCAGGAGTCTTCCTCTACTGCTCTCCCATTTATTTATTTATTTATTTATTTACTTACTTACTTACTTACTTACTTACTTACTTACTTACTTATGTACTTATTTATTTATTTATTTATTTATTTATTTATATCAGATCTGTCACTGAGCCTGATGCTCATTAATTCAGCAAGACTGACTGGAATCCAAGCTCACTCATGTTTAGGAAGCATGCACTTTATAATGCGAGGAGCCTCTTCCCATCCTTTTTTTCTTGATGCATTTCTGTAGTCCATCCTGGGACCATATACAGCTGTGGCAGTTATATTTTTCCAGTGAGGCAATTTTGAGTGTGTGCTAGGGGAGGTGATTTATAGGAGAAACTCCATCCCCACCCCTTAAATCAGGCACCAGAGTCTATGTCTCCAGTTAGGAATGTGTTTGACTATATATGGATTTATGTGACCCAGGAGACAAGATATCTGGAACTAAGGAGTCTAGAACTGAATTATTCAGAGATGTTGCCAGGCTCTCTCTTCTTTCTGTTCCTCCTTTCTTACTGTGTTGTCAGCCTTGTGTTTGGCACGTGGTCCTGCAATGCATCTGTCCCTCCTGCAGTGTGTTTCTTTAGCTTTCTGGAAGCACAGTGCCTGCTAGGATCTGGCCCAGGAGACAACAGCTTCCCACATGGTGTCCTTCTCTGGGTAGCACTCTTCTCAGCCCCACATCACTCTGACCCTTGGCCATTCAGATGCCTTCATGCATGCAGATTACCTTGCAGGTTTGAACCTTTCCTGGTGTTTTTGTCATGCAACCAAAAAAGACAGTCCTGACAGGAAGACTTGAACAACATTGCCAAAACCTGTCCTGCTGCCTCAGCGTCTCTTAGGTCCTCTAAAATGAAGCTCCTGTATTCCTTTGCTTTGGTTTGTTTGGGATTTAGAGGGGTCTCACTTCTACAAGTCCATGCTGGCCCTTGAGCTAGCATTTCTCCTGCCTTCACTCCCTCAGGGGGTTCATAGGAAACATACCACTGCACTGGTGCATGCTTCATTCTGAGTTATAAATGCTGTCAGTGTTCATTAAGGCCACTCTATTTTGGGAATTTCCATTTTGGTAGGTTCATCTTTTAGAGATTTGTGTAACCTTAGATTTTTTTTCTGAGAGAAAATAACAATTTTGAATTCATTATTTGAGAGAGAGATAGTGTGTGTGTGTGTGTGTGTGTTTAAGAGCCTCTTTGCTAAACCATACCTTGAGAGGAACAAGCTTCAGTTGAGGTATACACTGTGTAAGTTAAATACTGAGTTCATTCTTTTATCAAATATCTGTCAGGGGGAAAAAAAAAACAAAACATCAATTTTGAAGCATCAGAATTTTGAAGTACAGGCCTCCAGGTAAGATGGCAGATAAGAAACCACACTCATTTGAAATTGGTGAAAAAGAATGACTGGAGTAATTACATAGACTCTAATTCTTTCAATAGACAATATTGAAATTAACAATTTTATTAAGCAAGTAAGATCCCTGAAGGGAAACAGGCAGGGGCTGGTGCCAGTCACACTACATGGCCCTGGCCTAGGTCAGTATAGACTGCCAGAAAGTACACCCCCAACACATGCAGTGGTTAGCTGAACTGACCAAGGAATGGACACACTATTGTCATGAGCCCATGAGACTCTGCAGCTAAAGAATTTGAAGCAGATTCAGCCCTAGTGTGCATGGTTCCAGCTGAGGTCAGTGGGAACCACTAGCCAAGGGCTTATAATCCCCTCTCCAACACACCAACATTGCTACAATAGCCAGAGAGGGAGAAGAGGTGTGGAGGTAGGGCTGAGGGAACACACTCTGGGTGTTCCCATCCAGAGGGAACCTGGACAGCAGGGAAACACTCAGCCCTTCATGGACAGAGAGAGGGAAAGGCCAGGGATGGATGTGGGCCTGAAGCAGAGTCTCCCTGCAAGTCCAGTGAGCTGCCAGCAAGGCCTTTTGTCTTCATGCCTTGCTCCACACTAGTGCTAGAGAGAGACAAGCTGAAGTGATATGATGCATACATTAAACCTCGAGCACGCTATACCACGAGTAGAGGTTAATAGAGCTGTTAGTATGGTCTCCTGCACTGCCTCTGCTCCCTTTCAGCCTGCAGCCAGCGGGGTTTCAGCCTGGTTCCTTGCACTGGCCAGATGCAGGAAACTGGCCCTGGGGGAGCAGCGGGGAAGCACGGGAGCAGCGAGGGTATGGGGGTTCTGGAACCAGCAGACCCTGATTCCTGCACCGAGTACAAGTGAGACGCAATGAATCAGTCCCAGGAGTCTCTTCTGGTGGAAGCAGAGCTCAGTTTAATGCAGGATGTCTGCTACATATATTCAGCAACGGAGGAGGGTCCTGGGTGCTCACGGTGGGGAATCTATTGGGCTTAGATAAGGGCATTGGGGTAGCCTTATTTGCATCCAGGGCTGGACATCTACCGAGGGGGCGCCTTTTCTCAAGGCATGGTCTCACAGAGACAAAGAGGGAGGTATCCTATCAGCCACAAAGCAGACAAGCACCTACCAAGTTACTTTCCTTTTGCTTCTGTGAAACAGGCAATATTTAATATTTAGCTGGGATCTGGCCAGGGCTAAAGGTTAGGAGCAGCAGGGCACCCAGCGCTCTCACCTTCTGGGATGGTGAGGTGCTCCCTAGCTGCTTCAACCTGCTCCTCAGCCCCATGGCGGTCCCACATAGGGCCAGCAGGCTTTGAAGTTGAAATGACCTCTAGGGTACCCTGGAGGATGCCCTTACAGTAATACCTACTGACAATGTGGGAACCAAGAGCTATTTCAGCGTGCTGTTTAGTACATGAAACATCACTGGGAGCAAAGGAATTCAGAAACCCATCCACCAAAGAAGGAAATACTGATGTGGTGATTTTTTTTAATGTATTATACATGTATTTCACTTGACTCTCTTTTTGTTTTTGTTTTTTTAACTATATATAAATAACTTAATGGTTTTATTTTAGTTTTATATTACTAATGTTTTATGATTGTTCTGTATGCTTTTGCTCATTCTGTGTGTACTCTTTACTATTCTTCTTAAACACAACCTATTTACCCCTCTCATCCTTACCTCCTTTCCTTGTTCTTGCTCATGCCTGCTCATTTTACTTGCGTGTGTCATATGTGTGCGCATGCGTGCATGTTGTGTTCGTGAGCACAGTTCATTTGTGAGTGAAGGTATATATGTCCCATGGCACATGTGAAGAATCAGAGAACAATCTCATTTGTGTCCTCACCTTGCACCTTGTTTGCCTGTGAGCTTTCAGGGTCCTCCTGTTTCCAGCTCCCCTCTCACCATAGGAACAGACATGCACCACTTGCCAGTTTATGTAGATTCTAGGGGTTCAAACTAGGGTTCTCGTGCTTTTGCATCAGGTACCTCCCAGCGCCATCTCCATAGTTCCTTTACTTCTTAACTTAACTACACCTGTCCATATCCTTAATCTTTAAATTCTGTGGATCCTGATTATATCTCAGCTTCTCCGTTCCAGCTACTTTTCCCTCCTCAGTGCTTTTCTCAATTGACCTTATGGTAATCCCCATCACGATCCAGTCTATTTTTCTTCTACTCATAACCTTAGTAATTAATAGGTCTTTTTCGGAGACAGTCTCCCATTATGTAGCTTTGACTGGCTTGGAACTCACTATGTAGACCAAGCTGGCCTCAAGCTCTCAGAGATCTATCTGCCTCTGCCTCCCAAGTGCAGAGATTAAAGGAATGCACCACTGTGCCTGGCTAGTAATTAATATATTACCATACACCTTACTATCTTGTTCTTTCTCCCCAATAGTTACTGACTTCAGAAGTTATGAGTTATTTTAAATTTCAGTTATATCATATTTTTATGGTGGACCTAACTAGTACTTGTGATTCTGTGTTCCAAGGTGATGTAGGGGATTACACCTAGTTCCCAGAGGATGTAAACTGGGAATTTAGCTAGTGAACTATTGTAAATACACCAGTTCCTCCTGAATATTGCAAATACTTCAATTCAAAAAATGTAGCTGATTTAAAAAACAAAAAAACAAGGAAAAAACCAGCCAAGGAAATAATCCCTTATGTACAACCCCAATTCAGTGATACAAGAAACAACAAAAACAAAGCAACAGGTCCCCTCTAATACATAGAAAGCACACAATAATGGATCCTAGTATGAGTGAATTAGATGAAATTCCAGACAAAGAATTCAGAAGAATAATTGTAAGAATGTATAATGAAATCAAAGAGGACATAGATTCTTAATTGAACTGAGAGGATACAAAGAACTGAATGAAATAAAGTCAGTATAGGACATGAAAGAAGAACTGAATAAAACTATAGAAATACTGAAAATTCACATTGAAATTTTAGAAAATTTTAGAAGTGAAAAACTCACCAATGAAATGTATTAAATGGAAAATGGAGTATAGGGAATGTATGTTAAGGTAGATGAATAAGAACATTCAGACTTTGACAACAATCAAATAATGAAGTATGTATTGACACCATCAAAATTATGAGTCATGGAGATAAGAAGAAGAGGTCTTCAGGCTAAAAATATAAATGATGTATTTATTATAAAATAAATCATAGCAGAAAATCCTCCAAATCCAGGAGAAAAGATTTAGATGATTCAGGGCATTTAGAGCTCCAGACAGACAAGACCAGAAAGAACTCCTCATTTATTATAACTTATTATAGTTAGGACATTAAACCTGCAGAACAAATTAAAATACTGAAAATGAAAGAAAAGTATTAGGTCCCATGTAAAGGTAGACCTATCAGAATTGTTCGATTGGTGCGTGATTTTAAATCATTACAACTTGGCTCAAATATATCATACTTAATCATAGAAGAAGATTATAGTCAACACAAAGAAATAGACTCATTTAATATTCCAGAAACACATATAGGACTGTGAGTGAACTCTACACTCAATGCAGTCACCATAATGCCAGGTTTCTTCCCACCAACCCTGTAGGCTCTAGGAATGAAATTCAGGTCCTTGTACTTGGTTACTGACTGAACTATCTCCTCAGGTCTTTAACCTGATGTTTAAATGATTAAACTCTGCTTAGTGGTATTCAGTGGACTGGTCCCAGAGCATAGTAAGGGCTCCAGAATAAAAAACCTCTTTTGTGACCACCCCAAAACTCTGAAAGAATTATTCTTGTGGCAAAGAATTAACTATTTAAAAGAAGCAACAATAGTGAAAGGTCCTATTGAGTGATATATACATACACAGACACAGCCTTTTGACGAAGCCCATTACTGATGATTTCAAACTTTATATGGTCATAACTAGTTTCTGGAGCTACAATGACACCTTTGCTCAGAAATCGTTGCCTTCAGTGTTTTTTTTTTTTTTTTTTTTTTTATTATAAACATGTTATTGTTGAGATTCCAGCTGTGGAGACTTTAGCACAGCAAATCTTAAGCACTTCTGCTGCAGCTTCCCTTCTCCCAGTGCTGTGCCCTGTGCCTCTCATTGTCCTGGAGACATACTACTATCCACATGACTGGGTGCCAACAGGCCAGGAAAGAAGAGATTCAGTGTTAGTGCTGCTTTGCTAGGCAACATTGAGTCATTTGTAATGGAAATACTTTTTGTATTCAGGAGTTCTTTATTATGAATCCTCCATGAATTCTACATTTTATCTGTTTACTTTTTAGTGTCCAGAGTAGTTAATTGTTCTTGCGAAAGCTGGTTCTTGGCACAGCCTTCCAGCAAGAGTCACAATATATATATCAGAGCAGCCACAGAATAGCCTTTTCTTTAAGTGTAGCTCACTATTTAGGTTGGATAGAACTGGTATTTATGTATAGAAAGGAGAGCCTCTTACAATGAAGCATTGGTTTTCACAATGCTTTAGTACTTTTGCTAAACTAAAGTTTTCTGAAACATAATCTCAGTCTGCATATCTCAGTGACTAAAAACACCAAGTGAGGTCTGTGTCTGTTTCATGAAGTCAGGTCTGCTAAGCTGACGGTTAGCAGCAAATCACTACCTTTTAGTTTGGAGTGGGAGGACAGTAACCTTTAGCAACTTCCTTAGAAGGAAACACAAATTAAACGATACTCTGATAAACAGGATTTCTAAAATACCATGCCCCATTGTGTTCCACCCTGTTGCTTGTGGAAGCCCTGAGATGTACTCCCATTGTCATATAGCAAGAGAGACTATCTTGGACTATATACATGGCTTTAGTGCAGCAGTTCTCAACCTGTGGGTCACGAACCCCTTGGGGATCAAACAACCTTTTCACAGGGGTCACCTAAGGCCATCTGCATAGCAAATATTTACATTATGATCATAACAGTAGCAAAATTACAGTTATAAAGTAGCAACAAAAATAATTTTGTGGTTGGGGTCACTACAGCATGAGGAACTATATTACAGGGTCGTAGCATTAGGTAGGAAGGTTGAGAACCACTGCTTTAGTGGAATGTTAATAGTTAAAAGGAGAGAATTTTTCCATGGCTGGTGGCAGAAAGAGAAGTTAGAGAGATTCATAGCATAATGGGTCTAAGGATAGGGAAAGGTCAATGAGATGGAACACCCATGTGGCTTTGAGTAGTAGTCAGCAACAGAGTGGTTTCTGAGTTCAAACACTGCAAGGAATTACATTCTGCAAGCAGCCGTAATGAGTATAGAACTACACTGTTCCTGGGGCTCCTGAGGAGAGGTTCTTACCATTCTAGACCTGGGCTCCTCGCCCAAAGGGACTGTGACAGTAGGTTTCTGTAGGGGTTTGTTATCATCATTGCTTAGGAATTAATTTGTTTGGTTTTCTTTGTTTTTGTGTTTTTGAGACAAGGTCTTGCTAAAGCCCTGGCTAGTCTGGACATTCTCCTGGCTCTGCCTCCTGAGTGCTAGGATTATAGTTGGTACTACCATGCCCAGCTGATTTGTGTAGTTTTAAGCCACCAACTTGTATTGTTTGCTGCCCAGCCAGAGGAATCTCACACAGGTGACAAGTGTCCTTGTGGAGGAAAGACTTTCCTCCCTGGGAGCTGTCAGCATTCACTTCTGAGGTCTCAGTGCTGATTTCCTAACACCATTTTGATTTTTGTTTTGTTTTCTTTGTAGAACTAACATTCTTATAGTTACTTTTCAGTTTGCTTTGACCATGATCTGTAGTGAGATGTCTGTTTTACATTAAACCCTAGGTCATACACAGACATAAATGAAAAGCATGGCTTCTAAAAGGCTTAGTCCTTACTATTTCAGATACTTTGTCTTTTATTTTACTGCTTTATTTCATGTTTTTAAAAGGTAGGTGTCTTAATTACTTTTCTACTGCTATGAAGAGACACCATGATCAAGGCAACTTATAAAAGAATTTATTGGGATTCATGTTCCGAAGGGTGAGTATTGTGGTTAGGCTGCTGTGGGAGCTCACCAAGGAGACAAGGAGGGACATTCGTAGGTGCAAACCCTTCCAGACTTCAGCAGAGGGAACCACCATCCTGACCAGCGCTATACTAGACAGAGGAACCCTGCGCATCCCACCTTAGGTGTTTTTATTGGTTCAGAACTCCTCAGGTATTCTACTAATAGCACATGCAGATCATGAGCAATCCAACATCCCCCATATAAATCCAATACCTTCAAACAGTACAAAACTCCAAGACCTAGGGAGCCCCTCACCCAACAATGAATAAAGCAACTATTTTATATATAACTAAAATAAACTTCTACAACATTTCTCCTTTCTGTATACCCAATCTTTTTTTTTTTTTTTTTGCTTTATCTCTACAACACAATTTAACACTATACCAGCAAAACTATTTACAAGAGGAACAATCATAAGGACAGGACTAAATAAAACTAAACATCTATCAAACTTTTTATAATGTCTTTGTACAGCTGAAAAACATTATCAATGTCCAATTATCTAGAATTCACTCATGATCTTCTGGACTCTCCAAAGGACTTAGAGCTGGCTCTGCCTTCTACAGCATACACAGCTTGTCCTCCAAGTTCTGGCTAGCTTCTTTCCACTGCTGCTGATGTTGGTGGTGGTTGTCCCATGCTACTGGCATCTTCAAAGTGCTGGGGTCTTCTGCTGCAGCTGGGCTGCACTTTTACCAATAGCCTCTTGTTGCAGAACACTTGGAAGAAGTGTTATCATTTTGATTTCTTTAAAAATGCAAAACGGTATATGGACTAGGTTTATGTTCCTTCCCGTCCAGGTGTGGTAGATGTTTATGAGTTAGATTTGGACTGCTTAATGCAAGTGGCTATAATTTGGTTAGTTGTAGTCATTCTGGCATGTGTAGCTTGTTCTTGGGATTGTGTGCCGCTTGGGTTTATGGGAACTTTTGCTTAAGGTATAAAAGATCTGAAGCCCCAAGAGTTGGGGCGGGTGTTGGTTGTGGTTTGTTGTTGGTTTGTCTGTAGTTAGTGTGTTGATTCTTACTTAAAAGAACAAAGGTTGGAGAGATTGAGTTTACAGATAGTGAGCTGAGGCACTAGTCTGACTCACTGACACCTAGTCCTCTTCAAGTTTAGGACAGCCTAAAAAAGGCTGTGAAGACTTCTCCCTTTCTCTCTTTCTATATCAAGACCACCTGCAAAAGCAGTGAAAATTCTTTCTATCCTTCCTTTCTTTCCCTAAATGGAGGGCAAAAGATTGTATTTAACAACTACAGCCTCTCCTGGCCTCTCAAAGGGCTAAGTCTCAGCTTTTCTCCAAAGACCCCTTCATGCCTTCAAAACCAGCACCACCTGGGTGACTGTTAAAGTATCGAGTTTGGCTGCCAGCATGAGATACAACCTCGGCCAGTTCTGAAGACAGTTTCTGTGTGCTAACACTGAGGAAATGCTTTACATATTTTAAGATTAGAGTCTGGTTTTCAGGAAGAACAAGTGGTAAGCTTGTCTGCAGGAAGGGTTCCCTCATGGGGTGGAGTTCTCATCACCATAGCGGATGTGTCTTGTCAGGACCACCTCGCTTCACCAGTATCTGGACAGATTTACAGAAAACAAAACAAAATGGACTCTGTGAGGTCTGAAATTTCTTTTTCTGTCTTCCATGTCTGCATGTTGGATGTAGCTGGTATAATGTCATGCCCCTCATTATTTTTTGCCCACCACATTGGGTCCATTTGTAGTAGTATGCTGCCGTGGCATTCAGCAAGGATGACAAGGAGGCATAACATTAGGTTGGAAATCCTGCCAGACTCAGCAGAGGGAACTACTATCCTGACCAGCGCCATACTGGACAGTGGAGCCCTGAATGTCTGAGCTCAGATATTTTTATTGATATAGAACTCAGGGGTTCTACTGATAGCACATGTATGTAGATCATGAGCAGTCGAACATCCCCCACATAAATCCAACGCTTGGAGACAATACAAAATGCCAAGACTTAGCACCTCACCCAACAGTACACAAAACAATATTTTTAAACATAGCTAAAAATAAACTTCTTCTACAACAGGCAAGTCCATGCCATTATGGCAGAGAACATGGTGGCTGGCAGGCGGGTATAGCACTGGAGCAGTAGCTGAGAACTTTCATCTTGATCCTTAAGCATGGGGAAGAGAGGGCTAACTGGGAATGTCATGGGCTTTTGAAACCTCAAAGCCCACTTCCAGTGAAAAGCTCCTCCAACAAGACCGCAACTCCTGATCTTTCCCAACTATTCCACCAACTAGGGACCAAGCATCCAGGTCAGGCTGTCACAGCAACAGCCCAGCTCTCTGTAAGGTGAGAGCTCTAGGTAAGGTGAGCTGTGATGGGAACTTCCTTAAGGTTTCGAGATTCTGTTTCCTGCAGCCTTTTGGTTTTCACAGAGCAGATTGTCACTCAGGCTCCCTGTTCTAAGGAAGCATGGATGTGCTTGTAGGCATGTGCCACATAATGATGTTTTTGAGCAGCAGTGGACTGAATAATTACTGCAGTGCTCCCATAAGCTCCCAGTACAGCTGAAATTTGCTCTAGTAACTCTGTAGCTGCCTGAATGATGCTGTGCAGCGCATCACTCAGGTGTTTGTGTTGACAATGCTGCAGGTTCCACAGAAATACATTTCGTAAGCTGGGTATGGTCATAGCAAATGGCTGTGTCACTGGTCTACAGAGAATAGTTACCATTATTTTAGAGTTTTTACATTCTCTTGCTGTAAGCCAGGCATAGTGGCACACACCTGTAATCTAGCATTTGGGAGGGTGAAGCAGGGGGACCATGTGTTTGAGAGCTGGGCTATATGGGAAGACTTTGAGAATAAAAAGTAGCCTCACCAGCAGCCTCACCCATCTCATGCTGACTCCAGCTCTTGATTAACTCAGAAGGACATGTGGAGTAACTGGCCTATGCTATCTAGGTCTGGAAGTGCTCCCTGGAATCTGTACAACAGTGAAACCTCATAGGTTTCACACTGAGCATGACAACATCCTCATTGTTAGTAAAGTGAAGGGGTATGAGAGGTGCCAGGGCTGGAGGCTAGAGAATTGGTCTTGCTAAAGCCCAGGGAGCCCTGGTGGTTTATATCCTTAGCTCAGTTCTTCTTCCTGCCTGTTTCTCTCCATCTACTTTTCACTGTGATAAATTCTCTCTGTCCTCTCGTCTGGCTTGTTCACTACCGCTCACAGGCCCTCTTGTATCCTACGAGTTCTTGTTATATAAGTTAAGCTCTTTCAAGTTTAAATTTCTTAAGAGTGTTCCTTATTTGCAAATTCTAAGAATTTGTAATTCTTGGGAAGCATCTTACGCTCCGTCTCCTCCTTAGCCACAGGATCCTTGATTCAGAGTTGTGATAGGGAGTTCAGGCTTTGAGGCCTAGCACTCATATTCTGTGAGAGGTGGTCAGGTAAGAAACCCTTTGCTGGCCTTGAGGAGGGGCTATCTCAGGAACCAGGTAAAGACAGGTGCTGGCAAGCAAGACTCCTTGAAGCTTTCTTTACATTGGCAGAGTGCCTTCTATCACTTGGTTTCCTGGCTTGCATACAAAGTAATTAAATTTATGTGCTTATGGGGGAAAAGGCTGCTCAATCTTCAGAGCTTGGAGATGATATTCTGTGGTCTGAAAGTATCTCTTAGCTCTTCTTTTCTCTACTGACGAGAAAAGAGTACTGTTAGGGTTGTCTTGCCTGGACCTGTTAAGGGTCCAATGAATGTTCCAGCCAGGTATAGTGATGCACATCTTTAATCCCAGCCCTTGGGAGGCAAAGGTGGAGGCAGAGGTAGAGGCAGGTGGATCTCTGTGAGTTCAGGGCAGCCTGGTCTACATACTGAGTTCCAGGCTAGCCAAAGCTACTTAGTGAGACTCTATCTCAAAAAAACACAGCAAAGAACCTAATGCATCTTCCTCTCAAAGCAGTGGGAAATAGCAGGTATTATTTGATTTTCCATCCTTTTCCATTCACAAGGAAATAGTGTGTCTGGGTCTCTTGGCTCCTTCATAAACACTGACTGAAGGTGTATCGTTGCAGGCTGGGAGCAGTCCTCCATCTACGACAGCTCCAGTGTCTTCCTTCTCTCGCACGTCTGTCACACCATCCAACCAGGACATCTGCAGGTAACATTCTGCTTCACATGCTCCTGTGGCCTGTGTCAGCCCAGAATTTTCCATTTTCCATTGGCTTGATCATTCCACCTTTGGTCTAAACAGCCTGTTTTTATGTGCTGTTTGCTTGCCAAGGTACAACAGTCTCATTTCCCACTCTGATGTCTGCCCTCTTTAAACTTGTTCTCCTTTCTGTGCTTTATTCCACTGTTCTGCATGCAGTTCCAGTGCAGTGTTTTCTGAGTGTTGTCACTACAGTCCCGTGCAATCTGCTGTTGTCTTGAAAGCTCCTCCATGCCAGAGTTCTCTGACACAAGGGCTCACTGTGACAGTTATCTGTAAAGACACATTACAGGCATCAAACCGAAATACCTTTGGTTCAGACTGGGATCAAGCCTTGAGGCCTGCTAAGAGTACTAAGGCCAGAAGAGCACTCAGATTCTCAAAGTCACTGAGTGATATGGGTGAGAAGACCCGAGATACTTCAGAAAGCTTTGACTATATGGAAAGAACTTGCTCTGAAGGGAAATTGGTGCTTCCTCAAGGTCCAGCTCTAAAAAAGAACAGGCTCCATCAGAAAGAAAAAAGAACAGCATACTGCCTACCCCTCGACCATTCCAAACACTCTCATGTCTTATCCCTTTCCACTAACCATTCAGCTGCCTCAAAGAGGGAAGTTGGCAAGGGGAGTGTGCGCATCCCACTTTTGGAGGAGAAAACTGATGCTGAGGCCAGGTCGAGAAGCCAGCGGCTGTTCCAGTACCTGTTCTCACTCTCCCGTGGCTCAAGTGCCAGCAGCCTGCATAGGTTCCATGAGCTGGAGAGTCATGCCAGCCGTCTGCATACTGCCAAGTCCTCCAGCTGGCTGGCAGGGAGCACGGACTTCTGTTCTGACGAAATGGGAGATGACGACGTCTTTGAGGATACATCATCTGCCAAACTGAAGAGCAGGGTCCTGCGTGCACCCCTCTGCTC
This sequence comes from Cricetomys ansorgei, assembly GCA_026225945.1. NCBI lineage: Eukaryota > Metazoa > Chordata > Mammalia > Rodentia > Nesomyidae > Cricetomys > Cricetomys ansorgei. Next base: position 17,344,600 of record JAMJFZ010000116.1, on the reverse strand, counting down.
AGTAGAGAAGGACAGTGACCTGGATTGTCCTTCTCCGCTCTCTGAAAAATGCACCCCCATTTCTCCTGTGTCCACCTCAGGGGATGCCTGCAGGTTGGTTTGCCAGGAACCACCGTCTGGCTGTCTCTGCTAACACTTCCATACCCTTACCTTGCTTTAATATGTGAAGTTTCCAGAAAGTGAGGTAGTGAGGCATCTGTTGCCAGCTGTAGAGCACTTGAGTTCTCTGAACATTGACTCACTTGGAAGCTAATCTCATAAGACGCAGAAACTACACATATTAAAGGCCAAGCCAACCCTTCTCAGCTAAAACAAGTAGACTTTGCCTAAATATGTGGGAAGAAGGGAAATAGTACCTCTAGCTTCTTAGCTTACCCCTGTGAGTGTGGGAGTGGCTGGTCTCCAGTAGCCCACCCACATGCCCTTCCTCCTTCTTTCCCTCTCTCCTTCCCTTCCTCTTACCTTCTTAGGTTTGCCCTGCCCTTGCCCAGGTCCTAACTTTACGTCCCACCTTTATCTTCCCTGTACAACATCCTTGTAGTGACCCAAAGCTCTGAGCTCATCTGTCCCCACTCCTGTGCCTCCCCAAGTCTCCCCTTTTTAGTGTCAGCTGTTAACATTTCTTATGGTTGGATCAGAAAACAATATAGCCAAGCTTGACCAGGCCCTCTTCGGAACAGCTGTTCCTCCTGTTACCCAGCTGTTGGAAAAGATCTCTGTTCTCAAAAGCCTAAGTTCATGGAGGTTAGTGGTTGAATCCAAGATGTTTCCTTGGGAATTATGGCTGCTTTAATAATTCTCACTTAGTGCTGTGAGTAGTTCCCAAAAGAAATGAATTTGCATAACTGTGGTGAGTTTTAAGTGGAAACAAAGTACTGTGATCTCTGCTCAGTCTCCAAAAGTGGGCGGGAGGGTTAGCTGCTGTGCATGTGACAGCGAGGGTGTGGTTTCGGCTAGAGAGCAAGCCCTTTAAGCCACTGCCGTATTTTGGAGGTAAAAGTACTGTTTTTGGTTTATGTAGACATTTTTCCTCTAATGTCTTATGTTCTGGAAGGTGTCTTCATTGTTGCCTAAATTTTATCTTTCTAAGTTTAAAGTCTTCCCTAAAAATGCCTATTTTGTGTTTCTTGTATCGTTCTTCCCTTTCCGTTGCCAAACGCTGTCCTGATGTTGCTGATGTGGTAAGCTGACATCGAGCTGATCATGATTGTTCTCATTTGTGCTGTGTCTCTGTGCTGACTGCCACTTTTATGGTGTTTATTTCTGAACTTTGCTTTATGGAGGAATGGCCTTCTGGCAGAGCGTTATCTTCCTAGTTATAGGCCCTTCTTCCAGTGACTAGTTTTCCTCCCACCATAGGATCTGCCACTGTGAAGGAGATGATGAGAGCCCTCTGATCACCCCCTGTCACTGTACAGGAAGCCTCCATTTTGTGCATCAGGCTTGCCTACAGCAGTGGATCAAGAGTTCTGACACACGCTGCTGTGAACTCTGCAAGTATGAGTTCATCATGGAGACCAAGCTGAAACCTTTGAGGAAAGTACGTAAGAAGGGGGTGCTCTGGGAGAGTCATCCTTTCAGACCATATACCCCCCACCCGTGTTCACTGCTTTAGAAATCAGGCTCTGGAGTTCATGTTGTAGATCGTTTTTCTGGTAGTGATGTCTCAGGTCTGACCTTCATAATGCTTCTGTTTCCTCCACATTAAGACTGTTTTGCTATCCCTCTTCTCTCCTTTGACCACCCACTATCCTGTGACAGCTTGCTCAGCATTTAAATTCTGTCTTCTGTATCTGTATCTGTGTTCTGTGTCTCTAGTTAGAACACTTAGTGATGAATGTCTCTCCCCAACACTCAGCCTAGTTTAGCACAGTAAGTTTTTGTATGTCTGCTGTGTTTGCTGGATGAAAGGGTTCATGGATGAGGAGGTGCCTAAGTCACTGCTGTTTCCCTAGCATTGGCTTCCCATTCCTTCTTGCCAGTTTCATAACATCTCTCTCTGTGCCCAGCACAAAAGATCATATTTGGAAGGAGGAAAAGGGTTCCTACTGTGCCAAAAACATTAATATATAATTGCTAGGAATGCACACATTATAGGACCGATAAAATGCTGTTACCTGGCAGTAGAGACCCAGAGAAAGAAGTGATCTTCATAGGCCCATCTCCAAGGAGAAGGGGCATCGTAAATAGTTTAGCTCTGGGAGTAGTTATAGATGTGTAAGATTTGCAGGCAAAGTGAAAGGGCTTTAAAGGGGTTGGATTGCCTGTGGAAAAAGTATCCACTGAGGTGGTGAATGTGAGTATTTAACAAGTGTGCAAGGGTTGAGCTGCAGATAGGGTATCCTAGGAAAGAGTGAGGATTTAGGCACAGAAGATACCAAGATGCCAACTCTGTTTCAGGTGGGAAACCCAGGGATCTTGCTTCTTCTAAAACCCCAACAGAAAGCAGTTGACTGTTAGAGAAGGCAGGTGCAAACTGCTCCAGAAAATGTTTTGCCTGGTAAAACTCCTGGGATCTACTCTGTGGTAATCTGTCACAGGATAGTGTAGATCATCAATGAAGCTCTGTTTTCAGCTTAGCCTGATAGTCTGTGGCCATCGTTAGCAGAAGATACACAGAATGTTTACACTTTGTTCTCTCTCTCTACTTTTATGTCTTTTCTTCTGATTTGGGAACCAGTAAATGACAAGGCCAATCTGTTTGGAGTAAGTTAATGAGCTCCTAGAGGGATGGCACTGGCAGAGGCTGCTTGTACCAGGAACCTCTTAAGCATCGATTTCAAGCTGTTGCTGCCAAAGTAGCAGAGGACCAAAGAGTGAGAGCCTTCTGCCATTCACCTTTACAACATAGGTGTGACCCATTCCTAGTGTGTTGTGGTGTCATCACTCTTCTCACACTCATCCACGTCAGTGAGCACAGACCTAACCACAGCAGCTGGGTCTCAGCGACATGCTCTCTGTCAAGCTCTCCATTGTCTGCTGACAGGAATAAGAGACCAGCTGATGGGAGATCACTGCTCATCTCAGTCCTAGCTTCTCTCCATTGCATAGAAAGTTAGCTTTGTCTGCTACCTTGTTGAACCAAGCAGCTTAAAGTAGTTTGGAGTGTTTGGGGAAATTGATCTGGCCTGGGAGATGGAGAGAAAGAAATCCAGTCATAGCCATGAGCAACACTCACTCCCATTGTGGTCCTTTGCTCTGAGCCTGAGCCTCATGCTCTCTGTGTTGTCTTTTCCAGTGGGAGAAATTGCAGATGACAGCCAGTGAGCGCAGGAAGATCATGTGCTCAGTGACATTTCATGTCATTGCTATCACCTGTGTGGTCTGGTCCTTGTATGTGCTCATTGACCGCACTACAGAGGAGATCAAGCAGGGTCAGGTGACAGGTGAGTGTCGGGGCATGAGGTGTACACAGGCGTACACAGGTTCTGGGGTTCATTGTTCACGTGGATTTGTGAAGGGTGAATACCAAGGAGGAAACACCAAACATCCTTTTGGATATTTCTTTGTGTCTTCAAAGTCAATCACAAGAATTGAAATTTGAGACTCCTGAGAGAGCAGGGTAAATCACAGTGAGAGCCCTTCATGCTGCTTTTTGGGAGGGAGGATTTGATGAGTAACAAATCTACTTACTGGCTGTGGGGGTTCAGAAGCTGTGTCCTGTTTACCTCTTGAGTGAGACCTCCTGATAGACTAACTGAGTCTTCTTTCTTGCAGGAATCCTAGAGTGGCCTTTCTGGACTAAACTGGTAGTTGTGGCCATTGGCTTTACTGGAGGACTTCTTTTTATGTATGTGCAGTGCAAGGTGTACCTACAATTATGGAAAAGACTCAAGGCTTATAATAGAGTGATCTATGTTCAAAACTGTCCAGAAACAAGTAAAAAGAATATTTTTGAAAAGTCTGCACTAACAGAGCCCACCTTTGAAAATAAAGAAGGACGTGGAATGTGTCATTCCACCACACATTCTTGCACAGAGCCTGAAGACACTGGAGCAGAAATTATTAACGTCTGATGGTGTGGAGGGTGTCATTTTCTTGATGTCCACAAGAGCTGAAGGAATTTGTTTACTGCCAATTGTGTTCCTCCCTTCTGTTGTTTAATAGCATAGACCAGGCAGGTGACTATTTATAGTGACCTCTCTGTTTCTGAACCCTCTTTGGTGTGACTATCCTAGAATTCCTGTAGGCAGGTGCCACTGGGCTTCTCTGTAGGTGGGAAAGTTGGGAGACCCCATGTAGCCACGATGAGAAGCTGTCTGAGTTCCAGCTCTGGTCTTGAGCAGGATAAGGAAGTAAAAAGCTAAACCAGAGGACAGAGCAGGATGGGGGAGACTGGTGGTGAGAGGATCCCCAGAGAACAAAGCAGCATGGTACGAAGAAGGCTGCTGATGGTGGGAAGGTTCGCTTCTCACTAACAAGAGCTAGAAGATGGGGAGGGAACAATGCCTACAAACACAAACCCCTCCTCACTGCCATATTGCTCTGGGGTAGATAAGGCCTTGGGGCTCATTGTCTGCTGGTGTGTGGATCACTGAGCAAACAGCACTTTATGAAAGTTTTTATTTTGGAATTCCTGTGTCTAGTGGATTGACACTTAAAATGAGTGTCATATTTAGAAATGTTCTCTTTATTCCCCCTGTTATCTCTTTGCATCAAAATCGATCTGAAACCATTTCTGCCTTATATATTCTAAGTAGTAGGATGTCCTTTCCATGTCCAGAAAAGACTCGTGACTTAAAGCAAGACAGACAGGTCTGAGACATTTTTCTATAACAGAGTCCATGGAAATTAATAGATGTTATGGGCATAACTCCTGTGGTTTTTTTAGCTTGTTTCCTGATAAATCCTATCTCACAAGCCCACCTATACATTTCTATTTCATCAACATAGAAATGGAAGGATTTTGAGATCTAATGGATCTGAATCAGGCTGAGTGTTTAAAAAAATGCTCCTTTGACTGACAGATATCTCCAGATGGAGTGGACACACACTGTGGACACCTTTGTGATCCACCTCTGCTGCCCACTGAGCTTATAAAGTTCTGAAGAGTCACTGCTGAAGGCTGGGAGGTAGAAAGGCCAGCTCTGGGATGAGGCCTTGGCACGAGCAGTCAACTGCCATGGGCCACTGCATCACTGACTTGGCCCATACCACTCATCGCCTTAACCAGACCTGACAGGATCATTTAGGGTCCTTAACTCCACATATCCATTCTGTCATCAGGGTTACCTCCTGCACTTTTTTTTTTTTCACAAGACAGACAAGCCAAATCATCATTAAATGGCCTTTGTCTCTTTAAAAAGTCTGCTTAACATTTTTTTCTTGAAGGCCATTGTCACAGTGCCAGCAATAGTCAACTCACAGTGTGACAAGAGGCCCCAGAAGGGTACTCTAAGTGGCTTCAGAGCCTCCTGAGGTGGGCAGGGCAGTGCCTGGGTCCCATCCATTTTCCTGAACTTTGGGTGTCTCTCCTATCTTCTTTAGAGACCAAGACAAACCAAAAATGAATCTTTTTTGGTTCCTAGTAAAAGCCCTGAGTTTGGTTTGCAGGGGTAGGTGGAGGCTAGAAGGCTTGGGGAGCAGATTTTGTCCTGTTACCCCTTGGTCTACTCTCTGAGGTCTCAGCTTAGTTATGGAGCACTTCTGCCAGGCCTTTCAGCCATTATCCAGTCAGCCCACCTCTGAGGTCAGCCTGCCCTCTCTCTCTCCCAGACCACGTAAGCCTCCCTGTGCTCAATGGAGACCCCAAGTGCAATTACACACCTCCTCACTCTGGGGATACCAGGCAGCTACAGATTGCCCACCAGGGGGCCCTGATTATACCCTTCAGCACTGCTGCAGATGAGTTCCTGACCCTGTCTGTCTGTCCGTCTCTGACGCCAGGCTCCAGCAGTGGGCAGGCAGTCACATGAAGATGGAAATTGATTTAAGTGTGAATTCCCAAGCAGCCACTGAGGCTTCTGTAGAGAGAAGAGTGTACCTCAATGGGGATAGTCCCTGCACAGCTGTCCCAGGGTGTTTGCACCTCCACATAGATAAGGTGACTTCCTGTTGTTCCCTCATTTCAGAAAGGCATAACTCTTTCTGGCTATACTGATGAAACCTGTCATGCGTCATCCCTCCCAGCTACCCCTTGCTCATTTTTCCTGCAGATTCTAGGTCAGTACCTCTGATCTCCCAAATGACTGTGCCCATTGGTGACTCAGTGCAGGAGATCAGCAAGGCATGTGCTGTGATGTATGCTGGCAGGTCTTTTGGGTCCTCCCAGGCCCGCCTAGTCCTTGTCTGCTTGCCCTCTGAGTAATTCTGAGGGTTTTCTGTCTATCCCATTTCTTCTCCGTTTGGGCCTGGATGTAGTGTTGTGGGAAAATGGCATGAGGCCCAGCCAAGCTGGGACAGGAGTGCTTGTGACTATGGCTCAAATAAAAAAGGGGGAAGTAGTCTCAGGGTGCCTCTGCCATTCGTCTCTCTAACTTGGCCTTTACCCCTTGTGTCATAGACCCATTAGCACGCCTTTGAGTTTAGCTGCCACAAGTAGGTAGTTGGGGTAGTTGCAAGAATTTTCTGGAAATGTCATAAAAGTTCTCGTCTTATGCCAGGTCTTTTTGTTTCTCCTTTCTGGCTCCAGCACACTCTTCAGTCATGTAGGCCTAATTTCCAAACCTGTGGGTGTCTCCACCTGGACACATGTGGGAGAGGGGACAGTTCTCGGCCTTGGGTAGTATCTGAATGACAGGAGGCCAAAAGGCTGGATGGGCAGAGTGAAGAGCTGTAATCTTGTGGGTGTGGTTAGATGCACATGCATATTTGAAATACTGCCCCTGCAAATCTGGTTTGAAATAATGCATCTTAAATCTGTAGCCCAAGGAAAGCCCAAAGTATAGGAGAGGCATTTGTCTTTGTGTTGGAAGTGATTGATGAAGTTGTATAACTGATGCACATTTAGATTTTAATGTTTAAAGTTGATTGTTAATAAAAACCAAATTTACACTGGTGTGTATAGTGTAGTTTCTAAAAAGCACTTCACATTTTAAATTTTTCTTAGAATTCTATTTCTAGTAATCTAAATGTCTAGTTTTTAATCCTTTTGAGTATGTTCACTGTTTCTCAGTATTACTGCTTGAGTAATTCTCTGCACAGGGGACTTGTTTGTGGTATACATGGGGTGTCTAAAGGTAGCAATAAAGCCTTTCTTTACAAAGGGATTTTGTGATGAGTGTTTCCAATGGGGAAGCTAGGGTGCCCTTTCCAGCTCACACTTCAGTAAAGAATGAGAGAGAGAGGGTCCCGAGGTAACAGGACTGGGAGCAGAAGGGGATTGGAATTGATGCTAAGATCCATGTGACATGGGCTTTAGTGTCTGGATTACTTCACTTAGTCATTACAGTGCCTCAAGACACCAAACACCAGCCAGATGCCCTGCTGGAAGGAAAAGGAGGGGTGCAGACATTGATGCCTGTGCTAGGTTGGGGCACAGGAACCAATGAGGTGGGAGCCGTGCTTTAGGGGAAGGCTGTTCACACATGAAGGCAACAGCAGAGATATGAAAGCAGCCTAGATGTCCTTTAGCTGGTGAACAGACAGTGAAAATGTGGTATGTGTATACAATGAAATTTTGTTTAGCTGCAAAGAAAATTTGCAGGTAAATGGATGGAGCTGAGAAACACTATATTAAGTGACACAATCCAGACACCGAAAGACAAATGTCACATGTTCTCACTCATATGGATCTTAGCATAAATTCATATTTTTAGATTTGTGTGTTTAATTCAGAACTAGAATGCGGTCATTGGCATGGGGGGGAAGATCTTATGAGTTGGCTTTTGTATTGCTGATTGGAGGAGAACAGTGGGAGTGACTGGGACATGGCATGTGGGATGACACTGTTTTAAATGAACTTTATTTTATAACAAACTTTTAACTAAAGAAGTTTCTTCAAATGCCTACTACACACAAGCAGTTGGACGAAGCATAAATAGAATAAGGTAACCCTGACCCAACCAGAACAGATGTCACTTACCCTGATGCACTGTTGCTACTTAGTGTAGAAGCACTGAACTGGGCTAGGGGACACACCTACACAGCTCCGCTCTGGGTGGGAGGTCCCTGCAATGTCTACACACCTCCACCGAAGACAGGAAGAAGCAGGAGCATGTGCTGAAGCTTTGTGATGTTGCCTATCCTAAAATAGTCTTTGGTTTGCCACCAGACCACCCAGGGCCCAGGAACAGTACTGCTAGCTTTGAAGGGAAAGGCCCCAGCTGCCAGAAGATCCACCTGCCTGCCAGGCAAGCTAGGGTCCGGCTGGCAAAGCCCAGAGCCATGCTGCAGCAGGGAAAGGCCAGTCTTAGATGGCCACACTGTTGGGAATCCTGTCTGGTGACAGGTAGTAATAGGGGAGCTTTTTGTTCTTATTGCGCTCGGCGATCACACTGACAATGGCCTCCAGGTTCTTGCGGAATCGGATCATGGCTTCCTTCACTGGCTTCTCAATGAAATGCTCCTCTGGGTACATGCCCAGGAACAGCTGAGGGTCAGACAGAGGAAAGACAGTTTAAGGTGGTGCCATATATACTGACAGGCCTTGCCCCACCGCAAGAGGTTTCCTTTGGGAGGAGGAGGGGTATCTACTCAACTCTTATCACCTTTGTCCTTTGCCACCTGCTGAGATCCATACACATATGCACACAATGGAACACTGCTTGGGCATACAAAATGAAATCCTGCCTTTTGAACACAGATGAACCTGGAGGCCATCGTGTTAAGTGAAAGAAGCAGATGTAAATACCATATGTGGCATATAAAAAACTACTGTCTGACCAGGTGGCACACACCTTTGATCTCAGCAGCTGGGAGGCAAAGGCAGACAGATCTCTGAGTTCTAGGCCAGCCAGGGCTACAGAGTGAGACCCTGTCTAAAAATGAAAGTCCTGCCTCCTCATTTCAAAGAAGTCACAAAAGAGGAAGAAAACGACAAATGAGTGGATTCAGAAGAGGACTGAGTAATGTTCTACAGCACAGTAGGGTAAATTGTTGATAATGTGGTGTACATTTCCAAACTAGATTCTGAGTGTTCACACATGGGAATGGTTTATTTGGGGTGATAGGTCAGATGTCATAACAGCATTATCAGTGTCTACACATCACACTGCATTTCATAATTATGTGAATTACTGTGTGTTAATAAAAACACCATAGGTTATACAAATGCCACTTCCTTCCCCCCATGAACAGCTCAGGGCTGGAGCTGTAAAAGGGAGTTACTTCCTTGTTGCCAGGTGGTTTTTAAGACAAGGAAAGGTGCAGGGGAACCTGGAGGGTCTCCACTCTAGAAGTTCTGTAGTCACAGGGTCCTGCTGGCCTGACCTTTGTCTTTGCCATCTTCCTTTTAAGGCTTGGAACAGGCGGAGGCCCTGAATGTCAGGGAGTGGATGGCGGGGCACCCTGCTGGGTAGTGTTCTAGTTTCTTACTTATACCAGTGTCTGCAAAGTATTCAGTGGCTGGAAAGGGGTATGACATCTGGAGTTTAGTTTGCAGAAGGTGAGTCAGGCTTGGCATCCTTCGACCAGTAAGTCTCCTAGGAACAGCTCCTCTGGTCATACTGAGTACAGAACTGGCCTGGGACAGGCTAAGGGGGTACTTCTGATGGGAGCAGCACTGAAACATTGCAAAGGGCTGTGTTCACCGAGCCCTCCACTTAGCATAGCTTTGAGTACCCAGGAACTCTAACTTTTCCTGTGAGGAGCCAGAAAACAACAAGAGATTTATCAAGAACTAGGGGTGCGGTAGGGAGTGGTATCACTGCCCCCTCTGGTAACTTGGAGGAGAGCCTGTGCCTTTCACTGCCAGCTCACCTTTGACTCAGGCCCAGGCTGAGGACCTGGGGTGGGGTACCTCCCTGCCTTCTAGCAGCTCCAACTTGAGGTCATGATTCTTGGCTGCAGCTTTCTAGCTTGAGCCAGAGCCTGAAAGCCCTGGGCTTTGGGGTAATGGGTTGAAACTGCAGTGACCTGTACCACCTCCAGCAATGCCTAGTCTCACCTCGTTTTCTTGAAACTGGCTCAGTGCCCAAACTGCGCCTAGATGCCAACATGAACGGCCTCGGTCTGGTAGCGTATCCACGATCTGTTCGATGGTCACCACGCCCTTGGCAGTGGGCGGTGGGGCCCGCATAGTTGGAGGAGCATTGGGGATCCAGGAGCACCAGTCATACTGTGAGAGCAGCACCAACAGTGTGGGTGCCCAAGAAGCCCAGTACCTGCCCACTTCTGACCCATAGGCCTGTACTTCCTTGGTTCATGGGGAAACAGCAGACTCCACCCCTCCCTATGGGTACCACCCACTTCTCTGATGTCCCCACTTCACCTTCCCTGGCCTCCTCCTCTCCTGGTTCCCCAAGCCACACCTTCGACATTTCCCCTTACCACCTCCTCTGTCCTCATCTCTTGCTACCCCACTTTGCCTTCCCTCAAGGGCCCCCAGGCCTCCCTTTGGGATGTCCTGGCCTCTCCCTCCTCAGATTCTTTCCTTCCTTTCCAGGGCCTGTAACTGTCCCAGCCAGATGGGTGCCTTCAGGTATACATGCAGAATCCATGCCTGCTACTGCTAGTCCCAGGCTCAGAGGCTGCATGGGGGATGGGGGGCCAGCAGGGCATAAGCTGGAGCAGGGCAGGGCTGGGGGGCGGGAAATGACGATGGGGGGTGGCTTCCACTGTGGGATACCTGAGATAGTTCCCTAGAGAGGGCTAGCCGGACCCTACCTGGCCGAAGTTTACTGCTGCATGCTGGGCTGAGGCTGTGAAGATCACCACAGTCAAGTACTCAGACAACTTCTTCCTGCTCTTGATGGACTTGGGGAAGCCTAAAATGGAGCCACAAACCATGAGCCCCTGTTTGGCCCCTGTCCTGGCTTCCCATCCACACTTTCCAAGATCTTCCCCAGCATGACACTCTGAGAAGGGAGGGGATGGCAGTTCTGAGGGAGGCACTAGTGGGTACCCTAGGAGGCAGGGTCTCCTGCTTCCTGATCGTCATGCCCTTGAGACACAGGCCCTGCAGCAGGAGCAGAGAATTTGTGCTGCCCACCTGAGGCCTTTCTGCCCCGCATGCCATACACGTAAACATCCTTCACGAAGTCCTGCAGTTCCTGGTCCTCCTCCACCACCTGGTCATTCTCGTAGTAGATGCTCACCACCTCAGTCACGAATCTGGCTCAGGAGGGTGGGCAGGAGTGGGTGTCCAGCAGGTCCCTCCTGTAATCTTCCCACTCCTTAATGTCTGACTCTCGACATCCTCCACACCCACCATCAACACCCGACCCAGAAGCAGGCCCGCCTCACCATACTCATCGGGGTTTCCCCTTCCCACAGAACCTGGTCACACTCACGACTGGATGGCTTCCCACACCAGCAGTCCATCGTCACGATAGAAGTAGTAGGGGATGTCCTCAGTGCTGTCCATGCCCCGGGCCTTGATGGCCTCCGGGAAGCACAGGGAGGAATAGGTCAGGTCGTGGACTGCCCTCTGCACCATCTGCACGTGCCCACCACCCCCGGTGGCATTGGCCTGATGAAAGAGCAGAGTGCCCCAGTTTGATTGCTACCCTTCTCAGTAGTCCATGCCTGGAGCTTCCCGCTTCATCTGTGAGACACTGGAAGGCCGAGTGGGTGGCTGGGCACAGAGAGGGCCAGCCTGTGTCCTGTGAGATGCAGGGGGAGAGCTGTTTAACTTTGAGCAGGCCAAGCTCCCACTTCCATGAGGAGGTGGCATGGGGGAGTCCCACCCCGTGTACTGGTGTACTGGGCACTGCACAGATGAGGCAGAGAGAGCCGGCTTCTGTACAGAACACAGCTTCTGGGCAGCTAATCAGCTTTGAAGAGCTGGGGACATCGAGGACCTGCATGGGCTGGGGTTGGGCAGCTCTGTTCAGAGTGCCCTGAGGGTCACAGGTGGGATGGCGGGGGTATGGCCATGTGGGGAAAGTCACAGCTGTTTTGTAAGGTGGGAAGTTAGTAGGTTGTGTGGAGGAGGCTCAGAGACTGGCCAAGGGACAGGATACATAAAAAGACGACAGACACAACACAGGGAAGAAGCCCTGGTAGTGCACAGGGAAGAGGAGGGCTGGCCTTGGTTGGTGGAGGGGCCAGAGTCTCCCACACTCTTCAGCCCTCAGATGGGGATGGAGCCACTAGAAGAGCTACTCCAGGCCCAACATGAGGAGAAGGCACTCACCTTGTCAAAAAGGCCATACTCGCAGATAAGCTGTTCCCGGGCCTTAGTGTTGATGGCGATGGTGAATCTCACGTGGGCTACCAGCAGCTGGGTGGAAGAGGGGAAACCTCACTGAGGGTCCGGATCCTCACTCGGTGCGCCCAGCCCAGCCCAGCCCACAGTGCTGGGTCACTCTGGCCCCAGACAGGAAGTGAAGGGCTGTGTGTAGATCTTCCTGCCCAGTAGCTCTAGAAGGCCTGTGGACACCACTGTGACGATTAGTGCTAGTGACCTGGTGCTTGCCTAGTGCTTCGAGGTGAGCAGATCTAGGTCATTGTCCTCTGAGGCAGGAGCACTACTTTGATCTATTGGACCAGTGAAGAAACTGAAGCAGCAATATTTTCAGTTGTAGTTGACCCAGCAGACAAGTGTGGGTAACATTTGGGAAGAGAAGGAAAGTGACTCAAATGTCTTTTCAAATTCTGCTTCCCGGCCAGCCAGGCTGAGTCAGGCCTGGCCCCTGAGCATCAGTCCCAGGCCCCTCTTTGCAACTACTCCTAGCCATCCTCCTGCCCCCCCACACCCGACACCCTGGGATGCCAGCTACTCTCCCAGATGCTCTTCCCTTGCAGGTGGATCTGTGGCTGGCTGTACCTTGAAAATGGGGTGCACAGCAGGCAGCTGGCGGTACATGGCAATACCAAACACCTCAGACACCAGATGTGTGCGCAGAAGGTGGGTGATCGTTTGATGAACGTGGAAGTCACTGGAACGCACCCAGATTTTGGCCAAAAGCCAGTCGTATTTTGAATCAGAAGGGAGGAAAATTGGGTTCTTCTCTCCAGGGGCTTGGCTGAGCTGGTGTGTTGAAGAAAGAGAACACGGCACTTTATTTCTCCTTTACAGCTGTGGGAGAGGCCAGCCTCCAGGGAAATTCCAGAAGAACCCGGACATCAACATGGACTTTCAAATCACAAGAGGTGGGTCTGGAGTGATCAAGGGGCCTAGGGCCCTAGATGATGTGTCTTAAAACCTGTTCGTGAGCTGTAAGTTCCTTGTCTGTAACGTGGGGAGAGTGGTACAAACCTCAGAAAAGGAGCAAGCAACCATGAGAGGCCATGACCCGTGCTTCCTCCTCGGCCCTCCCCACTGTCTGCTCTCTCCCACTTCACCCACTGCTGCTCAGCAGCCCCCTCCATTCTCCTTCCCCCACCCTGCCATTGAATACTGCTGCCCTCCCCCACACACTCAGCTCCTCCTGGGCCAGGGCTGGAGCCTCATGCTGCTGAGTCCCCTTTCCCAGATCAGTATTTGCAGCTGGAGCCCTGCCCTGGAGCCCAGCTTGCCTTTGCCCTTTCATGTGTGGGTCAAGTGATCTTTTTTCTCTAAAATGTGAAGAGTTTGTTATCTGTTCTTTTAAAAATTCACTTCTTTAAAGCCAGAATAACGCCTCTGCAGTCTTTGGTCATTTAGCTGCTGACACCACTGTATAAGGTAGTCTATTACCTTTCTGACTCCAACATCAGGCCAGGCTGTTGGACCCTAGCACTGTTTGTAACAGCAGTCACATCACTGGTGGGGTGTACATGTAATATGGTGTGTGTGTGTGTGTGTGTGTGTGTGTGTGTACTCATGCATACATGCAGTAGTGGTCATCAAACTTAGGACCTTGCCTACACAAGGCAAGCACTTTAGTGTTGGGCCCACTCTTACCAAGCATCACCCCAGAACCCGGTGAGGTCACGTGCGAGTCTGGAAGGTGGCAATGAATGCTACCCCATCTTGTCAGACAAGGAAGCTTTTGAAGACCTAGCATTCCAGGTGACCCCTGGAGAGCCACGTGCTAGAAGCAGGTTCTAGAACCAAAAGTAGGGGCTTCGGGGAGCTTCATTTCTTAGACTTGCAGCAGAGGCCTGCGACTTAGCTGTGTGCCCCCTGACTAATACGGAAAATGGTTTTGCGGTTTAAATGTGATGTCCCCATAGGCTCCTGTGTTTGAACACTTGGTTACTAGCTGGCAGCACTGTTTTGAAAGGTCCTTGGGCTTTGAAGTTTCACAGTCTGGTGCCACTGCAGGTCTGTTTGCTTCCTGATTAGGAATGGACTGACCACCTGACCACCTCCTGTTTTGCGGCCATGCCTGGCCCCCTGGGGTGGGCTGTAATCCCTTGAACTGAGAACCAAAAGAACTCTCCCTCCTTTAAGTAGCTTTCAGGAAGTGATATACTTTGCACTTCAGGAATTACTGGGGACCCCAGAACTTTCCCAAAAGCTGACTGCCCGTTCACATCTCCTCCTCTCTCAGTTTGTCTGCTGGGTCTTTGTCTTTTCCTCACCAGTCAGAAGCAGCGCTTTGCTGTACCCGGAACCTGTGCTCCCGTCGTCTCCACCTACGCTCGATTTTTGAACTGGTGGCATTTTTCCCAGTTCTTAATATGCACTGCCTCTTCACCACAACTTCCTGGTCTCTTGCTTTTGCTTTAAAAAGTCTACCGAGTCCTCGTATCGAGGCTCTTCTATCTCCTCTGCTCTTTGCACTCTAATCTTTGCTTAATCAGAATCATATTCTTGTAAGTGGAGTGATAAAGGGGTCAAATTTCCCATGCAGCGGGGTGTGGTAGTGAGCACCAGCTACACACTAGCCTCCCTCCCTGCACTGAAAACCCACCCTTGTCAAGGTCTCTAGGTACCATCATGCCCTTCTCTGTTCTCATGCACTGCTGTGACCTGTGATCTGGGAGGAAACACTTCTGTTTTTGTTTTTTGTTTTTCCTCCAAAAATATGCTGTTTCCCATATGAATTTTTAAATTCTTTATCCCAATTACTTGACGTTTTAGTCCTCTTCTGATACCATCTCCCCAAAGAGGAAAAAGCTGTCTGAGGTTTTAATTGGAAACATGCTAAGTTCATATAACCAAATTTTATAGACATGGTCTTCTTCTTTCCTTACTCCCTTTCTCCCCCTCCTTCTTTTCCAGAACTGTCATTAAACTTTCCTGCTACAGTATCCTAACCATGTTAGCTCAGGGTTGGTATTTTTATGATATACTTGTCCTGTTTAATATGAAATCGTTCTTATGATGTCCTTATACATCCTTTAAAATGATTGTATAGTTTTCCTTTAATTTTTCCATATATATATATATATATATATATATATATATATATATATATGTGTGTGGAGGCCAGAGGACAGCTTGCAGGAGTCGGTTCTCTCTTTCCACCATGTGGATCCCAGGAATCAAATTTAGATTGGCACACTTGGCAGCAAGCACTCTAACTCGCCGAGCCATCTTGCCAGCTTTTTGTATATTTTGCCAGTGACTGTAAATATTTTCCTGATGTGGACATTATTATATTTTGCCATTAGCAGGAGAAATAGTCTTCCAGGGAACAATTAGTTAACCAATAACAAATGGTCAAATGATCAGCCCTGAAAACATGCATATGAGTAGTAATTATGTATGCAGGCACACACACACACACACACACACACACACACACACACACACACACACAGTTACCTCATATTTTCCCTAAGAGGAGGTCTTTCGGGGACTTTTCAAAGAAGCAGATTTTACATGTATTGTCCTCCAGCTTTTGCCTAGGTCTTCACAGTTTGCAGACTTTCCACCTTCACAGAGGAAAGAGCCTCAGGAACTTCCTGGGGCTTGTCCAACATCCTACTTTGTGCTATCAATGGAAAGAACTGAGATCTAAGCCAGGCCTCTGGCTCTAATAAATATGTGTCTGGGACAAGCTAGTTCAGAACACCTGTCAGTGGTAACCCACACCTCTCCAGGCATCTCCCAGTGATGATTTCCCATGCCTCCTGTGCCTTCATCTAATGCTTCAGCTTCTTACACGTAGAGCTTTCTCTGATAAGAGGCCGATGACTCCTGGAGTGAAGAAGGGTGGGGGGCTGGAAATGGAGTGGGGACCTGTAGCCAACTGCTTTGATTAAATTATTAATTAAAATTTTGATACTGGGTATCACTCTGTAGCCCAGGCAGGCGTTGAACTCATAGCCTGGGATTATAATCATGAGCTAAACTGCACGCTTGAGACAGCTTGAATCCCAGCTCTGTGGCTCACTATGGGCACCTGTACGTTAGTCTCCTTACCTGGGTAAGATAATTGACGTCAGGAAGGTGGTGGTAATTACACAATGGAGACTGGTACTGTGTGAAACCCCAATGAGCCTATGCTTTAGGATCCAGAATATTTGGGATTTCAGCAATGTATGCGTTTTATTATGTGGTAAGTCCTTCCTTCAGATCTGGGGTAACAGAATATATTTTATATTTACATTCAACCCAGACATATTTCTGCAGTGACCCATTTATGTATCATACTGAACAGAGCAAAAGTTCTAAACTGCTTTCCTTGTGGTGCAGAGGTTTATTTGAAACCAACAAAGTCTTAAAATGCTTCACAGTTTTATAGCCTCATGGTCTTTTGGCTAAGATCAAATGTAGAGTCTGTTCTTAAGTACTTCCCATAAAGAAGTTTTCAGGATTTCTTAATTTCCCAGGCAAGGGCTTTTAGACTGCACAGGGTAACCCTGCACATCAGCTGATACGGTTCCCGTTATACCCACTGTCCAGGTCACAGGCACTGTGTGCTGAATGCTCATCTTTTTGTCCCCCATGGGGTCCCTGCAAAGCCTAGGGACAACCTAGGGACCTTCATTTAGACCTGCCTTGCCTTTCCAAGCCTCATCGTTGCTGTCTGACCACCACCTCTCACAGTACAGGTAGACTAAACCCTGTGCCTACCCACCTCCACTGTCCCTGGGGTTGCAAGAATCTACTTGCATGGAAGACTGCCTTGGGGGTGAGGACATTGCTCAGTGCCTTCTGTTTGCAGCTTAGCTCCTAGCTTCACCTGTCTGGCTTGTGTGGGCATGCTCACTTGGAAACACTGGTCTGGAGTTGGGTAGGAGAAGCAGCATGTCATTGCAGGCAAGGCCTTCCCAGTGTGCTTAGCCCCAGGAGGGAATTTCTCAGAGGTGCCTGGGAAGCCACTGTCTGCCTCTTATGTGCAGACAGCATGCTTCACAGCAGCAATGGGTCCCAATAGGTCATTTTTCTCCCTTGCTCCTGAGAGTTGTCAGTGCTTCTCAGCCTCAGCAGAGTGGATGGTGCTGCCCCACAAGCTCCGCCCCAGGCCCCGCTGCTCAGGTCCAAGTCTACAGAAGGGCTGAAGCTGAGCAGCCCACCTACCTGGATGGCAATGGGGACAATCTTGTTGGCCAGGTTCTTATATAGCAGGCAGATGGGTGCAGCCAGGAACTGGTGTGTGCAGGGGTCGGTTTTGTTGGCATCGATGCCATCCAGTAGCTCATAATCCACAATGAAAATGTTCCCCTCCTGCAGGAGGCAGAGAAATATATCCAAGTTAGTTTAAGCAAATGGATCCAAGAACCAGGGCAGCGGTAGGATGTGAGCCATGGCCTTCAGGACTCCGCCCCTTCCTGGCAACTTAGTGCAGAGCAAACACCTAGAAACTTTTACTGAGATGAGGTTACTCGGAACTTGAGTGTGCACAGTAACTAAATGCAGGATGACAGCTATCTCTGACTTTGTTTTGTGTTTGTGGTTTTCACTCGTGGGTCAGACTCATGCCAACTCTGCAAGACAGTGTGTTAATCACGGAAGGAGTGTCTGCCTAACCTCTTTTATCTCTCTTCAAGGCCAAGGGCACAAAGATAAGTCCTCATTCTCTCCTGCAATGTATATATTTAATACAACAATATATTTTATATTTACATTCAACACAGTGATGTTTAAAGCAGTGATCCATTCATGGATCATATTGAACAGAATAAAAGTTGTAAGTTACCTCCTCCATGTTCAGAAGTTTATTTGAAATCAAAATATTTGCTGCGAAAATTTAAAATATGTCACAGCCTTGGATTGCAGAAATAGCAAACACCTATCAGGACATGCACACACGCAGCACGCATGCACGCACATGTTCATGCACCAGGATAGCAGTACTACAGCCTGGAGCAGAAGGAATCATTCTGTAGAAACCAGATCCATCCCTTCAATCAGCATCGAAGACCTCTTTGGACTAGTTGCAGAACCAAAACAATGATTGGAAAAAAAAAATCACACTTTGGTCAGGACTGCTAATTCAGCCACACCTGTTCCCTGCCCCAGGTCTTCCTCTGTTTAAATCTAAAGCTGGATTTGGGGTCACTGAACCCTATTATCTCTTCCCTCCCATGTGTCCATATTGATTAAATCTCTCTCTGCTTTTTACTGTGTTACTTTATATCTCTTTTGTTGGTGTGTTGGCCTGGGTGACCACACCTAGCCTGTCTGAGCCTCAGGAACCTGGGCTTTCACCCTAAAACTCTGGTTCCAAGTGGAATTCAGAATCTGTGAGTTTCAGTTCTCCAGCTCCAAAGCTGGTTTACACATGGAGTTTTCAAAGCTAAGATGAGAGAAAGATCAGCCTGGACTAACACAGGCTGGCTGTAACCTGCTTGATGCTCATGAAGGAAGCGGAAAGACCATTCTGAGTGGCAGTTCAGTGAGGTCAGAGGAGGCAGACGAGAGAAGCCAAATGCCCAGATACAGCTGCAGGACTTCATTTAGATCAAGTTCAACGCTGGGCAAATTAGCCACTGTCATCCAGGACAGGGTCCTCCTCGAAAGGAAGAGATGGAAAGGGTGGGGCTACTCTTCACAGATGTAGGGAAAAAGGGTCCTTCAAGGGTTCTTCTATTCATGTTCCAAAAATACATTTCACTGGAAAAGATTTTAAAATGTTTAGGGGTTTGTTTTGTAGCTCAGTAGTAGAGAGCTTGCTAATACGTGTGAGGCTCTGGGTCCAGGTCCCAATACTGAAAACGAAACAATTTAGTAGCTATGAGTCTAACCTGTCATTGAGGTTGTCAAAGAAAGGTGTCAAGAATGATGGAAGGCCCCAAGAACTGTGCCGGTGTGTTCGCCGGGGACAGTGTAAGAGATAAGGGAGTACGTATGTAAGAGTCTAGCCAGTGGTGGCTGTTAGGTCATTGGGTTGTTGCCTCATGATCTAAACCACAGCAAAACATCATGGTCATGTGTTTGATGGATCAGCTCAAAGTGAAGATAACCCATGACCCACTTTCCCTGGAGGTGGTAGCCGCTTACCAGTAAGAGGATGTTGCCTTGTCTTGAAGAACAAGCAAGGGCCTACTTTGGGGTGGTTAGGGACAGTAATGTCTGTTCAGGTCCTCTCAGTTCTAAGATGTGCTGGTTTCTGTGTGTGGAGGTGAGTTCGAGGAGTCCTTATTGTTACTGCTGTCTGTCCACATGGCTAGGTAGTATCCTGAGACCCACGCAGGCTCAGAAGAACGGGAAGGACTGCCTGTGTGGGTCAGGAACCCAACTTCAGCTGGGTAAGTAACCTAAAGACAAGTAGCCAGGAGATTGGGGCTGAATGATATGTGTTTGGAGTCTCCACGTGAGCTGGGCACCTAGACACAGTGACCAGAGGCAACAGAAGCTACATGGTCCAGTAGTGCTGGCTGCAATGGGGAGAAGACAAGATATTGAGAGCTGTTGTTGGACTATCAGCAAACAAAACAAAAAGCCTAGCATGGAGGTGCCTGGCAGATCCCATTGATGCAGGCTGATTCAGTTTGAATTCTTTCTGTCTCAAGATGAGATCAGCCTCAGAACTTAGGGTGAAGGGTTGTGCCTGCAAGTGGGGGCCAGGAGACTGGCTTGAGGGAGGCGAGGGAGGCACAGGTGGCACCAATATTTCTAATTAGAAAGGAATACATTATATCAGTCTCTGTCTTTTGTTCCTACACAAAGCCTACTTCTTTCCCCAGTTTGTTCACCTTTGCCAGGTGCGTGACCGTTCGATGACCACGTGTAGAACACACCTGTCACAATGCCCGACACACTGCAGGCCCTCTTGTAATTATTGACGTGGATACTGAAAATACTGACACTATGTTTGCAGAAGTGAAGATTGTATAGATACAGCACCCCGCCCCCACCCTGTGACTTCCTGTGACTTGCACAGTTCCCAAGACCCTTGTGGGTGTTACTGCCAAGAAAAGGAAGAAACTGCTGATTTCACACTGTCAATCAGACAGTTTAGCAGTCTGAGGATCCACAAGCATTGGTCAGCAGGAAGTGGCTTCTGTGGAAAGAATGTCTCCAGCCAGCAGGCCTACCTGTACTTCCTGTTCTAAACTGAGCTGCCTCTCTAGGCTGCACTCCACCATCTCTGTAGTCACTGGGAGCTTCTTGGGCAACTCTGTGCAGCGCTTGATAAGCACAGGGTTGCAGCCATTCAGGAACTGGTAGCCGAACATAAGGTCCTCCTGCCAGTGGTTCTTGACTCGCTCTGTGGGGAGAACAGGAGGGCACTCACCCTGGGTAGGACAGCTGGGCAGGCCCCCATGGCCCTGCCTGAGGATAAGTCTTTGTGAAGACCCCTTCCCAGGAGACTCAGTCTCCTCTCACTCGCCATGCCCACTTTCTGTGTTCCTGCTCACTGCTGGGTCCGGCTATGCACCTAGACTTCCTTAAGCTATGCCTTACTGCCTAGCAAGACTCCCAGGTAACCACTCTTCTCAAGATCTCTGGTCCTTCATTCAGCCCAGTATGACAAATGAAGGGAGCATCCTGGTCAGCACCTTCATCTAACCATTCCTGCCTCTGTAAAGAGTGATGGCTCTCATGACTCTCCATCACAGCCCTGACCCTGGTCAGGGCTCTAACCAAACAAATCATGGTCCAAAGGACCCTAATGTTGCTTTAAATCTTCTTTGTACTATTATCAAATGTGTGTGTGTGTGTGTTTGTGCAAGTGCACTCACATTTGAATGCAGGTGTCTACAGAGACCAGGGGCACTGGATCTCCTTATACCTGGAGTTATTGGTGGTTTTAAGACACCCAGTGTGGATGCTAGGAAATGAACTTGAGTCCTTTGCAAGAGTAGAATTAGCTCTCAGCTGCTCAACCGTAGCTTCAGCCTCCAATGCTACTTTAATGTAAATGCTTAAAAAGAAATAACCTAGTCCTGCCTTGGCTCTGTGGAGAGGAGCCACAAATGATTTGTTTCTGTAAAGAAAAAGTCCCTATGGCTTTAAGACTTCTGGTGAGACGATATTGAGGGTGCTTGAGTTGGATGTCTGCAAGTCTCTGGCAGAAAAATAAACTTTCCCATCCCCACAACCCCAAGAGCCCTCTTACCAGAGATGGTGTTGCTGATCTTGACGAAGATTTTCTCGAAGTCAGCGAAGTCACTCCAGGAAGACTGGAACATGTGCATGAAGCGATTGATGAACAGGTTCTCCATCCTGCAAACCAGGGAACAGGTCACCTTGCCCACCCACTATGCTTCTGCAGAGTGTCTGCATTTGATACTCAGGAGCTGTCTGATATCCCAGGCAATTTCTGGGGGGCAGGCGCTGGCCTTGTGGGGCCAGGACAGAGATTAGCCTTTGCCTGCTGCTCTTACTACTGCCCTTGAGCTGTGTAAGAGACCAGGCCAGTGCCTCCAGAAGAGCTTTGAATGTGTTCATTCATTCATTTACAGAGCACAAATCAGAAATGAGGGCAAGGCTTTAAACTCAAAACCTGCCCCTAGTGACATTCTTCTGCAGCAAGGCCGTACCTCCTAAGCCTTCTCAAACAGCACCACTAAATATTATCCCCCGCCCCAAGCCGATGGGGGACATTTCTCACTCAAACCACACTCTCTTCCTGGCCCTCTATGTCTGTGGCTATTTCATAATGCAAAATGCGTTTAGTCCCACCCCACAAGTCCCCACAGTCTTCCAATCTCAACACTGTTTAAAAGCCCTAAGTTTCTTTGAGACTCAAGGCAACCTCTTAACTGTATCCCTTGTAAAATCAAAAAGAAAGCTGCATACTTCCAACACACAGTGGCACAGAGTATGCATTACCGTCCCACCAGGGAGCAAAGTGGGCATAGTGAAGAAAACCTGGGCCAAAGCAAGACTGACACCCAGCAGGGCAAACTCCAAACCCTGTAGCTCTAAGCCTGTGGTCGAAGGGCTTGGAGGGCTCTGCCCTCCCGGCTTTGCTGACGCAGCGCACATCTCTCTCATGGGCTGGCTCCAATCTACGTACGCAGCTCTCTGCGGTGAATGTCTCTCAGCTCCGACATCGCCAACGTCCTAAGGTCTCCACGGCAACCCAGGCTATACTTCTACCACGTGATGCCACACCCTTCCGGAGCCTCTCGCTCTCTCGTAGACTTTACAAAGGGACACGCTTGCCACACAGTCCCTTGCCTCCTAGCTTTCTAAGACCGTGGAGGAAGAATCCCCAACCCTTTCATTCTTACATCGCCCCTCGTGCCTCCAAAGCCGGCACCACCTGGGCGACACAGCTAAGTTCTGCTGCCGGCGTGGGACGGACCCGGCCCTCTTGAATCACATCAGCAGCAGTGCTTTCTAGAAACAGAAGTCTCCTCAGGCTGCAGTCGATACGTTTGAAGCTTGCATCTTGTCTTGCCCTTCAGAAACCCTTCCCTGGTTCCAGTGCGCAGCAGGCCTCTCCTTAGCAGCTTCTCCTCTGACACACGCCTTGCTGTAAACCTCCTGCGGCTTTTCTCTCCAAATTGTACAATTGCATTTTTCTTACTGCCTTTTTCATTGTAGACCCGCAAAAACATTAATAACAAACAGATTACAGACTTGACATTCATTATGCAGTCTTGAAATTTCCAAAGAAATTATTCCATTACTTTAAAATTTAGCCTCAGGTAAATTCTCAGGTCATGAGCAAGAAACAGCCAGATTCTTTGCCAAAATGTCACAAGAATAGCCTCTAGCCCAGTGGCTATTAATGTCCTTGTGCCCCCTGAAACCTTTTGAGCCAGGCCTCTAGAATCTGCGTTGTCCTCGCCACTGCTGTCTTCCAGGCTCCTGTGAAGACAGCCTGTTCAACTCTGTTTACAAGCAGTCAGCTCTTTTCTAGTCCCAAGTTCCAAAGGCTTCCAAACTCCAAAACAAAATGGCCCACAGCCAACTGAACAAAACCAAAGCAATAACAACAGCAGCAGCAGCAGCAGCAGCAGCAGCAGCAGCAGCAGCAGCAAACAACGTCAGGTTCTTCACAGCAACAGGCCACTCTCTGCTACTAACTTCTGTCTTAGATGATTTTCTGCTGATGTGATAAAACATCAGGACGAAGGCAAGCTGTAGAGGAAGAGTCCATTCTGGCTCATGTTCCATAGAGTCCATGACAGTGGGAGCAGCATGGCAGCAGGAAGCTGAGGCTCACATCTTCAAATGTAAGCACAAGGCACAGACTGAACTGGAGAGGGGTGAGGCTTCGGGCTCCTGAAGCCCCTGCTCCAGGGACACGCTTCCTCCAGCAAGGCTGCACCTCCTAAATCTTCTCAGGTATCACCACCAACTGGGTACCAAGTGTTCGAATACTCAAGCCTGTAGGGTCATTTCTCATTCAGACCACCACAGGTAGTTTCTGCCTTAGGTATATGTGTAAATAATTTGACACCACCCCCTGGAATCTCAGTTTCCTTAACTAGAAATGATCAATAATGATTAGATAATAAACTTTGAAGTTTTAAAAGGATGACTATAATTAGGAAACACCCAGACAGAGGAGACTGACTCGTGGTCCTCAGCCCTGGCTGCCTGGTGGGCGTGCAGAGATTCTTGTCCATGGTTGTGCTGGGTGTTGGGAAGTTCTAAGAGGTCCCAGGGGAGTATAAGGCTCAGTTGGGCTTCATGGGTTTAGGGTATTCTAGGTTTATATGATTAAAAGAGTTCTTGAAGAGTCTAAGTACAGTGTGAAAGGTGTCTTTGCTAGCCTTGATGTGGGGCTGAAGGATCTACAGTTTTGACAGAGTTTCCATGATTGTGCCAACATCCTGCAGGGACTCTAGTGCAAACATGTGACCCAGAGTTCAATGTCTCTGTTCATTAGCAAAGGGCCTTAGGCAAGGTCCTCAGCCTTCTTATTTTTCAGGTTCCTCTACTGCAAAGAGGGAGCAGTATATGCAGTGGTAGTTTGGATGGCTCCCACAGGCTCCTATATAAGAATGCTTAATCACCAATGAGAGAATTGTTTGAAAGGATTATAAGGATTAGGAGGTGTGGCCGTGTTGGAGTAGGTGTGTCACTGGGGTGGGCTTTGAGGTTTCAAAAGTCCATACTCAGGACTCTCTGTCTCTCTGTCTCTCTGTCTCTCTCTGTTCATGCATCAGGATGTAAAGCTCTCAGCTACTTCTCCAGCACCACGCTTGCCACCATGGTGATGATAATGGATTAACTTCTAAACCTGTAAGCAAGCCCCCATTGAATGCTTTCTTTTACAAGCGTGGCCTTGGTCACGGCGTCTCTTCACGGCAGTAGGACACTGACTAAGACATGTGTCTACCTCATGAGGTCACTAAGATAAATGAGCAGGGATCCCTGTCATGGGACCAACGCGGGCTCTCTAGTCATTGTCACCACCGAATCTGCCCCCTGGTAACAGCCTGGACTCGGTCTTCAGTTAGAGTGGCCACAGAGGGAGTGAACTGGGAGGGTGATGCAGAATTATCAGTTCAGCCCCTGCTCGGGGCTGAGAGCACAGCGCTGTTGAGGTTGGAAGGCTTCTGGGTGAAGGCTGTTTAGATACAGGTCATCTTGCAGTTGTGCAATGAGAAACCACCCCCTGGCCCAGATAAACAGGAATGCCTTGGGATTGGTGTTCAGCTGAACTACTTCCCAGCTCAAGGCCCTCAAAGGGAAAGAATGGGGAGTCCTAGTATCAGAAGGATCAAGTATGAATCTTTCCTATCAAACACTGTAAAACTTGAGTTTAGAACAAGGAATGAAAATCTTCTGATCCCTCCACAACCTCGTAAGACTTTTATGGAAATGTATTAACCCCCTCTCCCCCAGTGAAACCTTTATTTACACAAAAGTCCACTGCTGTACTTCAGGTGTTTGATGGCCTGGATCAGTCACCCCTTCCCCCTTCCTTCATTTCCTGTGTGCCAATTCTTTTCAGACTAGCCAGCTAAACTAAGACTGTAAGTTGGATTCCAGTCAATGGGGGGAAAAACACAGTCACTACCTGAGTTAGAATAAAAACCAAGTCTACTTCCTGTCTCTGTGTGTTAGCGCTTCCGAGCACATCCTCTTGATCAGGAGCACAATTTGCCTTGCCCGGACACCTCCGGTGGAATGGTGCTTTCTCTGCGATTCTGAATTCATTTCTAACATTATCCCATCCCTAGCTACTCAATGGGCCACCCACACCCTGAAGTTCTTAAAACTTACGCTTTTGAGTAGTTCAGAACAAAGTCCACTCCCTTTTCACTATCAAACTGGATATCTCGGGGCAAATCCTTGTGGCACTTGGCATCAATACTCAAAGGGAAGCCAGGGTTCCACTCCATCCATCTAGAACGAAAAAGTTGAAACAAACGAAAATAAACAAACACAAACAACTGTGTTAAAGGATGGCCCTCTGGTGGCCCCCTGAGCTGAAGGCTGCCATGGTGTCAGACAAGGTTATATGTGGTGGTTGATTTTCCCACTGTAACATGTAAGCTGGGGTACTAGACCCCTTTCCAAGGTTGCATGGCAACCACTTTTGCTGTGGCCTGACCACAACAGTAGAGATCTGAGTCTGGCTTGTACCAAAGACTTGGTGAATGGAACAGATGTGCCCCAGTGCACAGAAAGGAGTGAGGAAGGAAAGCCCAGAGGCCTCACTTAACACATGTGACTTCGCACAGTCAGCCCCTTGGAGGGTCTGCCTTGACAGTCACAGGAAGAGGGCTGCGAGGCTCCCACGCCACATTCAACCACAGTGTCAAGTGCTCTGCCAGCTTGGTCGGGGCACATTCTGATTCTGCGTGTGGTGGTTAGGGAAGGAGATAGGTTTCAGGCTCTCACGGTAGAATCATAGGGCATTGGGGGAAGTGAGAAGGGACCTCAGGCGCAGACCCCTGAGGGAACACCGCCTGTAACAGCTGGCCTGCAGCAGGTTTAGAGATGGTTACAATCAATGTAGCTCCCTCTACAGAGAAGCCAGACACTAACTCCAGTGCAGATATTCAACTCTTACACCTTCACAGTCATCGTTGGTGCCTCTGTTTTACTTTATTTTTAACTCACCAGGCAATCTCTGAAAACCAAACCCAAAGAGAACAAAATCTTTGTTCATTTATTTAGGACAGAGAGAATGAGTTTTTTCTGCTTAGCAGCTGAAATGCCCAGTCTGAGGTCAGAGTTTTCATGTATATTCCCAACTATCTTCCCTTTTAAAGCTCCTTTGAGGGAGGTAGACTTTAGATCAAGAAGTCTTCAGTGCTTTTTACACGGCCTTGTGCTTTCACCGTGACAAACTCTTCCCTGGTCTCCTCGGTGTCTGGTGGTCCCAGGGACCCTCTTGGAAATGAAAACGCCTGGAAAGAAACTGAGTGTGAGGGAGCTGATGGACTTTGATGAATGTGAAGAGTCTGGAGTATTACAGATCCGAGAGCAGCACGGGGACTCAGGAGTCAGAAATCCGTGCTCTCCTCGATGGCTGGGACCTTAGGGTCTCTGAGGAGTGCCCTTCCCCTAACTTAAGGTTGGTCAGTTTGAACAAAGAGCAGAAGGCTGATGGATAGGCCCTCAATTTAGGGATAAACATCCTGATCTAGCCCTGAGTTTATAGGCCTGTCCACCAGCAGGGGGCCCTGCTGCCCTAGTGGTTGGAGAAAACCTTTGCAGGCGTTTATATGGCTTTGTCTCATGTTAAGAGTATGAGGAAGAAGCTGGAAGTTTACCACTTTTTAAAACTCCATTTGTGACCCCGCTGCCTGTCAGGGACCTGTCCAGCATCTAGACCCTCCTTACCAGGCTTTAGGGAAACCTTTCGTTGTCCATGGGATCTTTACCACAAGCACGTTAATAAGCATAAAAATAAGAACACTGTACAAACGGTTTTTTTATTTAGAAAAATGAGTAAGAGGTGTCTCCAACTCACCTAGCAGTTCAAGGGATGCCGTGAACTTAAAGGGTTGAGTGGAGCTGAATTTTTCAGTGATCCAGTGAGGACACGTAGACCACATTTTGTTTTGTTTGTAGATTTGTACTTACTATTCACACGCATGTAGACGGCATGTGTGAGTGTGAGTGTAGATGCGAGCACACCATCGAGTGCTGGTCCCAAATCACATAAGTAGGGCCGTGCCTGGTGGCGCACACCTTTAATTTAAGCACTGAGGAGGCAGAGGCTGGAGGATCTCTGTGAGTTCAGGGCTAGCCTGCTCTACATAGCTAGTTCCAGGCCAGCGAGGGCTATACAATGAGACCTGGTCTCAAAACCAAAGACAACAAACACAAATAGCGACAACAAAACACCATTGAGATGCATGGTTTCATCTAATTCAAGAAAGCAGATCCTTCGATAGCATTTACCAGCAGAGTAGGGACTTGATCCCAGATTGCAACTGAATGAAGAGTCCAGAAAACAGACAGAGTTATGTACTATATGTTTTCCCAATAGGGTGAGTGCTGTAAGGTACTTTGACCTGGAATTCAAGAAGGAGTTGATAAGAAGTAGGCCATAAATCAAAGCGTCATGGCCCTTGGCAACAGCAGGAAAGAAAGAGCCATTGGCAGTACTGTGGCCAACCATGGTGTGGGCAGGGGGTACCGGGGGTGTAGTTGGAGTTCTCTAGGGCAGCAGCTTCTTGATCAACCTGGGCCTCGGAGGATGCCTTGGGAGTTGGTCCTCTCCCTCTGCAGTCAGTGTGTGAGTTCTGAGGGCAGACTCCAGTCATTAAGCTTGCATGGCAAGTGCTTTGACCTGCTGAGCCATCTCACCAGCCCCACAATTTCTTAAGAGTTTTCTTCAGTGTTTGGAAGTTGTCTGCCAGCTCAGAAAGAACTTTCTCGGGATACAGCACCAAGGGGCAAACACTTAGCTCCTTTGGAGGTGGGACCATTGCACAAGAATAGAACAGTTTGCTAGATCACTTACTCCTGGCCTCTGGAGCCAGACACCCATGCCCCTTATACTGAATGAGACGTACAGACAAGCCAACTTACAGAAGCCAAAGGGCTTCTTCATATCTACAGACATAAATAGGTCGGGTTGGGTGGGAGGCAAGAAAAACCCATACTCCATGGAGGAAGGCCCTGAGAACGACTGGACAGAAATAGGGAAGAGGCAGAAGAGGTATCTGATTTGGAGGAAGAGCTCTTAAGGATATATGCATGGTACAATTCAATGTAAAAAGATAT
Organism: Cricetomys ansorgei; assembly: GCA_026225945.1. NCBI lineage: Eukaryota > Metazoa > Chordata > Mammalia > Rodentia > Nesomyidae > Cricetomys > Cricetomys ansorgei. The sequence continues at coordinate 17,316,141 of JAMJFZ010000116.1, read as the reverse complement.
GTGCTCATAAAACATGACTGATAAAGCAGTAATTTAACAAGGAAATAGAAAAAGGTTGTAGCCAGTGTGAGACCTGACTGGTCTCTTAAAGGACAAAGTTTAGTCATTCTATAATCAATTATTTGAGCAGCATCTTTGCGACATGAAGCATTCTTTACTCTTTGCAAACCAGGGACACAATGTAGCACAAATGTAGCAAAACACCAAAGAAATGCAAAGAGCTATGAATAAAACTACTAGACTTGAAAGCCAGACACAGAAAATTCAATAAGCTTCTCATTTCTCACACTTAAAATGGTAGACATTGCCAGGCGGTGGCGCACACCTGTAATCCCAGCACTCGGGAGGCAGAGGCAGGCAGATCGCTGTGAGCTTGAGGCCAGCCTGGTCTACAGAGTGAGTTCCAGAGTTACAAGAGAGAAACCCTGTTTTGGAAAACAAAAAACAAACAAGCAAAACAAAATAAAAGGTGGGCACTGTGAAGCATTTATGGGTTTTCGTGGATTAGGTCATTTTTATTACATTTAAAATTATTATTTATTATTTGTTTTTATTTATTTTATTTATTAATTTAATTTATTTATTTTATATTTTTATTATTTATCATTATTATTATTTATTACATTTTGGATTAGGTCTTGTTTATTAAATTTAAAATCATTTTAAATATTTTTCATATATTTTCTTTATATCTTTCTCCTTCCCCAACTCCTCCTAAATTTTACCTACTTCCCTACCCACCCCAAATTCTTGCTTTTACACACACATATTCTCTCTCTCAAAAAAAAATCCATAAAAACAAAACAAAAACAAAAGATGCCAAACCATAAGCACACACATGCACACACACACACACACACACACGCACACGCACACATACCAAAAACAACAAAACACTGAGCCCATTTTGTGTTGACCAATTACTCCTGAGCACGAGCCCCTCCCTGTAGCGTGGTTGATATACCCGGTGTCACTCCACTGGAAAAAACTGATTTTTCCTCTTTGAGCAAGAAGCAATTTCAAATACCTTCCTGGTTAGGGATGGGACTCTGCGCCCATCCCCCCCTTCTCTGTGCTGGGATTTAGCTAACTTGAGTTTGTACAGTCTTGTGCATGCTGTCATGTGAGTTCTCTGTGAGTTCATATGTGCATCAGCCATGTTGTGTCTGGAAGACACTGTTTCTTTGGAGTTGTCCACCAACTTTGGTTCTTTCTGCATCTTCAGCATAGATCACTGAGGTTTTAGGGAAGGGGTTTGATAAGGACATCCCATTTAGGACTGAGTATTCCAAGGTCTAGCATTGTCTGCACATTCTTCAATCGGGAGTACGTGTGTTTCTGTGTTAATTCTCATCTACTCCAAGAACAATACTCACTTATTTTGGAGAACGTCTATGTAAGATTGATGTTTACTTAATGTTTGCTAGAGCTTACCCATGAAACCACCTGGGCCTGAGGTTTTATTTATAGGAAATCTGAAAGTTATTAATTCAATTGTATTACATGAGATTGACTTATTCAATTTAATTTGAATTAGATTGAATTCCTTAAAAAATATTGTACATGCGTCTGCATGCCTGTGTCTGTGTGCAGGCACACACATGCAACGCCATGTGTATAGAGGTTAGAGGACAGCTTTTGGGAGTTGGTTCCTACCTTTCACCTTTAGGGGTGGGGATTCTTGTGTTGTTTCTACTGCTATGATATCTATACCAGGCTGCCTGGCCAGAGGGCTTTTGATTGACTCTCTTGTCTCCACACCCCATCTTTCTGTAGTAGTGCTAGGATTACAGATGTTCACCACTACATCCAGATGTTATTTATGTTCTGGGGCTCAAACTTGGGTGGTCAGATTTACGTGGCCTCTGCCTTTGCCTGCTGAGCCAGCTCCTGGTCCAGGAGCATCTAATTTTCAAGACAGTTATGGTAGGTTGTGCCTTTCTGGGATTTGTCCACTTCATCTTATGTTGGCATACAATTGTACATAATGAACTTTTTATTCATTTAAATTCCTGTAAAATATTGATTTGTCTACCTGATGTTTAATTTGAATAACTTGGGCCCTCTTTTTCTTGGTCACTTGTGTAATGGTTTTTCAATGTTGTAGATTATGTATCCCTTTTCACAACTAAAACATTACAGGAAGACATAAACAGTTAAGGCAGTCGTACAATAACGGGAAAGTGTGCAGCCAAGTCACTCTCGTGCACACACACACAAGTGCACTGTGGCTGCTCTCAAGCATTTTCCTTGACCACCTACACTTTCTCTGCCTGAAGGTGGAGGTGAGGTGGTGGTCCGTCTGCTGTGGGCAGGCTTATCTCATACCATGGACTTGATACAGGAGGAACTATGCATGGCCACTTGGCCCATGCCGTAACTCACCGATACTGTTTCTGCCGTGTTTCCAGTTCTTTACGCCTGTGCTGCTTGAGAATGTGAATTTGGTCATCTCGGGCCAATTTCGCTGTGAAGGAAGGACAAGTAAGAGAGCAGCCTGAGGAAGAGAAGCAATGTCCACACAATGTCCAGTGGTCTGATTTTCCTTAGACACCTTCCACTAAGCCCTCAGCATGCAGGAATCCTGGGGTCTGTAGTCCAGATCTGTATGCCTATGCAGACCGACAGGCATTTTATGGTGTTTCTTAGATATATGTGTATGTATGTATGTATGTATGTATGTATGTATGCATTTATTTTGAGACAGGGTCTCATGTAACTCGGGTTGGCCTGGAACTTTCTATTTACCCAACACTGGACTTAAGATCCTGATCCTTCTTCTTCTGCTTTCTAAGAGTTGGTATTAAGGGCAAACACCTCGTGCCAGGCTTTGGTGGCATTTTTAAAACCACTTCAGAGTAATCCTATAACTGTTATGCTGAGATGGCATAGCAGCTGACTTTCCTGCAGCCGGAGAAAACAGCAGGACCCACAGCTCCTATGCTTCTAAGTTCATTCGGTTTCTTCATGGAGAAATACATGCCGTAAGTCCCAACACGCGGGACACTGTCCAGCTCCTTGTGCTGTCTACACAGAAGACAGGCTACTCTAAAACAAATGTGGTCACATAGGCTGTGGGTATAGAAGAGATACAATCAGGCACAGACTTGGACTCTGTGGTTTAAGTCATGTGACCCAGGGTAAGCTGTCTTGACTGCTTCACATGTAGATAATAATGCCTACTTCTCAGGATCTTAGGGGGTGTTAGTGTGAGGACATTGCAAAGTATTCTTCACAGAGTTGGTCCCCCTTAAATGCCTGGTAAATGAGAGTAATGGTAATTATGGGTTATCCCCAGAGTGGGTCTGAGGCTTTCCTGCCTGCATTCCTAGGAGTCACAGCAATTTTTTTTTGGTCACTTGCCCTGACCTGTCATCTCTCATTTCAGGAGCTTTGGCAAGTTGCTAAAGGCCCTTTCTCAGAGCATTTAACACAGATACAATTGTAATAGACTGCACTCTAATAAAGGTAAAGCCATCCAGCCGACACACAAAGTCTCAAGTAGGAAATTCTGAAAAGGTGATTATAATACCATATCATACCATACCAGCTATCTGTGGTGAAGGGCCATTTGTACAGTATTTCAAGCCAGGAAGTGGTGGCACACACTTTTAATCCCAGCACTTGGGAGGCAGAGGCAGGTGAATCTCTGTGAGTTTGAGGCCAGCCTGGTCTCCAGAGTGAGTTCCAGGACAGCCAGGGTTACAACAGAGAAGCCCTGTCTCGAAAAAACAAAACAAAACAAAATGCCCTGTTTTTATTTTATTTGGTTTAGCAACCACAAGATTATTGTTTCAAGATTCTGTGAATGCTTCTCTGACACCTACTCAGTGTCTTTTCTTACCTTACTGCATACCTATTCCCTCCAGTTCTCAGAAAACACTGAGAACTCTCTAGCTTACTGTATATCCAGCCTCAAGGATGGAACTGGTCCCAAAGAGGAAGGTCAAGACAATGGCCCAGCTTCCATTCTCTGTCTCTTGGAATACTTGCTCTTAGAAGCCAGCTACCATATAAGAAGTGCAGCTGCTTTGAGGCCACCATGCTGTGAGACTCCTTAAAGGATGGGGTGTCATGCAGCGATGGAGGCCAAGGAGACCCCAAGTCATGTGGGAGAAGAACCACCTTTGAGGTGAAGCCTCCAGTCCCAGTCCTAGGAGGTAATGACACAGGGGACTCAGAAGAACTACTCAGCAGAGTCTTTCCAAGATGCCAGACCTACACGATCACTAGCAACATTAAATGATTGTTTAAAGCTAAGATGGCTGGTTAGCAGCAGTGGCTGATGGAACTTGCCAGCCAGATTACTTATGTCCCCAAAGATGCCCTCCATCTTATCTTTTCCCTAAAGGTGATAACAGATCACATCAGCGAGATCCCCATTAGACTGACAGACCGGTGTATAGGCCCTGGGAGAGTTGTGTATGTTGAGAGTGGAGTGGTGGTTCCCTGTCCACTCTGCTTTTCATTGTCTCCCAGGATGTCCACTTCTCTACTGAGGTCACAGCTCCGTATGGAGGCTATTTTTAGAATACTTGCCTTCTGTGTTATTTCTATACTCTTCCCTTCTCCCAGCTCACCAGGATTAGCCATGCTGCTGTCCCTATACACAGAGGTGCTCCTCTGTACATCTCCATCCCTTCCTAAAGTCCCTCTCTCTATGCCTCCTTAAATCATCCTAATCTGCCCGCACCATCTTGCATGTTGCTATGAAAAGCTGTAGGATCTATAGGCAGAAGGACTTCACCACTGAGAGCTTGAGATAGAAGAAAGATTCTCACACCTTCCAAACACTGGGTTAAGAAAAGCACCCACCCTGAGCTAGGGTGGGTGGTGGTGCTGCCTTTAATTCCAGCACTCAGGAGTCTGAGGCAGGTGGATCTTGGTGAGTTCAAGGCTATCTTGGTCTAAAGAGTGAGTTCCAGGACAGCCAGGGCTACACAGGGAAACCTTGTCTTGGGGGAAAAAAGAGAAAGAAAGGAAGGAAGGGAGGAAGAAAGAAGGAAAGAAAGGTAGGAAGGAAGGAAGAATGAGATAAAAGGAAAGCACTCTGTTAGCAGCCTTCCTTGTTCTAGTCACAGGATGACTTGACTTGAATGGTGTGTGTGTGTGTGTGTGTGTGTGTGTGTGTGTGTGTGTGTGTCTCCTTAAGTTGGAGGAGGGTGGGAAAAATCCTTCTAAAGTTCCACATCAAGGATTGTGGAATGTGATCTGATGACCAAAAGACACTGGATAGTAGAGAACTTTCTTCTTTTCCTCCTCCTCCTCCTCTTCTCCTCCTCCTCCTCCTCCTCCTCCTCCTCCTCCTCTTCTCCTCCTCCTCCTCCTCCTCTTCTCCTCCTCCTCCTCCTCTTCTCCTCCTCCTCTTCTCCTCCTCCTCCTTTTTTGTCTCAATTTTCTATCAGAAAGGGTGTTTCCATTATTAACCTCATTTTGTCCACATCTCCCACTGTGAAGAAGGAACCATGACAGGGGATCTGTCACTGAGATGTGCTCACTGCTGCCCTGAGAAGCAGCAGGCACCCTCCTCATTGCAGTAGCTGCTTGTATAGGCTTATGGGTCCAGATGGAGACTGAAAGCAAACTCAAGTGCCAGGACTAGAAGGCAGAAGCTTGCTGGGCCTTGAGTCTGACCTGTGCATATAAGGTAGTGTGCAACATGTGTCAGAAAGAGAGAGAGAGAGAGAGAGAGAGAGAGAGAGAGAGGGAGAGAGGGAGAGAGAGAGAATATCAGCCAATGGTGTGCCCCGAATAAGAATGGCCTCTTATAGAAATACTAAACTGAGCCCTGCATACCCAGGCTTTTGGGAGGTTGAAACAGGAGGATAGAAAGTTCAAGGCCAACCTCAGCTATGTAGTGAGACTGAGGCTTTGTTTCAAAGCAAACAAATAAAGCAGGTGACAGTGTCCTCCAGCCTCTGTCTGGCCCTTGGAGCTGGCATTCCAGTAGCAGTCTTAGGTTAACCTTCTCCTCTCCAGGCCTTCAGGAGGCATCCTGTGGCCCAGAGTCTCCCTGACCCATCTTACAGAGGACAGCCAGACAACTTGGATCATGAGGCCATGCATTAACCCTCAGAGATCTCCATTTGCAGGACTATTCTCACAAGCGCCTGTTAAGAGGATTCATTACCTAGTGGCAAAAGGAGGAGGCACTGTCCCCCTAATAGCCCACCCTCACACACCAACAGTGGCTCCCCTGCACTGCTGCCGTGCAAGGGTAGGGAGACAGATACTGCCTCCATCCCAGAGCTTGTCAGTGTACAGGAAGGTCATACCTCCTAGCACAGGGTACAGAGGTATGTGCCACCCAAAATGGCAGTCTCACTCCCAGAAATATGGCTCTCTGAGGAGAAACATTCTGGTTTCCAGAAGTCTAGGGATGGCAGGGACCCAAGCAGCTTACCACGGCCATCCCTCAGAACAATCTCGCCCTCCCCTGTGATCCAGCGGTAGCATGGGAACTCGATGTAGTCCCCGTGGGGCGTCTTCAGTGTGATGTACTTCAGGTACCAGTCATCATGGAGCCAGTATTTGCGCTTCTCAATTTTGACCAGCTGGATCTCGCCCAGTTCTTCATCCACAGTGACGTCGTATGAGTCCACCTGGGCAGGGGCACAGGGGAATCAGCTGGGGCCTCCTGGGCCGGAATGCAGAAGCTGTCAAGAGCATCCCTCCCTAATGTGCTACTCCAGCATACTAAACATGTGAGTTAAAGGATATAAAAATGGCAGTTCCAGATCACCCTAACCTTCTCATGAAGAAGGTCTTCCTTGGAAGGAAAGCAGAAATCTGTACAGTTCGACCTCATTTAGACCCTCACACAGCCATGGTCATCCCCTCTGACTTCTTTGTGAAATACGTCATAATTTCCCTACCCCTCAAGACCGCTGTAGGAGCCATAGTCATTGTCTGCCGGCAAAGAAGACATGGAAGTCTGGCAAGTCCCGCTTCAGCCATTATGTCACCGATCTTGAATTCCATTCCATGCCTTCCTGCCACGCCACTTCATCTCTCTCTAGGTCTCAGGGCACCAATACAGTGAGTAAAGTAGGTCTTCAAGCCCACCTGGGGCAGACGGAGTTCCCAGCCACAGACGCTGAGAACAGTTAGACCTCCCTTGCGTCTGCGGCACTTGTAAGTTGAGGCCACCCTGCTGCTAGAAGGTGCCACTCCAGACTGTGGACAGCACATCGGGGCCTTAGAGACTGAGCTGTTGGATACCCAGGACTTGCCTGGATCCTGCCTCCAGGACATGGGCGGGCATGGCAGCAGTACCCACATCCTCTAGGATATCTTTGTAGATTAACTGCAGGCAAGGGGAAAGTGCTCCAATGACTACCAGGTTTGAAAGCCTGGACTTGACTCCCTGCAAAGCACCTTCAAGGCAAACTTCCTGATTTTCTATTGCCAGAACAACCCAGAGCTCTACACCCAGAGTTTTACACCTGATAATGAGATCCCATTCATCCCTATGTCTGTCCCTCTTTCTCCCTACAGCTAGGTCTACTGGAGACTTCCTACAGGAGTGAGAAGTTGGGTGCTTTCACAAACCTCTCTGCTCTGAATACACTGGGCAGTTTTTATGTGATAGCCACGGCCATGTCCAGACGTTCCTGCTCCTTCCAGGAAGAGCCTCTGAGGATGGGAGAGCCAGATCCTAGGCTGGGATAGCAAATCTCAGGCCCTTCCAGAGGAGCCTGCCTAGCATCTTTATCCCTTATGTGGGACAGAGGCACATCCTGCCTGAATGTCCCCAAGAAAGATCATTTCTGCTCTATAGCTTGTCCAGCAGGAGAGCAGGGGTCACTATCATGGCCACATAGAGAATAAGGACCCCAGGCCCTGAAGAACCTCAGGCTGGAGCACTGTCTATACTACAAGGTAGGACGAAACCAGCAAGCCTCGTGGTGTGTCTAAGGGGCTAGGGAAGAGATGTGGCTTCCAGAGATGGAGAAGAAAGGAAATCTCTACTCTGAGACCTTCAGTGGGTCAGAACAGGTTCTGATGGAGTTTACTCAAGTGTCCTGGACTTGGAGAACATTTAGAGGAGCATAATGAAGGTAGGGTGGTTTGGGACTAGACACTGGCAACACGTACCCTCATGCTAAATCCTACACTTGCATGTGTGTGAAGAGGTCACAATCCTCCTGGACCAAAATGGAGACCTCAAATACAGTTGAGGAGTTGGGGGAGGCCAATGAGGGGGGACAGGGCCAAAAGGCCAGGTTTCCTGGTGTTTGGGGCTCTGCATTCACAGTGTCGGTGCAAACCGGCCGGACAACTGACCTCATCAGATTGCTTTATTTCCTTGTCCTCCTCTTCCTTCCCCTCCTCAATCCTCTCCTCCCCCTTTTTCCTCTTCATAGTTTTCCTCTTCCTCCTTCTTTCCCCCTCCTTGTCTTCATCTTCCTCCTTCTCTTCTTCCCCCTCTTCTTCCTTCTCCACCTCTTTCCCCCTCTCTCCCTCCACCCTCTCTTCCTCCTCCTGTCCATCCTCCTCTTTCTTTTCCTCTACCTCTTAGACCTCCTCCTCCTATTCTTTTTGGTGGAGGATAGTGGACTGCCTTGGCTATCATCTCCCGTGCACTGCCACCCCACCCCAAGTCAGTGTCTCTTACCGGCATAGAATTGACAACGTAGGCTAGGCTGGCTAGCCGGAAAACCTCAAAGACCCACCTGTTTACTTTTTTCCCCAGAGCTAGGATTGCAATGTGGCCTCAGGACTGGCTTTAAAAAAAAACATGGGATCTAAGGATCAAACTCAGGCCCTTGCACTTGCAAGGGAACACTTGACTGCCCAAGTATCTCCTCAACCCCTGTTTCTTCATCTTTCAAGAAGAGATAGCAACTAGTTTTCAGGATCCTTGAGAAATCATAATGGCAGGATACTTGAGTAGCCTTCTTTCTCCAAGGGCACAGCCATCGGCTTCACATGTCAGAACTGCCTGGTCTACACTCTCAGACTCCAGCAGAGCTCATAAGGCAAGGAGCTGGCCAGTGTGTGTGAGCAGCATGAGCTATATACCTTGTGCTTCAATTCATCCACAACTCCACGTGCCAACAGGGCGAGAGGAAGAAGCCGAACCTATATGCTCAAGCCCTGGACTCAAATCTGAGGTAGAGGAGAACTCCTGTGAGGATGAGGGACAATGGGGGAGGGGCTGGCAGTGCATGCAGAGGACAGGGAAGTCAGCTTGTGGTCAGGACTGAAGGGTGGCCACCAAGAAAGCCTGGACCCAGCCCCAGGGCAGCTGTTTCAGGGGAAGTGGCTTTCCTGTGGCATTGAGAGGCTGGAGGGGATGGACTTGAGGGTGGGGGGGATGACATCAGAAAGGCTGGGGTGAATGAAGAGAGAGCAGTAGGAACGACATGAGGGGAGAGTCATGTACTTGAGGCCATCGACACAGCTACAAGTGGTGACCCATAAGAAAGATACTGAGCAGCTGTTCTGGGGGAGGAGAGGCTGACCCTTCAGCACACCCTACAGTATGGTCACAGGGTATGGGACTTACTCCATCTGGTTACTCCAACTCCATCTGGCTAAGAGCCTTAGAGTAGCACTGGGATGAGATCACTGGGCAGTCTCCCAGGGAGTTAGTCTGCTCTCTGAGAGGATCTTCCCTAGGAGGTGGAGGTCAGGCTTGTAGTCTGACTTATCTCTGGCTAGCCCTGAGACTTGCTTCAGGCCTCACTGTGACAGGGTTGAAGGGTTCAGCTAGAGCATATCTCAGGAAGTCTGGGAGATAAAGTATGTTGTTTGTGGGTTTAAAATTACAGAGGATAGCTAGAACAAGATCACAGAAAACAGAGAAAGATCTTCCCTCCAGGAAGATCTAGGGTGGCATGTGCTGTCTCACAAAAGAAAGCCTCAGGAGGGTATGTGGAGTCACCAAATGTGCTGGTCATTTCCTCCTTTCTTAGGGTTGAGCATGCTGGGATGACACCGTGCTTGTCTATGTGCTTGACGCACTGAGTTCTTTTCGGTGGGTACTGTAAACAGTGCTTGGCCCGCAGTCTGTGCTCAGCGAATGGTATGCTTGTGAATGTATATGTGGACAGTCGTTCCATTTTACAGGTGTGTCTGAAGCAGTGATGGTGATAGTGAGTGATCGCCTCAGAGGTACAGAGAGTGGGCAGGAGATTCAGAATGCGGAGCTGGCAGAACGATGTTCTCAATTCAGGGAATTCACACAGAGAAGGAAGGTTAGCACACAGATCCCACAGACAGAGGTGCAACTGCATTGGTCAAAAAGCTAGAAAGAGACACAAGAAACATGTAGTTTACAAGCCTAAGTCGTGGTGGGGGGAGAAGACCGGTTTCACCTGATTTTTTTTTTTTTTTAACTCTGTTGTATATTTGGTTTTAAAGTTTCCAACTAGAGTTATACATCAATGACAGGGGTGCATTCTGGGAAATGGGAAAGTAGAAATTGTGAGGCAATTCTGTCATAGTCTACATTTACAGAAACACAGATATATATCACGCTATAAGCCTACGCTACACAGTATAGCCTATTTTTCCTGAGTGATATACATCTGTACAGGATATAACTGTACTGAATACAGTAGGCAATTGTAACATAATAGTATTTTTGTGCTTAAACATAGTGAACATATCAGGCAACAGGAAATTACAGCTCTGTTTTAGTTTTACAGCGACACCATCATATACGTGGTCTCTTGTTGGCATGAGCATCACCATGTGGTACTTGAATATGCCAGGAGAGAGTTAGTGTGTCAGCTTCTGTTTGAGCTTCCTATCAGCTTTTTATAAACAGCTGTTCATACATTTACTCTTCCCTCTCTGTCAGAGAACAACGTTGTATGCTTTTCCTCAGGCACTGTCTACTTCCGCTTAGGTGTAACCCTTCCGTTGATGGGTGTGAGAAGGTGGATCTTTCCTGAAGTGAGGGAATGACTTAACCGGGCTGTCCATCTTATGGAGCCCAAAGAGAGAGACTTATGGGAGGCGGGAGAGGCTGTAGTAGAGCAGAGAAGGAGAGCATTTAGAGGGCAAAAGAGAGGCTTGGCAGAGCGAACAAGAGACAAGAGAGGAAAAGAGGAGAAGAGCAAAAGTTGCAGAGAAGGAGAGCAATGGGAGCAGCAGTTAAGAGGCTGTGGAGGCAGATGTAGGGGAAATGAGGCTGAACTGTGGGGACCAAGAGGTCAGAGGAGAGGGCGGGTAGGGGAAGGGGACCTAGGGGTGAGTGTGGGGAGAAATGTGACCTCTGGGGAGTAGAGGAAGGAAGAAGAGGAGGATGAAGGGCAGGATGTAGGGGAGATGGACAGCGAGGGCAGACTTTTCTGAAGGTTGAGGAAGAAAGAATAATATGTTCTCCATCTGCTATTCCTCATAAAGTCCAAATTTACTGTCTATAAATGTAAGAATAATCGTTAGACATATTTAAGAAGCATATTGTCTGTAAGGTGGATTCACATGTGCTGAATATATTCGGGGACCACATATTTAACAGCACACCATCCTTAGATTTTTCAAAGAACTGTTGAGCAGGTAAAGTAGCCAACTGAAATGTCCTTAAAACCTCCAGATTTGTTAAAGCTGTCCCATGTCGAACTAGCGTATGGAACAAGGCCATTCTGTGTTCTATCTGGGGGCTCCTCAGCAGACAACAGGGTACCACTAACATCTGACACTCAGGAGAATCCCATCTACAGAGGTCTCAGTTCCTGACCCGAATGCTCCTGCAGAACTCTTATGGAAGTAATGGGGAATGGGCAGTGGTGAAACTCATTAAAACCAGTGAGTACTGTCCACTAGCCAAGTGTACATTAGGGAGAAGATCCTGGAAGTGACCAGCCAGACTTTTTGGTGGTCGTTTTCCCTGTTGTTCATGGTAACACTATGGCACCTTTCTAAGTACGGTGGGATAGCCTTATCTTCTCAGCAAACACTTCCCTTAGAGTTTCTTTTCTACCTTTACCCGAAAGGGGCATCTGGACTTTAAAGATATACTGACCACAGAATGAGGAAGTCACTCTGGGCTGTGCAAGACAAAGTATGTAGTAACTTTGCATCAACAGGAACTTTCTCAAAAGCTGTTTTCTTTTCCTTTTCTCTTTCAAGCCTCTTTTTTGCATTCAGCTACAGGACAGCAGTTCTACTTGACCTGAGGTTCGCCTTTCCCAATGGAAATGTGCATGCAAATCTCTCCTGAAATTTGCCTGTGAGGTTCTTGCTGAGGTGTTTAATTGCAATGTCACTTGAATGACTTTTTGAGTTGGGAGATGGGACAGAAGGAGGTAAATAATGAACAGAATGGTGCTCATACTTCCTACCCAGTCCTTTACGATGGCTGCACTATTCTCCTTCTAGGGGAAATGGTATATGAGGTGTTCTGTGCTGCATAGCCAGAGCACACTGACAGCCTGTGCTTTTGTAGCTATGTGTAGGAGAAGGCCCCCTGCAGTCCATTTATAAAGAGGAAGTCCTCTGTCCTCTCGCCTCCCCCCAAGATACTGGGAGAATGTCCAAAATACTGAAAATAAATAAAAATGTTTTGGAGGTTGCATAGGGTGTCAGTGTCCCAAATGGATGGCACATTTGGTCCTCTGAAGCACAGTTCTCGTGGCCAGCTCCCAGACTGAAGAAACCAAGCAAGAGATGTCAGTCATTCTGAGGCTCATCACCCAACTTTGCTTGAAGGGAGCTCAAGCCTGGTTAACAGCTTGCTAATCATGGCTTAGTAGCAGGTCCCAGCATAGGAATCAAGCTTACTAAGAGTATTGAATCTAGAAAAGGGGCTAACTCTTATTTCCTTAGTTTAGGCTGAAACAGATCTGAAGTAAATTTATCCGGGAAGTATTCAGTAGAAGCATTTGGAATTGCCAGTTATGCTTATCCCACATAGTTAATTCTAAGCCATTTCACATGGGTTAACTCAATAGTAAACTAAATGTTAAGAAGGTAGCCTGGTTACATCTAAACATTTTTTGGTCCATTTTAGGATCAGGAGGTGGTGGAAGGAAACAGACATCCCCAGAGTACCTGCAGTATGCGTGTCTATTACAGAGTCACTTATCAAATTCTATGCACTAGGCACTTAGCGGGGCACTGAAAACCATGCCCTTGTCTCTGCTCAGAGAAAGCTATGGAGCTGAAATTTACACGCCAGTAGCGTCTAAGCCGAATAGCCTCTTGCAGTGCCTGGAAGGGATTGCAGATGCAATAAACGTTTGCTGCCTTGGCTCCTGCAGTTACCAGACTCCAGTGTCTGTATTAGGAGGAAAGAAAGGAATTTTTTCTTCCTTTATTCCGCCAGAGGTTAATACTCAGGGAGGAAGTGTCCCTTTGCATGCTGACAGCCCCATCAGGGGCTGAGTATGAGGAATTTAGGGTGCCTAGGTGTGGAGACAACTCCTAGAGTCATTCCTACCACCAAAATAAGGCTGGGCTCCCCCATGACTCATGAAGAAGATTGGATCTAACCCATTTTCAGTTTGGTAGACTGAGGTCCACAGGACAGAAGAGTGAGCAAGCCCAAGTGGAACTCCGGCTCTGGGTTCCGGACTTACACTGAACCACTACACAAAGTGGATAGCTGTCTAACAAGGCTTTCTGTGCTTCTCAGTAGAACAGGACGCCGGGGCACAGGGACCTCACAACTCCCGAGTGAAGGAGCCTCTCACAAATTCTGGATCTCATTTGTGAAACTGTGCCTTCTCCCACGGAAGAAGCCAGCCCCATGCCGACCCTACACTGACACTTGATTGTCCCTTAAAATGTCCTGGCCATTAGGAAGCCCAGCGTGCCACTTGCCCTGACATGTGCGGACTCAGGCACTGTATCAGGGTCCCAGATGCTCTCACAGCTGGAACAGACGCCAGCCCGCCCCGCCCTGCCCAGCCGCCCCGCTCTGTGCCGCCAGCCCCCGACCCCTGGTCTCGAGCGCGCGTTCTCACCGCGCCACGCTCGAAGTCATTGTAGAAGGCTTTATCCAGCAGATGCTTCTCACTGCAGCCCGCAGAGCCTACGAGGCTGAGGTAGATGTAGTCGTCGGTGCCCGCGAACCACTGGCTGCCGGTGGCCACGGTGACCGTGTAAGAGGGCATGGTTCTGGGCAGTGAGTGCTGACGGTGTGAGCGCAGGAGCCCGCGGAGTTCAGCTTGGCAGCCCACCAGCTTCTTGACCCCGTCACCCGCGGCAGCTCCCTGCCACAGTGGCCAGCAGCCGCCCAGCCCAGCATTTGGGTCCAGCCGGGCCCAGGACCTGGCCACGCCCTCTGGCTCAGGCTCCGCCCCTGGCCCTGGCAGGCTGGGGACACTCTACCTTGCATCTTAGGCTTCTCTCCCTGGAGCTGGTGTGGCCATGATTGTCATGATAGGCGGTGTGGGAGGGGGCCTCCTAGCTCCTGTGCCCCACCTCTACCCTGTAGGTGTCCTGGCAACCTAGCTTTTATCCCTCATTCATTTATGCATCCATTAGTCAATCCCGGATTACTTTTATCTTTAAGGCTTCCTGCCTGCCTCAGTGTCCCTCACTGCTAGCTCAAGGGCTGAGGTGAAGTCCTAGCACTACTTACAGCCTATGTCCTCATTCAGTTTTCAGAGGGGCAGGGCTGCACCTAGCCTACACAGTGGTTAATTTGGAGCAGAGGATCTGAGAGGTCACCTGTAACTGATGCCAGGGGTGGATCTGGACCACAGAAACTGAATGTTAATTTCTTTACAGGATCAGCGGATCTCCTCTCTGGGGTACTCTCAGGTACTGGTGGGGGCCAAACTGGGAGAAATGATTAGCAGTACTGGGAAACAGATTCGGAAAGCAGTGGCCAGGGTAGGAGAGTGCTAATCTGCGACTGTGGGACTGGGTGAAGCTTGGAGGGCATGCTTGCAGGATGCGGGCTTGTGGTGGGAAAGGAGTTAGTCTTGTCCAGGGATGGCTTAGGGAGAGTCAAGGCTGAGTCTTGGGAGAAGAGTGGATGCCTGCTTGGCTATAGTCAAGCTGTCCCTTTTGGGTAAAGGTAGAAAAGAAACATTAAGGAACATAATTGCTGAAAAGGTGAGGAAGGCTATCCGACTGAACTTGGAAAAGCGCAACAGTGTTACCATGGCCATTAGGGAGAACATAGTCATAGGGCCGGCTGGTCACTTCTAGGAGGTGGGTGGTCAACACTCCCTCCTTAATTTACACTTGGATAGTAGGAAGTATTAATTTCTTTCTAATACATTGTATTACTACTTCTTGGTTATTCCTTTTGGTTTATTCCTTCCTGCCTTTCAATTGATTGGATGGGGCCCACCTAGATAATGAGACAGTGTATAATTAATTACATCTACAGAGTCCTTCAACAATACCCTAGTCAGTGTTTGATGGAATGACTAGGTGCTACATACACCAGTCACACCTCCGTCCAAGTGAGCTCTTCCTGAGAGTTTATGTTTTCCCATCTCCACAAAACCTTGGCATAGCCCCCTTCTGGATTTCTCCTTCTCTGCCTCTAGATCTTTTCTTCCATGGACCCGCTTGCCTCTGGCTCTCTTGTACTGAGATCCCACGGCCTCTGCTCACACTTACTTACTGGCGCATTGCACTCCGTCCCACCAGGATCTGCTCTGCCTTCATTTCTGTGAGGCACTTGAGGGTTGAGACCTTATTTTGTTTAAACCTTAGATTAGCACAATGAGAGGTCCAAACAAGCCGGACACAGATCCTAGTAACAGGAGCTATCCGGAACCTGTAATTTTCTAGGAAAGCAGGCTTTCGTGATTGGCAAAGTGGAAAGCGAGAGAAAGGAGAGCCCGTAATCCCCCTCCCTGGTGGTATGATTCCCTGACTCACTCACGCCATGGCGTGGCCATGAGACTCCATGGAGCCGTTGCATTCATAAGTGTAGCTGCATGAATCTGCCCCTTCAGCAGGACAAAGCCCACCTAGCCTCTGCTTGTCAAAGAAGTGACTAGAAGCCTAAGTACCACTTTCCTCTGCAGATGTGGACCACGCCTTATTTTAGCCAGCTTAAAAAAACACAGAGACCACGGCCAGCCATTACACAGAGAGTGAGAGACCTTGGAACACTCAGCCCTAAATGAGATGTCTCCATCAAATCCCTCTCCTCAGAGCCCAGGGAACCCTGCAGAAGAGAAGTAGAAAGAATGTAAGATCCAGAGGGGTTGGAGGATGC